>OX419760.1:11165141-11765141 GCA_948567375.1 Lunularia cruciata
AAAAAATTTGAGTCTGCATTTTATTAGTGTTGGATATCTCTTCGTTGATAAGGCATTGGGGCTTATGTTTGAGCCTGAGTTTTTAGAACTAAAATCCTCCTTACATTTCTTTCACTCTCTTGATGAGCGTCGATTTTAGAATGTTTTCATGGATAAACATTTTGCTACCATTTGGCAATTGATAGTATTTTGTTGAGATTCGTGAAAACCTTCATACTATTCTAAGAATTTAAATCTTAATTCTATTTTAAATCAAAAAGTTTTCAGAACCATATTATTCGCTTGGTGGACCTTTTGCTCACCTTCTCCTTAAATCCTAATTGATCTTTGCTGTTCTGTTCTCCTTATTATTTCTCAAATGGACCTCAAGGAGTTATGGAAGGTTTTTATGCCAAATTGACTGTATTGAGGTAGTTGAGAACTAAGTTTAGGTACTTGATTCTTACGTTCTATAGATGGTCAGTGATTTTATAATTTTTTTTGACTGACTTTCTGTTTTGCATAAGGGAAGACACTAGGGCTTGTTGACTAAGGTTATTTATCCAAAGCTTTTCTTGAGTGATATGAGGCTTGTACGACCGATATATAAGAGTGACTTGACCTTTCAATCAGGTTTCTAACAAAGAAGCATTCAAATGATAAGTCCTGCAAAATTTAAAAAACTTAAATTTTTTTTTATTTTAATAATTCAATATTGAGTTCTAATTTTGAGAGGGAAATAGATTCAGATCAGAGTGTGGTTGTGCTTGAAGTCACTAGATTTAAACTAATAAAGTAGTAGATGTATTACAATAAACTGCTCTTACTTGCTTGTGGAGTCAGAGCCATTCATATAGAATGGTTGATTTGCGAGTAGATTAATGCCGGTCACTCCCGCCACATGTTAAAATCAGTGGTTCTTGCGAACAACACATCAAATGCTCCGATGTAAATGCAAGTTTTGATTTGACGCTTTAAATTGATCGATCCCCTTTTTGTTATTATAGTTTCCACATTAACTCATGATTTTAGCTTGCTTGTAGTTAGCCTTCATTCTTATATAAATATAAATATAATCTTAGAGGGATTGAGGCCAATGAATGTCATCCGGGTTTTGTTTCGGGAAAGAATGTTTGCATAGCTGCTGAATCATGGTGCTCTTTGTACTCAACTTTACGTAGCTTTCAAGGTGTTTTTTATTATTTTTCTTCTAATTTTAGCAAATTTTAGCTTAAAAGTAACAAATGTAAGGTTTTTATCATGTATGTGGAACCTTACTTTCTTTAATGTTAAAAATTTCTCCTCGTATGCGGCACAAAATAAAATCTTCCTAATATCATTCAGGGATTCATGTTCGTATAATAACCGTTATGATTTAGTGTCGATGATACTATCTAGTTGCTGACGGTGACAATTACATGGAGAGACTATCGATCATGCTATAAAGAGAAGAAGAATTGTATGACTATGGAGGGGAAAGCATTTTGCAGCAGTAAATCCTTTATGACGTGATATCATGAACAGCTTCGTGGGTACATATCTTCAACTTCTCTTTCATCCTATTGCCAAATTAGATCTTAGAATTTTATAATTTATTCGCAGTGGAGAATCCCCAGATTCGTGTCTCTTGCCTTGCCTTGAATTTGTCATCGAAAGGCATACTTTCCTGATCTAGTATAACTTTGGACGTGAATTTGGCAATAATTCTCTATCTTAGTCGGTAGGTGCTCCGATTTCTACAGTACACTCTAAGTGAAAATCCGTAATCCGAGATGGATTGTATGTAATTCAAATGATACAACTGATATGCAGTCATGTCAAAGCCTTCAGCTGTGGCCGAGCAATTAGTATTGTATTAAGTCATGTCAAAGCCTTCAGCTGTGGCCGAGCAATTAGTATTGTATTAGACATTTATCGTGTAATTGGCAACCGTGTAGGAAAAATGAAGGAAGGAAGACCACATCAAGCAGGAGAGGAAAAAAGGTAACATGGGGCTAAGTCACAACAGAGTCTATATGAGAAATTTGCCCTACCGGACCTAAAATATCCGAGCTATGCAATTAATATTATATTAGACATTTACCCGGACGCTATTACGCAGTTGAAATTTAGCCCTTGGATGCGAAGCATCAACGAGCGCTGTAATATGACTCCACGTAACAGTTTTCACTTTCTTGAATAAATATATCAAGAAAAGCTGTAATGGCCTTTAAATTTCAAATACCGTTCCCTGGTCTCGGGACTTTATTGGGATTGGGAGGAGAGAGAGAGTAGTTCAGTTCAGCGCCAGAGGAAGCTGTGAAACGGAGATTTAGGGTTCTGGGCCAAATTTCTTGTGCAAACCCTCGATTCTATCTGGACGGAGGATAGGAAGGAGGTCTGAATATGGGGAAGCCAATTGAAGGAGCAAGATTTTGTCACTACGGGTGGTTGTAGGTTGCTAGAATAGACTATCGAGCGATCGGTGATTCCAACAGCGGCTCGAAGGAGGAAGGAGGGAGGAATTGGTCGGGGGAAGCTCTTTCCGCGCAGAGAAGTGTGGGAGGAGGATGGGTAAGAAGAAGAAGAAGTCGTTCAAGGTCTGGTGTTTTTACTGCGAGAGGGAGTTCGAGGATGAGAAAATTTTGATTCAGCATCAAAAAGCAAAGCATTTCAAGTGCCATGTTTGTCATAAGAAGCTCTCCACTGCCGGTGGCATGGTGGTGCACGTGCTTCAAGTGCACAAGGAATCTATCACGAAGTGAGTTGATTTTTTTAAACCAGGATATACTCTCGGTAGTCGAGTAGGGGTCTGTCCTCTTTTCTGCGCATTCTCACTAAGTTAGGTTTCATTTCCTTCATCTGTTGAGCTTGCTTTCTGAAGTCAGCCCGGAAACCTATCGTGATTGGTCTTGCGGATTTGTAGTAGCAACGCGGTTATTTTACATGTGTATGCCTGTGGATTTTCTGTATCTCTTTCAGCTTAGTAAGAAAAATCGTTCGCTTGGTGAACTCGCTGTAAATTTGTGGCTCGGCCTGAACTTCCCATACTTGTAATGCAGTTAGACTTTGCGTCTGTTTCCGAAATTGGACTTATAGCAATTGAACTGTGAAAGAGTTGTTGGTTAATAGAAGTATGTGAGTTCTTTCTTGCTTCTAGACGACCCGTTAAATTGGTAGCATGTAGAAATACAAAAGGGCGTTGGTACTGAGCATGATTATTCGTCAGATCTTCAACTCAAAATCTAGTTTCCTGGATCAGTTTGAGTGCAGCAATTGATTCTTGCATATGGTTTTCCAGGGTTCCGAATGCAAAGCCGGAAAGGGAGTCAACGGAACCTGAAATTTTTGGTATGGAGGGTATTCCTCCTGAAATTTTACTTGCACATGATGGGGATCAAGGTGGGCAGGATGGTATGAATATCATTCACCAACTTCCGCCTCTATTTTTTTCCCGCAAGATCGCCATTTCTCGAATTTTTTGTTTAGATACATTTCTTGTGTTTTGACGGCAGGGTTAGAATCTACTTCACAATCTCGAGGTCTCCTTGAGAACCCTACGTCTGTCCAGATTTTATTTTTGAAAACAGGTGGATTCTTCCTCTGCTATTTCTTGTCAAAAGAAACTAGCAAGATCAAAGTTCGTGACATGTGAACACAAGGTTCTGGGAATTTTCTGTCTGTTTCAAACTTTAATTTCTTCTGTAGTATGGTTTTTAATGTCATCTGGGAGCCTCGGGCTCACGCAGACGATGAGAGGCCTGCAAAGGTTGCGAGGGTGGAGATCCCCCCCTCTTCGCCATTTGGTGGCTTAGTAATGGGACCGATTGCTCTCGGTATGGCCTCCCAACCGATGTATTCTGCAATGCCGCCTGTGTAAGTATCTCTTCTTATACCCTTACTACGGTTGCCTCTTTGTGTTTGT
The DNA here is from genome assembly GCA_948567375.1 of Lunularia cruciata. Lineage (NCBI taxonomy): Eukaryota > Viridiplantae > Streptophyta > Marchantiopsida > Lunulariales > Lunulariaceae > Lunularia > Lunularia cruciata. The sequence goes on from OX419760.1 coordinate 11,169,025, forward strand.
GGTGTCTGTGGCCGGCCAGGTGTGGGATGCTTGGTAACACGCAAGGTATGTAGGACATATCTTTTGAAGTGGTGTAGGTCATTGTCGCTTGTTCCTCTTTCACTAGGATAGTTTTTCGAGGCAAAAGATACCGCGAACTGACACAAAATTCACCTTTATTCTGTACCCTGAAGTATCCAGTCCAGTCGAACGGCTTCTGTCCTCATTTCTCAATATTCAGTCCAGTTTGATAGTAGATGTAATCATGAAAAACACGCATTGTGCACCGTGTTCACCGATCCACGTTATCTATTTCTTTTGGTTACCCCCTTGCAATATCTTCTAAAAGGAAACCAACTTAGCTGAAAGGTTTGGTGTAAGCTAGGTTATGTAAAGTTATTTCATCATTCTATTGACAAAACTTAATTATGTACATCAATCCCTTTACATCCTGACGAGGTCCATCTAGCAATGATAGGCAAGGTTTCATGCTAAGGGTAGCTCTTTGCCAACCAACCAGCCAACCTCCAATCAGACCTTCCGCATCTGATTCCTAATCTCCTTGGACACTAGACTTTTATTGATCACGAGGGTGTATCTGGTTGGATAGTCTGTTACGTTCTCCAACAATTTGGTGTAGTATTCGTCGTCTTAACAAGTAAGGATCACACGTCGAGACAAATCTGATATTGTTGTGGTTTTTGCAGATATATGCCCCAACCACCTGGTAGCGCTCGACCTCCATCCTGGCCGCCGCGACAGCCGAACTCACATGGGTGGAGTCATATGCACCCAGGACAGCCTCCCATGCACCCACCTCGACCTCCTCCTCCACCACAACCACTGTTCCCAATACAAGCTCCGACTCCACCATCTATATCATCAGCTTCTGCTTTACCACCATCGCAACCATTGTTTCCTATCCGACCAGCTGCACCACCAACTTCAGTTCCCGCTACGCAACCACTGTTTCCTGTCAATGGGGCTCCTGGTGGCCATAGTTCATCAATTGCAACTGGCACCACCTCTAATGCTATGCCTGTAAGGGGTTCAGCAGATGGACAGAATGCTGTTGACAGTGCAAGTGGAACTGGAGGACAGAGCCCCGTGCCAACAGCAGCAACTATGGGACGGCCTCCTCCCTCGCCATTTGGAGGTAAAACTTAAAACTGTTTTATCTATTTCTGACGTAGCCCCAATGCACCTTGTCATCACACCTAGTCAGTACCGGAGCAAGTTGCTAGTCTGTAGGATCTTTAGGGCCGATAGTATGAATGCCGTTTGTCTTTATTTTCTTGCATATGGTCTGTTGCTCATGCATTACAAAACTCATACCTAAAGTTCTTGGATACCTGTTGGTCTAGCAGGGGTGGGCACTATACCACCTTCAGGCAGTCACATGTATGCATCTGCGCCAAGCACGGGTGGACCATCTATTGGTCCGCCACCTGTAATTTCAAATAAACCGCCTGGTCCTCCGGGGTTAACTAACGAGGTGTACCTTGTTTGGGATGACGAGGTCTTGTCCATGGTAAGGATTGAACAATCACAGAGTCATCACTTTTCTTGCTTGGTCCCTTCAGCAAAGAACATTGCTCTGGTATCCCATTGTCTGTGTAATGTGAAAAGGTTGAAGAGTGATTTGCCTGTCATACTTCGTTATGGTTTCTCATGCCCTCGTCATGATTACATTGTTAATACCTTGACATGGCTTTTTAATCAGGAGGAGAGAAGGCTATCTTTACCTCAGTATCAGGTGCTTGATGAAACATCACAGGTAAGCACATACCTTTAGAGTAAACGATGGCTTTAAGCGGCTGGCAAATGATGGTGTGTGTAAACACTCACAAATGTTTGTTAGTTTCCTAGAAGATCAAAGATGACAAGGAGTGCAGGGGATTATTGGATGTAAACTGGAAGTTGTCAGTGACTTAGTTCATCCGATCTATGCCCAAAAGGTCTTTTGGCTTTGGCAATTGTTTATCGTCAGCTATCATAGCTTAAGGAGCAGCGGTGCTTGCCAACTTTTCAAGCATGCCAACTCAGTGGAATTTATCACTTCTATTGTGGTTCAAGACGAGCCTGCAGTCATTCCAGTGAATCTGAAATGATAGTGTGTTAAGGTCTTTATATTTGGGCACTTTAATGTTGTTTCGTTTAAGCTCGTTAGGTGTTTCAAGGATCAGCTGGGCCATATTTGCATTCCGCATTGAAAGAGGCAAGCCAAGGTTTGGTACTTATTAGCACTAATTTCTGGTCAGAGGTCAGTGGTTCTACCCTTGGCCTTTGGATTCAAAACTTTGTGCTGCTATAAGACGAAACTTAGTATTTAAGGGAGACGTTGACCAAATGTTTGCTGCCAGATGAATACGATTGATGCAGCTTTTGACAGAAGAATTTTGGAGGGTAGACTCGCCGGGCGGATGGGATTCCGTGTGTAAAAGGTACTCTATATTCATCTTGCACTTGGAGAAATTGTTGGCTATCTCGGCAGAGTTCGGTGCCTTATGGGAGGAGGTCACGCAGATTACAGGGCCCCAGAGCTGGTCGTTTATATAGGATGTACTATGGTGCTGTTTGCGCTCTGCTTGAGCTGTCTCAGAACATCAACAATTCTCGATTTCTTGCTCGTCTTGTATGGGTTCCGGTTCAATTGTATCGGCAACAACAGTTGGTTTACTGCTCCTGAAATGAGAACTACGGAATCCGATTGTCCTTGCTAGCAGCATCACCAACCACGATCTAAGACATTTGATTATGCTATCGAGGTGAGGGACGTTTACCACGGAGGATAGCAACAGTTGATGACTGTCACATCTATGTACAATTTTAGGAAGAACTTTGTCCTTTATGTGGGTGCCCTGTTTACTCATGGTAGATGCCACGGTCCTACAGGTAGGCAGGACCTGTGAACAGGAACTCAGTGTCCCAATATTAGTGGACTCGGACTCTTTCGAGCAAGTGGAGGTCACAAAGTTCTGGTCAAGAATTTACCGAATCGGTTTTGGTCCTTAGTTCTTTCTAGCTGGTTCTCTCGTTGATGCCTTTCTCGCCACAAGGACTAGAAGGTTAGATACAAGGGAGATACTATTGTTCAGATGCTGTGAGAACCCTGTATGAGTACACAATTTTTCTTTTAAATTGACTTAGGCATTATTGCGAACATACTCCTTTATGCATTGTACTTCATATCAGTTGTAATTTCTTCCAATGTATGTCCGGACAATACGAAAGATCCTGCGTTCGTCTCTGGCGAACTTTTCATTTTATACGCTTACCACCGTTTAGACATATCCTTAATGTTTAGGGATATTATAGTATTCTATGAAGTGTAACGCCTGATCGTTGATATCGCCCATACCGTTTTTGATTCACTCCCACCCTTTATTCTGGTTAGTGTGGTTTTGCCATGTACTTGGGATGTTTTGGGACCCATGTGTACCAGTAAAGAAAAGTAAATGCAAAATTCAGGTCTTGTAGGCGTAACTATCCTTTCCTCGGGATCGGGCAGGTGTTTGGATAGAATTTCAAAATGAATCGATATTTCTGGATGTCTTCACTTCACATATTTCGTTTTCCTATTGAGACAACTAGACACCAATGAGATCCAGATTGTCAAAGACACCAAACATTCCAGGAAACATATCCAAATTTAGAGAAATTGAATATAGGAAAAGAGAAAGAAGGCGACCGCGTAGACCGCGTAGACCCCATCAAAAGACTCCGAAGAAATTCAACATAAACTCCGAAGATTTCAACTTTTGGCAGCATTCAACCTGGATGTCCCAGTTTACCAAAAATATCGGTAACGGTTGCATGAGGGTCTTTCCCACGGAGTTGTTTCATTCTTCTTGGAACTCTTCCTTACTGAAGGCCCGGAGGGAAAAGGTCACCGCGGAGGGTAACAAGATGGATGGGAAGACCTCCATCAAGCCGTACGTACAAGGGTAAAACACAGGAGCATTACTAAGGCTACCACGAAGTATAAGAAGATGGATGCAAGCCGTACAAGGGTAAAACACAGCAGCATTACTTTAAGCATCACTGAGGCTACCTCGAACAAGATGGATTGGAAGACCCATCAAGCCGTACAAAGGTGAAACACAAGGGCGTTGCTTAAAGCATTACTAAAGTTACCACGAAGGCCACATCAGGCCGTACAAAGATAAGAGGTAAAATGGGGTTAATCCCCAAATTGATTGGTATGAGAAATCTACGTAATGCACTTTTACTGAAATGCCTGGAGGGACGAGTTTCTTTCGAATTACTGATAGTACGTGTGACGCGAAATGATGGACGTTCTCACAAACTTTATTCACAATAACTTGGTTCAAACTGTTCATGTATTGATTTTTTATCATGTGGTGCGTGAACAAAAAGTGAGGGCTACATGAAGCCAATTCAAGCTACCCACAATTATGTTGCGAAAATCTGAGATTTCTAATAGCATCCTCACTATGAGTGGAAAGTTGACAAAACTTTGATACCTGGCAAAGAGAATGCACATAGATTTTGTAATGGAGATTAATCACAAAGTTACTAAGCCCCATTTTATTCCCTTCGTTGTTTCCTTGTATGGTTTGATGGGATTTCCCGTCTCTTCTATATCCTAGGTACATCTTACCGTCAGCAAAGGACCATGTTTTAGAGCACATAGCTTCATATCCCTCAAATGTAATCTTCAAATTATAGTCGTGGAACGAGATAGAGACAATTGGTGGTGTTACATCGGAAGTAGGCAGTACAAGATTGAGAGCATGATCGATTGCATTTTGCGCTAGTCTCAAGTAGTATTTCATATGACAAAGTTGCCATGCACTTGAAGACATAAATGCACCATGTGCCAACAAGTATAGATAATAGATGCATCAGGAAATCTTAGAAAAAGGGACCATGGAGGATAATAAGAAGGATGGAATATCCCATCACGCATACAAGGAGAAGACAAAAGAAGTAAAATGGTGCTAAGCCACACTAATATTGGTATGAGAAATGTGCTCTATTGCACCTAAGACTTCTAAGCTATGTAAATGATATAGTCTATAAAATATTGGAGCATTCAAATAAGCATCACCTAGCGTGTGATTGCTCTCTTATGGATTGCACCAACGAATACTATTCATAGAGCAATGGACACATACTATCTAAAGTACATTACAAAGTATGAGAGTGAGTAATATCCCTTGATGTCTAATATGACATGTGTCTCATGCATTTGTTGACAAATGTGCCAAATGCTATATCCATCGCTCCATATAACTCCAAGCCTAGAGGAATAAAGAAGTGGCCTTGTTGCATACCTCTATAATTGGAGACTTTACTTGCTATCGTTCCACTCACCGCCTATCCAAGAGGATGAGTAATTATTCTCTCCAAAACTACATCACATATAGGGTCCATTACCACAACATCTACTACTATCACTTTATCATCTCAGATTAAGTATAAGTCTACCTTGACCCGTGTTGTCTGTAAAACATACAAATGCTCCCTCCTAGCAAGGATTCCACTCTCTTATGCCATGGAAAACACTATATCCTTGATGACATCATGGGTAGAAATCATATGTCTTCCAAAAGGACACCATGTTCTATGGATCACTATTGCATCTAGTGTAGAACTACACTCATAAGTGAGTAGTGAAGATACAAATAGGTGGACCAAACCTAGGTAGAACCATATCATTGTAGAGGAAGTAGTTGGTGCAAGTTGGAATGCCCTAATTCACAATCTAGCTAAGATTCAAGAACTTGCATCCTTGCTAGAGCAAGAGCAAAGATGTGCTCTAGTAGCATGAGGAATGTATGACTCAACTAAGAGAGAATGTAGTATATGTTGAAACTATCATTCCATCAAAGAAGACTACAAACCTTTGGTCCAATCAGAAGGTAAGGAAGCAAAGTGTAATACCAAGGGTTAGCCATATGATCTAGATGTGAAATTCGGTTTGGTAACATCTAGAATGATATTATACATGATGGTCAAAATAGATCAGATAGAAGTATCACCAAAAGAGTACTTCTACTAATAGGGCAGAAACCGAAATAGACTTGAGAACCTTAGAACCAATAGCTAGACATATGATTTAAAGGTGAGAATTGGTTTGGTAACATCTGGAAGGATGTTACACATGATGGACTAAACAGATCAGAAAGAGGTATCACCAAAAGGGGACTTTTACTAATAGAGTAGGAACCGAAATATGCTTGAAATCTTTGAAGGCAATTTCGGAGGCCTAAACAGATGAATTAGGCCTTGAAAATGTGCAGATTCCCCCCCCCCCCAATGGAGGAAAGGCTGGCCTTCCTCCCCCTGGTTTGTCTCGTCGAGAGCTTTCCAACGGTACCTTACTCATGTGATTCTGAGATTCCTACAGGAAGATTCCCTAAAAGATTCCCTCTGGTCAAAGCTCGTTTGACCAACCAGATAGGACCTAGACCAGACAGGTCACCCATCCAAGTAAGTAATCCAAGGGTGGAGCTTGCTGACATGTCACCTATCTGTGTCCGTAATCCTATGGTGGAGCTTCCTTGGAGGAGATCCTCTTTGTCTATATAATAAAGAGAAGGTGCTCCCTTGGGGCATCGAATGTTTGAGTGTGCAATCTGTGTTTTCTCTCGTCTCTTGTCCTCGGAGTATTACACAAAGGATGGAATGTCATCTTGTGTATGTGAGAATAGATAGTCTCTTGTTTGCTGTAATAAGACATGGAGACAAAAGAACCCTTCTTCCATCTTGGTCACATATGTCTCTAAGATTGGCCTATCAACTACTAAAAATGGGAGGAAAGTACGGGTGCACAGAGAAAAAACCACCTAAAAATGTTGTCATCTTGTCCATAAATAGTAGTCATTACCCTTTTGCACAAGATTGGTAGAGATGTTTATCTATGCGCTAAATACATATCATACACTCGAATGTCCTTGGTCCCATTATATCACCAAAGACTCACATATTACTCCTCTCAAAAGCTCTCAAACCTGAGAGCAAGGTCAAGGAAGACAAAACCGTACAAAGTAGGTAAGTTGGTCAATGGACAATACTAGAGGAGAGTATAACAAATGCCGTCTATGGATCTTCAAGTAGAAGAAGGTCATCCACATGGAGAATATTATTTGCAAGGGTTGCATCTAAGAAGCATGTGATAAAATCCTAGGATCCTATTGGTACTCCAAGAATATATAGTCTATCTATAGATGTGATATACCCCTTTGGAAGCTCAAGGTTAGGAGTGATACTTGAAGGGGACAATACGTTACCTTTTGACACCTTGACTCTCAAGCCTACAAGATGAACCTCATTAGTCAAGTGGTCAAAGGCTTGCCTAATCTGATCTATGGGATCCATAATATATGTATCACCCAACAAGGAGAGAAATACACAATTTAGCATGGCTAAAGTAGTAGTAGGTAAGAGAGTCAAAAGTGAGCCATGGAAAATAAAATTCCCCTTAAAGGATCTCCTTGTTGTGTACAAATAACTGATTCCAAGATAGTGACCCAATCCTATGAGAAACCTTGCTGGTAATAAAGGGAAGAAGGAGAGCCATAAAAAGACCGCACAAAAAGAAAGGAATAAGACTTGCCAAGGATCCATGAACTCTTTAAGATCTCTAAAATGAATATATATGAGATGTAATTGAAAGAATTATCAACATCCACCTATAGAAAAAACCACTTTGGATGGATATCAAGGAGTTCTTTAATGCTTTAAGATATAGCTTCACAACCTCTAGGTGTAGCAACTCCAAGTTGATGTGGACTTAGGTATTATAGAAAGTGAGAATGATGTTGAAGGATAATGGTATGGCTAACAAGATGCAAAAAGATCTTCCCAATAGCAATTGGTCTAATGCTCTTTATGTCATTCTCTATCTTGAGAAGTCAACTAGCATCTAATACTTGACTAACTGATTTATGTAGGAATCTCTCCCCTCACTATTGTTGTAACCACTTGAAGCAACTTGGTAAAACCACTAGAGGGATCATTTTTCTAAAGCAATATCTAGGATGCTTGTATAACATCCTTCAAAAGCCTCAAGGAGAGGCATGGAGTAGTGCACAATACTTGTGCAACAAGTGATCTATCAAGATATAAAGGCTGCTCAGGTTGATAGTCTAAGATCTCTAACAGTACTTCTTTTTATGCAATACGATGTAATAAGCATAATGAGGAGATAGTCTTGTAAGTGGGACTAGCCATAATTTGTGCTGCTCTACTATCCTCTCCAATCAGACCCAATCTCTTGTACTATTGTAATCAAGTAGAATCTATAGTATCTTGTATTGTAATCAAGTAGAATCTATAGTATCTTGTGACTAAAATTATCTCATGTAGTGTGCAGTCCAAATAGACTCCTCATGTAGGGTAGCTCTACGCTCATAATTTTTGGAATCTATCAACCACCTCTCTATGCTCCACACTCCTCTTTCTAGTATAACAAAGACACAATCAAGGGAGTAAAAGGAATAAGAACCATGCTAACTCATCAAAGGGGTCACATGTCAATTGATCAAGTGATAAGCAAAAAACTTGTTTAGCCTCATCATGGACTACATGGGACACCCATGGAATAGGCACGGACATGGAAAACTAATCTCAAATGTAACCTGCTTGAGATGGTAATTATTCCCATAACATGGTTGGTATTCCCAAAATGGTCAACAAAGAGATAGACAAAGTATGTGTAATCTCAAGAGTCAACGATATGGATATGGTTGCTTGGCCTCACATAAGCATACCAAGTAATCCAATAATAGTCCTTGTACATCTTTCACACATGTGTCTTTAACCCTTCAAGGTAAAGAGTAGATGACATATCTTGCATGGTGTATCCCAAGTCACTCTAGATAGCTCCACATGGGAAGTGTACCCATATCTAGCACAAGAATAATAATAGTAATACACGATGCTCTTCTCCATATCTCCCATCCTTACCACTTCCATGTCTCACCTCATATTGAGTAAATGATCTCTAAACTCCTTAAACCCTAAAAGATGTAAATTCTCATAAATTTTAATTCATATTTCTATAATTTTTGAATTAAGTTAGAATGGAACTAGAGCATGAATAACGCTAAAATACAATTGAAAAATCCAAACTAATCACTTTCAATGTGAATTAATCTCTCTAAATTTGAAAAACCTAAATATCTATTTAATTTTCTATTAAATTCTCCATAGCCCTCAATTTAGATACCAATAGAACTAAAATTTAAAGAAGAAGAAGATATCACTTATGTGCTGTATGCTAGTGACATTAAGGAATTCTGGGATTTTTCTTCTCTCCAATCTCTCCCTCTCAAATCTTAAAAAGGAATTTTTATATTGACAGTACCGAGTGCGATCACTTCATAACCTTTACCTACTAAATTTACCAGTCTATTGTTATAAATATAGCACTGATTGGTGGCGGGTTTTCAACCACTCCAATGACCCATCTCGCTGAGCACGCCTATGGTCTCAACGCGTTGCCTTTCACAAATTGGTCTAAGACGTTGAACATGACACTGGAAGATCTTTGACATAGAGAACTTCTGTTACTCGGATAGATTTTTCATGCCGATACTCTTGGGGTTTACCCCATTTTACCTCTACATGGTTTATCCTTGCAGTTGATGAAGTCTTCCCATCCTTCTTGTTATCCTTTGCGCTCGCCTTCTTGATGACTTCTGTTACAAGATAATTCCTCAGACTAGAGGGTAGTTCTTGTTTCGGAGGATCTCGTGTTTGAGGCAACACGAGGTAAGCGTCCACTCAATATCAGCCGCACCAGGCTTAACCAATGTGGTTTAGATGCGTGCACCTCGTACAGGGAGACACGCTTCTGCAATCAATTCCACAAGCTCTACAGAAACAATTATGAGATAAAGAGATCGATACATTAACCACTCTTAAAGAAATTCTTGGAGGGAATACTTTCCTGTAGCATGTGCGAATTATGAGTTAATTCTCCTCTCCTGCGTTCTCATTAACCGTCATATGCGTAGTACTCCATACATCGTGGTTCTCATCACCCCATATTCACTTTTCTAGATTGATTTCAAAGATATGTCATATGCTTTGGGCTCAGGTTTCGGAAACCGTTAACGTGAATTCCGATGGAGATCAAATTAAAATATAAAGTGTATATCTAATAAGAAGGTTACCATGAAAACCACGGACTCAAGTTTCAATTGAAGATCGATAGTTTCCTATTACAATCGTGAGTGCAACCTCAAATTAGAATTTGCATTTCATGAACGTTCGGATATAGATTGATTTAAATTTATCTTGAAATAATAAAAAATTAAAAAATTGATTGTGTCGTTTAACCCATGATATCATATAATATTTTGGTATAAATACAATAAGATTTTTTATAATTGAATTTGAGATTGATAAATCTCAAGTTCAATTATAAAAAGTCATACTCAGTTCAAGATTGTAATCAAAGTTATTTTGATTCAAGAACTATGTCGTTAAGCCAATAAATATATATTGTAGATTAAAATATGACAAGTTTTTATAGATATTTGAATATGAAACATGTCCCATTTTATAGTATTCATACCACTCTTTACTGAACTTTTTCCAACATGCAACTAAGAAATTAAATACAACAAGGGATCAAATTTGATACATGCCACCATCTAGCCCATCTAAATGCTCAAATGATATGTGCAACGTAATTTACAAGTTCTGATATCTTACTTACGGTAATACATATTTCTCATTGCGGAACTCTAAAGGACAGCCCTATTTTGTCCTCTTTAGTTCTTTCTGGTATTGCTTGATGGTATTTTGAATTGTGCGCTATAGTTAACCCTGTGAGCTATCTGTAAAGAAGAAAGAAGTTCAAAGTTAACTACAGATGCTAATCTATAAAATTATTACCGCACTGATTTTGACGAGAGAAGGGAAGATGATGCATAGTATTATGATCGATAATTAGCATCTGATATGCCCTAGTATGGTCAATTTGTACTTGTCCTGCGAGCAAGGACAAGTACGCTCTCATTAACGCGTGCAGAACTATCGAGCTGCCAAGATAAGTACGAGCGCACAGCTCCGATTCCGATCACACTGGTCGGGTGGAAGCCTATCTGCAGCGAAGGGAAGAGGCGCTGAGATGTGCACACCAAGGTAGTCCTTTGGGTGGCATGGTGCGCATACTTTTTCGAACATTTAGTTGAACAAGTTTTTATTCTGTCTCCCCAGTCGTTTGCTTGATCTCCACCTCCTGTCGCCGATTCGAGTGAGGTTCGGTCAAATTGATACAAATCATTGTGTGGAAACTGACACGGAATGACCATGAAAGGTTGGAACCTCTGTTGAACTTCCACAATCTACCTACGAAGTCTGGACGGACTTCTTGGTGCCGGAGCTGGCCTCCATCCTGTTTGGAGACGAGCGATGCCCGTTGTCTATCGATCTGCCAGTTGACGGTCGACCTTTCGATACGCGTGGATTTTACATGTCACACTTGCTTGAACTTCATCACCTCATTCTTGTAGATCAATCAAGTCATCAAAGCAGATTCCCTTTCAAGGTGAATTTTGGTTGAATTGTTCAAACTTCAAGGATTTTCGAGACTCTCTGTTTCCTAAGTCAGAGAAACTTCCTCATATAACGGTTCAAATCTCAGTAACAGGAAGTCATGAGGCGCGTGGACATCATCTTGTTGGTTAGCTGCCTCATGCTGGCAGGCGTGGCGGTCGAGGCAGGAAATTTTAAGTTCGAGTTCTACCAGCATATGATCGAGGAAGCAGACACTCCTACCGTATTTGGTCCCAAGACGGGGTTTGTTGGCACAGGTTATGTCTTCAACAACGCTATTACCGTAGGACAGAGCATCAGTTCCAGATCTGTCGGACGCGTTTCAGGTCTGTATTTCTTCAGCTCCGAATGGATTTCGGAGCAATATTCCACCATCTACTTCAATGCAACTGCTAGTGAGTTTTTCGATGGGGAGGGTACCATCTACACTCGGGGTATCTGGTTCATTTACGAATCAATTGATCCGCGTGGAGACAACCAAGAACTCGCCATAGTAGGGGGTTCACAGAAGCTAAGAGGCGCTGAAGGTCATGTGAAATTTGAGAAGATACACATCCCAGGGTCTGATGCTCTGTTGTTCAAAGTCATCTGTCATGTCACTCTTCCTGAGAAGGAGATAGAATATGTACCCATTCAGCTCTGATCTAGATGAAGATTTGTGCGGATATTTTTGGTTTTGAAGTCCATCAGCTGTAAATTGATGATAGCAGGTTTGAAGCCTGAAAGTGAGCTGTGGACTGATTTTCGCTAGCAAGGAGCCTGCGGTGATTGATGACAGCAGCCGTGAAGCGTCAAAGCGAGGTGTATAATGATGCTAGTCGTATTGAAGCTTGGAAAGCGTGTCGTCGTCCAGTAAGAATGTCGATTTGAGTAGAAAATGTCAATTATTGTACGATTCTAACGCTGAGTAAAGCATGCAAAGGAAACATATCTGCAATGATATTAGGGGTTATCTCCATTTTAATACCATACCGCACTTAATACTTTAATGCTTGGTTTTAGATATACCTTGGCCCCATTCACATCATGAACTTTAGGTAGTCCCTATAATACTTTGTAAACCGTTAGAGATTTATAGGGGAACTTTTGTTATTTGTTAGGAAAAATAATTTGATACCGTTCACAGCAGGGAACTCAGGAAGTCATTACAGTACTATGAGGAATGTTGACAGTGCCGACAAATTTGGAATTCACCAGTTCCAAAGTAAAAATTGCACATAGTAAAGTATTCATATGGGCCACTCAACTTAACTGTTTTCTCAATAAAACGCCACAACAAAAATTCTTGCAAAAATATTTTGTGTTGGTCCATTAAAATTAACTCTTTTCTCAATAAAGCGCAACGGCAAAAATTATTGCAAAAATATTTTATATTTAAAACTGTCGAGGTAGAGCATTATAAATATCGCTAATCAGATTCGATTGCATGTTGATAATCATGTGGCAAGGTGATTTGCACCACTTAAAATCTGTGAGCTTTTTCCAAAAATCGTGTTTGCCCTAAGGTAGAACGCTTTTAAAAATCGTACGCGGGTAAGGTGATCTAAATCACTCAAATTTGTGAGCTTCCGTCGAGATGGTGTTCGCATAGACAGAGAAAGCTTTTAAAGTCCATACGCAGGACACATTATCTAGTCTTGAATACATGCTCAAAGCTTGAGATGCTATGAGTTCGCGATCCTTTTTATTTTATTGTTCGCAAAGCAACAATTTGTTCTTTGCCCCCACAAAGATTCCCCATTAAGTTCTCGGGAAGGTCTAGAGGCGATCATCACCATGAGAGAGAGTGGAGAGACGAGAAAGGGAGGACAAATTCTGGAATACTTGAAAACACATCAGTCTCTCAAATGAGCGAATGCTTTATTCTTTTTGTTTTTCAATGTAGTTTTCATTGATATTTAAATTGAGAGCTATGGAAAATCTAATAGAAAGATATGAAATATTTAAATTTTTGAATGATTAATTCTTGAAGAGAGTGATGGGTTGAATAGTAAATAAAAAATTATGAGAATTTATAGAACTTTGTGGGGTTTTTGAAAATTAACATATATTCATGTTGAAGTGTGATGTGAATGGGTTGTAGTTTTGCATGTATAGGGAAGTATAGAAAGGAGCAATATATATTATTATTATCATGTTTTTACTAGCTATAGCTTCACTTCTCCATATGAAACCATTTAGAGCGACTCAAGATACACCATGTTTATTGTGTCATCTATCTTTATCTCACAAGGGGTAAAGACTCATGAGGGAAAGATGCACAAGGATTATGATTGTAACACTCGGGGTGCTCACATGAGACTAGCAACCACATCAAGATCATTGACACTCGGGATTACACATGCTTTGTCCATCCCTTTGTTGATTATTCCATAGATATTGATTGAGTAGTGAGAGTGGTTAACATCTTAGACACATTGTATTTTGGCATTATTTAAGATTAGTTTTCCTTGTCTATGTCTATTCCAGAGTGCAACAATATGGAATTTAAAGACGAGTAAGTCACGACTAACAAAATAACAAATAAGCCAAATTATCCAAGTGTTATAAGAATATTTTAGAAGCATCTAGGTTGCTTCTTGGTACTTTCCAAGTATTGAATAATGTGTATACCAAGTGGTAACTTCTAGGAAAAAGTTTCTTGGAAAACTTTCTGACTAGCTTAGCTTGCATGCCAAGTAGGTGGCATCTAGAAGGAAATTTATTGGAAAGTTTCCCGACTAGTTTAGTTTGCATACCAAATAGGCAGCTTCTAGAAGGAAATTTCTCAAGAAGCTTCCCGATTAACTTAGCTTGCACTCTAAGAAGGTGACTTTTATAAAGCTTCTCGAGAAACTTCTCAAGAGTCTTGTATGTTCCCTATAAATACCAAATCCCAAGCTTATGCTAGGCATTTGAAGTTTCACTCATTCAAGAGTCCCAATGTTATCTTTCACTCTGATCTTCCATTCTCCTATTTCTCTTCTTGATCTTTTATGCATAGGCTTCTCCATACACTCCATGATGAAGCTAGATAGACTTTTTTTCTTACCACTTGATCTATTAGCTCATGATCATATGGACGAGTTTGCAAGATCCTTATTCCTCTTACTCTTGTGATGGTGTATTTGCTATACTAGAGAGGAGCGTGCAAGAGAGAGAGAGAGGTGGCTATTAGATTTCATAGATAGCCACCTCTCTCTTCCTTGCACGCTCTTCTCTAGTATAGCAAAGACACCATCACAAAAGTAAGAGGAATAAGAATCTTTCAAATCTTGGGCTATCCTACAAGAGGATTTTGTATAGGCTACACATCAGAGAGACAAATTCAGCCATAGAATATTATAGAATCCACTTGATAACGATATATAGGATATCGGGTCAGGAAGAGTATAGTAGAGCAACACAAGCACTACATCCTTTGTTTATTGCTAGTCCCATTGATGAGATTATTTGTTTCTTATGCTTATTACATCCTATTATAAGAGAGGTAGTACTATTAGAGTCTTAGACTATCAACTTGAATGACTTTTATGACTTGATAGACCACTTTTTGCATATGCATTGTGCATTACACCAGGTCTGTTCTCAAGAGGTTTGTTATGGACAGTATATGAGCATCTTAGAGATTTCTTCCAACCAAATAATCTCTCTTGTGGTTTTACTAAGCTATTTCAAGTGGCAATAACAATAGCAAGGAGAGAGATTCTTGCATCAATTAGTCAAGTGTTAAGGTGGAAGTCAACTTCTTGCAAAGAGAAGGGCATGCGTGCATTAGACCAGTTTCTATTGGGGAGGTCTTTTTGCATCTTGTTAGTCATACCATTTTCCTTCAACATCATTCTCACTTTTGACAATGTCTTAGTCCATATCAATTTGGAGTTGCTACACTTAGAGGTTGTGACGCTATATCTCTAGGCATCAGATCTAGATATCTACCTAGAGTGGGTGTTCTACAAGTGGACATTGAGAATGCTTTAATAGCATGTCATGTGCATCCATCTTTAAAGAGCTTAGGGAAGTGAGTGGATCCTTGGTAAGTCTTATTCCTTTGTGCTATTTTTTTATAGCTCTCCTTCTTCCCTTTATTACTAGCATGCTTTCTCCTATGAAAGAGTCATTTATTTGGAGTTGGTCACTGTTACATAATAGGGAGATTCTTTTAGGAGGATCTTTATTTGCCATGAATCACTTTAGAACACTCTTATCTACTACTTTGCCATGCCATGTTATGTTTTCCATTCCTTGGTAGATGATACACACATTGTGGATCCTATAGATTAGATTAGGTAGGTATTTGACCACTTGACTACTGAGCTTCATCTTGTAGTCTTGAGAGTCAAGGTATCAAGTGTAGAGCATGGTCCCCTTAAGGTATTCCTTCTCACCTCCAACTTCCAAAGGGTATATCATATCTACAAATGAAATATGTATTCTTGGAGTGCCAAAAGGATTTAAGGATTTTGTCACCTGCTTTTTAGATGTAAAAGACCAAAGAGAGAAATAAGAGGATGAAAGATTAGAGTGGAAGATCACATTGGAATTCTCAAATTCTCCAAATGCCTAGCATGAGCTTTGATCTTGGTATTTATAGGCCACTTAGGTACAAGGTTCTCAAGAATCTTTTGAGGAAGATTCTTTCCCAAAGCTTCCTTTCTTGGAGTGCAAGCTAAGCTAGCAATTTACTTACCATGAAAGCTAAGCTAACCATCAACTTGGCATATAAGTTACTTAACCCTTCAAAGGTTCCTATAAGCTTCTCACCCAAAGCTTCCTAGATGCTTCTACTGTATTCTACCAAGAAGCTTCTTAGATGCTTCTATAATATTCTTAGCCTTCTTAGGTTATGCTTTGCTATTTCTACCTTCTCTCTTTATGTAGTTGATAATATTAACTCTTGTGCTAAGTCTATATTAATACATATTCTAACACCATTAGTTGGTGATGTCCTTGTTGCCATGGGCTCTTCAAATTCTTGGATAGTTGCTTGTGCATTTGAGAGATGAGAATGACGTACCCATGTGGCATCATGAAGAGGATACCATTTCCAACTCAGTGTGTGTCAATCATGGCCATGTTGGATATCATACCATGCAAGAATATAACAAACTTTGTATTCTTCATGATCATTAATAGAGATTGGAAGAAGAAGCTAAATACATGTAGAGCAAGAAGTTGAGTTAGAAAATGAGTTTTGATTTTGAGATATGGAAAACATGATAGATCCTTCATGTGACCAAGAAAGTGAAGTTTATAAGTAATTAGATAAATGATCCAAATAATATCAAATGGACCTATCTAATTAGGAGCAAGTTTACAAACTTGGGTCTCAAGAGGGAGAGGAAGGTTACTAGAGGAAAGCATAACCTTTTCACCTATTTGAAAGGTGAGACCATGACAATGTCAATCAACATATTGTTTTTATTTATTTTGAGCAACAAGGAGATGAGACTTAGCTTGGTGTTAAGACTTAGATAGCATAGACAAGAAGGTGGAAGTATATGGGAAATGAGAAGATGGTAGAGCAAGAAGAGAATTTAGAACAAGTGGATCTTACCCATAATTAAGGAAGAAAGAAGAATTCAGATACTTGCCTACTTGGAATTATTGTATGTAAACTCAGTAGCCATGGGACAAGTATTCCAATTGGCATGATGCACATTGGTGATAGCATATATTGTATCTTCCAAGGTGTAAATGGCTTTTTTGGTTTGCAAATTAATTTGAGGATCATAAATTGTATACAAGGCAAGCTTGGTGCTAAGGAGCTTGAAAAATGCTTGCCAAAATTTTCCATTGAAGTGAAGATCACAATCATAGATGAAAACCCTTGGCATCCCATGATGTTTGAAGACCATATCAAAGTAGATTTGGGCGCAACATTAGACCATCTACAATATCAAAAATAGGTGCTAAGTGAATATGCTTGATTAGCTTATCAACAAAGACCACAATTGTTATATAGCCTTGTTCCATCTTTGGTAAGGATGTAATGAGATCTAAGCTCACATGTTCCTATCAAGTATATGGAATTGGAGTAGTCCACTTGGTTTTTGGTTGTTGGCCTTGTTGTGTTGGAAATTCTCACAAGATCAAACAAACTCTCAAACTTCTCATGCCATATTTGGCCAGCACCATTGACTTTGTAGTGTACATAGGGTTTTCTTCCACCCCATGTGACCACTAATGGGTAAGTTATGTGCTTCTTGAAGTTGCACAAGTCAGAGATCTCCCATAGTTAGAACATAGATTTGATTCTCATAAAATAGAAGGCCATCCTTGAATGACAAAGTGTTGTACTCCTTGTCATGTGTTGTAAGGCAACTTTTTAAAAGATGAAAGAAGGTATCTTGTTGTAGAGCAATCTTGAACTTTGTATGTATTGTTGAGTATATAAATATCATAATGATTGCTATTATTAGAAAAGATGTAGGAAGAATCTTCAAATCAGGTCATTATGACAAGGCATCAAGAATTGTAAGGAACTTTATGAGTTGTTACTCAAGTTTGGTATCAAATAATTACATCTTTTCCTCCCATTGGTAATGTAAACTCTTCATGTGCTGCAAATGTATGGTTTGCAACAAGGAGTTGTGATCAATTTGCATTATCACTTGATTCCCCAAGAGGTAATGTTATCACACCTTTGTTGCATAATGAAAATTGTTCTTGATTTCAAGTGGAAAAATTCCTTTCTATTGCTTTTAATTTTTGAGATATAGAAGTTATGAGAATGCAATCCATCCGGCCATTCTTGTTGTAACATGACTCCAATTATAAAGTTAGAGGCATCAAAATCAACCACACAAGGTAGTTGAGGATCATATGGTTAGAGGATGGGTTGTGAAGACACCATATCCTTTAATTTCTTGCATGTCTCTTCTTTTCTGGTGGTCCACTCAAAGTTTGATGTCTTTCCCAAGAGATCAATCAATGGTGTGTCCATATGAGTAAAATAGTGGATGAACCATCAAAATTTGTCAATCCATTATAAGCCCAAACTTCCATGGCATCCTTAGGAGCAGGTCAATATGTAATTGCCCTGATTTTCTCCTCTTCCATTGATACCTATGATCCAAGAAGGTAACTTCCTTCTACCAAACAACATACTTGGACTTCTTGCATTTTAACTTCTATTTGCATAGTTATCTTAGGAATTCTCATACGTGATTTTATGTTCTATCTCTATCTTATTATAAATTAAAATATTACCCAAAAATACTATCACATATTGATCCAATAGTCCCTCTAACACCATATGCATTTGATCCATGAAAATTACTAGTGCATTAGTGACCAAAAAGTAAAGCTTTTTATTCAAAATACAAACCTTGTGCAAAAGGAATTCTTTTGCATATCTTACTTATCAATGAGAATATACCATTTGCTACTTTGAAGATCCAACTTTGAGAAGTATCATGCTTTACTTAACTGATCTAACAAGTCATCCATTGAGATAAGAGATAGACATTCTTCATGGTTTGTTTATTAAGGCCATGGTAGTCAATAAAAAAAAACCCTCCATCCTTCTTTGGTACAAAGAGTACTAGTGCTCCCCAAGGAGATGTACTGTGTTGTACAAAATATTTCTCTAACAACTTGGTTAGTGTTGTTTGAAGTTCCTTTAACTCCTTTGGTGTGAGTTGATAGATTGGTGTGCTCACTTGAGTATTACTTGGCAATAGCTTGATCTTCAAATCCATACCTCAATCAAAGTGTAACCCCCTTGGAAGATCATCCAAAAACACATCTACAAACTCTTGAACTATCTAATTAGCCATTGGCATTTGATCCTCATCAAAGTTCCCTTGTATAATAGGTTTGATCCACATGGCAAAAATAAGAAGCTTCTTTCAAAGCTTGCTCTACAATTGCTCTATTGATAGATGTCCCAAATTGAGTTTGACTATTTTTAGGTGTCTTACTTAAAGATGCAAAATAAACTAATTGGTAATTCTTACCTTGATGTTGTGCTTGAATTTGTCATTGGGTCCAATCAAATTGCACCTTATGACATTCAAGCCAAAAGGAGACACAAAATGACACCAAAATATAAGGGAATTACTACAAAATTCATATACTATGAATAATCTTTCCTAATCTTGAATGTAATAGATGTGATGTACATAATACAAAACTCTTTTTACCATTTGCTATCATCAATCTATTACCAAGCACTAACTTGCTATAATTTCTTTGCTAATTGTATAGATATATAATTCTCAAAATTCACACAATAAACCAAAATTCTACAACCACTATTGTAATACTCCAAGGACAAAAGAACTCTTCAAGAGAGATACAAGAGAGAAAACATAAATTTCACATTCATTCCTCTTATGCCCAAAGGAGCACCTTCTCTTTATTATATAGCCAAAGAGGATCTCTTCCAAGGAAGCTCCACCATAGGATTAGGTACATGGATATGAGACCTGTCAGCAAGCTCCACCCTTAGATTACTTGCTTGGATGGGTGACATGTTGGTGTTGGTCCAATCTGGTTGGTCAAACAAGCTTGACCAAAGGGAATCTTTTAGGGAATCTTGTTGTAGGAATCTCATAATCATGTGGGTGAGGGACCGTTGGAAGCTCTCAATGAGATAAACCAAAGGGGAGGGAAGGCTAGCTTTTCTTCCATCAAAAGAAAAAATGTCCATATTTTCAAGCCTAATTCATCCGTTTAGGCCTCCAAAATTGCCTGTGAAGTTTTCAAGCCTATTTTGGCTTTTTACCCATTAGTAGAAGTGCTCTTTTTGGTGATACCTCTATCTGATCTATGTTCTCCATCATGTATAATATCCTTCCAGATGTCACCATCTCAAGTTTCACCTATAGATCATATGCCTAGCTATTGATTCTAAAGTTTCCAAGCATGCTTTGGTTTCTAGCATACTAGTAGAAGTACTCTTTTGGTGATACATCTAGCTTATCTACTTAGTCCATCATGTATAAAATCATTGTAGATGTTACCAAACAAAATTTAATATCTAGATCATCTATCTAGCTATTGATATTACAAACCTCCCTCCTTTTAAGACAAAACGTCCTCTTTGCAAAGTTGTTGCTCAAAAGATTTCACTAACACTGGTGTGTGGGTCAAGTTGGCTGCTGGCTCCCATGTTGCCTCATACAAGTTCAATAGTCCATCATGTGTAACATGATGGACTATTGTCTATCTAGCATGATCATCTATCTAGTTATTGGTATTACAACTATCAGGTATCATACCTTGCAAGTGTATCAAACTTGCATAAGTTGAGCTTTCAATATTGCTAGAATAAATCAAGTTCTTAATAAGTGGGTTGATAATTTCTATTTAGAACCTTTGTTTCCTTTATCTTCATGCTCCAAGAACTCCATTTAGGCAATGAGTCAAGGTCATTTACTCATAATTTGACATTCTACAATACAATGTCCAATTGGCAACAATAGAAGTAATCACCATTTTAATGCAATCTTTCTCTATCTATGGTACCAAGTGGTCTCTATTAGATAACATCAATCTCCATTGGTGTTGGCTCCTCCATCCTTGTTTGGTATGTTTGTAAGTTTTATGAAGGTCTAGGTCAAGACCAAGTTGCAATAACCAAGGAATCAAAATGCTCAACCAACTACATAGCTTCTTCCAAGTGTTTGAGCTCTTGTATAGTAACCTCCAATTTGGTACATGATTTTAAGCCCCTCACAAATCAATCCAAAGCTTCAACTTCTAATATCTTTAGAATTTTCATTATGGTGTCTTGGAACTAAGTGATGTAGTTTCTCACAAAACCAATCTATTTCAATTTTGCCAATCTATCTTGTGTTGCTCATGCAACATTTACTACTTAGAATCTCCGCAATTATTGCTCTCTTGAATTCTTCTCATATCAAGATTGGAGCAACAAATTACCATTGAGCTTTCTCTATCCAAAATTGCCACCATAGTTTTACCACTCCATCTAATTAACTTGAAACCAAGAGAATCTATCTTTTTTCATGTCTAAGACTTGTAGCTTCAAAATAATATTCATAATCAACCATAAAATTATTTATTACACCCAATAGATTCTTGTGTTCAAATATATTTGGTTTTGGAAATTTAATTCACTCTTCTCCTTTTGGAAATGCTACTATCTCTCTATGCTCTTGTTGTTCCTAGTTTATCTCTTTTAATAATCAAGTAAGGTGCTTAATTTTTTGCTACATAAAAATGATACCTTTGAGCATTGCCACCATGACTACTACTCTACCAAACTACTTATTTTTAATTTATCTAAGTTAACACATAGATGCAACACATTCACTACTATGTCTAAATTATAATCAAAAGGATCAATGGTTCATCAAACAAGGTGATTATGTTCAAAAAATTGTACCCAAAGCATAAAATGATGCTTTGGTATTACATGGACATAGAGATCCTAATGCTTTAGGAGAAATGGATTTGGTGATCCATAGATTGTATACATCCTATTCTTACTCTAATACCAATGTAAAAGACCAAAGGAACAAAATAACAGAATGGAAAATCACATTGGAACTCTCAAACGGAAAGAAAATTTGAATGCTTAGCATGAGCTTTGGCCTTGGTATTTATTGACCACTTAGGTATAAGGTTCTCAAGAAGGTTCCAAGAAAGGTTCCCTCCCAAAAAAAATTTTCTTGGAGTGCAAGCTAAGCTAGCCATCAACTTGGCATATGTTGTGCATATATACATCACGACATCATTACACAACATACATCATTATCAACATCATATGATATAGAAGCACAACTCATACAAAATTCAATACACAAACTCTAAAGTGCCATAACAATTAGTTCAGTTCACACTCGACTTGGATTAGAAATCAATCATTCAACTCAAGAAACTACAAACAATATACATTGATTACAATCAAGCCACACCTACTCTAGCTAAGAAGACTCTAGGTGATACTCTCCAGCCTTTTTCCACCATAGTCAAGCACTAAAAGACTCAACATCAAAGAAGTGAGCTCTCTAGAGTTGCACTTTGAAGATATATCCCTTGGACTTGACCTAACACTCCAACTCTAATAGTACCAATGATTACACATCTAATGGTGTAAACAATGCAGCTAATGGTAGTTCCAATGGTGTGATCATTAGCCCTAATACAAAATTTGGCCACCACTAAGTAGTCTCTGAGCAACTATTAATATAACTATGACTACAAAGACTAATACTCCAATGTTTGAGCAAAATAGCTTTTGGTGCTATAAATGTTGTGACAATTGTTGTGAAAATATACATTGCTCCACAACATGCATGTCAACATCATATATTAAAGAAAAATAACTCATACAAAGGTCATACACAAACTCTAGAGTGCCACAATTTCCCCCGAGTTGATGGGTAGGTCTTTTTAATCTTAGATAGCTATTTACTCCAAGTAGGTGATATGCCATGTGGTGGGGAAAGATCATGAGGAAAGATATTGAGCTCTATCATTAGTTGCTTGTTTGTAATCTATATCACATAAAGAGTGAACTAACTATATGTCAAGTACATTGAAGACATAACCATTGTCCTTGGAGAGACATTGTGAGGAGAGTCAAACATACCATATGCCATCCTCTTAAACAACTAAAACACAACAATGTAGTAGCAACTCCACTAAAAGAGCCACATAATATGTATTACAAACCTACATGCATAATTGCCAAGCTTGGATCCAAAGTGCAATCAACGTTTGGGAGGTGGCATGGGACACAATTGCACACATGATCCTTCTAACAACACCATCACCTCCTTCCAACATAAGGACTTTGAAAGGCAAAACCTCATGCACTTTACAGATAATATGGCCAATAGTTACATCAAGTGTTGTTTGTGTAATCTATTATAAATATACATAATCACATGGATGAAATTGATAGATCAAGGATCTACAATCTCCTCATCAAATAGTTGCATTATGTAAATTATCCCTATGTTCAGCAATTACTAAGTTCTTAAAAGCCATCAACATCACTCTCCAAAAGATCTCTACACATTGAGAACATGTGACTCATCCACACGTCTAGATCATCCAAGTCCAAAACTATAGTAGCATCCTAACAAATAAATATAGGTAAATTTGGATCTTGTCCAAAGAGTAGAAAGTAAAGAGAGAAAGTTGCTAAAGAGGCTTATTGATTGAACTAATAGCCCATGGCAAACCAAGGTAATTGAAGATCCCAACCTCCCAAATGACCTCTCTACAAACCATACTTATGTATCATCTCTTCATTGTCTAAACCACTCTCTTTGCTAAGCCATCTTAGAAGGTAATACAATGATCAATCAAGGTCTTGTCACACCAGAATTAAAACTATTCCAAGAAATCTATATCTTGATCAGTCAAGACTTCAATTAGTGCACCAAAGTGACTAAAAACCCAATCATGGAATGAGTAAGTTATCCCTTCATTAGACTTATCAAGAAATATCACCAACTCAATCTATTGAGAGAATTGTGCCACCATAACCAAAACATACCAATCATGTGTTATAGTCAATGATAAAGGTCCAAAAAAGTCCAAAATCTAACAAATAACCCAACCCCATGATAAGAAATGGTTGTAATTATGATGTAGTAGCATTAAATGAGGCTCTAACTTGGTGACAAACCACAAATCTGGCAACAAACTATTGGAGAATGGTCTACATATTGTGCCACCAATAATGACTTTCAAGAAAGTTATATGTTCACTTTACTCCAAAATGTCCTAGCTCCTCATGAGCATGTTGTATTGTGAGTAAGCTTGTCTCTCACTCAAGATGGACCTTTGATGGCTATTGGAGTAGCACACCATGGACTAATAAAGCAAAGAACTAAACTCCATCACACTTCTTCAAGGATAAAACTCCAAGGCACCTCCAAGACTTGAAACATTGCTTAATAGAGACTTCAATGAGAGAGATAGTTACAAATGAAAAGGATGTGATGAGTAACTTCTCGTCTCTATTTATATACTTGTGAAGTAATTACATACCAAAGTTACTAATTCTCCATAATGAGTCAAGTTATGGCAAAAAGTTAAAAAAATTGTTTAAAGAAATATCCAAGCTCATAGAATAATCTCCTAAGCATGTAAGCATGTGGTCTTATCTTGACTCAACTACTAAGTCACGGACTCCTTTATATGGACTATCCTTGGACTATAGAAGAATTTGAACCAAAAAGGCTCGGAGGTTCAAGAGTTCTCAATTGCTTCCCCAAAGCCAAACATCTAGGAATAATACCAAGTCAATACAATAGAATCCAAAATAATGATGTTCACTCTTTCACCTTCTTCTAAAATAGAATTACCTCTATCTTGGTTATGACTAACTCTAGTTAATCATGGCTAATAATGTATGGCTATATAAGAAGCTTAATTTAACTTTATATAAATAATATTTCTCAACTACTTACAAAACCAAAGCAAATATCATAATAGAGCATACATGCACCAATGTGTGTCACAATACCAATTGTGGTCTTTGAGATGGAAGGAGTATTATTTTCACTCTACCATCTTCCATACACAAAGAAGATCTGCCTTCTAATCTAAACCATCTAGCTCATTGAAGGACATGGTTTCTCTCTTTGGTACAAATTATACTACCTACAACACCAATGCAAAGATTTTCCATCATTAAAATATTATCATAAATATCTTACTGACTTGTACCAATATCTCCATCCTGTGGATCTAAGACTTGAATAACTCCTCTTTATTATACTAAGAGATACGGTCAAAGCCTTAGAAAATATGCATAGAAAGGTGGATGTATGCCAACTTGGCATCATCTCCTCATCTATCTCACCATGCTAACATGCTCTGGTTTAATCCTACTAGATGGTACACAGGTTTCTACTAAATCCATTTGTATCATAGTTCACCACTCTAGGTTTGTGAAAAATCCTGAAATCATCCTATCCTTGATCCTTTGGAACTTGATAAAAGCATTCTCTAACCCATATGGTAAGAACTTCCATTGATACAATACATCCTTGTTGTAAAGATCAATAGCCCAAATGTAATCTTGGACTTATCTTCCTTCCTAATCAACAATTGATGATATTATACTCAAAGATTCAAGGTATTAAATATCTTTGCATGCCCAATTGCATCAAAGATCTCCTCTGATGTAGGCATAGCTTACCAATAAGCTCCAATATATTGGTTGATAGGATGATAATCTCCAC
Organism: Lunularia cruciata; assembly: GCA_948567375.1. Lineage (NCBI taxonomy): Eukaryota > Viridiplantae > Streptophyta > Marchantiopsida > Lunulariales > Lunulariaceae > Lunularia > Lunularia cruciata. The sequence goes on from OX419760.1 coordinate 11,194,698, forward strand.
ATATCCTCTTATCTATGTAGTTACCACGCATATCCTTCTTGGCTAATATTATTATAGTTGAAGCATACTCTCTGTGTGAAATTTCCACCAAACTAGCCTCAAAAAGATCTCTACTTTGGCTTTGAATCAAGGCTCTTTCCATGCAATATATTATATAGACATCAAAAAATTGGTGTCGATGGTCAAGAAAGAACTAGGTCTAAGGTGGGAATTTTTCTCTACAAGACTATACCAAGATTACAAGAAAAGAACCTATTATAGGATTTGGATGTGTGGGTAGATCTACCTATGGGCCTATTAAGTAGAAGAGCAAGAGAACTCCTCCATGGGATGTATACTGGTGTACAAGAACTCTTGTGCAAGATGTACACTAGAACAAGATGAGCCATTTGGAGTGCAATGCATTAAGGAAGTAATTAGGTAGATAATTATAGCTAAGACAACGCTTTGACTATGTTAGGGTTGTAATCTATTAGAGATGAATGATTAGAAGCCAATTGGCATTAAAGGCAATAATGCAAGGAGGAGATGGCAGCCATAGTAGAAGCAATACTTTTTTTGATTCAAAAGAACTACCTATAGAATTTCTTCCAATCACGGAGAAGTATTACCTTGTGTGTCCTTAGATAAGATTCTTAGTTTGGGAGAAGCAATACCTCCTACTTTTACATGTGGTTGATCACAATCTGAGCAAAGCATTACCTCACATGTTTACAAGCATGCATTCAAATCTTTAGAGTTGGGCACTTCTTTTGTTCATGGTAAGCACTTCTATCCTAGGAACTTTGTCTACTTTGGCACCACACCCAACAGTTATGCAAGTACTACCTAATTCTACCTTTGCTACTCTTGTAACTACCAATACAATGGCATCAACCTCAAGAGAAGAAAACAATTATATACCCCTAGAACAATGGTGTTCATAGGGCAAGAAGACTTCAATCATTCCTTTGGATGTTTGAAAATGTCTATATGGCATGAAATATCATGGATTATACTGCCATGATATGACAAATTGGCCAACAACACTGATTTAGTGGCCTAGCCTTGCCACAAGAACAAGTTACATATTGATACAAGCAAAAGGGCAACAAGAAGGATGAAAAGAAGGGAAGTAAGTCTACATTTTGACAAGGTAACACAAACAACTCAAGGATAAGATAAACAGACATTGCAAAGGATATAATGAAACCATGCAAGCATTTATTCAACAATCTCAATACATATCATCAATTATTACACCAAGTCTAGATCTTATTATAGCTCTCAACTACTTTAAGGATGCATTACCTAAGGATATCCAAAAACTCCTCATATACAACAAAGCTACTACTCTAGCTTAGGCATTCAAGGAAAGATGATGTTGGGCTTGGGCTAACAAGTGAGATATGGCCTTACCAAACCCTTGCTCTATGATACTGCAATTTAAGGGAACTGTGGTGCATAACCGATATGTTCCCACTCAAGGATTCCCATAGCCAAAATACTTTTATGGAGGAGCTTTCATAGTTGTACCAGCTTCATACATGGTACCATAATTGGTACCCATATATGATCATATGTCTATAGCAACTCTTGTAGTTCATCCTATAGCTCCATTGTGATTGCCAGTTCCCATAGTTGCTAATGTTCCTGCACCTAACACCAAGATGGAGGATATCGTGGTAAAGTTGGAACAATTGGAGAATCTTCACTTAGCATAGTAGCCTCAAGAGAAGAACCCAATGAACATTGTTGCAAGGGAGAGATTTCTTGTACCTATTGTCTAGGATGATAGTACATAAATGCTTAATATGCCACCCTAGACATTCCCAATTATTGTATCTATTGTAAGAAGTATAGACATATAATGGTTCACTATAGGACACTGTAATACCAAGAGCTAGCCATATGATCTAGATGTGCAATTCGGTTTGGTAACATCTAGAATGATGTTATACATGATGGTTGAAATAGATCAGATAGAAGTATCACCAAAAGAGTACTTCTACTAATAGGGCAGAAACCGAAATAGACTTGAGAACCTTAGAACCAATAGCTAGACATATAATTTAAAGGTGAGAATTGGTTTGGTAACATCTGGAAGGATGTTACACATGATGGACTAAATAGATCAAAAAGAGGTATCACCAAAAGGGGACTTCTACTAATAGAGTAGGAACCGAAATATGCCCAAAATCTTTGAAGGCAATTTTGGAGGCCTAAATGGATGAATTAGGCCTCAAAAATGTGCAGAGTCTCCCCCCCCAATAGAGAAAATGTTGGCCTTCCCTCCCCCCTGCTTTTTCTCGTTGAGAGCTTTCCAACGGTACCTTACTCATGTGATTCTGAGATTCCTATAGGAAGATTCCCTAAAAGATTCCCTCTGGTCAAAGCTTGTTTGACCAACCAGATAGGACCTAGACCAAACATGTCACCCATCCAAGTAAGTAATCCAAGGGTGGAGCTTGCTGATATGTCACCTATCGGTGTCCCTAATCCTATGGTGGAGCTTCCTTGGAGGAGATCCTCTTTGTCTATATAATAAAGAGAAGGTGCTCCCTTGGGGCATCGAATGTTTGAGTATGCAATCTGTGTTTTCTCTCTTCTCTTGTCCTCAGAGTATTACAGACACTCAAGAGATGCCAAGAACCTCAATAAGAAAGAGTGCATGTTGTATATGTTGTCTCATAGCACAACAAATTCAACCAACACTTGCAAGATCCACACTTTTGAGGAGGAAGAGAAATGGAAGAGGGAAAGGGCCTCCCAAACCTATTTGTAATGAAAATCATTTGCAAACCAATGTCCCAACAAGTTGGCCTGTTGTGCATTCTGCTCTAGAGCATGTACCATAGCACAAGGGAATGGTCATGCAAAATGAAATGCACAATAATAGTAGCACTAACAAGAACATGCATTTCATAGCAATTGAGGAAAGTACTCCTATGGATAATACAATGGCCACCATTGAAAGTGCTATCATGGAAGCAAATGTGTTCCTCACTATGGATGCCCACACTTATATAATACCTACTCTAGATAGCAACTCTAATTCTGAGAGTTAATCCTCCAAAAGAACATTAGTATTGGCTCCATATTAAAAGGCTTTCCTCACTTTTTCTTTTTGTTGGGAATGCTTTCTTGAATCCTACACATCATTCCCATAGCTTTGTGAACAATAAGGGAGCATAATTGGATGCTTCCGTGTAGATCACACTCTGGATGAGAGGATGTTCATGAAGGACACATTTGGATATGTCACATTCTCCTAGCCTTTGATGAGCTAGTAGAAGTTCTTCATGGTGAAATAAAGTGGTGGATAGGTTAACCACCACCATAGGAAACCCATTCTTGAGCATGTTTCAAGATAAGGTATCTATATTTTTTTAAAGAGCCCTTGTAGGTACTACAGGCTGCATTTGAATACCCTCCATGCAAAGGGATGTCTTTAGACTTCCTTAGTAGCAAGAATACTTCCCATATTGTATTCTCAATCACAAGAAAAGATTTTTCTTGAAGATCTACTATGGGAATCAGCAAGTGAATGACTTTCAAATCCCTTGAATCTCTTCCACCATTTCCAATACTTGGATGAGCTCCTCATTGCTTGGCAAAAAGAACATATGCAACAATGTTCCAAATCCTGCCCATCTCCATGTTCTTCCTTGTCTTGGGATCCATATTGGTGAAATTGCACCAAGTGGCTCAAGTGAAATTGCACAAGTGGCTCAACTACATGTAGATTGGAGCCATTCCATCTAATCTTTGCAGAATTTATTGAGTTCTTTTGCTAGTTCTCCCATAGACCTAGATTTTTTGTGAATTTTCACAATTGTGTAATTCTTCAAACACATGATCAAAGACTTTCTCCTATTCTTGCAAAGGCAAGAATCTACCAACCTAGTGATTTTTTGCTTCCTATTAAAATTCACTAATGACCGAGATGATGTTCTCTGAATCAAATGTTTGGTCTAGCCTATTGTAACAATATGGAGTTTAGCAACAAAGTTAGTTAGACTTACGAAGTAGCACATAAGACAAATTAGCCTAGAATATTCTGGAAGTATCTAGGAAGCTTCTTGTGAAGCTTCTTGGCTAGCTTAGCTTGCACTGCAAGTAAACAGCTTCTAGCAAAAAGCTTCTAGAAGCTTCCAACTAGCTTAGCTTGCATGTCAAGTAGGCGGCTTCTAGAAGGAAGCTTCCTAGTTAACTTGGCTTGCACTCTAAGAAAGCGGGTTGAGGAAGCTTCTTGAGAAGTTTCTCAAGGGCCTTGTATGCTACCTATAAATACTAAAGCCAAAGCTCATGCTAGGCATTTGGAGTTTTCCCTCATTCAAGCGTCACAATATGAGTTTCCATTCTCTTATTTCTCTCATCGTCTTGGTCTTTTACATTGGTATCAGAGTAGGAATGGGATGGATGGAATTTATGGACCATCGAATCCACTTCCGTCAAACCATTAGAATTTTCATGTCCAGATATTACCCAAGCACCACTTCACATAATTCATCACTTCATGCTTTGGGCAAGATTTTCTACATATGATCACCGTGTCTGAGGAACCCTTGATACTTCCAGTTATCACTTATGGAGAAAGGTGGACATGTTGTATCTATGTGTTAATCAATTAGATAATTTTGGAGTAGTAGGATAGAGTAGTAGCTATGGCGGTAATACCGGATGTTATCCTTGTGATGCAGCAACAAATCAAGCACCTTACTAAATTGTTGGATGAACAAGACCAACAACAATGAGAACATATAGAGAGAGCGCCAGTCTGAGATGGAGAAGATTGTATGCGATTTCCAAAACCTAAGGTGTTTGAAGGCAAGAATCTTCCGAACACAGTGGAGAATTTTGTGTTTGATTGCAAATGTTACTTTGAAGCCACCAATCTTCAAGATGAACAGAAATAGATTCTCTTGGCTTCTAGCCAATTGGATGGTGTGGCAAAACTTTGGGGGCGATTTCGAGTAGAGCAAGCTAAACGACAGATTGTTGCACCAATCTTGACATGGATGAAATTCAAGGATGCAATACTTGGTCGATGTCAAACTATAAATGCCACCCGAGCCACACAAGATAAATTGGTGGAGTTGAAGTAGATTGGCTCAATAAGAGGTTACATCACACAATTTCAGAACATCATCATGCAAATTCCAGATATACAAGAAGGAGAAGTTCTAGATTGATTTGTGCGAGGATTGAAGTCACAAACCAAATTGGAGTTGACCATGGGAGAACCACAAAACATAGAAGAAGCCATGCAATTGGTTGAGCGCTTTGATTCCTTGGTTGTGACAACTTAGTCTTGACCTTGACTTACACCAAGCTTACCAGTACAATACGCACGGGTGGAAGAACCAGCACCAATGGAGATTGATGTTATCCAATGGAGGCCACTTGGTGCAGCCAATAGAGAAAGATTGTGATAAAATAGAGGTTGTTTTTATTGTTACCAAGTTGGACATTGCATTGTTGAATGTCCACTTAAGAATGGGCGACCTTGATAAGTTGCCCAAGTGGAGTTTGTGGAACCGAATGATCAGGAAAACAAAGAATCCCAATAGGAGATTTTGAGCCGCATGCTGGGAGCTTGATTAGTTCCAATGGGATTGAAGGCTTGACCTGTAACACCCATTTGTGCATGTGTGTGGTATTGTGATATTTAGCTTGGTATTACAAGTACTTAAGAGATATTATTTATATAGAGATAAAGGATGGTTCTATATTAGTCATGGTTAGCTAAAGTTAGTCATAGCTAAGATAGATGGGACCTTACTTTAGAGGAAGTAGAAAAGATGAGCACCACTATTTTGGATTTTAGTGTGTTGACTTGGTATTATTCCTAGGTGTTTGGCTTTGAGGAAAGAGTTGAGAACTCTTGGGCCCGCAAGCCTTTTCTTCTTTAGTCCAAGGATAGCCCATGTGAAGGAATCCTTGCTTTAGTGGTTGGATCAAGATAAGACCACATGCTTAGGGGAATATGCCCATGTGAATGGATATTCCTTTCTACTTTTTGACTTTACTTGACTTTTAGTCTAGTAACTTGAGTTACAACGGTAATTAGTAACTTTGGTACGTAACTATTTCACAAGTATATAAACAAGGGGTGAGGAGGTACTCATCATCCTTTCATTTGCAACTATCTCTCTCTCATTGAGTTCTCTAGTGAGCAATGTCCTGAGTCTTGGAGTGTTAGCCTTGGAGGAGTATGATGGAGTTGGGGTTCCTTGCCTTCTTAGTCCATGGTGCGCTACCATAATAGCCATCAGAGGTTCATCTTGAGTGAGAGACAGACCGGCCCACATTTTTGGTTCCGTTGCCGGGACCTCTCTAGAAGGCAAGATAATGTTCCGCGTCCAATTCTACATTAGGCAGAAGGAGGCTATGAGAGCTCACTTGGAGAGAACATTAGGAGAGGAGAGGGCTGAACTTATGTTAGAGAACCAAGATCCATTTGTATACCCTGTAGTTCATTATGATGTCTTTGAGGTGATTTTGTACATCTTGTACACATGAGAGGAATTGGAGAGATTGTGTGAGGTGGATTGCAAATTTTGGGGATTAAGGTGATTTTGAGCAAAATCTCAAGTTTGAGATCTGGACTTGCGATTTTTACACATGATAGCTTGGGTTATCTTTCAGTTAGCACACTTGAAATTATTGTGAGAGCTTTTATGCGCACTGGGCTAGAATTTTTGAAAGTTGATAGGGTAAAGTGCTCCCGCAACTGCATGCTCTCTGGAAAATGGTACAGAGTCTGCCATTTCTTCAATTTTCAGTGAATTGTTTTGAAAATTTCCAAGAAAATTCAAGTGCATTGTATCCTACCTGCTGCCACAAAAATTAGAGAGAGATCGTTCTTGCGAAGGGAGAAATGAGATTTTGAAGTGAGGGGGGTGGTTTTCAGACCAAATCTGAAATATGGGTGCTGAATAGAAAGGTGTACAGGCCAAATGACTCGATGAAAAGATTTGAAATTTTGCAGGGAGAGACGCCCTAGAGTTGTTATCAAGTGTGCAAAATTTCAGAGGACTGTGACATATTGGTTGGGAGATTTGAGTGACATTGTGAGGCAGGGTCAATTGTGCAGAGTGGAGATCTCATGCATGAGAAGTTTGAGATCAACAAAAAGCATGTTTGAGTGTTTAGATTCATCTTGGGAACATGGAGGGCCATCAAGAGTGGAAATTGAGATTATGCAAGGTTCCCCAAGGGTTTGAGGTGATTGTAGGGGTGGATTTGAGGAAAAGAGAGTTTACAATAGAATTTGAAGAGAGTGTTGAGAGGATCCAAAAACCTACACCACTTGGAGGAAAGAGTGAGTCTAAGTGCTTTCTATGTGGAGAGAAGGAACATAAGGCAAGTTCATGTCCATTGACCTTTGAGAGCAAGAGATTGAGGGAAAGGAGAGGCTTACTTGACTTGGGTTTGCATGTTGGACCTTCTTCACCAAGATTGGGAGGGAGAAGATCTAAGACCAAGGAGTTGTGTGAGGTTTGTGGAGTTGAAGGACTTCCAAAAGGACATGAGTGTAGTGGAGTAAAAGCACTTTTGGAAACTTTGGTGAAGGATCTTGGAGAGAGTCTTAGTACAGCTACAGAAATACTACCACCTTCATCAGCTAGTTCTCAAGATTAGTGATGGAGATAATCTTTCAACTTATGGATAAACTATCCATGAGAGTTAGATTAATATGCACTCTAGGATTTGATGTTGCTATAGAAATCTTGGAGCAACCTGAACCTTTTGTTTTCCCTAGAGTGGATTATTCTCAGATGGTGTTAGTCATGTATATACTCTATTAGTTATAGAGTGAGAGAAAAGAAAAGAGAAAAAAAATAAAAATTTTGAGAGAAAAGAAAGATAGTGAGGGGTTAAGATGGGAAAACTTCCAGTTTTCTTTGGCAAGGATGGAGAAGATGTGGAGGCCTTTGTGAGAGACTTCAAGAGAGCTTGCATAGGAAACAATGAGAGGAGGAAGAATGAGTGGGCCTCATTATTACCAGATTTCTTTGAGGATGCAGCACTTACATGGTATGAGTCAGAATACCAAAAGAGAGAGAGGAGAGAGGGGGAAGAGGAGTCTTGGGAGACTTTGACTTCAGCACTCACTGAGAACTTTCTTCCTGATGAGAGTTATGAGAGATTGATGAGTGAGGTTACATTTCTCAAGCAAGGAGATGGAGAGAAAGTGAGAGTCTATGTGGAAAGAGTGGAAAAATTGGAGTCCAGATTTTGCATTGTGTTGAGGAAGGGTGGGGATGATGTGGAGACTACAATGATTGGCATAGGGGCCATGCTCACCAAGAATTTTGTGGGAGGATTGAGACCACAAATTAGAAGCAAGGTGAGATATGAGAAACCTTCTTCCAAGGTTGAAGCTATCAAGATCGCAATTCGTATGGAGGAGAGTTTGGAAGGGGATGAGAGTGATTTGGTGGTGAAGGAGGTTGTGCATCCTCCTCAAGGCTACAAGTATGGTGGAACTTCTGATACTTTGGTGACAAGGGTTGCACCACAAGTAGTAGTTGCTCCAGTTCTTGCACCTCCACCAAAAGATCCACTCCAAACCATCACAGAACAACTTGCGGATCTCAAGATCAATGTGGTGCAACTATGGGAGAAGAGAGAGGTGGATCAGAATGTAGGGAGAGGGCCTAGGAGTTATAGAAACTATCCATATAGAGGAGGCCAACCAGCCAACAATTTCAATGATAGAAATTGTTTTGGTTGTGGAGGAAGAGGCCATATCTAAAGGAATTGCCCAAATTCCACTTACCATGGAGGAAGGGGTTATGAGGGAGCCAATAGAGGGAAAGAGGGAGGTAGTGAAACCCAAGTGGCTCCTAATCCCAACAAAGGTAAGGGGATAGCATCCATAGATGTGGTTGAGAGCAAGTATGAGAAGGGAGAGTGCTCAAACTCCAAGGGTCCTAATTTGGAGCTTTTGGCACAAGAGAAGAAGAGAGCTCGTTTTGCAGAGGATGTTCACTCTTCTCAAGGATTTAATTCAAGCAAGGATACTCCTATGTGTACTAGGAGCACTTGCACCTCAACACCATCAACAACAAAGACTCCAAGGAAGAAGTTGGGGATGGAGGACTTCTTGATCTCAAAGCAACAATGGAACTACAATGTGTTGGAGGATGTTGGTAGTCACAAGGCTAACATCACAGTGGGCCAATTAATTGCTTTGAACCCTACCTTGAGAAAGGAGCTTAGAGGTGGTTTGAGTTCTACAAGGAGCAAGAAGAAGAAGAAGGAAAAAGTTCCAGTATCAATGGGGGTGGTGGATGCCAAGCCAGCACCATGGGAGGCTTGTGAATATGCCTCCAAGATTGATGTGAGAGTGAATGGTCACAACATCAAGGATGCATTGGTTGATGGAGGATCAGCAGTGAATGCCATGTCAGAAAGGTTGATGAAGAAGTTTGGTATGATACCCTCAAGACCTTCAACATTTGTGGTGAGCATGGCAAACAAGCAACAAGTTCGACCAATAGGAGTGATGGATAAGGTGGTAGTTTCAGTTATGGGAGTTCAAAACCTCATGACTTTCCAAGTCTTGAAGGATTCAAGCTATGACTTACTTCTTGGGAGGCCATGGTTGAGAGCAGCATGCACAACTGATCGATGACACAAAGGGTACTTGAGGATTGGGCCATCAAACCATAGAGTCACTGTTCCTGTGACTAACACCACCAACACTTCACATTCAGATACCCCATCTTCTGATTATTGGGAATCAGATTCTGAAGGAGGAGCTTCAGGTGTGGACACAAGCATGGAAGAGGAGACTTCCACGGAGGAGGATGAATCTGAATCTGATTCAGATGTGTATCCTTTGTGTGCTATGGATTTTGCACCTAAGCCAGAGGTTTTGAAGGGCCCAGATAAATCACCATTGACACTTGAGGAGGTAGAGAGAAGGTTATCTACCCTCAAGTATGGCCCAAATGTTACCAAGGAGGAGAAGGTGAGATTTGAGGAGATTTTCCGCAAGTTCATCCATGTGTTTGCTTTTAGTTACAAGGATTTGAAGGAAGTCACCTTGGAGGAGCACAAGATAGAGGTGGAGTCACATGCAAGACCAATCCGCCAAAAGCAACGTTGCATTAGCCCACCAATATCTTTGGTTGTGAAGGAGGAGATTGATAAGCTCAAGGAGGCTGGATTTATCTTTGAGGTGGAGAATTCAGAATGGGTGTCTCCAATTGTCATTGTGAAGAAAAAGAATGGCGAGCTTCGGGTATGTGTGGATTACAAGAAGCTCAATGCTGTTACCAAGAAGGACTACTACCCATTGCCATTCATTGATGAGATCTTGGAGGAGGTTGCAGGTCATGAGAGGTACAGTTTTGGAGATGGTTATAGTGGATATAACCAAATCAAGATTGCACCAGAGCATCAACAACTCACCACACCTTGGGGAACTTACGCTTTCAATGTCATGCCTTTTGGGCTTTGCAATGCTCCAGCCACATTCCAACGGTTCATGAACAAGGTATTTGAACCTTTCATTGGGAAATTTGTGAGAGATCTCATTGATGACTTTTGTGTCTATGGGAGCAAGGAGGAGCACTTTGAGCACCTAATCAAAGTCTTGCAACGCTTGGATGAGGCAAATGCATCACCCTACCCAGAGAAGTGCATTTTTGGATGTGAAGAAGGTCTACTTTTGGGGCACATCATCTCCAAGGATGGAATAGCAGTTGATCCTGAGAAGGTGAGGAAAATCTCAGACCTTCCATTCCCTTCAAGCTTGACAAAGTTACGCCAATTCTTGGGAATGGTTGGGTACTATAGGAGGTTCATCTTCTCATTTTCCAACAAGGCTTATGCATTGACCATCTACATGAAGAAGGGTGTAGATTACATGGTGATTTTGGAAAACAAGAAGGCTCTCAAAGCTTTTGAGGAGCTCAAGCAATCCCTTGTTGTAGCTCCAATTCTTGCTAAACCTGATTGGAGTAAGCCTTTCATCCTCTACACTGATGCTTCTAATGTAGCTATAGGATGCACTCTTAGTCAATTAGACCAAGATGGGCATGATCATCCAATAGCTTATGCTAGTAGGCAGATGGTTTCAGCAGAGAAGAACTACTCTGTCACAGAGAGAGAAGGGTTGGCAGTGATCTTTGGTCTCAAGAAGTTTAGACACTACTTGATTGGAGGGAAAGCCACAATTGTCACGGATCACAAGGCTTTGAAGTACATCTTCAACAAGCCTAATGTTGAAGGGAGACTAGCAAGGTGGATGATACTCTTGTCTGAGTATGACTACACAATTGAGGATAGGCCAGGAAAGAAACATGCAAATGCTGATTTGTTATCTAGAGCCTATGATCATGATGGAGATGAGCCAGTAGATGATTCCTTCCCGGATGAGGAGCTCATGACAATCTTAGTCACTCAAGAGGTTCCAATGGAGTACAAGGAGATTGTGGATTTTGTGACAAGAGGTAACTATCCAGAAGGGATGCATGCTAGGGAGAGGAAGGCCCTTGCAGCAAGATCTAGACCTTACACAATGGTGGAGGATATTCTTTTTCACCAAGGAGCAGATGGTCTACTTCGAAGAGCAGTGGGTAAGTAAGAGTCTATCCTACTCATAAAGGAGTTTCATGAAGGTTTAGTATGTGGAGGACACTTTGCAGGAAAGGTGATTGCTTTGAAGATTCTAGATGCAGGTTACCATTGGAGAGGGATTTTCAAAGATTGTCTTGATTATTGCAAAACTTGTCATGTTTGTCAAGCTTTTGCTAGAAAGTCTACATCCACTCCACCACTTAGATCAATTCCATTGCTAGGACCCTTTGAGAAGTGGGGAATTGATTTTGTAGGACTTCTCAATAGAACCCCAAGGAACAATCTGTACATTGTGGTAGTTACTGATTACCTTACCAAGTGGGTTGAGGCTAGACCATTGAGGGACAAAAATGAAGATGAAGTGGGTAGATTTCTTTATGAACGCATTATCACTAGGTTTGGATGCCCTTTGGAGTTGGTTTCTGATAGAGGAGGAGAGTTTACAGGAAGCATTACTATAGCCATGCTACAACATTTCTCTATCACACATAGAGTAACTACATCCTATAAGCCAAATTCCAATGGCTTGGTAGAGAGAACCAATCAGACCTTGTGCATGATGTTGGCCAAAGATGCAGAAATGGAGGGGGCTAAACATCATTGGGACAAGAGGATTCATGCAGTTTTGTGGGAGTATAGGACAACCATGAAGACTTCCACTGGATATTCTCCATTCCAATTGGTGTATGGTATTGAGTCTACTTTACCTATTCACTTTGATCTTCCTACCTTCCAAAGCATTCATAGGAGATTGAAGAAAACACAAGGAAGTGATGCAGAGAAGTCAAGGAAGGATCAACTCATGGAGTTGGAAGAGGCAAGAGCAGTTGCTATGGTTCGAGTGGAGCAAGCCCAAAGGAAACAAAAGGAGAGCTATGACAAGAGGCAAGGCAAGAAGAAGGTGGAGCCTTTCAAAGAAGGTGATTGTGTAATGTTGTTTGATTCCATTCGATTCAAGAGAGTGCAAAAGAAGTTTTTGCCTAAGTACTTTGGACCTTTCATAGTAGAGAAGGTGTGGGGAAATTACACTTATGATCTCAAGGAGTTGGGAGGAAGACACTTTGATAGGATTAACCATGATAAGTTGAAGATGTACCATAGAAGGTAGAGAGACCTTCACTTTGAGGACAAAGTGAAAACTTAGTCCGGGGGTAAATGTAACACCCATTTGTGCATGTGTGTGGTATTGTGATATTTAGCTTGGTATTACAAGTACTTAAGAGATATTATTTATATAGAGATAAAGGATGGTTCTATATTAGTCATGGTTAGCTAAAGTTAGTCATAGCTAAGATAGATGTCACGCCATTTGTAGTTCCGCATCTAGATGCTCGGACACTGGAGTTCCAGTGATGGTAGTTAGAGTTATTCTAGCAGTTTCGCAGGGACGATTAGATTTTGTGTTCGGGGTGCTGACTTCACGGTGGGGCCCACCGTCACTTTGCACCATTTGCACCGTCGAGTGTGCCGTCAGCGGGACCGTTAGGGTTTCAGGGCTAGCTCGAGTCCAGGGGGTATAGTTTCGAAGTGAGCTCCAGAGAGCTCACTTCTCTGATGTTGAGCCTTCGAGTTCCTGGCTATGGTGGACAGAGGCCGGCGAGCGTCACCTGGATTCTCTATGCTTGAGTGGGTGTGGCTTGACTATAATCAGTGCCCAGTTGTTGGCAGTTTATAGAGTGATAGATCAAGTACTGATTTGAGTTGAGTTGAGTTGAGAGTGTTAAGCAATCTGATTACATCAGAGAAGTGAAGTCAGGGGGAAATCGGGTGCAGGAACGTTGAGTGTTGGTGGTATCTCCAAGCTTGGTGGATCGTGGTAGCTCGATTCAGGTTCTGTGTTTCCCTAGTGTGCAGAAGCTCGTGTAGTTGATGCAAATTTGGCAGTTAGGCGGACGGTGTGCGGAAGCGCTGGCCAAATTTTGAGCAAAGAAGGAGCAATTTTTGAGCAGTGTTGTGATTTTGAGCTCAGGAGGTGAAGGCAGGACCAATTTGCTGTGAGTTGGGCTCAGAAAGTGAAATTGAAGGTGGAGTTGGAAAGCTCTTCTCATGAAATTGTGATTTGGAAAAACCCGTTTTGTCAATTTGGCTCGAGTGGAAAGTTAGCGGGGGATTTGGCGGACATCCATCTTTAGGGTTTATGTCAGATTTTACGTCAGATTTTTGGGCCAGAATTGGAGGAGTTTCGCTGTTTGGCCAGATTTGGAGAAGTTTCGCTAGTTTGGAGGAGTTTCGCAGATTTGGAGAAGTTTTGCCAATTTTGGAGGAGGTTCGAAGTGGCAACAAGAAAGGCCTCATTTGGCTGAATTTAGGCGTTTCGAGGCTTCGAGGCATAGGGCTGTGGGCTATGAGAGGCTACGAAGGCCTAGAAGGGCCAGCAAGCCAGCTTGCTGGCGTGAGGCTAGCTAGTTTAGTGTAGATCTTGGTCATTGGTTGGCAAAATCTGCCTTTCTTGCTAGATTGTGCGCAACAGGGTTTGACCCCTAGATCTCTTGTTCCTAACTGGTGCCCTAGCCAACTGGTCCATCCTCACTTGTTGTCATAGTGATTGTGCCACTGTTATCTATACATATGTAGCTTTGGCTAGGAGAGGCAGTTTGATCCCATTCTTGGTGATCCTGGTAGCTTAGGACTTAGATACGAACTACTCTTATGTCAAATGCCAAATGGTGGCAAAGTCAGTCCCGTGTTGTGTTATGAGATGGAGGGTTTTCGTTTAGATTTCTTGTGATTGGATCCTCTCCATTCTCTGCTTCCTGTTTGTGCACCATGTTTGTGTGAGGTGCCTTGACTTTTGAGCGTTGGTGCTCTAGTGTGCTCTCGGTGGTGAGGCTAGAGTGATGACCAGTCAGACCACCTTTGTTTCTCTCCGGTGAGGCAGGAAGTGATGACTTGCAGACCGTGAGAGTGCGTGTTATGATGGCAAGTTACAGGTTGCCCTTCCCCTAGTGTAGTTATCTCGGTTAGAGTTACATTAGTGGGTGGTGTTTAGTTAGTGGGCACGCGGTGGTGTTGGCACTTGGTGGGGTACTTGCGGTTGCGACTTGCGGTTGCAGTTGGTGGTTCGGGTTTGCTGTTGCAGTTACGTGGTCACGATGGAGTTCTTTGGAGATTCCAGAGGAGTTAGCCCTGCAGTACGCAGTGGGTTTACTCGGAGTGGTGCTCGGTATCAGCCCGTATCTCAGGTCCCAGTGAGGGAGGAGATTGACTCTGAGTTGGAGTTTGACACAGGAGTTGATTCAGTTGAGAGTGCACTTGGTGTGTCCGCACCGTTGTTGTGGGACATGGACGAGATTTATGGGGCCTCCAAAGGCCCTAGGCGTTACTCTGGTACAGTGGGTACCATTGAGTTGGATGACTTCATCCAGGAGTTTGATAGTTGGTGTGATCTGCAGTAGATGCGGAACCCGACTTTGTTCACACCTTTCATGGCATGGAAGGGGTTGTTTCAGCACTTGGAGGGTCCACCAATGGATGATTACCATGAGTTCAGGAGAGCTCATTTGGAGGAGATTGAGTTATGGAGACAGTATTGGTCTCCACACTATGTCTCCATCACTTCAGGCTCGGTGGCCAGGAGTAGATCGGCTGTACCCATGAGTTCTAGCTCGAGTAGTGTTGGTGGAGCTAGTGGGGGTGCACTAGCTGGAGATAGTGCTACTACGAGTGGAGGTACCGCTGCAGGAGGTGGTGTGGTACCGGGGTTTAACCCTATGGTTGAGTTCTTCCTATGTTTGAGGCAGAACTACTAGGGAGTGCGGACTGACAAGCTGAGGAGCTTGCAGGAGTTCCAGCAGAAGGCTGGAGAGAGCCTACGCGAGGCATACACTCGCATGAGGCGGCTGATCAGTTTCACTCAGGGAGTTACTGAGGCCCAGGCAGTCCAGTTTTGGTATGGGATACTGGACAGGGAGTTGCGACGTAGAGTTCGTGATGCTACGTTGTTGCAGGCTACTTCGCCCACTTTGGCAGTAGTCTTTGGTTTGGCTGAGCGTATTGAGCTCAACATGGTGGAGGAGAGAGTGGTGACAGCTGGATTTGGTAGGGAGACCTCATCTACGGTTGTGACTTCTTCTAGAGTGCAGCAGAGTGCACCACGCCCAGTTGGTTTTCGAGGACAGGGTGGACAGCCCAGATCCTATGGAGCGAGTGGAGGGCCTAGTGGAGTTAGACCCTTACCCTCATTTTTGGGTCAGTAGCAGCCAGTGAGTGGTGGTGTTGCTTGTTGGACTTGTGGTGGACCTCACCATAGGAGAGAGTGTACTCAGGGCAGCGGACCTGATACCTCTGGTGCATCACAGCCAGCACAGAGGCAGTGTGAGCATTGCCACAGATTTGGTCACACTAGTGACCGGTGTTTTGACCTACACCCGGAGTTATGGAGTGGTAGGGCTGCTATGGAAGGTAGTAGAGGAGCTCCAGTTCATGGAGGACGAGGTGGTAGAGGTGGTGGTAGAGGATCTACACCTAGTAGGGGTGCAGTACCTGCCCTTACTTCTGACACAACTATGGCTACTCGGATTGAGCAGTTGGAGCACAGATTGGCTAGTATGGCTATTGCTCAGAGGAGATCAGATTCGGGTGCTGAGGCTTCCACCTCATATGCTGGTGATAGAGATGCTTTGGACTTCATGTGCGGAGCAGCACAGATGGATGCATCTGCAGCAGTGACTAGGAGTGCAGTACGTGCTCCAGAGCCTAGAGGAGCATCAGTGGAGTTGGACCCACAAAGAGGAGAGGTTGGGAGACAGGTCAGACTTCCCCAGTCTTTCACGCTATCTGAGGCATTGCAGACGACATCCATGGTTCCTAGACGTCCCAGTGCAGGTGTGGTAGGTGGTGATGGAGTACCTGATGGAGTACCTGCTAGTCAGCCACCTGCTACTACACAGACTGAGTCTAGCATGATGTTGGGGGCGGCTCAGCTGATTATGCGGCATCCTTTATTTTCAGCCAGTGACATGTTTACATTGGGAGTGGACCCAGCCCCAGTGTTCCGGTTGGCTGCCACGTTGTGTGAGAGTAGGGATGGTGCAATTCCTACTACTAGAGCAGAGGTGGTTGGTAGTGGAGCTGACTTGGTTGAGGAGCATGGGATCCGTTCAGCGACCAGTGGTTTATGGCAGGCAGCAGCGGCTAGACTGGAGGAGTTGCCAGCTAGACCGGCCTTTGAGAGAGTGCGGTTTACACTTGGTGTTGTCCTATTGGATAACCAGAGGGGGATCTTTCGTTTAGTGGGACCTTCAGGGAAGGTCTATACACCACAGAGAGTGTTGTTAGACTCTGGTGCACAGCCCCTTATGTTGGGGAAGGCTGCAGTTGTTGGTCTGGAGTTACGGAAGACCGATGTGGCGAGGTGTCCATTTCAGATCTAGACATCTCTTGGTGGTGGTTCGACACAGTACATCACACGTGGAGAGCTTGTTGTCCAGGTTCAGCCTGGTCATCCGACTGATAGCTCGGTGGTGAGAGCTCAGGCTATTGCGACGATAGCTGAGTCATATGATGTGCTAGTTGGGGGAGCAGTGTTATACCCTATGGGTTTCAGTATTGACTATTGGGAGGAGACAGCCTCTTATAGACCTGGTTGGCAGTCTGGTGAGGGACGGGTATGTCGCCTACCAATACGCTTCAGTAGTGGCAGTCTTGGCTCACTACAGTCCGGGACCATGGCAGCATCAGTTTTGGCTTTCAGCGGTGCAGTTACTTGGCCTGGTGACTTGTTGGAGGGGAATGCCCATGCAGAGGATACTCCAATACAAGAGGAGATCACTCGGCTATGGAGTACGAGTGGGATTGTTCCATCCACCTTGGATGTTCCATTGTGGAGTTCAGAGGAGGCATTGCAGCAGCATGCGGATCAGTTGGTGCAGAAGGCTTGGAGTGGAGCCTTCGTACCATCAGGGGATGAGTGTGAGGATGAGCCTTTGAGTTCCTGGCTATGGTGGACAGAGGCCGGCGAGCGTCACCTGGATTCTCTATGCTTGAGTGGGTGTGGCTTGACTGTAATCAGTGCCCAGTTGTTGGCAGTTTATAGAGTGACAGATCAAGTACTGATTTGAGTTGAGTTGAGTTGAGAGTGTTAAGCAATCTGATTAATAAACTGCCAACTCTATAAACTGCCAACAACTGGGCACTGATTACAGTCAAGCCACACCCACTCAAGCATAGAGAATCCAGGTGACGCTCACCGGCCTCTGTTCACCATAGCCAGGAACTCGAAGGCTCAACATCAGAGAAGTGAGCTCTCTGGAGCTCACTTCAAAACTATACCCCCTGGACTTGAGCTAGCCCTGAAACCCTAACGGTCCCGCTGACGGCACACTCGACGGTGCAAACGGTGCAAAGTGACGGTGGGCCCTACCGTGAAGTCAGCACCTCAAACACAAAATCTAACCGTCAGAAAGTAGTCCCTGAGAAACTGCTAGAATAACTCTAACTACCATCACTGGAACTCCAGTGTCTGAGCATCTAGATGCGGAACTACAAATGGCGTGACAGCTGTCGTGCGTATATACATCGCTACACAACATACATTGCTGTCAACATCATACACTATAAAAGCACAACTCACACATAAGTCATACATAGACTCTAAAGTGCCACAATCGCCCCCCTAGCTGGCGGTTAGGTCCCTCTAACTCCAAATAGCCATCTACTCTAAGTATATGGTATACCCTCTAATGGGCAAAGATCAGGAGGCCGGGTGCTATGGAGCCCCATCGTTAGTCGCCTGTCTACAATCTATACCATATAAAGAATGAACTAGCTATAGGTCAAGTACATCTAGGACATAACCACTGTCCCTGAGGAACCACTGTGAGGGGAGGAGTCATACATGCCATATGCCATCCTCTCGAACATCTATCACACACTAACATAAGAGCAGCTCCACCAGAAGAGCCACATAACATACACCTCAAGCCTGCACGTACAAGTGCCAAGCTTGGGTCCATAGTACCATCAATGTTTGGGAGGTGGCATGGCGCACAATTACGCACATGATCCTTCCAAACAACACCATCACGTCCTTCTAACACAAGGACTCCAGATGGCAAAACCTCGCGCACTCTCAAGATAGTGCGGCCTGTAGAAACATCAAGTGTCGTCGGTGCTGTCTGCTGTAGATATACATAGTCGCCTGGATGAAATCGACGGATTGAGGGTCTATAACCACTTCCTCAAATGGTAGCATAGCATAAAGTATCTCTATGCTGAGCAATCGCCAAGTTCTCAAAGGCCATCAGCATCACTCTCCGAAAGATCTCTGCCCGCTGAGAACATGCGCTCATCCATACATCGGGGTCATCCAAGTCCAAAACTACAGTAGCATCTCGACGAATGGCTGCAGGTAAATCTGGATCTCGTCCATAGAGTAGAAAGTATGGAGAGAAGGATGCTAAGGAGGCTTGCCGGCTGAACCGATAGCCCATGGCCAACCAAGGTAACTGGAGATCCCAATCTTCCAAGTGGCCTCTCTGCAAACCATACTTTCGCAATCCTCTCTTCACCATCTGAACCACTCTCTCTGCTAAGCCATCTGCCTCAGGGTGATCTCGGGATGTAGTACGATGATCAATCAAAGCCTTGTCACACAAGACCTGAAACTCTCCCAAGAACTCTGTACCCTGATCAGTCAAAACCTCAGCTGGTGCACCAAAATGACTAAAAACTCGATCCAGGAACGAGTAAGCTGTCCCTTCACTAGACTTGTCAGGAAGTGCCACCAACTCAATCCACTTGGAGAAGTGCTCCACCATCACCAAAACATACCGATGATGTCTCACAGTCAGCGGTAAAGGTCCGGCAAAGTCCAAACTCCAACGGTAACCCAATCCCATTATAGGTAATGGGTGTAACTGTGGCGTAGGAGCATTGAATGATGCTCTAACTCGGTCACAAACCACACATCTGGCAACAAACTGCTATACCTCGGTCTGCATACCGCGCCACCAATAATGACTCTAGAGTAAGCTATATGTACGCTTTACTCCAAAATGTCCTAGCTCCTCATGAGCATGACGGACCAACTGTGGTCTCTGTGATAGAAGTGGTACTACTCGCACTCTACCATCCTCCCATACACGCAAAAGGTGTCTACCCTCCAATCTGAACCTTCTGGCTCGCTGAAGAACACGGTCTCTCTCCTTGGCCCCAACTGTGCCACCCACAACACCAGTGCAAAGATAGTCCATCACTAAGACATCATCATGAATGTCTCGCTGAACTGTACCAATATCTTCACTCTCTGGATCTATGACCTCAATAACTCCTCCTGTATGCGCTGAGAGAGATACCACCAAAGTCTCTGCAAATATACACAGAAAGGCCGATGCATGCCAACCTGGCACCATCTCCTCATCTGTCTCACCATGCCAACGTGCTCCGGTCTGATTCTGCTGGCTGGGACATGGGTTTCTACTCAACCCATCTACATCACGGTTCACCACTCCAGGCCTGTGAACAACCGTGAAATCATACTCCTGTAAAATCAGAGCCCATCGTGCAAGCTTCCCTGAAAGCTTGTCGGACTCCATCAACCACTTCAGCGGCTGATGATCAATGATGAGAGTGAAGGGGTTACCAAACAGGTAACATCGGAAATGTGCTACTGCCCAAACTGCTGCCAATCACTCTCCCTCATATGAACTATACTTTGCCTCTGCTGAATTATTGGAGCGACTAGCATAGGCCACCACAAACTCCTTCTCCTCATCATCATGTTGGGTGAGCACCGCTCCAAGCCCCAACATACTCCAATTAGTGTGAACCTGAAATGGTCATCCCTTGATCGGTCTCCTCAAAATAGGAGCAGATGTCAACCTCTCCTTGAGCTCTACAAAAGCTCTCTCCTGCTCATCTCCCCAACACCACTCCTGTGTAAGCTTGGTCAGCTTCGTCAAGGCCTTGGCAATGGCACTAAATCCTCTAACATAGCGGCAATAGAAGTTCGCCAACCCAAGGAATGCTCGCACTCTGCTCACATCCGTAGGCCGAGGAATACGTGCAATAGCCTCCACCTTGGTTTGCTGAACACCAAGTCCTCCGGGGTAGATAGTGTGACCCAAATACTCAACCTGCTCATGGAAGAACCTACACTTCCCAGGATGTAATTTGAGTCCATGAGATCTCAACCTCTCAAACACCTCCAACAACTGTCTCTCATGCTCCTCCACAGTAGTGCTATAAACCAAAATGTCATCAATATAGCACCGAGCAAAATCCAATCCAGCTAGAATCCTATCCATGACCCTCTGGAACTCAGCAGGAGCGTTCTTCAACCCAAATGGTAAGAACCTCCACTGATATAACACATCCTTGCCGTGAGGATCAATAGCCCAAAATGCTGTCTTGGACTTATCCTCCTCCCTGATCGGCAATTGATGATATCCCGCTCGAAGATCCAAAGTACTAAAGACCTTTGCATGCCCAATCGCATCAAAAATCTCCTCCGGTGTAGGCATGGCATACCGATCAGCCCTGGTCTATCGGTTGATAGGACGGTAATCTCCACATATCCGCCTATCTGTATAGTTGCCATGCATATCCTTCTTGGCTGGCATCACTGTCGCTGATGCATACTCTCCATGTGAAATCTCCACCAAACCAGCCTCAAAAAGGTCACTACTCTGGCTCTGAATCAATGTCCTCTCCATATCACTATATCGATACGGACATCGGAAAATTGGTGTGTCACTAGTCAGCTCAATCCGTATACCAGGTCCCTTCAGAGCACCCAAATCCTTCATACTGAAGGCAAAACAACTCGTGTGACTCCTCAAGAACCTCCAAACCCTCCGTCTTTCCTCTCCAGTAAGCTTGGGTCCAAGATCTGGCTCCCAAGTATCCTCTGTAACTGTAGTAGGAGTGGAAGACGTACTGACTGGCTGCTACACTGGGCCCTTGGGAGCAATAGTGTCATGCTCCCGACCACTAGAGGTCCCAACCTCTGTGTGAAAAACTCTCTCCACTCTGGCTGCAAGCTCCATACGTCCTCTGGCTGCATCCCATGTGGACCAAGGGTGTAATCCAAGTAGCCCACGCTCACCTGGATGGACTCCAAGTAGACCACTCTCCCTAGTAGCTACTGGATGTGTCCCAAGAATACCATGTCCACTCGGTCCATCGCCCCCAGCATGTGCCTGAATCATCTCGATAGGCACAGGGCTCACAAGTGTCCGAGTGGTGATGCCTATCAAGCGCATCCTACGCTGCTCTGCCAAACCAAGGCTCACAATCCAGGTCAAACAGTTCAGGTCCATAGCCTGACCTAACACCTGACGCCTGGATGCCTCTGACATTGCTGGAACAACGGTAATACCGGTGCGAAAACCCATCGCCCGCTCTCTCTCATCAGCATTGGGCTCCACCAACTGCTGTAACTGTGAGTCCCAAACAAGTCCAGGTCCTCCCTCTCGAAAAGCATGAGAGCCTGGGAAACTCATGAGTGTGGGAAATGTAGCTCTAGGCTGTCCAACTAGGTTCACCACTGCCATAGGTGACCTATCAGCCACTACCACTGTCTGAGATTGACGCCCAACATCCAAGATATCATCAACAAGGATGTGGTCAAGTCGCTGAATCCCATCCAAAAGGTAAGCTGGAGAAACAGACTGATGAACCTGGAGATGTCGTAGTATCCGTAACATCTCCCAAAACACACCAGAACGAGGATCCTGAAGACCCAAACCGCGGCCCGCACGTGTATGTCCCTGACATGGCCATCCAGAAATCACCAAGTGAATAGGCCCATGTCTTTGTAGGTCATGTGCCCCCAGTAAGGAAATGTTTCCTGGTAAGGCCTTCTGGTAACCTCTGACTGCTGACATCGGTAATAACTCCGGATACCGATAGGCCAAGTGTGCTAAATGATGTAGAGAGACTCGCCTAGCAGTCTCATCTCTCTCTACATACAAGTACCTCTGTACTCGGATACCCGCCTGTAACACCGCAGCTAGTCCGGTGCTGATCCCACCAAACAATGCCAATAGGCATATCCCCTCTACTGGGTACTGCCAAGCAATGAGTGTGGTATCCAGAGGTGTCAAAGCAATTGCCTCTGGAGGCTCTTTAGAGTCTATGTATGACTTATGTGTGAGTTGTGCTTTTATAGTGTATGATGTTGACAGCAATGTATGTTGTGTAGCGATGTATATACGCACGACATAGATGGGACCTTATTTTAGAGGAAGTAGAAAAGATGAGCACCACTATTTTGGATTTTAGTGTGTTGACTTGGTATTATTCCTAGGTGTTTGGCTTTGGGGAAAGAGTTGAGAACTCTTGGGCCCGCAAGCCTTTTTGTTTTGGATTCTTCTTTAGTCCAAGGATAGCCCATGTGAAGGAATCCTTACTTTAGTGGTTGGGTCAAGATAAGACCACATGCTTAGGGGAATATGCCCATGTGAATGGATATTCCTTTCTACTTTTTGACTTTACTTGACTTTTAGTCTAGTAACTTGAGTTACAACGGTAATTAGTAACTTTGGTACGTAACTATTTCACAAGTATATAAACAAGGGGTGAGGAGGTACTCATCATCCTTTCATTTGCAACTATCTCTCTCTCATTGAGTTCTCTAGTGAGAAATGTCTTGAGTCTTGGAGTGTTAGCCTTGGAGGAGTATGATGGAGTTGGGGTTCCTTGCCTTCTTAGTCCATGGTGCGCTACCATAATAGCCATCAGAGGTTCATCTTGAGTGAGAGACAGGCCGGCCCACAGACCTATGTAGGTTTGCTTCACTTGCAAGGTACAATATCTAATTGGGGTTGTAGGATTTTGGTTGATTTTGGAAGTTTAGAGAATTGCATGTCTATGCAAGTAGCAAAGGAATTGGGTATTCCTATCAAGCCAGTGATTGGAAG
The DNA here is from genome assembly GCA_948567375.1 of Lunularia cruciata. Classification (NCBI taxonomy): domain Eukaryota; kingdom Viridiplantae; phylum Streptophyta; class Marchantiopsida; order Lunulariales; family Lunulariaceae; genus Lunularia; species Lunularia cruciata. Next base: position 11,218,136 of record OX419760.1, read on the forward strand.
TAGTTTGATGATGGCAGATGGTAGAAAAGATTCTGCATTCCGCACCTCACATCCTATTACCTTCAAGATTAGGAAGGAGTATTTGGAGTGTATGAGGTTTGTAGTGGCACCTCTACACTATGATATCATTTTAGGTCTACCTTGGCTTGAACGTCATAAAATTCAATTCGATTGGACCCAATGCCAAATTCAAGTACAACACCAAGGTAGGAATTTCTAATAAGGTTGTTTAGCACCTCTGAGTAGGACACCTACAAATAGTCAATCCCAAGATGGGAAGTTTATCAAGAAGGTAGCCATAGAGCAAACCTTGAAGGGAGTGGAGTCCTAAGATGAGAAGTTTGCCAAGAAGGCAACCATGGAGCAAGCTTAGAAGAGAGATGAGTCTTTGGAAGGGAAGTTGGTTAGTAAAGCAGCCATAGAGCAAGCTTTGGAGGAAGATAAGTCTATATTCACGGTGTGGATCAAGACAATTGCACAAGAACAATCGGAGGAGGGCCAAGAGACTCATCAAGCAATGGTTGATCGGATAGTTCAAGAGTTTGCAGACATGTTTCCGGATGATCTGCCAAAGGGATTACCCTCCGATCGAGGTATGCCCTTCAAGATTGAGTTATTGCCAGGGAGTACTCCAATGAGTAAACTAATCTATTGGCTCTCACCAAAAGAGTTGAAGGAGTTGCAAACAACACTAACAGAGTTGTTGGAGAAGGACTTCATACAACATAGTACTTCTCCTTGGGGAGCACCGGTACTATTTGTTCCAAAGAAGGATGGAGGACTTTGTTTATGTATTGATTACCGTGGGCTCAATAAGCAAACCATGAAGAATGCATATCCCTTGCCTCGGATCAATGACTTGTTTAATTAACTAAGTAGAGCATGCTACTTTTCCAAGTTGTATCTTTGTAGCGGCTATTGGCAAATTCCTATTGGTAGAGAAGATGTGCAAAAGATTGCCTTTTGTACAAGGTATGAGCATTTTGAGTGGAGAGTTCTACCTTTTGGACTCACTAATGCTCCAGCAGTCTTCATAGATCAGATGCTTCGGATGTTGGATGGACTATTGGATTGGTCCGTGGTGGTGTTCTTGGATGATATCTTAATTTATAGTAAGATAGAGGCAGAACACATGAATCATGTACAAGAAGTCTTAAGACGACTATAACAATGGAAATTTTACTACAAGAAATCAAAGTGTGTCTTTTGGCAAAAGGAGGTTACCTTCTTGGGTCATAAGATCTCATCAGAGGGGATCAAGATGGAAGAAGAGAAAATCAAGGCCATTACTGATTGGTCTACCCCAAAGGATGCTACAAAAGTATGGGCATTCAATGTATTGGCTAGTTTTTACCCACGGTTCATCCATTCTTATGCTCATGTGGTTGCACCATTGACTGACCTCTTGGGAAATAACTTGAGTTTCCAATGGACCACCAAGCATGAAGAAGCATTCCAGAAGTTAAAGCATATGGTGTCTTCAAGACCCATTCTTCAACCATATGATCCTTGACTACCTTGTGTGGTTGATTTTGATGCTTCTAACTTTGCAATTGGAGCCGTGCTGCAACAAGAATTCCCACATGGACTCCATCCCATTGCCTTTGTGTCTTGCCAACTCAATACGGCTGAACAAAACTACTCTGCTTGAGATTGAGAACAACTTGCAATGGTATATGCTACCAAGGTATGGAAGCATTACCTCTTAAGGAAACAAGTGATCATGCGAACTGATCACAAACCATTGTTGCAAACCGTACACTTGGAACACATGGAGAGTCAACGTCATTGATGGGAGGAACAACTCCAACTGTATGACATCAAACTTGAGTATAAACTAGGTTGGTTCCATGTCATCCCTGAAGCTTTATCATGACGACCTGATATGGAGTCTCTTCCTCTCATCACAATGGCGATTTCAATGGTGTCAGTTGACTCCAAGGTCCAAAACGAGTTTCAGTCAACTCTACACCAAGATCCCTTCTTCCAAATGGTACATGGTCACCTTACGGCATGCAATATGGAGTACAACACCTTCTCCATCAAGGAGGGCCTTTTATTCCATGAGGACCGGATCTATGTTCCAGCTAAAGGTGATCTTCAACTTGTGCACCTTCAAGAAGCCCATGATTTACCCATTACTTGTCACATGGGTGTGGACAAGACCTTGGGTACCCTCCAACGTCAATGGTGGTGGCCCAACATGACACGAGATGTTTGAGAATTTGTCTGATTGTGTGAGAGCTGCCAACAACCAAAAGCCGAGTGGACTTCTTCAACCACTCGCCATTCCATCTGCTCATTGGGAGCATGTAAACTTGGATCTCATCACATCTTTGCCAAAGACAAAACAAGGTTAGCAATCAGAAGCCGAGTGGACTCTTTCAACCACTCGCCATTCCATCCGCTTGTTGGGAGCATGTGAGCTTGGATCTCATCACATCTTTGCCAAAGACAAAACAAGGACACACCATAATCATGGTGTTTGTGGATAAGCTTAATAAGCAAATCCACTTGGCACCAACCTGTGATATCATGGATGCTCCAACCTTAGTGCAAATCTACTTTGACAATATCTTCAAGCATCATGGGATGACACATGTACTCATCTCCGACCGTGATCCTTGATTTACTGGGAAGTTTTGGCAAACACTCTTCTAGATACTCAGCACCAAGCTTGCTTTTTCCACGGCCTATCATCCTCAAACTGATGGACAAACCAAACGTGCAAATTGTACATTGGAGGATATGTTACGTACCTTTGTCAATGTCCACCATACCAATTGGGATGAATGTCTTGCAACTGCAGAATTTGCCTACAACAATTCCAAATAGGCAAGCACCGGATTTTCTCCTTTCTTTCTTAATTTTGGCCAAGATCCGCTTGTTCTAGATTCTCTTCTTGCTCCCCCTCCATCTCAAGTTCCTCATACTTCCACATTCTTGACCACTATATCCCACTCTCTCCAACAAGGCAAGTCTCACTTCCTTGTTGCTCAAAATTTGCCAAAACAATATGCGGACCACCATTGTCGTGATCTCACCTTTGAAGTTGGTGATAAAGTCATGCTATCCTCTAGTAACTTCCCTCTCCCACTTGATACCCAAGTTTGTAAACTTGCCCCTAATTGGATAAGACCCTTTGATATCACCCAAATTCTCTCTCTTGTTGCTTATCGACTTCCCTTGCCTTGTCATATGTGTATCTATCTTGCCTTTCATATTTCCAAGTTGAAACCCTTTGTTCCTAACCCCTCTTCCTTTTCCTCTTGAGTTCAACCTTCCCCTCTTCCTATCTCTATCAATGATCATGAGAAGTACGAAGTTGATCGTATCCTTGCACGTTGCCATATTCAACGAAGCCATCACCAACATACGGAGTACAAGGTCCTTTGGAAAGGGTATCTCTTTCATGATGCCACATGGGAACCTCTTTCTCACCTCCAGAATGCATAGACGGCCATCCAAGAATTCAAAGCTTCAATAGCAACGAGGACGTTACCAACTAGCGGCGGGGGAATATGTAACAATATGGAGTTTAGCAACAAAGTTAGTCGGACTTAAAAAGTAGCACATAAGACAAATTAGCCTAGAATATTCCTGAAGTATCTAGGAAGCTTCTTGGGAAGCTTCTCGGCTAGTTTAGCTTGCACCACAAGTAAGTAGCTTCTAGAAGCTTCCAACTAGCTTAGCTTGCACGTCAAGTAGGCGGCTTCTAGAATGAAGCTTCTTGAGAAGCTTCCTAGTTAACTTGGTTTGCACTCTAAGAAAGTGGCTTGAGGAAACTTCTTGAGAAGCTTCTCAGGGCCTTGTATGCTACCTATAAATACCAAAGCCAAAGCTCATGCTAGGCATTTGGAGTTTTCCCTCATTCAAGTGTCCCAATGTGAGTTTCCATTCTTTTATTTCTCTCCTTAGTCTCGGTCTTTTACACCTATTTAGGATTGCTCTCACAATCAGTTTGGCTATAAACTGCTACTCCTCTTGCATAGAATCTTTGACTTCTTGCTTGCTTTGATTTTTCAATAATAAAATGACCATTATCAACTGATAGGTTGCTTCTTGGTACAATCACTTAGCAATCAGCTATCTCTCAATATTAGATCTGAAAACTAAAGACTTCAAGGAATTTTTTTGAGGGTTCTATAGGGTTAGATCACCTCTAATGAATATTTTTTTCTTGTTTTTCATTTAAATTCCTATGCATGTTGCACTATCCTACTTTGAGAGAGGAAACATCTTCATGAATTTGGAAATTCTTTTGCACTTGGATTGAGATCATTGCACCTATCATGCCATCTAGAAGTTAGAGATAAATCATCCTTTGTGTGGCACTATTTTTCGTTTGAATTTGAAATGGTGCAACCATTAATTCCACCAGGATGTAGAAGGTTCCCATAGCTATGTTTCAATGTCCTTTGGGATTGTTGGTCCAAGAAGGATTTTCCTACAACAAGGAAGAGCCCATAGATGACCCTATAGTCATTCAAGAAGTCTTCTAAATCCCGGAGGAAGATCTTCTTGCAAGGGTGTTCTCATACCCTTTTCCTCCATGATGAAGAAACACCAAGGTTTCCCATGGTATCTTTTCTTCTTTGTCCCTCAATGGGATGTAGTGCAAGGTGTATGGGCTGCACTTTGCAACATTGGGATATGGATTTCCAAGAGTTTTCCATCCAACATTTCCAAGTGGACTGATCCATTTTCAAACACTTCCCGTGCTTGATAAAGACCAAGCTATAGTTTACTAAACTTGTAGGGAAATCAGCCAACCCTATCATTAAATTTTAACACCAAGTCTCATTTGTAAAGTGGGACCTCCTTGGTTTTGCAATTGCAGTAAGTTTTTGGCTTAGCTTAGATGATGTATTACATGTAGAGTGCACACAAACATTTTTCATTGGATTATACAATGAAAAAACTCTTTCTTTTATTGTTGTCTCCTTGCGAAGAGATTTAGATGTCTCCATCAAATTGCCTGTAAGTTACTCTTAAGTGACCAGATTACAAACTCTTATCCATAAAATTGCCTCTTTCATGTGGACAAGTTGGAATGAGGTGTCTCTTGTAATGAGTTTTATGGTGGTGCGGTAAGCCCCAAGAGCACCTAGGAGCTTCTCATCCCAATATATGGGTTTTAGACTTACTATTTTCTTTTGGAGCGTCAAAAGAGTTCCATTGACATGTTCAACTTGACCAATTTCCTACGGGTGGTATGGGGTAGATCAGTGGTATTGGATCTTATAATTGGTAGTTAAATCCCAAATTCCTTCATTGATAAAGTGGGATCTATTGTCTATGACAATGCATAAGGGAACACCAAACCTTGAATGATATATTTTTATAAAAATTAGATATTGATTTCAATAGAATAGTTTACTAAGGATTCAACTTCTGCCCACTTTGTGACATAGTCCACAACTACAACAACATAGCAATGCCTAGTCTGTCAAGCTCAGGGTCCACAAAGTCAAGTCTTCATTTCTAAAAGGATTGAGCTACCAATATGGGATGGAGGTGCATTTTTGTAATACCAAGAACTAGCTATATGATCTAGATGTGAAATTTGGTTTGGTAAAATTTGGAATGATGTTATACATGATGGTAAAAATAGATCAGATAGAAGTATCACCAAAAGAGTACTTCTCCTAATAGGGCAGAAACCAAAATAGACTTGGAAACCTTAGGATCAATAGCTAGACATATGATTTAAAGGTGAGAATCTATTTGGTAACATATGGATGTTACACATGATGGAATAAATAGATTAGACATAGGTATCACCAAAAAGGGACTTCCACTAATAGAGTAAGAACCAAAATATACCTAAAATCTTTGAAGGTCTAAACAAATGAATTAGGCCTTGAAAATGTGTAGAGTCTCCCCCTCAAATGGAGGAAAGGTTGGCCTTCCCTCCCCCTAGTTTTTCTCATTAAGAGCTTTCCAATGGTACCTCATCCACATGATTCTCAGATTCCTATAGGAAGATTTCCTCCAATCAAAGCTTGTTTGACCAACCAAATAGGACCAAGACCAACATGTTACCCATCCAAATAAGTAATCCAAGGGTGGAGCTTGCTGACATGTCACCTATCTGTGTGCCTAATGCTATGGTGGAGCTTCCTTGGAGGAGATCCCATTTGTCTATATAATAAAGAGAAGGTGCTCCTTTGGAGCATCGGAGGTTCGAGTGTGAAATTGTGTGTTTCTCATGGTGTGTTTCTCTTCAGGTCTCCTATCCTTGAAGTATTACAATTTTTTATTATGACAATGGTTTGCAAATTCTTTGGGAAGCATCACACATGTGGGCATATTGATTGGGATCTATTAAAATAGAGTGTCACTAATATCTTGCAAAGTAGACCAAATATGAAGTAAGCTCATCAAAAAAGTGCCCACAGGATTTGTCTCAATGGCACAATTTTAACACAATGGGAACCTCCTCTAGGCTAATGCAATGCCGAAGTACTCTATCTACTCCCATTTGGTAGAGATCTCCTTGCAAAATAGTGAAAGGAAGTGCCAACCTATAAAAAGAATTGTGTTTAGCCCATGGTAAGTCAAAAGGCTAACTTCTTGTAGAGAGATAGTGCTTGACTTGGACCATCCAAGATGCTTGTGTAGTTATGCTTTCCAATACATAGAAAAGATGAAAGTCTATGGGATACATGCTAAGGGAACAAATGGTAGATAGTCAAGGAATAGGGGATATAAAGTCTACATTATCAAGAGAATTTCCTAGATGGTCTTTCACTATGAATGAGAACTCTTATAGGAGTAGCATCTAGCTGGCCAATCTTCCCACATGGCTTGGTTTATTATTCAGATATTTGATGGATTCATGATCTACATGGAAAACAAAGCCCATCAGGTAGTGTCAAAACTTTTGGATAGCAAAGATCATCTCAAGGCACTCCAATTTGGTTGTCAAGTGGTCTTTTTTTCAGATAATTTGAGTTACCTACTAGCATAGTAGATCAGGTGCTCCCATTTTTCCTCATCATATTGAGCCAAAATAGCACCTACAACCATGTTAGAGTTATCTACAACAACATGAAAAATCAACTCCCAATTTGGTGTTGCCAAAATTAGAGTAGTGGCCAATTTTGTTTTCAAGTTTGAATGTATCTGTCCATTTTCTATCCACATAAAGTCAACTATGGTGTCCAAGAGGCCCTATTAGTATAGAGGTGATCTTAGCATGCATATGAATATATTGCTTGTAGTATTGTGTACAGCCTAAGAAACTTCTTAGCTCTTGTACATTTCTCCAAGATGGGTAATTCTTGAATTACTTGGATCTTCTTTGAGTCCACTTTGGTGTCATTTTGACAAAAAAGGTGGCCAAGGAGAGGTTCACACAAGATAGCAAACAAAAAAATTTGGAGGTTCAACAAAATCATGACTTTCTTGCAAATATGTAGAGTGGCCCAAAGTACTAGGATACAATCAAGATGGGAACTATGTGCACACATGTTGTCAAGGTATAACTCCATGTCTTTTCTCTAGTCACCAAAGGAGTTTATCATGTACCGCTAAAATTTTACAAGAGCATTCTATAATCCAAAAGGTATGACTCAAAATACATAAGGAAAAATGAAGGATGATACATAAGTACCCTAGTTTGTGATGAATGTAGTCTTGTATTGATCTTTTGGAGCAATGGAAATCTGCTAGTAGCCACAATATCCATCCATAAATGAGAAGGATTGGCTATGGGCCACTTTATCTAGTAGAGTGTTTGTGAACATGATTGGGACTAGGATAGTTTGGGCATTTAGTTTCCCAAAATCCACACATATGTATTCCTTTCTTGTATTCTTTTTAGGAGCAACCAAGATCAAGGAGCCCAATCTCTCCTATGGGATAGATAAAACCCCCCTTTCTTAGAGTAAGTGAGGTTCAACCGGTATGGTTTGGATCTCATTGGAATAGCATCTAGAGAAAGTAAGACTTGATGCTAGCATATATGGGAATCAACATCCAAGAAGTCTATGTAGTCATAGGAAAACACATCTTGAAACTCTTTAAAAAGGGGTTGACAAAAGGGCTGATCCTTGGTGGACACATTGGTGCTGATCTTCACATATTTAGGTGTTTTGTCTACTATAAGATGTTGAGATCATGAAACTTGTCTATGATTTGTAAATGGAGGGGAATGGTCTCAAAGGACTACCTTGGAGGTTTTTCTAGGAAGTATCATTGTAATTTTTACTCAAGTATTGTCTGATAGACTGCATGTTCCTTTTCAATTCTCTTTGTGGGGTCCCATGGTATTAAAAATAATTGTGTCAGATGGAGGACTCTTGTTTTCAATAATAACTAAAACTATGTTGCTCATGATAGGCTTTGTTTTATTGGTTTGAGGGATAATAATGTTGTTGGAAGGAATCCTATCAAGATGAAGGCATTCCTCACTTGTTTCTTCATCTTGACACTAGATCTCATCTTTGATATAGAAGCAAGAGTTAGTCAAGGTTTCTTAAGTATATTCCCAATTATAAAGCAATGGAAATATTGCATGGCAGAAAAATCCATTGTTAGTGCTATAAGAGTTGTCATCTAAGTCCAAGGAAACTTCCTTGGGGTTATGGAAGCATGCTTGCCAAGAAAATTTTGTGGACTCATAAGAAGAATGGAGCTTTTGTTGAGTGGCTTTGTAAAAGACCAAGACCAAGGAGAGAAATAAGAGAATGGAAGATCATATTGTGACACTTGAGTATAGGAGACTCCAAATGCCTAGTATGAGCTTTGGCCTTGGAATTTATAGGGAGCATACAATGCTCTTGAGAAGCTTCTCAAGAAGCTTCCTTGAGCTACTTTCTTGGAGTGCAAGCCAAGTTAATCGGGAAGCTTCTCAAGATGCTTTCTTGTGGAAGCTACCTACTTGGCATGCAAGCTAAGCTAGTTGGAAGCTTCTAGAAATTACACACTTGAGGTGCAAGCTAAGCTAGCAAGGAAGCTTCATAGATAATTCTAGAATATTCTAGGCTAATTTGGCATATTTGTTACTTCATTAGCCTTAACTAACTTTGTTACTAAACTCCATATTGTTACATATTCCCCCACCGCTAGTTGGTGATATCCTTGTTGCTATTGAAGCTTCAAACTCCTGTTTGGCTGTTTGTTCATTTTGGAGATGAGAAAGAGGTTCTTATGTGGCATCATGAAGTAGATATCCTTTCCAAAGGACCTTGTACTCCGTATATTATCGACATGGTGACATGCATGGATACAATCAACTTTGTACTCCTCATGATCATTGATAGGGATGAGAGGAGGAGGAGGTCAGACACAAGAGGAAAAAGAAGATGGCTTAAGAACAAAAGGTTTCCACTTGGAAATGTGAAAGATAGGGTGGATGCACATATAACAAGGCAAGGCAAGTCTATAAGCAAAAGGAGAGATGATTTGGGTGACATCAAAGGGTCCTATCCAATTAAGGGTGAGTTTACAAACTTTTGTAACAAGTGGGAGGGGTAGGTTACTAGAGGAGAGCATGACCTTATCATTGATTTGAAAGGTGAGATCATGACGATGGTGGTACGCATATTGTTTCTACCAATTTTGAGCAACAAGGAATGAGATTTGGCTTGTTGGAGGGATTGGGATATGGTGGTCAAGAAGGTGGAAGTATGAGAGACATGAGATGGAGGAGGAGCAAGAAGGGAATCTGGAACAAGTAGATCTTGGCCAAAATTGAAGACAAAAGGAGAGAATCCGGGGTGCTTGTCTATTTGGAGTTATTGTATGCAAACTCCACAACCCTAAGACATTCATGCCAATTGGTATGGTAGATGTTGATGAAAGCATATCCTCCAAGGTGCAATTTTCACATTCAATTTGTCCATCAGTTTGAGGGCGATAGGCCATGGATAAAGTAAGCTTGGTGCTGAGTATCTCAAAGAGTGCTTGCCAAAATTTCCCAGTGAATTGAGGATCATGGTCAGAGATGAGTACACAAGGTATCCCATGATGCTTGAAGATAGTATCAAAGTAGATCTATGCCAATGTTGGAGCATCCACAATATCAAAAGTTGGTGCTAAATGTATTTGCTTATTGAGCTTATCCACAAGATCATGATTATTGTGTGACCTTGCTTCATCTTGGGCAATGACGTGAAGAGATCCAAGCTTACATGTTCCTATCAAGCAAATAGAATGGGGAGTGGTTGAAAGAGTCCACTTGGTTTTTGGTTGTTTGACCTTGTTACGTTGGCAGCTCTCACACAATTGGAAAGCTCTTGAACATCTTGTGTCATGGTGGGCCACCACCAATGGTGTTGGAGAGTACCCAAGGTCTTGTCCAAATCCATGTGACCAATGATTGGTAAATCATGGGCTTCTTGGAGATGCACAAGTCAGAGACCACCCTTGGTTGGAACATAAATCCTGATTCTCACAAAATAGAAGGCCTTCCTTGAAGTAAAAGGTGTTGTACTCATTGTTTCATGATACAAGATGACCTTGTACCATCTAAAAGAAAGGATCTTACTGTAAAGTGGTCTTAAACTTGATTTGGACTTTGGAGTCAATTGATATTGTTGTAATTGCCGCCGTGATAAGAGGAAGAGACTTCAAATCAGGTTATCATGATAGTGCATTGAGGATGATGTGGAATTGATCAAGTTTTTACTCAAGTTTGATGTCAAAAAATTGTAGTTGTTCCTCCTATAGATGATGTTGACTCTTCATGTGTTCCAAGTGTAATGTTTGCAACAAAGTTTTGTGATCAATTTGCATATTTACTTGTTTCCCCAAGAGGCAATACCTCCATACCTTAGTTGCATGTACCATTGCTAGTTTTTCTTGATCTCAAGCAAAGTAATTCCTTTCTATTGTATTTAGTCTATGAGACACAAAGGCAATAGGATGTAATCCATCTTGGAATTCCTATTGCAACATAACTTTGATTGCAAAGTTAGAAGCATCAAAATCAACCACACAAGGTAGTTGAGGATCATATGGTTGAAGAATGGGTCTTGAAGACACCATGTGTTTCAGCTTTTGGAATGCTTCTTTGTGCTTGTTGGTCCATTGAAAGCTCAAGTTCTTCCCCTAAAGATTGGTCAATGATGCGACCACATGAGCATAATAATGGATGAACCATCAATAAAAATTGGTCAATCCATTAAATGCTTGTATTTCTATAGTATCCTTTGGAGTAGGCCAATCAATGATGGCCTTGATTTTCTCCTCTTTCATCTTTTTCCACTCCAATGAGATCTTGTGACCTAGAAGGTAACTTCCTTTTGCCAAAAGGCACACTTTGACTTCTTGTAGTAAAACTTACATTGTTGTAGTCATCTTAGGACTTCTCACATGTGATTTGCATGTTTTTCCTCTATCTTGTTATAGATTAAAATGTCATCTAAGAATACCACAATATACCAATCCAATAGTCCATCCAACACTTGATGCATCTAATCCATGAAGACTACCGGAGCATTAGCGAGCCCAAAAGGTAAAACTCTCCATTAAAAAGGCAGTCTTTTGCACATCCTCCCTATCAATGAGGATTTGCCAATAACCACTACAAGATCCAACTTGGAGAAGTATCATGCTCCACTCAATTGATCAAGCAAGTCATCAATTTGAGGCAAGGGATATGCATTCTTCATTATTTGTCTATTGAGCCCATGGTAATCAATACAACAAAAATTCCTCCATCCTTCTCTAGAATGATTAGTATCGGTGCTCTACAAGGAGATGTACTATGTCATATGAAATCCTTCTCCAAAAACTCCATAAGTGTTGTTCACAACTCCTCCAACTCCTTTGGTGAGAGCTAATAGATTGGTCTACTCACTGGCAATAATTCAATCTTGAAGAGCATACCACAATCAAAGGGTAATCCTTTTGGTAGATCATCCAAAAATACATCCCCAAACTCCTAAACTATTTGATCAACCATTTCTTTTTGAGGCTATTGACCCTCCTCAGATCCTCCTTGTGCAATTTGTTTGATCCACACCGGCAAAATAGACTTATCTTCCTTCAAAGCTTGCTCTATAACTACTTCACAAACAAACTTCCCATCTTGGGACTTATCTTACTCCAAAGCTTGCTCTGTAGTTATCTTCTTGACAAACTTCCCATCTTGGGACTTATCTTCCTTCAAAGCTTACTTAATGGTTGTTTTCTTGATAGACTTCCCATCTTGGGACTGACTATTCTTAGATGTCTTACTCCAAGGTACCAAACAACCTAATCTGAAATTCCTACCTTGGTGTTATATTTGAATTTATTGTCAGGTCCAATCAAATTGAATCTTATTACGTTCAAGCCAAGGTAAACCTAGAATGACATCATAGTGTAGAGATGCCACTACAAACCTCATACACTCCAAATACTCTTCCTAATCTTCAATGTAACAAGATGTGAGGTACAAAATACATAACCCTTTCTATCATCCGCCATCATCAATCTACTTCTAATTATTGGTTTGATAGGAATTTGTAATTCCTTTGCTAATTGCATGGATATACAATTCTTTGAACTTCTAAAATCAACCAAAATTTTACAACCACAATCAGATATCATACCTTGCAAATGAAGCAAGTTGAGTCTTTGATCCCATTAGAACTAATTTAGTTCCTAATAGGCTGCTCAAAATCTCCTACTAGGATTCTCATTTTCCTAATTATTCTACTCCATAAACTCCATTTGGGTGACTTGTTGAGGTTGCTTGTTCTTGAATGGACATTTAGTGATGCAATGTTCAATTTGGCAATAATATAAATAACCACTATTTTGTCATAGTTTTCCTCTATTTTTAGTGCCAAGTGGACTCTATTGAATGGCATCAATCTCTATTGGTGCCGGTTCTTCCACCCGTGTGTAATGTATTGGTAGGTTTTGTGGAGGTCAAGGTCAAGACCAAAGTGTTGCAACCAAGGAATCAAAGCATTTGGCCAATTGCATGGCTTCCTCCAAGTGTTGTGGCTCTTGCATAATTACCTCCAATTTGGTTTGTGACTTCAAGCCTGGATCACAAATTGATCCAGAGCTTCACCTTCCAATATATTTAGAATTGTGTGATGTAACTTCTTGCAGAGCCAATTTGCTTCAAGTATGCTAACCTATCTTGTGCAGCTTGCATGGCATTTATAGCTTGGAATCAACCAATTATTACACTCTTGAATTTTTCACATGTCAAGATTGGTGCAATATTTTTCCATTCAACTTGCTCCACTCGGAATTGCCACCATAACTTTGCTACTCCATCCAATTGGCTGGAAGCCAAGAGAAATTTTTTTTGTTCATCTTGAAGATTAGTAGCTTAAAAATAACATTTGTAGTTAAACACAAAATTCTCCATTGTACCCAATAGATTCTTGCCTTCAGAAACCTTGGGTTAGAAATAGGATTTGGTCTTCTCTTTCTTGAATTGGTACTCTCTCTACATGCTCTTGTTGCCAATGATCTCATTTATCCAACAATCAAGTAAGGTGCTTGATTTGTTACTACATAACAATGATAACCTCAAGCATTGCTACCATGGTTACTATTCTATTGCATCATCCGTAATCTATCTAATTTATTAACACATAGATGCAACATATCCATCATTCTCCATAAATTACAATTAGAAGTATCAAGGGTTCTTCTGACAAGATGATTGTATTCAAAAAGTCTTGCTTAAAGTATGAGGTGATGAATTGTGTGAAATGATGCTTGGATAGTACTCGGATGTGAAAATCCCAATGGTTTGGAAAAAATAGATTTGGTGGTCCATAAATTCCATCCATACCATTCTTGCTCTGATACCAATATAAAAGACCAAGATCAAGGAGAGAAATAAGAGAATGGAAGATTGCATTGGGACACTTGAGTATGGGAAACTCCAAATGCCTAGCATGAGCTTTGGTCTTGGTATTTATGGGGAGCATACAAGGCTCTTGAGAAGCTTCTCAAGAATCTTTCTTGAGCCGCTTTCTTGGAGTGCAAGCCAAGTTAACCGAGAAGCTTTTCAAGAAGCTTCCTTCTAGAAATTTTCTACTTGGCATGCAAGCTAAGCTAGTTGGAAACTTCTAGAAACTACCTACTTGGGGTGCAAGCTAAGCTAGCTAGGAAGCTTCCCAAGAAGCTTCTTAAATATTTCTAGAATATTCTAGGCTAATTCGACCTATTTTCTACTTCATTAGTCTTAACTACCTTTGTTTCTAAACTCCATATTGTTCCAGGTTCTATGGCATGACCACTAATTTCTTCCTACATTATGGAAAGACAATTAGCAATAGCATATGCAATTTTCTCATTGCTTTGTATCAATACTAAACCTTGGTTCTCCTTCATGATCTAAGATTGACACATGTTTTGTTGGGTACATAGGAAGCACAATGTGATTGATTTCTCCTGCGTGTTAACTTACCAATCCACCAAGAGGTGACCATATTGGCATCCACTAGCCATGGGACTCCCAATAAAAGTGGAAATTATGCTTGAGAAAGAGTATCCATTACCAAGTAGTCAACTAAGGTATGCTCCCCAATGAGTGTAGGCACCTTGGGTAACACTTTGAGAGGGTGTCATCTCTCATTGGCCATTAGAAGGAGAGTGGAAATCTTTGCAATACCTTTTAAGCCCAATGTTTCCATCACACCTTGGTCATTAAGTTCACCAAAGATCCTCAATTAATGTGAAAATTTAGGATGACACTCCTTTGGATGGTTATGGGAATGTTCAGGTCGTAAACCTTGGTATAAAACACATGATGATCAATCAGAATTATGTCAACCACAACACTATGAAAGATTCTTGTAGTTGGAGTCTATGGTGCTTCTATAGGATTGCATCTCAATAGTTGAACACTCCTTGTAAGTGGATCCTTGAAGTGCACCACGAGCTGTTCTTTTTGGAGGAAATTTTGCAACTTCCTCTATTTTATAGGAGAAACTTTACAATGTTGTTTGATAGTGATATTGGCTTTTAGGTTAGCCAAATCAACAAAAATGTCATAGTTATGTATTACTAAAGTAGGTGGTGTTTTTGCTAGTGTGTCAAACATAAGGATGGGGGCTCTATACATTTCCCAAGTGGACTGAGGAGTTTTGTCTTGTATGGCTTCTTTATCTCTACTTTTGGAGAAGTAACTCTCAAAGTAGAGTTGTTGTTTGGATCAAGTACTACATAAGTATGGACATGTATAGAAAACATTTTTTCCACTAGGGCCATCATTATTGTGCGGTTCATTTTGCATATGCACTCCCTTGGCTTGAGTAATAAAGTTTTAGAAGTTTGGGCATTGCACCATGGTATCGGCTCTGGAGAAAAACATGCAATGGGCCGGCTTGTTGGTGCACTAGTTTGCATGAAGCTTCTCACTATATATGTGATAGCATTTATTAGGTCTGGTAGGTCCTCTGCCTCTTTTATTTCCTCTTTCTCCTTAGAAGAGCCAATCTTGCAAGCACTTGTTGAAGTTGTTGTACTATGGGACGGTATCCACAACATGTGTTCTTTCTTCACAGGGCTCTTAGCATCTCTTAAGTGTTTTATAGTGAGCCATGACATGTTTGTACTTCCCACAATAGACATAATAATTAGGAATATCAACAGTGGCACATTGAGTGTTTGTGTACCCTTGTCTCAAACAACATATATAGGAAATCTTTCCCCATGCAATAGTGTTCATTGGGTTCTTCTCTTTAGGCTATTGTGCTAAGTGAAGATTCTTCTATCTCTCCAACTTTACCTGGATGTCTTCCATACTGGTATTTAATATGGAACATTGGTAGTTATATGAGTGTTAAGTTCCCATAGAGCTAGAAGAGTTTCAAGAGTAACTACATGAATTACTATGAGCATGTGATCATATATGGGCACTAGTTATGGTACTATGTATTGAGCCGGCACAACTATCAGAGTTCCTCCATAGAAGTAACTAGGTTGTTGGAATCCCTAAGTAACAATGTAAGAGTTGTGCATTACATGCCCTTTAAATCTTGGTATTATAGAGTAGGGGTCTAGTAAGCCATGTCCTACTCATTAGCTTGAGCTCAACATCATGCTTCCTCAAATGCTTGAGCTAGAGTAGTAGCTTTGTTGTAGATGAGGAATTTTTGGATATCCTCAAGTAGAGTATCCTTAAACCAATAGTAGAGCCATAGTAGGATCTAGAGTTGGTGTAATCATTGATGATATGTCTTGAAATTGTTGATTAAATGCTTGCATGGTTTCATTGTATCCTTTTGTGGAGTTATTTTTATCTTATCCTTGATTTGTTCTTGCTACCTTGGCAAATGTAATCTAGTTGCCCTTTAACTCATATCAATGTGCAACTTGTTCTTGTGGCGGGGGCTAAGCCACTAAACCAATACTATGTGACACCGATGAAACATTTGCTAATTTGCAGTGCTACTATAGTATCATCCATTATATTTCATGCCATATATCCATTCTAGAACATCCAAAGGAATGATTCAAAAGCTTTTTTGCACCCATGAACACTCATGTTCCAAGGAATATACAATTGTTTGCTCCTTTTGAGGTTGATGTTATTGCAATAATAGCTACATGGGCACCAAGAGATGGGTTAGGTGTTGTTGCAGCAAGTACTAGCATAGTTGTAGGGTGTGGTGTTGAGGTAGATGGATTTCCTTTGGGCAGAAGTGCTTTCCATGAACAAAAGCAACATCCACCTCTAAAGATTTGAAATAGTGCTTGTAAATGCGGAAGGTAACACTTCTCCCAAATTGAGATTAGTAGGACATGTCAAATTTGGAGGTTGTGCTTCTCCAAATTGATAGTCTTAGTTGAGAACATAGGAAGTAATGCTTACTCCAAATCAAGAAAATTTTTGCTTGAAGAGATAGGAAGTAATGCTTCTTCTAAATTGAACACAATTGCATCCTCATGATTGGTATCAAATAAGTGTGGCCCAAATGAGTTGTGGAAGGGAGTGGAGAGGACATATATGTCAACTTGCAGCAACACTAAAAATGTTGAGTGGGACCCAAAATTTTTAGTCTTGTCTTATAGTTAAGAGTATGGGATGCTACAAGATTGGGAAGTATAGGACAATCTTGTCATGCACTACTTGCAAAATTTCTTGAAACCATTTGCAGAAAAAAGATCCTATACCAATCTGGGAGAAGAGTTCTCATAATAATTTATGAGCAAAGATCCCATAATGACCCTAGCTTGATTGCGGGATAGGGTTTACCTTTTGACACTTAATCTAAGAATTGACTCGTAGGTCTATCTCCTTGTGAGTACTTTGGCTTCCATGGTTGTCACCTTTTGAGTAAGTAGTGACATGCTATGGGCAATATTGTGAACATTCTAAGATCTAAACAAGAATGCAACAAGCATCACTATGCATAATACACATTTGTGAATTGGAAATAGGCCTCAACAGTCAAACATCACAAAAGATAGAATGGGTCTTCTTTATATTATTTTCTGCTTAGTTCAACCAACAATAAGTCACATCAAGCACTCTTTGACCACAATTAGTATTAGCTTCAGCGTATAGATCCAACAATTACACAAGTCTCCCAATAAACTTACTAGCCTCAGACTCAATCAAATAGGGTTCCACTCAAAGAATAGAACAAGAACCTCAACATCTCATTCTCTAATTATAAGGATTCACAATGAACAGTGGCGATAATGTAGGGAAGACAAACCTCCCACTAAGTGGCATGAGACTAGTAAACCTAACCTAAAAAGAATTTTCTATCTCTTAATACTACTTCTATGTAACCGCTATCTTCTCGTTGCATTACCACCATCAATGCTAATTAATTCCTAACCCTTCATCATCTCTACTAGACTACAACTCTAACATAGTCAAAGTGTCCCTTATCTTTAATTGTGTACCTTATTACTTAACTAATGCACTATCTTGTAAAGGATTATAAGACCCATTGATGCATGTATGTTATATTATGATATTTAGTTTGATATTGCAAATAGTTGAGAGATGTTATTTATATAGAGTTATAGCAAGCTTCTACTTTAGCCATGATTAGCTAGAGTTAGTCAATTTTCATAGTGAACAAGCATATACCCACCTTGATTATAACTTGTATGACCTTATGCTATCTCCTACATTATGACTTCACTCTATTGAATACTCTTCCCTAGTTTTCTCTTGGTTTATAGTCTTTTATATGGATAAGATTTTTACTAAAATTCTTGTCTTACACTCAATCCCATCTCATTGTATGGGACCATGGCTCTATTTACAATGAGAATATGGCCCATTTCTTGCATCTTGCAATGGATACAAGAAAAGTAATTGGCATTCACTTCAATTATTGTGTGCTTTGTGCAATCATTCATTTAGACTAAATTTTAGTTTCATTTGGTATTAGATACACTTATCTCCTAGAATTATGCTTATTTTCCCTTGACCTAGTTTAAGTGTACATATGATAATTTTCTATTCTTCTCTCAATCTTCAATCTACAAGTAATAACCTCGTTTAATACAACCATGTTTTGGAAATTAGTTTACAAGAGTAAAATCTTGATTTTCTTAGGTGTAAACTTGAGTTGATTTAAAGTTACACTAACATACTTTAGTACTTTAACAAAATACAAAACATATTTGGTAGGATTTATATGATGAACATATGTTTGTTTGCCTCCTTGCATTGATAAACAAGCTTTCCATCTTCAAATCACTCTTCCTAATTTTCAAAACTACTCTTCTAAAATACATGGATTACATTCTTATTGGTTTATTTAGAGTTGAAGCTCAACATCCACCTATAAATTTTGCATTAATTCTAATGGAATTCTATATGTTATTATAATTGTCAATTTTAATATCCTAATGAATAACAATCAATACAACCTTATTTGGAGATTTTGTGCCAAAATTTGAACATATTTTTATGTTAATTATAAACATTTGCACTAATTTGGGTTAAAATTCTCCCTCAACTTGAACTTCAATTTAGGCTGAACTTTGAGTCAAATTTACAACAAAGTTTAAACAAATCTTATGATTAGTGTTTCTGAATAAGATGTCATCTCTTTAAAGTGAGGAAACAAGCAAACAAGTTATTTTATACAAATCCTCTTGTATGATGATAAACTCTCTAGATAATTTTCTAACATCAATTATATATAATTTTGCATAGAATAATACCTTGAAGAAATCTTTGACTTCCTAAAGCTTGATTTATTTTTCTCAAATATAAATATATGTGAAATGAGCCTTGCATGCAGTCTAGAAAACTTCATATACTATAATTACTTCTTACTTGATATCATACCATGAGCTTTTAGTTTTATTAGCTTGCAAAGCCATATCTAATTCTTTTTATATACCATTGTATTATAATACTACCATCTAAAATGATGGGTGTAAAATTTCAATTAAAATATTATAATTGAAATCTTAATATAGATATCTCTTATTTTCATTAAGCATAAATTAAATTCATAAATTTACAATCTTTCACTAAACCATTATAATACAATAATAGAATAATACAAAGCACCAATATACATAAATTTGGATTAGCTTCCACATTTCTTCTTGGATAGCATTCTCGATCCATCATATAGTCATATATTGTTAGAATTATATGAAGTAAATTTGTCACATCTTTCTTAATCCCATTTTTTGTATCATACTCATTCTTAACATCAACTTATACTACAATTACTTGCTCTTATTGCTTGCTTGTTATATTATAGGCAATTTTCTTCTAATTATATGTATATCTATTAAAACTCACAATGGTTCTCTTTAATCTCAATATTTTGTTGCACTCACTCTTCTCGTTCATATAAAACAAGGTATATGTATGCAGCAATATTATTATATCACAAAATTTACTTATAGAAAAACAGTTTGTGATTTTATATTGGTTAGTTCTCAAAACATTTCAATAACCAACTAAAACAATGCAAATTATTCTACCTTTTGTAATATTATATCTACCTTTCTTTATTACCTTTCTTGGTGGGTGTTTTTATTTTGTTGTTTGTTATATACCAAGCAAGTTCACCATGTCCTCTTGTGATACATTTATTTTACTACGACTTTGGTGTCCTTCTAAAAGGATATTCAAGTCATGATAAGTTAAATATATTATAAACCAATGACTTTTTAATCCTTGATAAAATTGTATAAAGGCTTTATCTTTTCTTTAACATATCTCACTTCCCAAACTATAGACTCAAATTCAAAGAATATGACTTGTAATAGACTCTTAGATGCAGGTTTAAAATGGAGAAACAATCTAATATAAACTAAAATCTTTCAAGAAGCTGAAAACTACAACCAAGGTGGTATATAAAAATTACAAATTTCCACAGCTCTTAAAAAAGTACCTCTTTTACCTTTGGCTTCTTTCAATTTGTGAAAAAACCCCTTTTAATTCTTCTTCAAGATAATTAATAACGTATGTCTAATATCCTTCTTCTTTTTTTATTTCCAATTTTTAGATAATTCAAGTTACATTTTTCAAAGCTTTTAAAATTGCTTTCAAATCATCTTTTTTTGTGGGAGGGTTTCTTTCTCTATTAATCACTCTTTCTATATATTTCTCCTCTATACAGAAGTGATAAGACATTTAAATTGAAAAACACAACTATAATAGACAGAAAATATTTATTTTAGTAGTTTTCTAGGTATATTTTCATTTTCATATGCTGTCACCACTAAAAATTGAGTAAACTAAGTTATTTAATTACAAAATCACTTGATTAAATATTACATGCAGACTTAAACTCACATGCCATGTCAAGCCAAAAAGGGTTATTGTTAAGTTGTGTGCCAACTTAAGGTACCGTTAAGTCGAAGTGCCAAAGTTGAAAAGGTAAAATGGCGACCGCGTAGAAAACACAAAGGCCAAGAAGACCACATCAATCCGTACAAAGATGAGATAAACTAGGTAAAATGGGGTTAAGCCCCAATAGAGTTAGGTTTGTTACTCCCTTCTACATTAGAAGGAATAGGTGTCAGTCAAAAGGAACTTGAAAGCAATAGATTAGAAGAAAAAGGCGACCGTGTAGGAAAAATGAAGGATGGGAAGACCCCATCAAGCCGTACAAGGGAGAGACAAAAAAGGTAACATGGGGCTAAGCCTCAATAGAGTCTGTATGAGAAATCTGCCCTACCGCACCTAAGATATCCGAGCTATGCAAGTCGTACGGTCTACACACAACTGGAGCATCCGAAGAAACATCACCTAATGAGATTGCTCTCTTATGGATTGCACCAGCCACTGCCCTCTGTAGAGCAATGGACACACACTGTCTAAAATATGCTACAAAGTATGAGAGTGAGAGTGATACCCCCTGACGCCTAACATGATAAGCTCTCGTGCACTCCCTGACAAATATGTCAAATGCAGTGTTTATCGCTCCATATAACTCTAAGGCTAGAGGAACAAAGAGGTGACCTAGCTGCATGCTCCTATACTTGGAGACCTTGCGACCTGCTGCTGCACTCGCCACCCATCCAGGGGGATGGGTAATCACTCCCTCTGAAACTGTATCCCGCGTAGGGTATGTGACCACGACATCCACTACTGTCACTTGATCATCTAAGTATAAGTCTGCCCAGACACGTGTCGTCTGCAACGCATACAAAAGCTCCCTCCAAGCCAAGTATCCACTCTCTCGTGCCATAGCAAACACTACGTCTCTAATGGCATCATGGGTAGCTATCCTCTATCCTCCAAAAGGACACCGTGTCATGTGGACCGCCGCTGCATCTAGTGTAGAACCACACTCACAAGTGAGTAGTGAAGATGCAGATGGGTGGACCAAACTTAGGCAAAACCTCATCGCTGTAGAGAAACTAGCCGGTGCCAGTCGGAAAGCCTTAATGCATGGTCGAGCTAGGATCCACGAGCCTGCACCCTTGCCGAAGCAAGAGCATAGACGTGCTCTAGTAGCATGAGGAATGGACGAGTCGACTAAGAGAGAATGTAGCATATGCTCACACTGTCGCTCCATCAAGGAAGACTGTAGACCTCTAGTCCAATCTGACGATAATGAAGCAAACGGTGGAAAACACTTTTGTGCTTGTGATGATAGACTATCTCTCGTCTACCACAATAACACCTGGAGAAGGAAAAGGATCCTCCCTCCACCTCTGTCACATAAGTCTCCAAAACTGGCCTATCACCAACCACAAAACGAGAGGAAAGTAGGGGTGCCGAGAGAGCACAACTACCCAAAAATGCTATAGGTGCCATCTCCTCCATAGAAGGCAAGCCAACCCCACCACATGAGATCGGTAGAGCTGTCTGTCTATGTGCCAAATCCCATGTCACACACTCAAAAGTGCCTGGTCCAATAATATCACCAAAGACTCCCATAATCCTCCTATCAAATGCTCTCAAAACGTGATAGGAAGGACAGTGAGGGGGGAACTGTACGGATGAGGTAGGATGGTCGACGAGCAATACTAGAAGAGAGTATACCAAATGCCACCTGCGGATCTCCTAGTAATGGAAGGTCATCCACATGGAGAACATCCTCTGCAAGGGCAGCATCCAAGAAGCATGTGACAAAATCCTCCGATCCTATTGGCACTCCAAGAACACGAAGTCCATCTGGGGTTGTGATACACCCCTTTGGAAGCTCAAGGTGGGGAGGGATACCTAAAGGGGACCATGCACTACACTTTGACACCTTGACTCTCAAACTTACTAGATGTAGCTCAGTAGTCAAGTAGTCAAAGGCCTGCCTAATCTGATTTATAGGGCCTATGATGTGTGTATCAGCTGCCAAGGAGGGAAATACACAACTTGACATGGCCAAAGTAGTAGATAGGAGAGCTCTAAAGTGAGCCATGGCAAATAAGGGCCCCCCACAGGATCACCTTGACGTGTACCAACAGTTGACGCCAAGCCGATGACTCCCTCCTGTGAACCACCAGGCTAGTAGTAAAAGGAAACAGGAAAACCATAAAAAGACCGCACAAAAGGAATGAGATTCGCCAAGGATCCACCCGTCTCCCTAAGCTCTCAAAAAATGGATGAACTGAGACGCTATTAAAAGTATTCTCAACATCCACCTTTAGGACTGACCAAGAGATATAAATCACATTGACCAAGAGATATAAATCACATTGCGATAGGGAAAATCAAAGTTTTCTCGTTCGGAACACGAATTGGACCGTTGTACAGACGGACGCTACGAGACACAAACGCCTGAATATAAGGGGTTTCCCAAATTCGTTCTAAATCGACGCCAACCCTTTTGGTTGAGAAGATTTGACCAAGTGTGCGTCGAAGTCGATCAAATCCTTGTCTTCGCACTCTAGTGATTGTCTGAGCTGCTCTGGAAGTGCTTCTGTCGATACCACCGGCAGTAGCCGGTACCGAATCTTCAGCGTGAACTGAACCTGATCGGATTCGGTTAGCAGCAGGTAGCGCATGGAGGAATAGACAAGTAGTACCCCTGCCCCTGGTTCAGACTGAAGGTAGACAGAGAGATGGTGGTGGTGTGGTGAGGTTCGAACGAAGGAGAGAGAAAATCGGCGACAGTTTAGCTATGTACTATAGTTTATTGTGAAATTTGAGCAAGAGAAGAGGGTAGGAGATTGGGAGTTGTTGAGGGGAATGGCGAGGGTTAGAAGCACGAATTTTGGAATACAAGAAGCTTAGCTCGGTTTAGAGGCGAGCTATGGTCGATGGACATGCTGCACCAACTTCCTGGAGCTCTGTACCGCTTGAGAAGCGCTCGACTTCCTCTGAGGCCCTTCACTGCGCCGCAGGTTTGCCCTGCTGTGAACAGATTCGGAACCGGTATTAATACTCGCTCGGTTTCTTGCTCGTCTAGTTTGCTGCATGCTAATGGGCACGGATTGGAATCGGATTGCAAGGGGCTGCTGAACAATTCGGAGCTTTTGAGCAGACCGAGCTCGGGGTTTAGGGTTTACTTTGGAAAGAGAGGCTGGAACAGGAGTTTGGGGCAGAGGAACCCAAGCAGGTCCGGTTATGATGGACGGAGCTTGTCGGTGGTAGCAGCTGCTGCAAGGAGCTCAAACAGCAAAGCACAGGAGGATGTTGATGTTCCTCTGGGATTTTCAGGGAGAACTGGTGACGGAGAATTGGACAAGCCTTCCCCCAAGCAACCAGCCCGTTCAAAGAGACAAGTGCGATCTCAGGTTGATTCCGGCAGAGCTTCACGGTCTAGTCAGTCAGTGAACAGGGTTACAGTGTCAGATTCAAGTAGGTGGCGCTTTGAACCTAGGAAAAATCAGGCGGAGGGAGAAGAGCAGCGCCTTCAAGAGGATTCAGCACGGCTTGGTCTAAAAAGTGCGTCTTTGAGAGCAAAGAACCCTCCCCTTAGACAATCTAGTGGCAGAATTGTCTCTCTAGGCGGAGGTGGGGGTCAGTCCAAACGAGGTTCCAAACCCTCCAGAATTACCGATGTTTGGACAAACAGTTATATTACAAAGGCTGGAAATTCCAGTGTAAGTGTCCGAGTTGAAACCAAGGAATCACTAGTGGTTGAGGCCAAGGCCACACAAAGAGGGACGTCTGTATCTAAAGAGTTATCAGAGACTATGAGTCCCAACCAGAAAATGGGGGAGAAGGACAGAAAGCCCAAGCAGAATGTTAAGAAAAAGGAGAAACATTTCCCTGCTGAGGCTGTTCTTCGCAGAGATCTCAACATGTGCTCGAAGGGTGGAGATGTTTTGAAGGCTCTGGAACTTTATGACCAGTCCGTTAAAGATCGAATTGTGAAGTGGAATCAGTACAATTTCAATATACTTTTGTACTTGTGCTCCTCGGCCTCTCTAGGAACTTTGACTGCGCGTAAGAGTGGTAGTGATAGGGCTGAATTAGAACGACTTCGGTTCAATGCAACAGAGCAGATTCGGAATGGAGAGGGACCTGAGTTTCCTTATAGTGAAATCGAAGAACTGGACCGCAAAGACAATGGCGAAGCAGCTTTAAGTGAAGAAGGAGCCACCTCCGCCAGCACGAGCATTGTGTTAAGTCCGGAGGTCATGGAGACAGTTGCCACAAGAGGTTTTGAGATTTACGAACATATGAAGAGACTGAAGGTCCCACCAAATGAGGCGACACTCACTGCAGTTGCAAGGTTAGCAGTAGCAAAAGGGGATGGCGACTTAGCTTTCCAGATGGTTAAGGAGATGGGTGCATTGAATCTCGCCCCCAAGCTGAGGTCTTACAGTCCTGCCCTTTTTACATACTGCAAAAACAAGGCAGTGAAAGAGGCGTTTGAAGTTGATGCCCATATGGTTGGTGCTGGTGTCCACCCCGAGGAGCCAGAACTGGCAGGTCTCTTACAGCTCTGTGTGGACGCTGGATTAGCCGATGAAGTTTATAAACTCTTGCATAGATTAAGGGTGAGAGTCAGGGCTCTTAGCCCCACTACAGTGGCTGCTATTGAGGAGTGGTTCAAAAACGAAGCATCTGCCAAGGCTGGCGAGGAGAACGAACAGCCTGGTGCCTTTAGTGTCCAACAAGCAATGGTTTCATGTGGTGGAGGGTGGCATGGGTTGGGCTGGCTCGGTGAAGGAGAGTGGAAACAGGAATGGAGCAAGGTTGACAAGGAGGGAGTCTGTCTATCCTGCAAAGAGAAGCTTGTTACTATCGACCTCGACCCAGAAGAAACAGAGAACTTTGCAGAATCTTTAGCTGAATTGGCATCCACGAGAGAGGCCAAGCCTAATGATTTTAAGAAATTTCAGGTGTTAAATCTTGCTTGGATTTATTGGGTTTCTTGTTTTCTTGTTTTCATACGTAACCTAACCTGGCAGTATTCTCTGCTCAAAAAATTGATGTTTTGATTTACTAACTTCTGAACTATGCAGGAATGGCTTGAACATCATGGGCCATTTGATACAATTGTAGATGGTGCCAATATCGGGCTCTTCAATCAAAATTTTGCGCAGGGTGGTTTCAATTTTTTCCAGGTTCGTATTACTTAGTTCCTTTCAAGTACAGGTCAAATCTAGCAAGGTTGCAATTGAAAGTTGTTTCTATGAGGATCTGCTAATAGACATGTTGCTGAGATATAATACACTTCTTTGTTTTAGTCTTCTGTACTGATTCACCATATTTGAGATGAAGACTGCATAGAGTGTAGAACATCTTACAGAACCGTGACCAGAATGATGTGCGTCTTGCAGCTGAATGCAGTGGTAACTTCCCTTCAAGATCAGGGACTAGCAAAGAAACCACCCCTTATTTTCTTACACCACGCTCGAACCAAATTTGGGGCGGCAAATACGCCACAGGCCCAACAGCTTCTTAATAAGTGGCGTTCGTTGAATTCCATTTATACGACTCCGAATGGGTCAAACGACGACTGGTAATGATTTCTCTTCGCGCGTTGTCTACGTGCATTACCTGTGTTTTGCCTTGTTTCTCCAACTATTATTCATGATTCCGACTTTTGGATGATTCCGTCCTTTGAATTATTTTTGGATGACAAGAAGGACCTTTTGCGTCTTACGGGAAGACTACTGCGTTATTTTTTGGAATGATAGCGGACCTTGTCTGGATTTCTTTTTATCTTGGTGGAATCCAGCTGTTGACTTCTTATGTGTGTAGGTATTGGATGTATGCAGCCGTCAAGAATAAGTGCTTACTTGTAACAAATGACGAAATGAGAGATCACTTATTCCAGCTTCTTGGAACCGATTTTTTCCCTAAGTGGAAAGAGCGACACCAGGTAACAAAACTTTGTATTACTTTCTTGAGGAATAGAGGTAAAGGACCTCATTAGAAATACGTAGTAATATCAAGAGTCAGGGACATGGGAATAGATATAGTCCTACTAGATGGGGCTTAATCGTAGAACAAGTCTCTTGATGAAGTCGAGGTCGTAAGGATGTGAGGCCAAGACTTTGTACTAGGCCTCACAAAGATCAAAGGCATATGTTTGCTGTCGATTGGTAGTCCTGAGTTATGACACAATTTACTCATTTGACATGACAGGTTCGCTTCTCCTGTACTACTCGGGGTCCTCAGTTTCACTTACCACCTCCGTATTCAGTAGTTATTCAGGTAAGACTCGGCTTTGTTGAGCTTGAGATGTTTGACGCACTGCGCTTTACATTTTGTTCCCACAAAGTCCACACGTCAGTAATGCAAGAGTAACCTCTGGAAGTTTTCTACCCAATCAGAAATTTAAGATATCTGATGGAAAACGAGTTAATTCTCTTACGCAGGAATCTGAGAACGGATCTTGGCACATACCTAAAATTGGTGGAGATGCTATAGACGCCCAACATGAATGGCTTTGTGTAACAAGGCCAGGTTTAAGAACAGCACAGGGAACTTCACCCGCGTTAGAGATCCCAGAAACAGAAACCGCAGTCGAAACGGTAGTCGAATTATCGTCTCCTTCAAAGTCACCTATGTTGGAAGTGGAGAAGCAACAGACCACTTTGCCAGAACCTCAATCTCCGGGTTCAGGCACTGAAGATGCTGGCGTCCGGAAAAAACGAGCCCGCCTACACCCGCCCTCAACAACTATTGTAAAGATTACAGCTGCAGAGAAACGGTCTGAGAATGGGCTCATTGCATTCGAGATCTGATTAGTATTGGACGAGTACTTGAAGGCGTCAAAATTTCGTCCATCAAGGACACGGAACCCGGTATCGGCCAATGGTATTCGTCATCCAAGTGTGTAGTAAGCTTGGACGTCTTGTGTTATCACATAAGTTCCACTGACCAACTTGTCGGTCATTGGAACTAAACAAATTGATGTCAGTCATTGCGTGAGCAAGGTAGTGGATACATCCTGAATTGAGGGTGTTGCCCTTCGCTTGCGCTGTTGTCATTAATAGATGTTTAAAAGTTTTGATAGTTGACCGATAGGAAGGGGACGATCTTTGTAGCAGAGAGTTAGCTTGAATCTACTGATTCTGGACACAAAAAATATCGTTGCTGTCAAGACTCCACTCAACATAATCTATTAAACCATTTCTGTT
The DNA here is from genome assembly GCA_948567375.1 of Lunularia cruciata. Lineage (NCBI taxonomy): Eukaryota > Viridiplantae > Streptophyta > Marchantiopsida > Lunulariales > Lunulariaceae > Lunularia > Lunularia cruciata. The sequence continues at coordinate 11,246,033 of OX419760.1, forward strand.
TTTGTGAGCGAATGATAGAGGTTCTTTTGTGGTCTGTATGACCAAAATCTTATCCACACCTGTTTTGTGATACGAAAGGTATTACCTTAGAGCAGAGGTTCGGAGTTTAGCATGGATTATGTAACAAGCAATCAGTCTCGCAGATTCTTATATGCTGACAGATCTTACTCTTGTCATGATACTGCAACTTGGCTTCTTCTGTGTCGTTTGGAGTACGCCGTGCAAATTTTTTGTACAAGCTCTTTGTTATAACGAGTCTTAAACCACCTGGGATGAACCTGAGTGAAGTATTTGCTTTAGCTTGTGAGATGAAGTAACAGAGGAAACTAATTGTGGGATGGATGTTTGCAACAATGAAAAATATATAATTTTTTGCAAAACTATATTTGAGTTTCCATTTTGTGTGTCTTACAAGGCTAACTGCATATATACGGACAGACACAGGTCGTAGTTGAACTGCAAGAATTTTGTTGAGTACTGCAAATTCAAATACCATCTCCATAAACGTTTTCCACGTTTGTGAGTTGGTAGCAACTGAAAGGTGCTCTTCAAAAGTTGAGGCACCAACTAGAGCCATGGGTTTTGTGACTATATAAACTTTAAAGTGAATTTAACGGATCGAGAAAAGCAAGGTTGATTCTTTAAATTCTTTGTTAAACTTGATAATGAGTGAGTTGAATTATATTGTTCTTTTATTATATGTTCATTAGAGTAGACTTTGATTGAGATGATCACATATTGATTTGCAAATTCATGGAGAAACTTGACATTTGTGGTCAAGCGAGCGGAGATAAGGAAGTTGATGTTAAATCCTAAGAGAAAAGAATATATAAAGAAGGAAGTTCCATGTCAGTGGCTCATGAGTGTTAGTCAAGGCGTTTAGATGAGAGTATGGGAGGGAATATGGATGAAATTAATTTTATCATCAACATAAAAACTGGCAAAACCGTATATCTTTTAGTGAAAGCAGAACTTTATGTCTTTGTGGTGAGAAGACCACAAGCTACCATCAAGACACCAATGCTTGTTTTTAGAATGAAAGTGAAGCATTACTATTTTGAGGAATGAAGACAACATTGTATATGTATCAATCATTGCATCATATTTTCATGACCAAGCATGAGGTGAAAGGATGGCTGTATAAATGTCATGGCAACAAACCAAAATCAAGATAGAAAGTTATATTCTATGATAGCTATGGAACTCACAACAAAAGGGCAAAATTTGGAAAGAGTTTATGCTAATTGAAGGTTGTCACTTGGAAGCTACCGGCTTGTACCACCACCAATACCAGTACAACCATGTGATTCTTTTGCAATGAAAAAATTTGAAGAGATGTGAGGTAATAGCTAGGATGAGCAAAAGATAAAAGTATATAATCCAAGTACAACCATGTGATTCACTCTCAACCGTGAGAGACCGAGCTAAACAAACGTGCGCTCTTCTGGCTTTTGAATGGGAGACTAGATTTCAACCTAATAGTTGCGGGTTACGCCCAGGTCGTTCCTGCAGCGACGCCATCGCAGAGATCTACATCTCTATTAATAAGAAAGATAAATATGTACTTGATACGGATATACAGAAGTTTTTTGATTAGGTTAACAATGAGGCACTTATCGGGAAACTTGAAACTTTCGTTTGTAATAACAAAAATTAAAATGTGAAGTAAATAGCTAGGATGAGCATAATATACTGGAAACAATCAATGGGATGAGTAGTTTAAAGGCTTAACATAACTTGATAAAATGTTATTCTTAAAACTCACCATAAGTTCAGCTCATAAAATTCCATCAATGGTACACCAAGCTTATCTTTAGTCAGAAAAGGTATGATTTATCGTGTTCTGTCTGTCTTTCGATACCAATGGAATGGAATGTGGTATGTGGGACATTTGACTCTTCAATAGTAAAGAATTATTACTGTTTATAAAGTACATATTTATGCACTTTCTGCATTGAGAGTTCTTGCAGAAGATTAGCAAGCAATTTGAGAACTTGATGGTTTACATGTAGATCAGATTGTGTATATGACTCTTTTTTGCCAATAATCTACGAGAAAGTGAATTGCTATGTGGCCTGAGAAATGTGTATATAAATGTGGTCTGAGAAATGGCCTCAAATTGAAGATGAGAAAAAGAAACTTATAAATTTCAAATTCTAGCTCTTTTTTTTTGCTTTATTTGAATTTTGTCTTATCACAGATTTTGTCCTCGTGTGCTATTTACAAAGTTGGAAGCGGAAGAGGAACTCCACGGAGGAGGAAGTTGCACTCTTGGCTCCTCATATACCCCAAGGCAGTCGTTTGAAGTACTCCTAACCTTCTCTCTCCAAGAATATAATTCAAAACTTAGGAAAGAAAGACGAAGTGGGACTCCTTGTATATACCTTCCATGTATATACGTGGAAGGTGGCCATTCCACTTCCAATCTCCCTCTCCCTCCAAAGATTATTGTCAACTTTGAATTAGAAAAAGAAATAAAACCTCTTTGACCTTCTTCTCCCATCCAAAAATGGTTCTCAATTTGAAATTGGAAAAAAAGATTAAAACCTATGACCCCCTTCTTTCCATTGGGACTCTACACGGAAGGAGGGCTTTCCAATCTACTTCGAATCTCTTCCTGCAAAGATGATTGTCGGATTGGAAATATAAAAGGAAATAAACCTATGAACTCCTTTCCATTGGAATGAGTTACCTTGAATTTTTGGATTGCGTTTCTCTGAAATCTTGTTTTGCTTGTGTTCCTGTATACGATGTACAATAATTAATTTCCGTTCAACTATGTTAAAAATAAACTGTGCAAATTTCCATCATTTCAATTCTCTTAGTTAGTACGAATCAATATGGTCCACACTAATTAAAGAGATAATCTCAACAGGCTCTACACTCAAAGAGTTCACATTATTACTGGAAAGATTGTAGATAGAAGTCATAACCCTTAAAATCACCTACCGAACATCATTGACATTAGGGGTTTTCAAACTCCCGATTTATGGTTTCTTTATGGGACCAGTATCACAGGCGTTTCTATCGGGTGCCTCAAAACAAAGAAGTACAAAAATTGAATGGGCCGTAACAAGTTTTATAGGAAGGGAGTACAGATTATAGTACTTTTGTTTGGGACTGGAAGGTTTTTAAAATTCAATTTTGGGTTGCTTTCCGAAAGCATACGGGTTGGATCAGGGTGAACTATTATGAGAAAATTAAATATGTGATGTGTGGAAGAGCCTAAACCTGCCATATGTCAAAGGGGTAGTAGGAAAGAAGAATCCAAACTTGCCATACGTTTGAGGAACTGCTAGATACGAGACACATTTTAGTTTCAAATTGATGACCTTTCCCATAGGGAGGAACTTATAGGGTAGCAAAATGAATTTCACTCCTCTCCGACTAAATCCAAATGCAAAAAATGAAGAGATTATTTGAACCAACATTGAAAGGGCACAACGTTATGTAAAATTAGAGTACACCATCTTTGGAAGATTGGAGTTATCCGAGTACATACTTTGAAGAATTTTGTTTGAATTTGAAGAGATGGAGTTTGTTGAATTTATGGCTACTTCTCCCTCTCCAATTCAGGTTCCTCTTCAGACTTAGAGTTCTCCACTAGTTATTTCTCTTTATCCCATTTCCAATTCCAAATCAGATTCTGTTTCTCCTCCTCACTTTCCCACCTCCAATTCAGTTTCCACCCCATTATTGAAAATGGTATGTTTGGTGCCTCCTCTCATGAGTGATGACAAGTTTAGGATGCCTGCCTCCCTTTGAATGCAACTCTTGTTACTTCTCTCCTATTGAGCAAAGTAAAATCAAATTGTGACAATAGGTTTAGGATGGTTGTGCATCATTATGCACAACGACTATACTATCTCAATGATTCAAATCATTTCAAGCATACAGGGGCCCTTTGCAAGAAGCCAATGCAGAAGAGCACGACATTTAATATGATGGCTACTTATCTTGTGAAATTTGGGAAAGGCTTTCCAAACTCCATGAATGGATTCAAATTAAAGAAGAAGTGGTAAAGATACATGAATTCCTACAAGATTGCCTACAAGAAGGTCTTATTGAGAAGGAGCTCAAATGGAGATGGAAGACCATAGATGATAAATAAAATAGCTTGTGCCTCCATTTTCATAAAATGGACATTGATATTTGGGATTTGATATTATGTTTGGGAGTAGAGACAACATTTCTCATTTGGTGTTGTGAAGTTTGGATTTGGGACTAGAGCTAAATATTATAAATTTTCACGAGAGTGAAGATGAGGACTTGGGATCAAGAATGACACATGAGGATCAAGATGGTTTTGTAGGAGAAAAAGACTTCCAAATCAAGAACTACACAATTGGAGTCAATCCCTTGTACATAGGGATTGAAGTCATTTTCTCCTACATTCCACACTCTATAAGGATATTTTGACACTTTGGATAATGGGCTAGGTGTGCAAGAGTAAGAGAGAAATCACCACCAAGAAATAATGTTCCATATGTTAATTGCATAAAGGATATCAAGAAAAAGGAGAGAAAGAAGAAGAGTGTGAGGGTGAATATCACAAGAGGAAGAAGGTAGGTAAAGTGAATCCCAAGGTGCTATATCATATGTCATCCTTTTTTAGAGACATTGCTAACCAAAGGCAATTGAGGAGCAAGTTGTATGAAGTTAGAGAGAGGTGCCAATTAGCACCAATAGAAGTAGTTAAAATTGCTTAGATGGAGAAGTAGAGAGCTAAAGTAGAAGCCAAAAAGTTGATCCATTTAGGAAAAATTGAGTTGGAGAAGGTGATGTTTGTTGAAAAGAGGAGAACCATTGTTGAGAGGATGAGATAAAGGGAGTAGAAAGCCAAAGCCAAACAAATAGTGACTATGACTTTAGACTTAGCCAAGGCAAGCAAGACTCAAGAGGAAATCAAGGGGATAATGAGTGTATTTGACAAGTTGGAAGTTGAACCAATTGATCCTAGATTGAATGCATCATACTCTATTGCTTCCCCTTTAGACTTTACTCCAACTTTTTCAAGTGATGATGCTTCCATGTGAATTTGAGGACATGGAACTTGAAGAATATCTAAGCAACAAAGTTAGGCACTGTGATCAAGAGGCCCAATATGGGTAGTAGTAGTTCATAGTAGAGTGTTGATTTTCTGCTCATAAATGCATAAATTTACTATTCCCTTTATATAAAAATGATTCCTTCACTCTGTTGATCATCAAGTTACCACTATGTCATTGATCTTTTTCAAGGAGATCTCAATTTTGACTTCTTCAACTCATATATGGATATAACTTCTTGTCATATTGTGGATCTTTTTGTAATAATTATTTCTTCTTAGGGTATTTCACTTCACACAAATCTCAAGGATTCCATGTCTCAAGGACTAGTCTTTGACAATGAATGTTTAGAATGCTAAGTTTTGTGATTTTGCTCCTCATGTATTGCAGTTTAGTATTGGACTATAACATAATGTGGAGCTTCAAAACTAACAAGTGCTAAGATTTTTTCAAACATCACACCAATTGTGTTGAAAATCAAGATTGATGAGGGAAAAGGTGAAATTAAATGTGTGACAACCCGGAAAATATCACTTTTGCAGTAATTGGGTAAGTAAAGTTTGTTCCCACAGAGATACTAGTCAAAAATGTCCAAATACAAAGTCAAATGTCACAATGTAGTTCTTCTTGGTTGCATCTTTAGTCTTTTAGGTAGAAACTACACCCAAAACAAAGTAACAAGCACACGATCTTGACAACTTGTCACGAATGCACACTCTTTAATCACAACATAGCAAATTCTGTCCAAAAAAATCTTGATTGTGATGATTCAAATTCTCCCGAAGACGGCACTTCACTGCAAAATGACTTTGCCTCAAAATTGTTTTCCACTCTTCCACTGAAGGCACAACTTCCTCGATCTAAATTTCTTCACATCAACTTTACGCTGCACTCACAAATGCATAATACTACCAACACTACAATTCCTCTCAGATTTGTCAAGGCATTGCATTGATTGCACTTCACTCAAGATCAAACACATAGAGTAAAGATCAAGGCTGCAGAATCCAACATCCAACAAGCACACTGACTTGCACTTCAAATTTCTCCACACACTCACAAACACAAGCACAAAATTGATACTCAAAATTAAGCTCAGACGATGAGCATTGCTTCACAACACTTTGCTTTATCTATTCTCAGAAATAATGAACACTAAACAACATTTTACTACGAATACCACTCTTAAATAGTGAAGCAAACGACAATTCTAACAAAAATAGCATTCTACAACAACAACTCTTCCTACCTGTAGATCCGAACTGACAATGCAACCCTTCATATTTGCCTCTTCAAATCTCAAATCTATTACTATTGCAATCCGATGTCTACTTCTTCCTCGGCTTCTAATCCCAAAGTAACTTCACTCACCACTACTCTATCATCGAGTTTCATAACTCCTAATTCCGCTACCAATTCTAACATTTCTCTTTCTTGATCTGCAATTCCACTAGTGGGTAATCCATCTAACTCCTTATCTCTCGACCCACTCTTCTCTAATATCTTTGATGGTAATTCCAAAGACATTTGGACTCCTATATCACCTACTTTGGGTTTTGCTCTTACATCCTTCCAAAGTTTATCTATCTCTAATTTCACTAAGTCTAATCTAATTGTTATATTGTTTTCTACTTCCAATATCTTTCTATCTACACAAGTTTTGCTGATAAGTAAAGCATTCAAATCTTTATCCTTCACATTTCTCCTCCTCGTCTCCTACACCAACAAGTTCAACTCATGCAGTCTCGTTTCTTCAATTTGCATGTTGGCTTCTATACTCAACATCACATTCATCTTGATCACAATCTCCTTCAATGGCTCCAATCTCATTCTTCTCTCCCATTCTTGATCTGCAAGCCAATCTTCTCTGTACATTGCCAATTCCGCTTCAAACTCAGCTTTCACATTCTCCTTCTCCTTCTCCTTTTGCACAATCTTCTCCTCCTGATTGCAAAGTAACTCTCTCAACCTTTCTTCTTCTCTATATCTCACTGTCAACTCTCTTTGCTAGAGCTGCTTCTTCTCTTCTACACTCTCTATCATTCTATCAAGCTCTTGCTCTTTCTCTGTTACTCTTGCCATAGCATGGATAATTTCTAATCTCAAATCAGCAAATTGCTACTTCAAGATTTCATACTCAGCCACTTGTCTTTCCCTTGCTATGTCACTCTGCTCTATGAGTCCCTCTCTATTCCTTGCTTCTCTCTTCAAGTTCTCAATCACTTGATTCTCTACTACTACATCTACTTGTAGTACTTCCCTTTCCTCCTCACCTCGGATTATACTCTTCTTTAACTCCGAGTTCTCTTCTTCTAATTGAGCTAACACCTGCAACACAATCTTCACCTCCGGACACTTTGATTGTATCTCCTTCTTCCTATGCTCTAACTTCACCAACAACGGGCACACAACCTCCCTCAAATACTCTACTCCTTCACTCGCATTTATTTTGACTTGCAGACTTATCTCCTTCTTCACCTCTTCCTCACTTGACACTCGCTTCTAAGCCACAATTGCCTTATAGGAATGGACTCTTCACTCCCCAAACTTCCATCCTCCTCTTCTCTTACCTTCGGGTTGACCAACTTCAGCTCAGACAAGAGTATCATCCACCTTGCTAGTCTCCCTTCAACCTTAGGCTTGTTGAAGATGTACTTCAAAGCCTTGGGATCCATGACAATGGTGGCTTTCCCTCCAATCAAGTAGTGTCTAAACTTCTTGAGACCAAAGATCACTGCCAACCCTTCTCTCTCCATGACAGAGTAGTTCTTCTCTGCTGAAACCATTTGCCTACTAGCATAAGCTATTGGATGATCATGCCCATCTTGGTCTAATTGACTAAGAGTGCATCCTATAGCAACATTAGAAGCATCAGTGTAGAGGATGAAAGGCTTACTCCAATCAGGTTTAGCAAGAATTGGAGCTACAACAAGGGATTGCTTGAGCTCCTCAAAAGCTTTGAGAGCCTCCTTGTCTTCCAAAATCACCATGTAATCTACACCCTTCTTCATGTAGATGGTCAATGCATAAGCCTTGTTGGAAAATGAGAAGATGAACCTCCTATAGTATCCAACCATCCCCAAGAATTGGTGTAACTTTGTCAAGCTTGAAAGGAATGGAAGGTCTGAGATTTTCCTCACCTTCTCAAGATCAACTGCTATTCCATCCTTGGAGATGATGTGCCCCAAAAGTAGACCTTGTTCACATCCAAAAATGCACTTCTCTAGGTTGAGTGATGCATTTGCCTCATCCAAGCATTGCAAGACTTTGATTAGGTGCTCAAAGTGCTCTTCCTTGCTCCCATAGACACAAAAGTCATCAATGAAGTCTCTCACAAATTTCCCAATGAAAGGTTCAAATACCTTGTTCATGAACCATTGGAATGTGGCTGGAGCATTGCAAAGCCCAAAAGGAATGACCTTGAAAGCGTAAGTTCCCCAAGGTGTGGTAAATGTGGTGAGTTGTTGATGCTCTGGTGTAATCTTGATTTGGTTATATCCACTATAACCATCTCCAAAAATGTACCTCTCATGACCTGCAACCTCTTCCAAGATCTCATCAATGAATGGCAATGGGTAATAGTCCTTCTTGGTAACAACATTGAGCTTCTTGTAATCCACACATACCCAAAGCTTGCCATTCTTTTTCTTCACAATGACAATTAGAGACACCCATTCTGAATTCTCTACCTCAAAGATAAATCCAGCCTCCTTGAGCTTATCAATCTCCTCCTTCACAACCAAAGATATTGGTGGGCTACTGTGACGTTGCTTTTGGCGGATTGGTCTTGCATGTGACTCCACCTCTATCTTGTGCTCCTCCAAGGTGACTTCCTTCAAATCCTTGTAACTTAAAGCAAACACATGGATGAACTTGCAGAAAATCTCCTCAAATCTCACCTTCTCCTCCTTGGTAACATTTGGGCCATACTTGAGGGTAGATAACCTTCTCTCTACCTCCTCAAGTGTCAATGGTGATTTGTCTGGGTCCTTCAAAACCTTTGGCTTAGGTGCAAAATCCATAGCACACAAAGGATACACATCTGAATCAGATTCAGATTCATCCTCCTTCGTGGAAGTCTCCTCTTCCATGCTTGTGTCCACACATGAAGCTCCTTCTTCAGAATCTGATTCCCAATAATCAGAAGATGGTGTATCTGAATGTGAAGTGTTGGTGGTGTTAGTCATAGGAACTGTGACTCTATGGTTTGATGGCCCAATCCTCAAGTACCCTTTGTGCCATCGATCAATTGTGCGTGCTACTCTCAACCATGGCCTCCCAAGAAGTAAGTCATATCTTGAGTCCTTCAAGACTTGGAAAGTCATGAGATTTTGAACTCCCATAACTGAAACTACCACTTTATCCATCACCCCTACTGGTCGAACTTGTTGCTTGTTTGCCATGCTCACCACAAATGTTGAAGGTCTTGAGGGTATCATACCCAACTTCTTCATCAACCTTTCTGACATGGCATTTAGTGCTGATCCTCCATCAACCAATGCATCCTTGATGTTGTGACCATTCACTCTCACATCAATCTTGGAGGCATATTCACAAGCCTCCCATGGTGCTGGCTTGGCATCCACCACCCCCATTGATACTGGAACTTTTGCCTTCTTCTTCCTCTTACTCCTTGTAGAACTCAAACCACCTCTAAGCTCCTTTCTCAAGGTAGGGTTCAAAGCAATCAATTGGCCCACTATGATGTTAGCCTTGTGACTACCAACATCCTCCAACACATTGTAGTTCCATTGTTGCTTTGAGATCATGAAGTCCTCCATCCCCAACTTCTTCCTTGGAGTCTTTGTTGTTGATGGTGTTGAGGTGCGAGTGCTCCTAGTAGACATGGAGTATCCTTGCTTGGAGTGAATCCTTGAGAAGAGTGAACATCCTCTGCAAAATGAGCTCTCTTCTTCTCTTGTGCCAAAAGCTCCAAATTAAGACTCTTGGAGTTTGAGCACTCTCCCTTCTCATACTTGCTCTCCACCACATCTATGGATGCTATCTCTTTAGCTTTTTTTGGATTAGGAGCCACTTGGGGTTCACTACCACACTCTTTCCCTTTATTGGCTCCCTCATAACCTCTTCCTCCATGGTAAGTGGAATTTGCACAATTCCTTTGGATATGGCCTCTTCCTCCACAACCAAAACAATTTTTATCATTGAAATTGTTGGCTGGTTGGAATCCTCTATATGGATAGTTTCCATTACTCCTAGGCCATCTCCCTACATTCTGATCCACCTCTCTCTTCTCCCATAGTTGCACCACATTGATCTTGAGATCCGCAAGTTGTTCTGTGATGGTTTGAAGTGGATCCTTTGGTGGAGTTGCAAGAATTGGAGCAACTACTACTTGTGGTACAACCCTTGTCACCAAAGTATCAGAAGTTCCACCATACTTGTAGCCTTGAGGAGGATGTCCAACCTCCTTCACCACCAAATCACTCTCATCCCCTTCCAAACTCTCCTCCATACGAATTGCGATCTTGATAGCTTCAACCTTGGAAGAAGGTTTCTCATATCTCACCTTGCTTCTAATTTGTGGTCTCAACCCTCCCACAAAATTCTTGGTGAGCATGGCCCCTATGCCAATCATTGTAGTCTCCACATCATCCTCACCCTTCCTCAACACTATGCAAAATCTGGACTCTAACTTTTCCACTCATTCCACATAGACTCTCACTTTCTCTCCTTCTCCTTGCTTGAGAAATGTAACCTCACTCATCAATCTCTCATAACTCTCATCAGAAAGAAAGTTCTCAATGAGTGCTGAAGTCAAAGTCTCCCAAGACTCCTCTTCTCCATCTCTCCTCTCTCTCTTTTGGTATTCCGACTCATACCATATAAGTGCTGCATCCTCAAAGAAATCTGGTAATAATGAGGCCCACTCATTCTTCCTCCTCTCATTGTTTCCTATGCAAGCTCTCTTGAAGGCTCTTAGAAAGGCCTCCACATCTTCTCCATCTTTGCCAAAGAAAACTGGAAGTTTCCCCATCTTAACCTCTCACTATCTTTCTTTTCTCTCAATTTTTCTTTTCCTCTTTTCTTTTCTCTCACTCTATTACTAATAGAGCATATACATGACTAACACCATCTGAGAGTAATCCACCCTAGGGAACACAAAAGGTTTAGGTTGCTCCAAGATTTCTATAGCAACATCAAATCCTAGAGTGCATATTAATCAAACCCTCATGGATAGTTTATCCATAAGTTGAAAGATTATCTCTATCACTAATCTTGAGAACTAGCTGATGAAGGTGGTAGTATTTCTGTAGCTGTACTAAGAATCTCTCCAAGATCCTTCACCAAAGTCTCCAAAAGTGCTTTTACTCCACTACACTCATGTCCTTTTGGAAGTCCTTCCACTCCACAAACCTCACACAACTCCTTGGTTTTAGATCTTCTCCCTCCTCATCTTGGTGAAGAAGGTCCAACATGCAAACCCAAGTCAAGTAAGCCTCTCCTTTCCCTCAATCTCTTGCTCTCAAAGGTCAATGGACATGAACTTACCTTAAGTTCAGCCCTCTCCTGGTTACACCTTAAGTTCAGCCCTCTCCTCTCCTAATTTTCTCTCCAAGTGAGCTCTCATAGCCTCCTTCTGCCTAATGTAGAATTGAACGCGGAACATTATCTTGCCTTCTAGAGAGGTCCCGGCAACGGAACCAAAAATGTGAGCCGGCTTGTCTCTCACTCAGGATGAACCTCTGATGGCTATTATGGTAGCGCACCATGGACTAAGAAGGCAAGGAACCCGAACTCCATCATACTCTTCCAAGGCTAACACTCCAAGGCTCAAGACATTGCTCACTAGAGAACTCAATGAGAGAGAGATAGTTGCAAATGAAAGGATGCTGAGTACCTCCTCACCCCTTGTTTATATACTTGTGAAATAGTTACGTACCAAAGTTACTAATTACTGTAGTAACTCAAGTTACTAGACTAAAAGTCAAGTAAAGTCAAAAAGTAGAAAGGAATATCCATTCACATGGGCATATTCCCCTAAGCATGTGGTCTTATCTTGACCCAACCACTAAGTCAAGGATTCCTTCACATGGGCTATCCTTGGACTAAAGAAGAATCCAAAACAAAAAGGCTTGCGGGCCCAAGAGTTCTCAACTCTTTCCTCAAAGCCAAACACCTAGGAATAATACCAAGTCAACACACTAAAATCCAAAATAGTAGTGCTCATCTTTTCTACTTCCTCTAAAGTAAAGTCCCCTCTATCTTAGCTATGACTAACTTTAGCTAACCATGACTAATATAGAACCATCCTTTATCTCTATATAAATAATATCTCTTAAGTACTTGTAATACCAAGTTAAATATCATAATACCACACACATGCACAAATGGGTGTTACAGGACAATGGAAGATGGAAGAAGTCACAAGTCCAAAGAAGAAGAAGCGCAATAAACCCAAAGAGGCAAAGTCACCTCCCGCTCAAAGGAAGACTCAAAGACTGGTTGTGCAGAGTAAGAAGATGGTGAGAGAAGCATCATTGGAATCAGAGTCTGAAGAAGAAACAGAGTCGCAAGGAGAAGAATCAGAAGAGGATGAACTCACCTTACAAAGTGAGGAGTCTGGAAGTGATAGTGAAGGGGAACCTGAGGTTCAGCAAGTGGTGGGATTCAATGAAGCTTTTCATGCAATGATTGACAGAGTACCTGGAACAAAGAGTCATTCCATAGCCCTGGTGGTGGATAAGCAGAGACCAGAGGAAAAGGAGGAGTATCCTACGGGGCTGAGTTCAATCGATAAAGGAGAAGAGAGTTCAGATGCGATGTCTTTGAAGATATGAAGATCACGACTTTGGTAGAAGGAGCCAATTGAGGGAGCCAAAGAATGAAGACAAAGACGGCGACGAAGATAAAGATAACTTTGGTGGGATACTATATCTAACCAAGGTTGTCACACCATTGTTGGATCTACTGAAGGAGCATCGAAACGTAATTCCCCAAGATCATAGAAAGGTGATGAATGAGTTGCAGGTGGTGAAGCATCTGTTGAGTGAAGTGAAGGGGTTGCAAGAGCAACAAGTCCAAAATGAAGAAATTGGAGAACTTCGTAGAGAGGAAGTCTTGAAGAAGAAGGCTTTTGAGATGTTACAAGAGAGCTGCAAGTCAAGAGGAAAAGAACTACAGAAGCAAGCAGGGGAATTGAAGGAGCAGGCGATGTGGCTGAGCAAAATGAAGGAGGAAGTGAATGATGTACGCATCAAGAATATTCATTTGAAGGTGATGGCAGCAATAATAGAGCAGGAGTTGGACAGCTTGAAGAAGAGTGTAGCTCAGAAGGATCAAGCATGGCAGGGAGTAAGCAATCAGGCATGAAGAAGAAGGACGATTGCGAGAGCTGGTACAAAGTGCTGAGATACAGAGTGCACAGTATGCGGAGGAGAAGAAGATGCTCGCTGCTGAGTATGAAGATGAGTTGAAGATGTACCGCAAAGAGTTGAAGGTAGAGCAATCTCAAGGGTATGAGTCGGAATCAGTAGGAGAAGTTGCAAGAAAGTTGCGAGAAATCTTGAGCATGGAGGCTAAAGGGATATTGGAAGAAGCACGTCTACATGAGTTAAAGTTGATTGTACAAGAAACTCGGAAGAGAAAAGCCAAAGATGTGGATATGAACACGTTGCTGATCCGATTAAGGGAGTGAGTAGACCGGAAAATGTTAGAAGTAGAAGTAGAAGACAATGTTAGTCTTAGATTAGATTTAGTCAATTCAGAGTTGGAGAAAATTAGTGATAGTGTGACAGCGGAGAGGAAGTCCAATGTTGCAGAAGTAGGAATTCAGGTGTCATCGGACTTATTATTAGAGACATTAGAGAAGATTGGGTTAGCAGATGAAGATATAGATGGATTACCCATAACCTCAATTGTAGATTGTAGTGAAGAGATAGTAGAAGTAGTGAAGGAATTAGTAGTTGTAGATATACCTGAAGAAGGAGAAGTAGTAGGAAGATCATCGGGTTTGGAAGCCGATGATGAGGTAGACATCGGATTGGTGTAAGTACCAATTTTGGGATAGGAAGAGGCAAATATGAAGAGATGGATTGTCAGTTTGGATCTATAGGTAGGAATAGATGTTAGGAAGCGGTGCATAGTAAGGAAGAACTGCTATTTGCTTCAGTATTTAAGGGGAGCATTTGTAGTACTATGTTGTTCAGTATTCATATTTCTGAAGATAGATAAAACAAAGTGCTGTTTCCAGTGCTTGTCGCTTGAGCAATTCCGATTGTCAATTCCATGTTTGTGTTTGTGAGTGTGTGAAGAATTCTGAAGTGCAAGTCAATGTGTCTGTTAATGTTGGATTTTGCAACCTTGATCTTCATTCTGTGTGTTTGATCTTGAGTGGAGTGCATTGGAGCAATGCCTTGACAGATCTGAGAGGAATTGTAGTGTTGGTAGTATTCTGCATTTGTAAACGCAACATGAAGTTGATGTGAAGAAATTTCAATCGAGGAAGTTGTGCCTTCAATGGAAGGGTGGAACACAATTTTGAGGCAAAATTGTTCTTTGTAGTGAAGTGCCGTCTTTGGGAGAATCTAAATCATCACAATCAAGAGTTATTTGGACAGAATTTGCTATGTTGTGATTATGTGTGTGTAGTCGTGACAAGTTGTCAAGATTGTGAGCTTGTTACTCTCTTCTAGGTGTAGTTTCTACCTGAGAAATTAAAGAAGAAATCAAGAAGAACTACAAGTTACTGTTTGACTTTGTATTTGACCAATTCTGAATTGTATCTCTACAGGAACAAACTTTACTTACCCGATTACCGCAAAAGTGATATTTTCCGGGTTGTCACACTTGTGGTGTATATTATGCGGCTCTTCTAGTGGAGCTATTACTATATTGGTGTGTGATAGCTGTTTGAGAGGATGGCATATGGTAAGTTTGACTCCCCCTCTCATGGTGGTTTCTCAAGGATAGTGGTTATGTCCTAGATGTACTTGACCTTTAGCTAGTTCATCCTTTATGTGGTATAGATTGCAGATAGGCGATCAACAATGGGACTTGATAGCACCCAACCTCCTGATCTTTGCCCACCATAGGGTATACTACATACTTGGAGTAGATGGCTATTTGGAGTTAAAGGGACCTAATAGCCAACTAGGGAGGTAATTGTGGCACTTTAGAGTTCATGTATGACTTATGTAAGAGTTGCACTTCTATAGTGTATGATGTTGATAGTGATTTATGTTGTGTAGCAATGTATATACACATGATAGCTATCATGACATTTATAGTGCCAAAGCTAGGTTTCTTGGACACTAGAGTGGTAGTGTTGGTAGTCATATGTATTTTGGTAGTTACTCATGGGCTAGTTGTTGGCGGTCCAATTTTATGTTAGAGCTATTGATCACATGTTGGGACCCATTGTCACTTGCACCATTTGCACCATTGGATGTATTGTCAGCGGTGCCATTAGGGCTAGAGACCTAGGGCAAGTAAAGGAGTATACCTTCAAAGTGTAGCTCTAGAGAGCTCACTTCTTTGATATTGAGTCTTTGAGTTCCTATCTATGGTGGAGAAATGCCAACAAGTATCACATGGAATCTCTTAGCTAGAGTGGGTGTGGCTTGATTGTAATCAATGGCCAGTTGTTGGCAGATCATTGAGTGAAGGATCGAGTACATACATGATTTGAGTGAAAGAAATAATTTAATTATTGTGGCACTTTAGAGTTCATATATGACTTATGTGTGAGTTGTGTTTCTATAATGTATGATATTGATAACAATGTTTGTTGAATAACAATGTATATATGCACGACAAAGATGATCTATCTTTGATCATCTAGGAGATTTGTGGCTTCAAAATAACATTCACAATTAAACACAAAATTAAACACAGATGCTACTCTCTCCAATTGATGTTTTCATTGCCTATCATGATCTCTCTCTTACAACAATCAATTAAGATACTCAATTTATTTTTGTATAGCAATGATAACTTCAAGCTTTGTTGTCATGACTATTACACTATAAACTATCTACTTGCACTTATCTTATCGGCACTAGATACAACACATCTATTGCTTTTCATAAGTAACAATTGGAAGGACTAATGCTTCATTAGACAAGGTGATCATATTTAGAAAGTTTTGGCCAAAGCAAGGAATGATGAACTATTAGAAATGGTACTTTAATAATACAAGGAACCAATTATCTCAATGGTATGGATGAGATTGATTTGGTGGTCTATAGATCCCATCCATCCCATTCTTGTTTTGACACCAATGTAAAAGACCAAGGAGAAAAATATGAGAAAAGAATATCAGAATAGATTGGAAGGATCAATGGTTCATCTGACAAGGTGATCATATTTAGAAAATTTTGGCCAAAGCAAGAAGTTCTGAAGTATTAAAAATAGTATTTTAATAGGACACAGATACAAAAATCTAAATGGTTTGGATGAGATTGATTTGGTGGTCTATAGATTCTATCATGTGAGCCGGACTGTCTCTCACTCAAGATGAACCTTTGATGGCTATTATGGTAGCGCACCATGGACTAAGAAGGCAAGGAACCCAAACTCTATCATACTCCTCCAAGGCTAACACTCCAAGGCTCAAGACATTGCTCACTAGAGAACTCAATGAGAGAGAAATAGTTACAAATGAAAGGATGATGAGTACCTCCTCACCCCTTGTTTATATACTTGTGAAATAGTTATGCACCAAAGTTACTAATTACTGTAGTAACTCAAGTTACTAGACTAAAAGTCAAGTAAAGTCAAAAAGTAGAAAGGAATATCCATTCACATGGGCATATTCCCCTAAGCATGTGGTCTTATCGTGCCCAACCACTAAGTCAAGGATTCCTTCACATGGGCTATCCTTGGACTAAAGAAGAATCCAAAACAAAAAGGCTTGCGGGCCCAAGAGTTCTCAACTCTTTCCTCAAAGCCAAACACCTAGGAATAATACCAAGTCAACACACTAAAATCCAAAATAGTAGTGCTCATCTTTTCTACTTCCTCTAAAGTAAGGTCCCCTCTATCTTAGCTATGATTAACTTTAGCTAACCATGACTAATATAGAACCATCCTTTATCTCTATATAAATAATATCTCTTAAGTACTTGTAATAACAAGCTAAATATCACAATACCACACACATGCACAAATGGGTGTTACATTTACCTCCGGACTAATTTTTCACTTTGTCCTCAAAGTGAAGGCCTCTCTACCTTCTATGGTACATCTTCAACTTATCATGGTTAATCCTATCAAAGTGTCTTTCTTCCAACTCCTTGAGATCATAGGTGTAATTGCCCCACACCTTCTCTATTATGAAAGGTCCAAAGTACTTAGGCAAAAACTTCTTTTGCACTCTCTTGAATCAAATGGAATCAAACAACATTACCCAATCACCTTCTTTGAAAGGCTTCACCTTCGTCTTGCCTTGCCTCTTGTCATAGCTCTCCTTTTGTTTCCTTTGGGCTTGCTCCACTCAAACCATAGCAACTGCTCTTGCCTCTTCCAACTCCATGCGTTGATCCTTCCTTGACTTCTCTGCATCACCTCCTTGTGCTTTCTTCAATCTCCTATGAATGCTTTGGAAGGTAGGAAGATCAAAGTGAATAGGTAAGGTAGACTCAATACCATACACCAATTGAAATGGAGAATATCCGGTGGAAGTCTTCATGTTTGTCCTATACTCCCACAAAACTGCATGAATCCTCTTGTCCCAATGATGTTTAGCCCCCTCCATTTCTGCATCTTTGGCCAACATCATGCACAAGGTCTGATTGGTTCTCTCTGCCAAGCCATTGGAATTTGGCTTATAGGATGTAGTTACTTTATGTGTGATGGAGAAATGTCGTAGCATGGCTATAGTAATGCTTCCTGTAAACTATCCTCCTCTATCAAAAACCAACTCCAAAGGGCATCCAAACCTAGTGATAATGCGTTCATAAAGAAATCTACCCACTTCATCTTCATTCTTGTCCCTCAATGGTCTAGCCTCAACCCACTTGGTAAGGTAATCAGTAACTACCACAATGTACAGATTGTTCCTTGGGGTTCTATTGAGAGGACCTACAAAATCAATTCCCCACTTCTCAAAAGGTCCTAGCAATGGAATTGATCTAAGTGGTGGAGTGGATGTAGACTTTCTAGCAAAAGCTTGACAAACATGACAAGTTTTGCAATAATCAAGACAATCCTTGAAAATCCCTCTCCAATGGTAACCTGCATCTAGAATCTTGAAAGCAGTCACCTTTCCTGCAAAGTGTCATCCACATACTAAACCTTCATGAAACTGCTTTATGAGTAGGATAGACTCTTCCTTACCCACTGCTCTTCGAAGTAGACCATCTGCTCCTTGGTGAAAAAGAATATCCTCCACCATTGTGTAAGGTCTAGATCTTGCTGCAAGGGCCTTCCTCTCCCTAGCATGCATCCCTTCTAGATAGTTACCTCTTGTCACAAAATCCACAATCTCCTTGTACTCCATTGGAACCTCTTGAGTGATTGAGATTATCATCCAAGAAGGAATCATCCACTGGCTCATCTCCATCATGATCATAGGCTCTAGATAACAAATCAGCATTTGCATGTTTCTTTCCTGGCCTATCCTCAATGGTGTAGTCATACTCAGACAAGACTATCATCCACCTTGCTAGTCTCCCTTCAACATTAGGCTTGTTGAAGATGTACTTCAAAGCCTTGTGATCTGTGACAATGGTGGCTTTCCCTCCAATCAAGTAGTGTCTAAACTTCTTGAGACCAAAGATCATTGCCAACCCTTCTCTCTCTGTGACAGAGTAGTTCTTCTCTGCTGAAACCATTTGCCTACTAGCATAAACTATTGGATGATCATGCCCATCTTGGTCTAATTGACTAAGAGTGCATCCTATAGCTACATTAGAAGCATCAGTGTAGAGGATGAAAGGCTTACTCCAATCAGGTTTAGCAAGAATTGGAGCTACAACAAGGGATTGCTTGAGCTCCTCAAAAGCTTTGAGAGCCTCCTTGTCCTCCAAAATCACCATGTAATCTACACCCTTCTTCATGTAGATGGTCAATGCATAAGCCTTGTTGGAAAATGAGAAGATGAACCTCCTATAGTATCCAACCATCCCCAAGAATTGGTGTAACTTTGTTAAGCTTGAAGGGAATGGAAGGTCTGAGATTTTCCTCACCTTCTCAGGATCAACTGCTATTCCATCCTTGGAGATGATGTGCCCCAAAAGTAGACCTTCACATCCAAAAATGCACTTCTCTAGGTTGAGTGATGCATTTGCCTCATCCAAGCGTTGCAAGAATTTGATTAGGTGCTCAAAGTGCTCCTCCTTGCTCCCATAGACACAAAAGTCATCAATGAAGTCTCTCACAAATTTCCCAATGAAAGGTTTAAATACCTTGTTCATGAACCATTGGAATGTGGCTGGAGCATTGCAAAGCCCAAAAGGAATGACCTTGAAAGCGTAAGTTCCCCAAGGTGTGGTAAATGTGGTGAGTTGTTGATGCTCTAGTGCAATCTTGATTTGGTTATATCCACTATAACCATCTCCAAAACTGTACCTCTCATGACCTACAACCTCCTCCAAGATCTCATCAATGAATGGCAGTGGGTAGTAGTCCTTCTTGGTAACAACATTGAGCTTCTTGTAATCCACACATACCCAAAGCTTGCCATTCTTTTTCTTCACAATGACAATTGGAGACACCCATTCTGAATTCTCTATCTCAAAGATAAATCCAGCCTCCTTGAGCTTATCAATCTCCTCCTTCACAACCAAAGATATTGGTGGGCTAATGCAACGTTGCTTTTGGCAAATTGGTCTTGCATGTGACTCCACCTCTATCTTGTGCTCCTCCAAGGTGACTTCCTTCAAATCCTTGTAACTTAAAGCAAACACATGGATGAACTTGCAGAAAATCTCCTCAAATCTCACCTTCTCCTCCTTGGTAACATTTGGGCCATACTTGAGGGTAGATAACCTTCTCTCTACCTCCTCAAGTGTCAATGGTGATTTGTCTGGGTCCTTCAAAACCTTTGGCTTAGGTGCAAAATCCATAGCACACAAAGGATACACATCTGAATCAGATTCAGATTCATCCTCCTTCGTGGAAGTCTCCTCTTCCATGCTTGTGTCCACACATGAAGCTCCTTCTTCAGAATCTGATTCCCAATAATCAGAAGATGGTGTATCTGAATGTGAAGTGTTGGTGGTGTTAGTCACAGGAACTGTGACTCTATGGTTTGATGGCCCAATCCTCAAGTACCCTTTGTGCCATCGATCAGTTGTGCGTGCTGCTCTCAACCATGGCCTCCCAAGAAGTAAGTCATATCTTGAATCCTTCAAGACTTGGAAAGTCATGAGATTTTGAACTCCCATAACTGAAACTACCACTTTATCCATCACCCCTACTGGTCAAACTTGTTGCTTGTTTGCCATGCTCACCACAAATGTTGAAGGTCTTGAGGGTATCATACCCAACTTCTTCATCAACCTTTCTGACATGGCATTCACTGCTGATCCTCCATCAACCAATGCATCCTTGATGTTGTGACCATTCACTCTCACATCAATCTTGGAGGCATATTCACAAGCCTCCCATGGTGCTGGCTTGGCATCCACCACCCCCATTGATACTGGAACTTTTGCCTTCTTCTTCCTCTTACTCCTTGTAGAACTCAAACCACCTCTAAGCTCCTTTCTCAAGGTAGGGTTCAAAGCAATCAATTGGCCCACTATGATGTTAGCCTTGTGACTACCAACATCCTCCAACACATTGTAGTTCCATTGTTGCTTTGAGATCATGAAGTCCTCCATCCCCAACTTCTTCCTTGGAGTCTTTGTTGTTGATGGTGTTGAGGTGCGAGTGCTCCTAGTAGACATGGAGTATCCTTGCTTGGAGTGAATCCTTGAGAAGAGTGAACATCCTCTGCAAAATGAGCTCTCTTCTTCTCTTGTGCCAAAAGCTCCAAATTAAGACCCTTGGAGTTTGAGCACTCTCCCTTCTCATACTTGCTCTCAACAACATCTATGGATGCTACGCCTTACCTTTGTTGGGATTAGGAGCCACTTGGGTTTCACTACCTCCCTCTTTCCCTCTATTGGCTCCCTCATAACCTCTTCCTCCATGGTAAGTAGAATTTGCGCAATTCCTTTGGATATGGCCTCTTCCTCCACAACCAAAACAATTTCTATCATTGAAATTGTTGGCTGGTTGGCCTCCTCTATATGGATAGTTTCCATACCTCCTAGGCCCTCTCCCTACATTCTGATCTACCTCTCTCTTCTCCCATAGTTGCACCTCATTGATCTTGAGATCTGCAAGTTGTTCTGTGATGGTTTGAAGTGGATCTTTTGGTGGAGGTGCAAGAACTGGAGCAACCACTACTTGTGGTGCAACCCTTGCCACCAAAGTATCAGAAGTTCCGCCATACTTGTAGCCTTGAGGAGGATGCACAACCTCCTTCACCACCAAATCACTCTCATCCCCTTCCAAACTCTCCTCCATACGAATTGCGATCTTGATAGCTTCAACTTTTGAAGAAGGTTTCTCATATCTCACCTTGCTTCTAATTTGTGGTCTGAACCCTCCCACAAAATTCTTGGTGAGCATGGCCCCTATGCCAATCATTGTAGTCTCCACATCATCTCCACCCTTCCTCAACACTATGCGAAATCTGGACTCTAACTTTTCCACTTTTTCCACATAGACTCTCACTTTCTCTCCTTCTCCTTGCTTGAGAAATGTAACCTCACTCATCAATCTCTTATAACTCTCATTAGGAAGAAAGTTCTCAATGAGTGCTGAAGTCAAAGTCTCCCAAGACTCCTCTTCCCCATCTCTCCTCTCTCTCTTTTGGTATTCTGGCTCATACCATGTAAGTGTTGCATCCTCAAAGAAATCTGGTAATAATGAGGCCCACTCATTCTTCCTCCTCTCATTGTTTCCTATGCAAGCTCTCTTGAAGTCTCTCACAAAGGCCTCCACATCTTATCCATCCTTGCCAACAAAAATTGGAAGTTTCCCCATCTTAACCTCTCACTATATTTCTTTCTCTCAATTTTTTTCTCTTTTCTTTTCTCTCACTCTATTACTAATAGAGTATATACATGACTTACACCATCTGAGAATAATTCACTCTAGGGAACACAAAAGGTTCAGGTTGCTCCAAGATTTCTATAGCAACATCAAATCCTAGAGTGCATATTAATCAAACTCTCATGGATAGTTTATTCATAAGTTGAAAGATTATCTCCATCACTAATCTTGAGAACTAGCTGATGAAGGTGGTAGTATTTTTGTAACTGTACTAAGACTCTCTCCAAGATCCTTCACCAAAGTCTCCAAAAGTGCTTTTACTCCACTACACTCATGTCCTTTTGGAAGTCCTTCCACTCCACAAACCTCACACAACTCCTTGGTTTTAGATCTTCTCCCTTCTAATCTTGGTGAAGAAGGTCCAACATGCAAACCCAAGTCAAGTAAGCCTCTCCTTTCCCTCAATCTCTTGCTCTCAAAGGTCAATGGACATGAACTTACCTTATATCCCTTCTCTCCACATAGAAAGCACTTAGACTCACTCTTTCCTCCAAGTGGTGTAGATTTTTGGATCCTCTCAACACTCTCTTCAAATTCTATTGTAAACTTTATTTTTCTCAAAACCACCCCTACAATCACTTCAAACCCTTGGGGAACCTTGCATAATCTCAATTTCCACTCTTGATGACCCTCCATGTTCCCAAGGTGAATCTAAACACTCAAACATGCTTTTTGTTGATCTCAAACTCCTCATGCATGAGATCTCCACTCTGCAGAATTGACACTTCCTCACAATGTCACTCAAATCTCCCAGCCAGTATGTCACAGTCCTCTGAAATTTTTCACACTTGATCACAACTCTAGGGCGTCCCTCCTTGCAAAATTTCAAATCTTTTCATTGAGCCATTTGGCCTAGACACCTTTGTATTCAGCACACATATTTCAGATTTGGTCTCAAAACCACCCCCTCACTTCAAAAACTCATAACTCAATGCGCAAGAACGATCTCTCTCTAATTTTTGTGGCAGCAGGTAGGATACAATGCACTGAATTTCCTTAAAAGTTTTCAGGACAATTCATTGAAAATTGAAGAAATGGCAGACTTTGTACAATTTTCTAGAGAGCATGCAGTTGCGTAAGCACTTTACCCTATCAACTTTCAAAAATTCTAGCCCAGTGCACATAGTAGTTTTTACAATAATTTCAAGTGTGCTAACTAAAAGATAACCCAAGCTATCATGTGTAGAAATTTCAAGTCCAGATCGCAAACTTGAGATTTTGCCCAAAATCACCTTAATCCCCAAAATCTGCAATCCACCTCCCACAATCTCTCCAATTCTTCTCATGTGTACAAGATGTACAAAATCACCTCAAAGACATCATAATGAACTACAGGGTATACAAATGGATCTTGGTTCTGTAACATAAGTTCAGCCCTCTCCTCTCCTAATTTTCTCTCCAAGTGAGCTCTCATAGCCTCCTTCTGCCTAATGTAGAATTGAACGCGGAACATTATCTTGCCTTCTAGAGAGGTCCTGGCAATGGAACCCAAAATGTGAGCCGGCTTGTCTCTCACTCAGGATGAACCTCTGATGGCTATTATGGTAGCGCACCATGGACTAAGAAGGCAAGGAACCCGAACTCCATCATACTCCTCCAAGGCTAACACTCCAAGGCTCAAGACATCGCTCACTAGAGAACTCAATGAGAGAGAGATAGTTGCAAATGAAAGGATGTTGAGTACCTCCTCACCCCTTGTTTATATACTTGTGAAATAGTTATGTACCAAAGTTACTAATTACTATAGTAACTCAAGTTACTATACTAAAAGTCAAGTAAAGTCAAAAAGTAAAAAGGAATATCCATTCACATGGGCATATTCCCCTAAGCATGTGGTCTTATCTTGACCCAACCACTAAGTCAAGGATTCCTTCACATGGGCTATCCTTGGACTAAAGAAGAATCCAAAACAAAAAGGCTTGCGGGCCCAAGAGTTCTCAACTCTTTCCTCAAAGCCAAACACCTAGGAATAATACCAAGTCAACACACTAAAATCCAAAATAGTAGTGCTCATCTTTTCTACTTCTTCTAAAGTAAAGTCCCCTCTATCTTAGCTATGAATAACTTTAGCTAACCATGACTAATATAGAACCATCCTTTATCTCTATATAAATAATATCTCTTAAGTACTTGTAATACCAAGCTAAATATCACAATACCACACACATGCAGAAATGGGTGTTACAGTCCATCCCGTTCTTACTCTTACACCAATGTAAAAGACCAAGGAGAGAAATAGGAGAGTAGAGTATCAAAATAGAAAGTCATATTGGAAATGCTCAAGTGAGAAACTTTGAATACCTAGCATGAGTTTGGGCTTTAGTATTTATAGCAAAACAAAACAATGCTCTTGAGAAGTTTCCAAAGAAACTTCACTTCCTTCTTTAAGCCATCATCTTGGAGTGCAAGCCTAGCCACTTGAGAAGTTGCCAAGGAAGCTTCCTTTTAGAAGCTGCTTACTTGGCATACAAGCTAGACTAGCTATTGACTTGATGTGCAAGTTACCTATCCTTGGAAGGTTCTTAGAAACTTCTCACCTTAAAGATTATTAGATGCTTCTAGCATATTCTTAGCCTTCATAGATTATGCTAATTGTACATATTTTTGCTATATGTAGCTTATTCTACTAACTCTTTAGCTTCTACTAACTCTTCTACTAATTCCATATTATAACATAAAGACAAGGGACATTCTCTATAGAGGATCTCCTATCTTTTTGGAGTGTGATGCTCCAAAGAGATTGCTAGTGACTTTGCAATGGATTGATTTGCCATTGTTCCTCTTTTGATATTGTGTAAACAATTGTATTGCATGATAATTAGAGAAGTAAAATTATGAAAAAATTATAGTGTATGTGCAAATATGCAATAGTAGCATCTATTCTCTTACCACTATTCTAGACATAACAATGAAAAAAATTTGAAATTTTTTTTGCTATACTTACTACCGGCATTGTGACCAAGGCGTATGCTATTTATATAGCATTATGGGAAACACTACTTTAGATAGTAAGCAAAAAGGAGTAAACAATATTTTCTATTAGATTCTTGGGCTAGGTCAAGCATACAACATAGCCATTATATATATATATATATATATATATATATATATATATATATATATATATATATATATATATATATATATATATATATATATAGAAGAGCAATAATCAAGAAGCTATAAATTTGGCTACTGGCTCATTGGGTATTGTAGGAATGATTGCATAATGGAATTTGTCTATCAAATATGTTTTACAATAAAGATGAGCTTGATATGTAGTAGCATGGAAATTTTCAATGGTATAAACAATTGGGGAAGGGCCTATTGGAAGAAAATTAGCTACTAGGAATTTTAGAGAGTAATAGGAATCCAAATCTGGCTATGTGATGGAGAAAAAATCATTCATCAATCTAGTCAAGAAAAACATACATAGAAATTACAACAAATTTCATGTGGTTTGGCCAACATTTGCCTATATTACAAACTGCTTAGGATGTTTATTCACTCTTCAATTGTTGATCAAGAACTATCAAAAGTCTCAATTAACTACCAATGCTATATATATATATATATAAAATCTTTGTAGCTTCTCATAGGTGCCATTCTTGTGGTCATGTAGTCCTAGAGCCTTCTTGTAGGTCCCACATCCATACCCATAGGAGCCATTCTTGTAGATCTCATGCCCGTAAGTCATGCAGTCATGCCCATTGCTTGCAACTCCTAATAGAATCTTGTAGGACATATTTGTCCTAAACTTCAAGGGAGTGTAATTTCTTTTTAGAGCTTTTTTTTCCATGATCTTGGTGTTTATGCAAAGCCCTTGAGAAGATGTTTCCAATGAAATAAGGCACATCTCATTTTCATATGTATTCAGAGAGATATGGGGCCCAACATGAATTATCTTTTTATTCAGTCCCATATATAGACTCTTGTAATATGAAGATCCATCCTATACTGACTCTTCAACATTCCATAGTGCATTTCTGTAATTAATTAGACTCCACACTTAACAATCTCACACTTGGAGTTTGATAGTACTTGTCATCTAATATACAAGACAAACAATTTAACTTTGAAGTCCAATTGAAACTATGCATTGCTTGAGCTTCTCAATTATGACTACCTTGGTAGACAGATATATGTGGGATTTCTTACTCTAATAATCTTTACCAAAATCAATATTCCATCATCTATTGATTCACAAATGAAATGATACCTCAATTATATATGTTTTTTCTTGGCATGAACAGAGGATTCTCTACAAGATTGATAGCACTTTGACTATCACTAAGGATTATATTATAATCTTGTTGCTTGTCTAACTCTACCGTGCATTTTTTCAACCAGATCATCTCCTTCTAGCCTTTGAGATAACCATGTACTCAACTTTTGTGGTGGAAAGAGCAACACTCTTCTACAAACAAGACATCAAACTAATTACAATAGTACACAAGGTAAAAACATACCCTATAGTGCTCTTTTGATTGTCCAAGTCTCCTCCCAAATCTGCATTAGTGAACCCTCTAAAATAGCATCTTTTTGCTTGCAAAAAAATGCCTTATCAAATGTATCTTTCAAGCAACATAAAAACCATTTAATTACTTCCCATTGTTCTAACATGAATCTACTTACAACTCCCATTGCATGATCAATGGCTAGCCTAATTCATACCATTGCATACATCAAACTACCACTTTGATGCATAGGGTATTCTACTCATGTAATCTCTATCTGCATCACTTTTTGGTGATTGTTCCTTAGAGAGTTTGAAGTGACTTCCCAAGGAGTGGTTTATAATTTTAGCATTCTAAAGACCAAACTTATCCATCAACTTCTTGATGTAATGCTCTTGAGACAGCTCATAGTACCTATAGATTCATCTCTTCTAGTCCTCATTCTAAGTATCTATTGTGAAAGACCTTGATCTTTCATTTCAAATACATTAGACAATTGGCACTTTAGCTTGTTAATTTCCTTCATGTTGGATCTAAAAACCAACATGTCATCAACATAAAGCACCAAGATGATGTATGAATCAGCAAATGACTAAATGTAGCAACAATGGTTTATTTTTCATCTAATGTAACTATTATTGGCCATAAAGCCATCAAACTTCAAGCACCACCGTCAAGTAGCCTACTTCAAACCATAGAGACTCTTCTTCAACTTGCAAACCAAGTCGCCTTTGTTTGTGATTTGAAATCCCTAAGGATGTGCAATATAGACATCTTCCTCAAGGTCTCCATGTAGAAATATTATTTTTATATCTAGCTACTCTAGATACAAATCCTCTGCAATCATAAGACTGAAGACCAATCTGATGGTAGTCATCTTAACTACAATAGAGAAAATCTCATTATAGTCTATACCTTTGGTCTATTGAAAACCCTTTGCCACAATTTTGGCCTTGTACCACTTGCTTCCATCATGTTCTTCTTTGATTTTGTACACCCATTTGTTCTACAACGCCTTCTTTCCCTTTGGCAACTTGGTCAATGACCAAGTCTCATTCCTTTCTAAGGAAGTCATCTCTTCCTTCATTGCAAGCTCCCATTGCAATGAGTCTTTCTTTAGCATTGCCTTTGAGTAGCACTTAGGTTCACCATTTTTTAAGGAGTAAGTAATACATGGATGGGGAATACATCTCTCCTAGTTCTTGCAATCTAGTAGATCTCCTCAAATCAATTGTAGGTATGATTGGATCTAGTATGATCTTGTTGGGTTCTATTTAACTCCTATTTCCTACAACATTGTTCTCTAAAATGTCTTCCAACACTACTTTATCTTGATGTTTTGCATTTTTTTTGTAACCTCAAAACCTAATCCAAGCTTATCTTTATACATAACATTCTCATGGAAAATGACATCTTTACTTCTTAGCACTTTTTCTATTATCTTCATTCCCAAGATGATAACCCATGTCCTTTGGTCTGTAACCAATGAAGAAACACTTCTTCAACTTTGAATCAAGCTTGTCCCTATCACAATCTTAAATCCTTGCATATGATACACAACCAAAGGTTCTAAAATGTGAGAGGTTCACCCTTTTACTTGATCATTCTCCCTCAAGGATGTTGAATTTCAAAGGAATTGAGGGTCTTCACTTTATAAAGTATATAGTTGTGTTGACTGCATCTGCCCAACATGTTTTTTGAAACCTGCTTGTAGTCTTGTGCATTTGGCTCTCTCATGAGAGTTCTATTCAAACATTCAGCCACACCATTTTGTTGTGGTGTCTTAGGGATGGTTTTGATCATTCTGATCCCATTTTTTCCATATACTCTGAACTCATTGCTACTACACTCCACCATTATTTGATTTCAAGCATTTGATCTTCAAACCTGACTGGTCTTCAACCTCAAGTTTCCATTGCTTGAAAACATTGAACACATCTGACTTATTTTTTAGAAACTAAACGCAAACCTTTTTGGTAGCATCATTTGTGAAGGAAACATAATAGTGAGATCCTCCAAGAGACTCAAATAAAGTTTGGCCATACACATCTATATGTATCAACTCTAGCTTTCCTACTCTAGGTGCTCTTATAGACTTAATGAAAGTAACTCAATTTTACTTTCCCAAAATATATGGTTAGCAAAAGCCAAGTTGAAAAATCTTCAACTCCAAGATCTTGCCATTGAAAGCTAATTGCTTCATACCCTTCTCACTCATGTGACCAAGTCTTTGGTACCATAAGATTGAAGGATAGATTGCATCAGCAATTGTCATCAAATGGTTTGATCTTCCCATAACATACAAGGTTCCAACCTTCTGCCCCTCATGCTAAAATCAGTTTTCCTTGAGTAACCTTCCATTGCATGCTTTCAAAGGATGTTTGATATCCTTCCTTGTCCAACTTACCTTTGGAAATCAAATTCCTCTTTAATTTAGGGACATATCTTACATTTTTTAATGTCCATATTGACCTTTGAGAGGTCTTCAATTTCACATTGCCTTTTCCTTTGATAAACAAGGATTTATCATCAACAAGGTGAACCTTTCCAAGGTTTCTAGCAACAAAGTTGTGCATCAACTCTTTACATGGAGTAGAGTGAAATGATGCACCAAAATCTCTCAGCTAATATTCTACAAGATACTCCACATAGCAAAAAAATGCATCCTCTTCTTTTTTTGCTATGTTCACTTAGTTCTCCTCCTTTTTTGGACTAATTCTTGAAGTGACCAAGCTTGTTGCAATTCTAGCACATAATTTCTTTGTGCACTTCCTTGCGGCCTATTGACTTACTTCTCTTTCTTGACTTTGATCTACCATTTTTTCTACTTTGACCTTATTGAGGTCTTTTGCCTCTACTATTAGTAAACAACACTGAAAATTTTGGAGGATTATGTCTACATATGTCTTCATTAAGAATCAAGTCTTGTATACTCTTAAACTTGAGATCACTTGATCTTGAGGAACTACTCAATGCTATGACTATTAATCCTCAATTTTCAAGTAACAAAGATAATAGCGGCAATGCAATCATCATCATCATAGATCCTAATCTTGAAATAATTGAGTTGAAAAAGTTCACATGGTCTTGAATTGATGCACTTCTTACATCCTTGTGTTGACTAATATGAGAATCACAAATACCTTGTTTGATGCTAAAGGTTTCTCATATATATTTGATAATGCCTTAATCAATCTATGAGTGGTTTTGTATGCATATATACATTGCTACACAACATAAACCACTATCAACATCATACACTATAGAAGCACAAATCACACATAAGTCATACATGAACTCTAAAGTGCCACAATAATCAATTATTTCTTCCACTCAAATCTCACTCAAATCAAGTATGCATTCAATCATTCACTCAATTATCTGCCAACAATTGGGCATTGATTATAGTAAAGCCACACCCACTTTAGCTAAGAGACTCTATTTGATGCTCATTAGCCTTTGTCCACCATAGCCAGGAATTTGAAGGCTCAATATTAGAGAAGTGAGCTCTCTAGAGCTTCACTTTGAAGGTATACCCTTTTTCTTGACCTAAGTCTCTATCCCTAATGGGACCACTGACGGCACATCCTATGGTGCAAATGGTACTAGTGATGATGGACCCACCATGTGATTAGTAGCCCTAACATAAAATCAGACTGCCAACAAGTACCATGAGTAGCTACCAAAATACCTATGACCACCAACATTACCACTCTAGTGTCCAAGCAACCTAGCTTTGGCACTACAAATGTCATGATAATTATTGTGCATATATACATTGCTACACAACATAGATCATTATCAACATCATACACTATAGAAGCACAACTCACACATAAGTCATACATGAACTCTAAAGTGCCTCAATTGCCTTCCTAACTAGCAGTTAGGTCCCTCTAACTCTAGATAGCCATCTACTCCAAGTGTGTGGTATACCCTATGGTTGCCAAAGATCAAGAGGTCAAATGCTATCGAGCCCCATTGTTTGTTGGATGTTTACAATCTATACCACATAAAGGGTGAACTAGCTATAGGTCAAGTACATCTAGGACATAACCACTCTCCTTGAGAAACCGCCATGAGAAGAGGAGTCAAATTTCCATATGCCATCCTCTTAAATAGCTATCACACACCAATATAGTAGTAGCTCTACCAAAAGTTCCACATAGCATACACTACAAGCCTGCACATACAAGTGCCAAGCTTGGGTCCATAGTGCTATTAGTTTTTGAAGTGGCATGGCACATGATCCTTCCAAACAACACCATCACGTCCTTCTAACACAAGGACTCTAGAAGGTAGAACCTCATGCGCTCTCAAGATAGTGAGGCATGTAGTAGCATCAAGTGTCATAGTGCAGTCTATTATAAACATACATAGTCACCTCAATGAAATTGATGGATTGACGGTCTATAACCTCCTCCTTGAATAGTAGCATAGTACAAGGTATCTTTTTTGAGCAATTGCCAAGTTCTCAAAAGCCATCATCATCACTCTTTGAAAGATTTCTACCCATTGAGAACATGTTCTCACCCATACATCTAAATCATCCAAGTCTAAACTATAGTAGCATCTTGACAAATGGTTATAGGTAAATCTGGATTTTGTCCATGAAGTAAAAAGTAAGGAAAGAAGGATGCTAAAGAGGCTTGTTGGTTGAACCGGTAGCCCATGGCCAACCAAGGTAACTAGAGATCCCAATCTCCCAAGTAGTGTAATACTCTGAGGACAAGAGAACACTTCAAGAGAGAAAACAAAAATTTCATACTCAATCCTTTGATGCCCCAAAGGAGCACCTTCTCTTTATTATATAGCAAAGAGTATCTCCTCAAAGGAAGCTCCACCCTTGGATCAGATACATGGATTGGCGAATGTCAGCAAGCTCCATCCTTGGATTAGTTGTTTGGATGGGTGACATGTCAATCCTTGTCCTATCTAGTTGGTCAAATGAGTTTGACCAAAGGAAACCTTTCAAGAATCTTCTTGTAGGAAGCTAAAAATTGCATGGGTAAGGTACCATTGGAAAGCTCTCAACAAGAAAAATTGTGGGGGGAGAAGGCAAGCCTTATCATTACTTGAGGGGGGAGAAACTTTCCATTTTTGAGGTCTAATTCATCAGTTTAGGCCTCCAAAAATGGCTTTAAAGTTTTCAAGCTATTTTTAGCTTTTGCCTTATTAGTAAAAGTGATCTTTTGGTGATATCTCTATCTGATCTATGTGTGTAACATCCTTCCAGATGTCACCACCCCAAGTTTCACCTCTAGATCATATGTCTAGTTATTGATTCTAAAGTCTTCCAAGCATGTTTTGGTTTTTGGTCTATTTGTAAAAGTACTCTTTTGGTGATACGTCTATCTGATCTACTTAGTCCATCATGTATAAGATCCTCCTAGATGTTACCAAACCAAATTTCATCTCTAGATCATGGGTCTAGCTATTGGTATTACAAGTAGCCTCTTTACAAACTATACTTATCCAATCCTCTCTTCATTATCTGAACTACTCTCTACTAAACCATCTACCTCTTGTTGATCTCAAAAATTAGTATGATGATCAATCAAGACCTTGTCACACAAGCCCTAAAACTACCCCAAGAATTTTGTACCCTAATTGGTCAAAACCTCAACTGGTGCATCATAATAACTAAGAACCCAATCCAAGAACAGGTAAGTTGTCCCTTCACTAGACTTATCAAGAAGTGCCACCAACTCAATCCATTTGGGGAAGTTCTCCACCATAACTAAAACATATTGATGATGTCTCATAATCAACATAAAGGTCAAGCAAAGTCCAAACTTGTAATACCAATAGCTAGATATATTATCTAGAGGTGAAAATTGGCTTGGTAACATCTAGAAGGATGTTGTGTATGATGGGCTAGGTAGATCAAATAGAGATGTCACCAAAAGAGTACTTTTCCTAATAGGGTAAAAACTAAAAATAGCTTGAAAACTTCAAAGTCAATTTTGGAAGTCTAAATGGATGAATTAGACCTCAAAAATGAAGACCTACTTAGTTACTTTCATCAAGAGTTTTCCAATGGTACCTCACTGATTTTGAGCCTCCTTCAATAAGATTCCCTAAAGATTTCCTCTAGTCAAATTTGACCAACTAGATAGGATATCGTGTGTATATACATTGATACACAACATACATCGCTGTCAACATCATACACTATAGAAGCACAACTCACACATAAGTCATACATAAACTCTAAAGTGCTACAATAATCAGGTTGTTTACAACTCAAATCAACTAAACTTAGATCAATACTTGATCTAATTCTCAACAACTTGCCAACAACAGGGCACTGATTACAATCAAGCCACACCCACTCTAGCAAAGAGAATCTAGGTGATGCTTGCTAGCTTTCTGTCCACTCTAGCTAGGAACTCAAAGGCTCAACATCAGAGAAGTGAGCTCTTTGGAGTTGCACTTCCAAGGTATACTCCTGATTTTGACCTAGGTCTCATCCCAACAGTCCTGTTGATGGCACACCCGATGGTGCGGACGATGCAAGTGACGGTGGGCCCGACCATGAAGTCAGTACCCTAAACACAAAATCTGACCGTCAAAAAGTAGTCTATGAGTAACTACCAAAATGCCTCTAACTACTTTCACTAGAACTCCAGTGTCCAAGCAATCTAGATGTGACACTACAAATGGCATGACAACTGTCATGCGTATAAACATCACTACACAACATACATTGCTGTCAACATCATACACTATAGAAGCACAACTCACACATAAGTCATACATAAACTCTAAAGTGCCACAATCACCCCCTAGCTTGTGGTTAGGTCCCTCTAACTCCAGATAGCCATCTATTCCAAGTATACAATATACACTCTGATGGGCAAAGATCAGGAGGCCGGGTGCTATGGAGCCCCATTGTTAGTTGCTTGCTTGCAATCTTTACCATACAAAGAATTAACTAGCTACAGGTCAAGTACATCTAAGACATAACCACTACCCTTGAGCAACCACCATGAGGGGAGGAGTCATACATGCCATATGCCATCCTCTTGAACAACTATCACACACTAACATAGTAGCAATTCCACCAGAAGAGCCACATAACATACACCTCAAGCCTATAGGTACAAGTGCCAAGCTTGGGTCCATAGTACCATCAATGTTTGGGAGGTTGCATGGCGCATAATTGCGCACATGATCCTTCCAAACAACACCATCACGTCATTCTAACACAAGGACTCCAGATGGCAAAACCTCAAGCACTCTCAAGATAGTGTGGCATGTCAAAACATCAAGTGTCATTGGTGTTGTCTGCTGTAGATATATATACTCACCTGGATGAAATGAACGGATCAAGGGTCTTTAACCTTCTCCTTGAATAGTAGCATAACGTAAGGTATCCCTATGTTGAGCAATTGCCAAGTTCTCAAAGGCCATCGGCATCACTCTCTAAAAGATCTCTGCTTGTTGAGAACATGCCCTCACCCATACATCTAGATCATCCAAGTCCAAGACTATAGTAGCATCTTGACAAATGGTTGCAAGTAAATTTGGATCTTGTCCATAGAGTAGAAAGTAAGGAGAGAAGGATGCTAAGGAGGCTTGTTGGCTGAACCAATAGTCCATGGCCAACCAAGGTAATTGGAGATCCCAATCTCCTAAGCGGCCTCTCTACAAACCATACTTTTTCAATCCTCTCTTTCACCGTTTGAACCACTCTCTCTGCTAAGCCATCTACCTCAAGGTGATCTTAGGATATAATACAATGATCAATCAAAGCCTTGTCACACAAGACCTGAAACTTCCCCAAGAACTCTATACCTTGATCAGTCAAAACCTCAGCTGGTGCACTAAAATGACTAAGAACTCAATCTAGGAACAAGTATGTTGTCCCTTTACTAGACTTGTTAGGAAGTGCCACCAACTCAATCCACTTGGAGAAGTGCTCCACCATCACCAAAAAATACCGATGATGTCTCATAGTCAACGATCAAGGTCCAGCAAAGTCCAAACTCCAGCAGTAACCCAATCCCATGATAGGTTATGGGTGTAACTGTGGTGTAGGAGCATTGAATGATGCTCTAACTTGGTCACAAACCACACATCTGGCAACAAATTGTTGTACCTTGGTCTGCATACCGTGCCACCAATAGTGACTCTAGAGTAAGCTATATGTATGCTTTACTCCAAAACGTCCAAGCTCCTCATGAGCATGACGGACCAATTGTAGTCTCTAAGATAGAAATGGAACTATTCTCACTCTACCATCCTCCCATACACACAAAAGGTGTCTACACTCCAATCTGAACCGTCTGGCTTGCTGAAGAACATGATATCTCTCGTTGGCCCCAATTGTGCCACCCACAACACCAATGCAAAGATAGTCCATCACTAAGAAGTCACCATGAATGTCTTGCTGAACTATACCAATATCTTCACTCTCTAGATTTGTGACCTCAATAACTCCTCCTGTATGCACTGAGAGAGATACCACCAAAGCCTCAAAAAAATACACAAAAAGGCCAATGCATGCCACCTTAGCACCATCTCCTCATAGGTCTCACCATGCCAACGTGCTCCGATCTGATCTTGCTGGCTAGGACATGGGTTTCTACTCAACCCATCTGCATCACGGTTCACCACTCCAGGTCTGTGAACAACTGAAAAATCATACTGCTATAAAATCACAGCCCATGGTGCAAGCTTCCCTAAAAACTTGTTGGACTCCATCAACCACTTCAGCAGCTGATGATTAATGATGAGAGTGAAGGGGTTACCAAATAGGTAACATCAGAAATGTGCTACTGCCCAAACTGTTGCCAAGCACTCTCCCTCATATGAACTATACTTCACCTTTGCTGAATTGTTGGAGCGACTACCATAGGTGACCACAAACTCCTTCTCCTCATCATCATGTTAGGTTAGCATTGCTTTTAGCCCCAACATACTCCAATCAGTATGAACCTGAAATGGTCATCCTCTGATCGGTCTCCTCAAAATAGGAGAAGATGTCAACCTCTCCTTGAGCTCTACAAAAGCTCTCTCCTGCTCATCTCCCCAACACCACTC
Organism: Lunularia cruciata; assembly: GCA_948567375.1. NCBI lineage: Eukaryota > Viridiplantae > Streptophyta > Marchantiopsida > Lunulariales > Lunulariaceae > Lunularia > Lunularia cruciata. The sequence goes on from OX419760.1 coordinate 11,281,653, forward strand.
TTGTGTAAGCTTGGTCAGCTTCATCAAGGCCTTGGAAATGGCACTAAATCATCTAACATAGCGGCAATAAAAGTTTGCTAACCCAAGGAATGCTCACACTCTGCTCACATTCGTAGGCTGAGGAATATGTGCAATAGCCTCCACCTTGGTCTACTGCACACTAAGTCCTCTAGGGTAGATAGTGTGACCCAAATACTCAACTTGCTTGTGAAAGAACCTACAATTCCTAAGATGTAATTTGAGTCCATGAGATCTCAAACTCTCAAATACCTCCAACAACTGTCTCTCATGCTCCTCCATAGTAGTGTTATAGACTAAAATATCATCAATATAGCACCGAGCAAAATCAAATCCAGCTAGGATCCTATCCATCACCCTTTGAAACTCAGCAAGAGCATTCTTTAACCCAATTCAAGCATTCTCCACCAAACCAGCCTCAAAAAGGTCTCTACTCCGGCTTTGAATCAATTTCTTCTCCATGTCACTATAGCAATAAGGACGTCAGAAAATTGGTGTATTGCTAGTTAGCTCAATCCGTATACGAGGTCCCTTTAGAGCACCCAAATCCTTCATATAGAAGGCAAAACAACTTGTGTAGCTCCTCAAGAACCTCCAAACTCTCCGTCTTTCCTCTCTTGTAAGCTTGGGTCCAAGATCTGGCTCTCAAGTATCCTCTATAACTGTCATAGGAGTGAAAAATGTACTGATTTTTTGCTCCACTAGGCCCTTGGGAGTAGTAGTGTCATGCCTCCAATCACTAGAGGTTCCAACCACTATGTGAAAACCCCCTCCACTCTAGCTACAAGCTCCACATGTCCTCTAGCTGCATCCCAAGTGGACCAAGGGTGTAATCCAAGTAGACCACTCTCCCTAGTAGCTATTGGTTGTGTCCCAAGAATACCATGTCCACTCGGTCTCCAACATGTGCCTGAAGTGTCTTGATAGGCACAAGGCTCACAAGTGTTCGAGTGGTGATGCCTATCAAGCGCATCCTACGCTGCTCTGCTAAACCAAGGCTCACAATCCATGTCAAACAGTTCAGGTCCATAGTTTGACCTAGCACCTAACGCATGGATGCCTCTGATACCGCTGGAATATTGGTAATACCATTGTGAAAACCCATTGCCCGCTCTCTCTCATCGGTGTTGGGCTCCACTAGTTGCTGTAATTGTGAGTTCCAAACAAGTCCAGGTCCTCTCTCCCAAAAAGCATGAGAGCCTAGGAAACTCATAAGTGTGATAAAAGTAGCTCTAGGCTGTCCAACTAGGTTCACCATTGCCATAGGTGACCTATTAGCCACTACCACCATTTGAGACTGACGTCCCACATCCAAGATGGCATCAACAAGGATGTGGTCTAGTCATTGAATCCCATCATATGCATGTTGTAAAACCCCTCTGGGTAAGAGGTTTGTCCACCAAAGACGAAGACAATGAGCCCGTGATCCCACTCTGGCTGCATCCAACAATATACTAGGTCCCATCCAAGAATAGATCTGATGTGTACTTACTACCACTTTGGTGCAAAAATCACCCATCAAAGGAATGTTCTCCAAAGGGTAAGCTAGAGAAACGGACTGATGAACATGGAGATGTCATAATATCTATAACATCTCCCAAAACACACCAAGACAAGGATCCTAAAGACCCCAACCTCGGCCAGCACGTGCATGTCCCTAACATGGCCATCTAGAAATCACCAAGTGAATATGCCCATGTCTCTCCAAATCATGCGCCCCCAGTAAGGAAGTGTCTGCTGGTAAGGCCTTCTGGTAACCTTTGACTGCTGATATTGGTAATAACTCCAGATACCAATAGGCCGAGTGTGCCACATGATGTAGAGAGACTCGCCTAGCAATCTCATCTCTCTCCACATACAAGTACCTCTATACTCGTATACTTACCTGTAATACCGCAGCTAGTCCGGTGCTAATCCCACCGAACAACTCCAATAGACATATCTCTTCTACTGGATACTACCAAGCAATGAATGTGGTATCCAAAGGTGTCAAAGTAAGCAACTCTGGAGGCTCATCCTCACACTCATTTCTTGATGGTACAAAGGCTCCACTCCAAGCTTGTTGGACCAACTGATCTACATGCTACTGCAATGCCTCCTTGGAACTCCACAATGGAACATCCAAGGTGGATGGAACAATCCCACTCATACTCCAAATCCGAGTGATTTCCTTTGGTATTGGAGTATCCTCTACATGGGCATTCCCCTCCAATAAATCACCAGGCCAAGTAATTGCACCACTAAAAGCTAAAACTGATGCTACCATGGTCCTAAGCTGTAGTGAGCCAAGACTGCCACTATTGAAGTGTACTGGTAGATGACATACCCGTCCCTCATGAGACTACCAACCTGGTCTATAGGAGGTTGTTTACTCCCAATAGTCAATACTAAAACCCATGGGATATAACATTACTCTCCCAACTAGCACATCATATGACTCAACTATTGTTGCAATAGCCTGAGCTCTAACCACTGAGCTATCAATTGGATGACCAGGCTGAACTTGGATAACAAGCTCCCCACGTGTGATGTATTGTGTCAAACCAACACCTAAAGATGTCTGGATCTGAAATGTACACCTCTCCACATCGGTCTTCCGTAACTCTAGACCAATTACTGCAGACTTCCCCAACATAAGAGGTTGCACACCAGAGTCTAACAAGACTCTTTGTGGTGTATAGTCCTTCCTTGAAGGTCCCACCAAGCAGAAAATCCCCCTCTAGTTATCCAATAGGACAACACCAGGTGTGAACCATGCTCTCTCAAAGGACGGTTTAGTTGGCAACTCCTCCAGTTGTTGCTGCCTGCCATAAACCATTGGTTGCTAAATGGATCCTATGCTCCTCAACCAAGTCAGCTCCACTACTAACCACCTCTGCTCTAATAGTAGGAACTGCATCATCCCTACTCTCATAAAGCATGGCAACCAATTGGAACAACTCCCAATGCAAACATATCACTGGCTAAAAACAAAGGGCATCGCATAATCAGCTCAACCGCTCCCAACATTGTGCTCGACTCAGTTTGTATAGTAGTAGGTGGTTGACTAGTAAGAAGTCCATCATGCACAACATCACCACCTACCACCCTTGCACTAGGACGTCTAGGAGCCATGGGTTATCTGCAATGCCTTAGATAGCATGAAAGACTAGGGAAGTCTGACTAGTCTCCCAACCTCTCCTCTTTGTGGGTCCAGCTCCATTGATGCTCCTCTAGGCTCTGGAGCATGTACTACACTCCTAGTCATTGCTGCAAATGCATCCACCTCTTTTGCTCCGCACATGAAGTCCAAAGCATCTCTATCACCAGCATATGAGGTGGAAGCCTCAACACCCAAATCTGATCTCTCTGAGCAATGGCCATACTAGCCAATCTTTGCTCCAACTGCTCAATCCGAGTAGCCATAGTTGTATCAAAAGTAAGGGCATGTATTGCACCTCTACTAGGTGTATATCCTCTACCACCACCTCTACCACCTTGTCTTCCATGAACTGAGCTCCTCTACTACCTGCCATAGCAGCCCTACCACTACGTAACTTTGGGTGTAGGTCAAAGCATCAATCACTAGTGTGACCAAATCTATGGCAATGCTCACACTACCTCTATGTTGGCTATGATGCACCAAAGGTACCAAGTCCACTGCCCTGAGCACACTCTCTCCTATGGTGAGGTCCACCACAAGTCTAACAAGCAACACTACCACTCACTGGTTGCTATTGACCCAAAAATGAAGATAAAGGTCTTACTCCACTAGGCCCTCCACTCACTCCATAGGATCTGGCTGTCCACTTTGTCCTTGAAAACCAACTGGGCATGGTGCACTCTATTGCACTCTAGAAGAAGTCATAACTGTGGATGAGGTCTCCCTACCATATCCAAATATCACCACCCTCTCCTCCACCATGTTGAGCTCAATACGCTCAGCCAAACCAAAGACCATTGCCAAAGTAGGCAAAGTAGCTTGTAACAATATAGCGTCATGAACTCTATGTTGCAACTCCTCGTCCAGTATCCCATACCAAAATTGGAGTTTCTGGGCCTCAATAACTCCTTGAGTGAAACTGATCAACCGCCTCATGCGAGTGTATGCCTTGCATAGGCTCTCTCTAGCCTTTTGCTAGAACTCTTGCAAACTACTCAGCTTGTTAGTCTGCACTCCTTGGTAGTTTTGCCTCAAACACTAGAAGAATTCCACCATGGGGTTAAAACCTGATACCACATCACTTCCTGCAATGATACCTCCACTCGTGGTAACACTATCTCTAGCTAGTGCACCTCTACTAGCTCCACCAACACTACTCAAGCTAGAACTTGAGCTTGAGCTCAAGCTAGCTTGTGAGTATAGCCAATCTGCTCTTGGCAACCGAGCCTGAAGTGATAGAGACATAGTTTGGACAACAATATTATCTCCATAACTCAATCTCCTCCAATGAGCTCTCTTGAACTCATGGTAGTCGTCAATTGGCGGACCCTCCAAATGCTAAAACAACCCCTTCTATGCCTGAAGGGTGTAAACAAAGTTGGGTTCCGCATCTATTGCAGATGATACCAACTATCAAACTCTTGGATGAAGTCATCCAACTCAATGGTATCCACTATACTAGAGTAACGCCTAGGGCCTTTGGAGGCCCTATTAATCTTGTCCATGTCCCACAACAACAATATGGACATGCCAAGTGCACTCTGAACTAAATCAACTCCTATATCAAACTCCAACTCAGAGTCAATCTCCTCCCTCATTGGGACCTAAGATACAAGCTCATACCGAGTGCCACTCCGAGTAAACTCACTGCGTATTGTAGGGTTATCTCCTCTAGAATCTCCAAAGGACTCTGTCGTGACAACCACAACCACAAACTACCCCACCAAGTGCCAACACCACCAAGTGCCAACACTAACCAAACACCACTAAGTGCCAACACCACCAAGTGCCAACACCAACCAAGCACCACAAAGTGCCAAAACTAACAAAACACTATCCACTAATGTAACTCTAACTGAGACAACTACACTAGGAGCAGGGGCAACTTGTAACTTGCCATCACAACATGCATTCTCATGGTCACCAAGTCATCACTTCATGCCTCACCGGAGAGAAACAAAGATAGTCTGACTGGTCATCACTCTAGCCTCACTATCAAGAGCACACTAGAGCACCAACGCTCAAAATGCATGGTACCTCACACAAACACGGTGCATAAACAGGAAGCAAAGAGTGGAAGGGGTCCAATCACAAGAATGTTAAACAATAATCCTCCATCTCATAAATCAACTCAGGACTGACTCTACCACAATTTGGCATTTGACATAATTGGAGTACCTATCTACTTCCTGAGCTACAAGGATCATCAAGGATCAGATCAAAGTTCTTCTCGCCTAAATCTGACGTAAATCCTTCACAAAATCTGACATAAATCCTTAAAACTGGCTGACCGCTAAATCCTCTGCTAACTCTTCACCCAAGCTTGTGAGCCGGCCTGTCTCTCACTCAGGATGAACCTCTAATGGCTAGTATGGTAGTGCACCATGGACTAAGAAGGCAAGGAACCCCAACTCCATCAAACTCCTCCAAGGCTAACACTCCAAGACTCAAGACATTGCTCACTAGAGAACTCAATGAGAGAGAGATAGTTGCAAATGAAAGGATGATGAGTACTTCCTCACCCCTTGTTTATATACTTGTGAAATAGTTACACACCAAAGTTACTAATTACTGGAGTAACTCAAGTTACTAGGCTAAAAGTCAAGTAAAGTCAAAAAAGTAGAAAGAAATATCCAACCACATGGGCATATTCCACTAGCATGTGATCTTATCTTGAACCAACCACTAAGTCAAGTATTCCTTCACATGGGCTATCCTTGGACTATAGAAGAATCCAAAACAAAAAGGCTTGCGGGCCCAAGAGTTCTCAACTCTTTCCTCAAAGCCAAACACCTAGGAATAATACCAAGTCAACACACTAGAATCCAAAATAGTAGTGCTCATCTTTTCCACCTCCTCTAAAGTAAGGTCCCCTCTATCTTAGCTATGAATAACTCTAGCTAATCATGACTAATGTAGAACCATCCTCTATCTCCATATAAATAATATCTCTCAAGTACTTGTAATACCAAGTTAAATATCACAATACCACACACATGCAAAAATGGGTGTTACAAGGCAAATTGGAAAAATGGGTTTCATCCAATCTCTAATTCACAAGGATTTGCTCCCAACTCCACCTTCAATTTTAGTTTATGAGCTCAACTCACAACAAATTGGTCAAAATCACAACTACCGCTTGAAAATTGCTTCTCCTTGGCTCCAAATTTTGCTAGTGCTTCCGCACACACTCTCTTCAAGGAAATCTGAACTACTTGATTGAGACATCACAATCCATCAAGCTTGGAGATACCACCAACACTCATAGTTCCTTCACCCAAATTCCCCTTGACTCACTTCTCTGATGTAATCAGATCGTTTACAACTCAAATCAACTAAACTTAGATCAATACTTGACTTGATCATCAATAACTTGCCAACAACAAGGCACTGATTACAATCAAGCCACACCCACTCTAGCTAAGAGAATCCAAGTGACACTTGCCGGCTTTCTGTCCATTCTAGCTAGGAACTCAAAGGCTCAATATCAGAGAAGTAAGCTCTTTGGAGCTGTAGTTCTAGAGTATACTCCTGATTTTGATCTAGGTCTCATCCCAACGGTCCTACCGACGGCACACCTGATGGTGCGGATAGTGCAAGTGATGGTGGGCCCTACCATGAAATCAATACCCTAAACACAAAATTTGACCATCAAAAAGTAGTCTATGAGTAACTGCCAAAATGCCTCGAACTATTATCACTGAAACTCCAATGTCCAAGTAATCTAGATGCAACACTACAAATGGCATGACAAGGACAAGGACAAAGATATCATCCATCCAAGCAACTAATCTAAGGGTGGAGCTTGGTGATATATCACCAATCCATGTATATGATCCAAGGGTGGAGCTTCCTTTGAGGGGATCCTCTTTGCTATACAATAAAGGGAAGGTGCTCCTTTGGGGCATCAACAGTATTGAGTGTGAAGCTTCTGTTGTATGCTCTCTCTTGTATCTCTCTTGGAGAGTTCTCTTGTCCTTGGAGTAATACAATGATATCAAACCATGTGTTTTAATCTAAGAGAGTAGATCACCCCTCTTGGAAGAACATGGGCTACTAAAATTCAGTAATTTTGAGAGGAGAACATGTAGTGCAATTGTTAGACTTTGGGATGTCTTAGAGAGAGGATGGGATGGAGGCACCCAAAGAACAATTTCTTGCACCTAGCTTTCTATTCTTGAACCCATTCCGCATCAAAATTATGTACATCCAGCTTGAGCAAATGAGAGTATCTCTTGTTTATCATTTTGGAGTAGAATTCATGGACAGAGTGATGAATTCACTACTCCTAGTGATTCTACCTATGGTGGTATACAACAAAGAATGGGATTTGACAATCTACATTCTACATGGCGTTTTGGATCTTAATGTACCAAATCCTCACCCTTTCAACATGCAAGTAAAAATCCGTTATGTAGTTAGACCAAAAGTGATGTTTAGAGATTTTGTAGTCCTCAATTTTGGTGAGGAATATTATCAATGAGTGGTAGCTTTTAAGGTCCCAATAGTTTTTACTCCCTCTTGAGTGATCAAATTAACCCTCTATTGAAGTAGGAAGTAGCAATTCAATATTGGCCGTGTGTAGGAATCATGGATCTGTAGCTGCAAGAGTTAATGCAAGTGTGGTACCCACATTTTTTTATTTTGGATGAGTTTTGAAGAAGAAGTGCCTTGCTGAAACCAAATTGAAACCAAATGGAGAAGAAATGAGTGGAAACGTGTGTTTTGATCAAGCTCAAGGGAGTCAACTTTGTATTAGAGGAACAAAGACTCGGACTGAATCAAACCCGGAGAAACTTACTTCATGTCAAAGGAGGGAAAAACTCGGATCAGACGCCAAAGGAGGGTTTCTTCGCATCGGAATGAAGGTTACAAGTCAGGATTCTTGCGGGAGCCATATCTCAGCGACCACAAGTCCAAATCAAGATTGCTACATTTCGTTGGAAGCGTCTCATTCAGGGCTTTCCATTGCTACCAAAATTGTAAAGTTTGAAGGTCTATAAAAGAAGTTAAAAGCATTTGAAGTTTTGGGAGTAGATGTGAAGAATAGTTTGGTGTCTTCGGGTCAATGTGACTTCGGACTTTGTACTTTGGCCTTTGGGTTTACATGACTTTGGGTCTAAAGACTTTACCTCAAGAAAAATATGATTCAACCCAAGGAAGTCGGACCTCAGAGTGAAGTGAAGGTGACTTCAGGAATCTTACGGGAAGCATTAGAAGAAGTTAGAGTAATGAAAGAAGATAGTTAGGATATCCATGACTTCAATTTTAGTTTTGATTGAAAATGGAACATGAATTGAAGGAGAAGTAGCAGTAGTGAATAAACCCGAAGTGCAGGATCAGACAGTAAGTGTCTTTGGGTCAGTTACATGAGTGATTAGGGGAAAATGGGTTACAAATTGAAGGTGTAGATAGTGTGTTCATGCTTTCAATTACAATTCTTGATGATGACATAGTAGAATTAGTAAAGGAATTGATAGTAGTTAGACCTGAAGTAAGAGAGATAGGAGTGCAAGTATCTTCGGATTTGACATTTGACACTTTAGAGAAGAGTGGGTCGGGAGATAGAGATTTAGAAGGCTTAATTATGATAGGAATTGCAAATTAGGAAAGAGAAGTGTTAGAATTAGTGGAGAAAGTAGGAGTTGTGAAACCCAAAGACAGAGTAGTAGGAAGTAAATTTACTTTGGGTTTGAAAGCCGATGACAAAGTAGACATCGGATCGGATTAGTAACTATTTTGAGATATGAAGAGGCAGATATGAAGAGGTGCATTGTCATTTTGGATCTGTAGGTTAGAAGAGTTGTTGTACAACAATATAGTTGTTAGAATTGTTGATTTGTTCAATACTTAAGAGTGGCATTCGTAGAGAATTGTTGTTCAGTGCTCATAATTCTGAGAATAGATAAAGGAAAGTGTTGTGAAGCAATGCTCATCGCTTGAGCTTGATTCCGAGTATCAACATTGTACTTGTGTTTGTGAGTGTGTGAAGAAATTTGAAGTGCAAGTCAGTGTGCTTGTTGGATGTTGGATTCCATAGCCTTGATCTTCATTCTGTATGTTTGATCTTGAGTGAAGTGCAATCTGAGCAATGCCTTGACAGATCTGAGAGGAATTGTAGTGTTGGTAGTATTCTGCATTTGTGAGTGCAGTGTGAAGTTGATGTGAAGCAATTTCGATTGAGGAAGTTGTGCATTCAGTGGAGGGGTGGAACACAATTCTGAAGCAAAGTCATTTTGCAGTGAAGTGCCATTTTCGGGAGAGCCTGAATCATCACAATCAAGATTGTTTGGAAAGATTTGTTGGAGTTGTGATTAAGAAATGTGAATTCATGACAAGACTGCAAATGAATGCTTGTTACTCTCTTCTGGGTGTGGTTTCTACTTTGAGAGATTAAAGATGCAACCAAGAAGAACTACATGTTACTGTTTGACTTTGTATTTGACCAATTCTGACTTGTATCTCTACGGGAACGAACTTTACTTACCTGATTACCGCAAAAGTGATATTTGTTGGGTTGTCACAGCAAGGAATGCAAGGGATATTAAAAAAGTTTAAGGAGATCAAGATGACCATGGAGGAATTGCAAAATCAAGTATATATTGTCAAGAACAATGAAGTAATGCAAGAAAGACAGCCGTCTCAACAACCAACACCAACAATCAAAATACTTGGAGAGTTAATCATGCCAAGGACACCGATCCCAATCAACAACTAAGCCACATTGTTACTACAAATGAAAAAGATGTGCAACATCAAGCCTTATAAGAGACAATATTCCATGGGAGTAGTGGAAAATTGGATTTCAAGAATGAATCGATACCTTTGATTGTTCATAACCCAGATCACTGATCATTCTGCATGTATGTTTGCATGTGGGTACTTGACCAATAAAGCCCTCACATGGTATGATGCTTGGGAATGATCATTGTTGGTAGAAGGAAGAGAGGTCACTTGGACAACCTGCAAGAAGGGCTACTCAAGAATTTCTAATTTGTAGATTCCATGGAAATTGCCCAAACTAAACTCTGAGGTTGAAGCAAAAAAATAGCATACAAGAGTACATGGAGGTGTTTCTAATGTATAGGTTGTAATAACCAATATGAGTTGAGCCAAAGCTCTTAACAATGTCAAAAGAGGATTAAAAGAGAAAATTTGCCAAGAAGTAATGACACAAAATCCTTGCATAGTTTTTGAAGCCATTGCTTGCGCTCAAAGAATAACAGGGGCGCTTGGAGGAGGTAAGCAATAACTCCAATGCAAAAGTATTGGGCTAAGACACACCATTTTGGTGGACCAATTCCTATGGAATTGGGTAACATTTGGTTCCAAGACCGAGGAGCAAGATCCCTTTAAGGAGGATGGGGCTAGGTTAAAGAAAGGAGAGAAGGAGTCCTATAGGGAGAAAGGGCTTGAGTAGAGCAACTATGCTCTTACAATAGTGGCCAAATTGGGCACATAGCCATCAATTGTCATGCTCATTATCTTAGAGGCCCTCGGCCTCCATACAAGCAACCTCTAAACCACATGGAGAGATGAATCAACAAAGAGGATATTGAAATCACATTGGAAAGCAAAGATCACTAACAAATGTACCTTGTAGCCTTATTGGCTTGGTAAAGAAGAGTAAAAGCGGCAAAGGAAGAGGACAGGTATGCAAAGGTGGAGGAAAAAAATGCACAATTAATTGTTGTAAATGGAGTCCTAGAAGGCAATCATTGAGAGTGTTGATAGACCCTAGAGCAACAGAGAAGTTCTTATCTTGGTTGTATTGCAATAAGGTTGGAGATGGAACTAGCAAGGGATGAGAATGACAAAGTAGAGTTACTTAATGCTCAAACAGAGAGGATTGAGTCATTATCTAGAAAGGTAATACTCTCTATAGGAGAGTATCAAGAAGCACTCAAGTGATGAGTGATATGATTAGCTTGTTATGATGCAATCTCAGGCATGTCATGGATGGAGCACTACAATCCCATGATTGGAGAAAGAAAGTAGTGAGAACTAGTCAATGGAAGATCTTTGGAGTTTGATCACAAAGATCACAAAGGCAAGAGTTGCCTCTCTATGTCATAGGGACCACATCTTTTGGTAAGATAGATAGATGTTTCATGTGTCTAATAAGAGAGGTCCAAAGTCTCCAACATGATGGACAAATTCCCAAGAAATTGAAAGATGTGGTCAATGAGTTTCAAGATGTCTTTTTTGGATGAATTACCCATAGTTTACCACCAAAAAGATAGATGCCTCTTGGGAAGATACCTCCTTGTAAGGCCTCATATCAATCATCACCTTATGAGTTAGAAGAGTGTGAGGTTCAAATTGAAGATATGTTGCAAAAGGGGTTTATCCAACCCAATGTATCATGATATGGGGCTCCTATATTGTTTGTGAACAAGGATAGAACAATGCACATGTGCATTGTTCACTAGGGATTGAATCAACAAATGTGAAGAACAAATACCCATTACCTTGTATGGATGACTTTTTTGATCAACTCAATGGGGCAAGGCACTTCATCAAGTTTGATTTGCGGAGTGGTTACAACCAAATCAGGATTCCAGAGGAAGACAAAAAAACAACTTCTCTAACAAGGTATGGTCACTTTGAGTACTTGGTGCCGTTTGGCCTCACCAATGTTCCAACCGCTTTCATGAGTTTGATGAATGACATTTTTTGTCCATACTTAAATAAATTTATTATCATTTTCCTTGATGAGATCTTAATCCACAATAAGATGATGACAAAGCACAAGCAACATCTGTGACAAGTCTTCTAGATTCTATGACAGAATCAATTGTATGCCAAAATCTCAAAAGTGTGAGTATAAATTTCAAATATTTTAGGTATATTTGAAAATATACCTGAAATATACCTGAAATCTTTGGAGGTAATTTTGGAGGCCTGAATGGATGAATTAGGCCTCAAAAATGTGCAAATCCTCCCCCCAAATTGAGGAAAGGTTGACCTTCCCTCTTCCCTGCTTTGTCTTGTCGAGAGCTTTCCAATGGTACCTCACCCATATGATTCTAAGATTCCTACAAGAAGGTTCCCTAAAAGATTCCCTCCAGTCAAAGCTTGTTTGACCTACTAGATAGGACCAAGACCAACATGTCACCCATCTAAATAAGTAATCCAAGGGTGGAGCTTGCTGACATGGCACCTATCTGTGTGCCTAATCCTATGGTGGAGCTTCCTTGGAGGAGATACTCTTTGTCTATATAATAAAGATAAGGTGCTCCTTTGGGGCATCGGATGATTGTGTGTGAAATCTGTGTTTCTCTCTTCTCTCTGAGTATTACAATGGTTTCAGAGCAAGTGTTTTAGTCCAAGAGAGTGGATCACCCCTCTTGGAAGAACACAAACTATTGAAATTGAGTAATTTGAGGTGGAGAATATAGAGTAATTGCTAGACGTAGGAAGGACTTTAGAGAGCAGATGGGATGGATGCACCGAGAGGAAAATTTCCCGTACCTAGATTTCCATTCTTGAATCCATCCCACATCAAGGTTATGTACATCTAGCATCAACAAATGAGAGTATTGCTAGTTTATCACTTTGGAGCAAAATTCATGGACAAGGTGATGAACTCACCAAACTCGGTGATTCTACCTATGGTGGTATACGATAGAGAGTGGGATTTGACAATCTACATTCTATTATGATGTTATGGATATGAATGTCCCAAATCCTCTCCTTTTCAACACTCAAGTAGAAATTTGTTATGTAGTGAGACCAAAAGTGATGCTTAGAGATTTTGTGGTTAGGAATTTTGGTGAGGAGTATTATCAACAAGTGATAGCTTTTGAGGTCCCTAAGGTAGTTCTGATAGTTTGTGCACCTTCTAGGGTGATCATATTGACTCTGTATTGAAGTAGACATTAGCAATTGAGTGTTATAAGAACCATGGATCCGCAATTGCAAGAGTTGGTGCAAGGAATGCAAGAGATGTTGAATGAATTTCAAGAGATTAAGATGACCATGGAGACATTACAAAGTCAAGTGCAGATCCTCATGAATGATCAAGCAATGCAAGAAGAAGAGTCGTCTCAAAAACCAATACTTGCAACAGAATTACTTGGAGAGGCACCCGTGCCTACAAACCTTGTCAATGATGAAGCCACATTGCTACTCTGGATGAAGAAGACCTAAAACATTGAGCCTTACAAGGGGAAACATACAGTGGAAGTAGTGGAAGATTGGATCTTGAGAATGAATCGATATTTTTGATTATTCTCAACAAAGATCATGGATCATGTTGCATGTGTGTTTGTATGTGGGTACTTGACCGATAAAGCTCTCACATAGTATGATGCTTGGGAATGATCCATGTTGGTAGAGAGAAAAGAGGTCACATAAATAGCAATGCAAGAAGGATTGTTGAAGAATTTCCAATCTGTGATATCCGTGCAGATGGCCCGAATTTGACTATGGGGATTGAGATAGAAGAATAGCGTATAAGAGTATATGGAGGCATTTTTGGATCTACAAGTTGCAATAACCAACATGAGTCCAACAGAGGCTCTCCATAATTTCAAATAAGGTTTGAAGGAGCAGATTTGTCAAGAAATCATGGTGCAAAATCCTTGCACGGTATTTGAAGCCATTGCTTGTACGTAGAGAATAGCATGAGCATTGGGTGGAGGTGAAGAAGTAGTTCCACCTCAATGTTATTGGGTAGAAATGCCACACATGGGTGGACCAATACCAATGGAATTGGGCAACCTTTGATTTTGAGATCAAGGAGCACGATTGCTTCAAGGAGACGTGGATGGGTAGAAGAACAAAGAGATGGAGTCCCACAAGGAGAAGGAACTCAAGACGAACAACACCGTTGTTACAATTGTGGCTGTATTGGGCACATATCTACCAACTATCGCACTCGTTTCCCTAGAGGCCCTTGGCTTTCATATAGGCAATCTTTGAACAACATGGAGAGGTACATTGAAGAGGAGGAGGTGGAAATCACTTTGGAAAACAAAGATTGCTAGTAAATGTACCTCACGGCCTTATTTGCTCAATAAGGAAGCAAAGAAGCAAGAGAAGGAAGAAGATGAATGTGCAAAGGTCCCAAAAGGTAACCGCACAATTGATTGTTGTGAATGGAGTCCTAGAAGGCAATCAAGTGAGAGTATTAATAGATCTAGGAGCATCAAAGAATTTCTTGTCTTGCTCTGTTGCCATAAGATTGGGAATGGATCTAAAGAGAGATGAAAATGAAGAAGTAGAGTTACCTAATGGACAAACAGAGAGGATTGAATCATTACCTAGACGGGTAACACTCTCTATAAGAGAATATCAAGAAGCAATTGAGTGGCAAGTGATACAATCAGCTTGTTATGATGCAATCTTAGGCATGTTGTGGATAGAGCATTACAACCCGATGGTAGATTGGAGGAAGAAATTAGTGAGAACCCACCAATGGTCAATCATTAGGGTTAAAGCAAAATCACACAAGCAAGAACTACCCTCTGTATGTCATAGGGACGGCAACTGTTTGTAAGACCGATAGATGTTTCATGGGTCTAATAAGAGAAGTCTAAAGTGCACAACTTGATGGACAAATTCTTGAGAAATTGAAAGATGTGGTGGTTGAGTTTCAAGATGTCTTTCTTGATGATCTACCCTTAGGATTACCACCAAAAAGGAGAGTAGATCATAAAATTGAGACACTTTCGGGGAAGACACCTCCTTGTAAGGCCCCATATCGCCTATCACCTCATGAGTTGGAGGAGTGTAAGACTCAAATTAAGGAAATGCTACAGAAAGAGTTCATCCAACCATGTGTATCACCATATGGGGCTCTTGTCTTGTTTGTGAAGAAGAAAGATGGTACAATGCGCATGTACATTGACTATCGGGGTCTCAATTAGCAAATAGTGAAGAACAAATACCCCTTACCTCACTGGATGATGTGTTTGATCAACTCCATGGAGCAAGATACTTCACCAAATTGGACTTGCAGAGTGGTTACAATCAAATTCGAATTGTAGAGGAGGATATGTATAAAATTGCCTTTTGAACCAAGTATGGCCACTTTGAGTATCTTGTGATGCCTTTTGGCCTCACCAATGCATCTGCCACTTTTATGAGTCTAATGAATGACATATTTTGCCCATACTTGGATAAGTCTATTATTGTCTTCTTGGACAACATCTTAGTATACAATAGCTTGATGACAAAACACAAACAACATCTACAAGATGTCCTCTAGATTCTAAGGCAGAATCGATTGTATGCCAAAATCTCAAAGTGCAAGTTTGGCAAGTCTGAAGTAGACTACTTGGGGCATAGAGTAAGTGTAGAGGGCATTCAAGTATTGACAGATAAAATTGAGGTCATTCAAAAATGGAGTGCCCCAAAAGATCAGACTCAACTCAAGAGCTTCTTGGGGTTGACAGGATTGTATCGTAGTTTTGTCAAGGACTTCTCCAAGGTTGCACAACCTTTAACGGAACTACTTGGCAAGGAGAAGAAGTGGACATGGGGAACTGCACAAGAGTTGGCCTTTCAAGAATTGAAAGCCACCTTACTACATGCACCAATCTTGAAGTGATATGACCCAAAACGTCCAATCAAGTTGGCTATAGATGCATCAAGCTGGCTATAGATGCATCAAGCATAGCAATAGGAGCAATCCTACAAAAAGAGTGGCATGACGGATGGCATCCAATTGTATATTTCTCTCGAAAGTTGATACTGATAGAGGGAAACTACCACACCACAAAATGAGAAGAGTGGCCATTGTTCTTGCAACCGAGCATTGGAAGCACTATCCGAGCAAGAAGGCATTTGTAGTAGAGATAGACCATAAACCTCTAGTCTACCTCAAGATGTAGAAGGATCTATCTCGTTGCCAGATTTGGTGGGTAGAGTGGCAACAACGCTTCAACATGACAATCACTCACGTGGAAGGTAAAAAGCAACTTGCAGATGCATTCACCCGCATGCCAATGGCAAACAACTTGGAGGTAGAGGTTAAGATTAACCTTGAATTCTAGCCAAAGATTTTGGTTGCTACAAAAATTGATCTACAGATTGTAGAAGCACAATCATCCAAAGGCATCACCAGCACATAAGGACTCACCTCTCATGATGGCAGATTATGGATCCCAAATGTCCCACAATTATGCACTATCATTCTAGCAAAATGTCATGATTTGGCCATTGCGGGTCATGTTGGAGTGGATAAGACCTTGGATGCAGTCCAGCACTATTACTATTGGCCCAAGATGAGCAACTACATGATGGACTACGTGCACAGCTGCCCATTTTGTCAACAAAACAAAGCTTCTAATCAAGCTCTTGCATGGCTCCTTCAACCTCTCCCCACTCCTACCTAACATTGAGAACAAGTGAGTATGGATCTCGTCTGTGAATTACCCAAGACCACCCAAGGGTTTGACTCCATCATGGTCTTTATGGACCAGCTAAGCAAAATGATTCATGTACATCCTACCACCAAGGATGTGACCGCTCCACAACTAGCTCAATTATACTTAGATGTAGTCTTCTCTCACCATGACTTGTCTCAAGTACTCATCATTGATAGAGGCATTCAATTCACTAGTTTTTTTTGGCAAACACTCTTTGGTTTCTTCAGAATTGAGTTGGCCATGTCCACAGCTTACCACCCACAAATAGATGGACAAACAAAGCGGGCTAATCGCACTATTGAAGACATGTTACGCGGCTTCACCTTAGAAGAGCAAGAGAGGAAGGACACCCTACTCCCATTGGTGGAATTTGCTTACAACAATTCAATGAATGCATCTACCTAGGTCACTCCGTTCTTCCTCATGTATAGTGAGCATCCCTTCACACCTTCTAGCTTGATGAAGATCCGTCTGGTTGCTACCAAGGTCGACGCAGTCAACACATTTGTTTCTAGAATCCAACAAGGTGTGGAGAGCACTAAGCACAGATTACAAATTGCACAAAATTGATAGAAGAAGTATGCTAATGCACACTGTAGGCACATGGAGTTCAATGTTGGGGATCAAAGGTGGCTATCAACAACCAACCTCACATTAGTTGGACCTCGTAAGCTCAGACCTCGTTTTATTGGGACTTTCTTGATTCTTTGTCAAGTTAGTGTTGTGGCCTATCACCTTGAGCTACCACCATACATGAAGATCCATCTAGTGTTCCATGTTTCCCTACTATGCAGATACGCTCCCTGATCAAGCTAGTGTCATTCCACACAAGACATTTGACCTTGTCCGACACTCATTGATGGTACGGAGGAATATGAAGTGGAGCGTATTCTCCAAAACACATACGTGGTACTTGCCATCTACGGGTGGACTATCTAGTATAATGGAAAGGTTACCCCCTCTATGAAGCAACCTGGGAGCCTGCTGCCAATTTGACATATGCACCGGTGTTGGTGCAAGCGTTTGAGCAACAACTACACAACAAGGCCGTTGCGTCTTAAAAGGAGGGAAGTCTATAATACCAAGAGCTAGCCATATGATCTAGATGTGAAATTTGGTTAGGTAACATCTGGAATGATGTTATACATGATGGTAAAAATAGATCAGATAGAAGTATTACCAAAAGAGTACTTCTACTAATAGGGCAAAAACCAAAATAGACTTGAAAACCTATGAACCAATAGCTAAACATATGATTTAAAGGTGAGAATTGGTTTGGTAGCAGCTGGAAGGATGTTACACATGATGGACTAAACAGATCAAAAAGAGGTATCACCAAAAGGGGACTTCCACTAAAAGAGTAGGAACTGAAATCTGCTTGAAATCTTTGAAGGCAATTTTGGAGGCCTAAACGGATGAATTAGGCCTCAAAAATGTGCCTAACCCCCCCCCCCCCAAATGGAAGAAAGGTTGGCCTTCCCTCCCCATGCTTTGTCTCATTGAAAGCTTTCCAATGGTACCTCACCCATGTGATTCTGAGATTCCTACAGGAAGATTCCCTAAAAGATTCCCTCTAGTTAAAGCTTGTTTGACCAACCAGAGAGGACCAAGACCAACATGTCATCCATCCAAGTAAGTAATCCAAGGGTGGAGCTTGTTGACATGTCACCTATCTGTGTGCCTAATCCTATGGTGGAGCTTCCTTGGAGTAGATCCTCTTTGTCTATGTAATAAATAGAAGGTGTTCCTTTGGGGCATCGGATGATTGAGTGTAAAATCTGTATTTTCTCTCTTCTCTTGTCCTCGGAGTATTACAAGAATTGCACAAGAATTGGCCTTTTAGGAGTTGAAAGATGCATTATTACATGTACCAATCTTGAAATGGTATGACCCAAAACATTCAATCAAGATGGTTACAGATGCATTAGGCGTAGCAATAGGAGCAATCTTACAACACGAGTGGCAAAATGGATGGCACCCAATTTCATATTTCTCTCATAAGTTATTACCATTAGAATGCAACTATCACACCACCATATGAGAAGAGTTGGCCATTGTCTTTGCAACCAAGCATTGGAAGCACTATCTTGGTGAGAAGGCATTTGTGGTGGAGATAGACCATGTGGTGCCCACATTTTTTGTTTTTTTCTGTTTATTAGCATTTGGAGAAGAAGTAAGCAAAGAAAGCTAAATTGCAAAAGAAGGAATGGACGGGAGTGTCTTCAGAGGAAATCCAAAGAAGTCAAGATTGGATCTGATGATGGAAGTACTCAGGAGAGGAGTACGAAGAAAGAATTCCAAAGAGCATCATCTTTGGATTTGGAAGCAAAGGCCGATACAAAGACTGTCTAACAACCTTGGTACGTGGCAAGAAAGTACACTTCAAGAAATGGTAGAGGCAGAAGAAGCAGTCTTGACAGTGACAAGACAGCAACACGCAAAAGAAGGGAAAGTTGATTGTGAAACCGACCAAAGAATATTGCAATTTGGGGTAATATAAAATTGCAATTGTGCAGGGACAAGTTGAATATGTCAAGTAGGTTTCCTATCCCTTTGAGTAGCCATTTTGCAATAATGCATGTCAAGAAACCAATTGAGAGTGAAATTTTCTGAAATCCAAATGGAGTTAGAGTGTCTCATCCAAGAGAAGGAATAGTTTTCCAGTGCCAAAGAACAAGAGAGTAGATCATGGCAAAGAAGGTCACAAATGCTCTAGCAGTGCAGAGTTTTGCAATTCATAGGTTGGAC
The DNA here is from genome assembly GCA_948567375.1 of Lunularia cruciata. NCBI lineage: Eukaryota > Viridiplantae > Streptophyta > Marchantiopsida > Lunulariales > Lunulariaceae > Lunularia > Lunularia cruciata. Next base: position 11,300,937 of record OX419760.1, read on the forward strand.
ATCATAGAAAGAATCAAAGTCTTGAATAGACTTTGTATTACTTTCTTAGCATGGAATTGGGCTTTCAGTTTCCCAGGAGTCATGGCAGAGAAAGTTGCTAGTAATTGCAAGGAAGACCCCAAAGTCAAGGAGAAGAGAGGAAATCCGGCTCAATGGACTGAGTTGGATTGGAGGTTAGTGTTGGGGAAGGAAGCAAGAGAACCGACGAGGATCACCTTCTATCGGAAGTGTGATGTTGTAAAGGAGATGGCGGACATACAAAATTTGTTCTTTGCTACGTGCACAACAAATGGCTACAAGGTGGAGTCCTATCAGGACCCGATTATCAGAAGTATTGTGGGGAACCAAAATGAGCAACTTACATGAACATGCAGCAGGCGGTCTTTTTCCACCAGATGTTTACAGGAGTGAAGGTGAACTTGGCAAAGTGTTTTCACCAACGAATGAGGCAAATGGTGGTCAATTGGAGGATAGGTTCCCTTCCACATTATTTTGCATTGTTTGCAGCACACTTCTACTTTGGGTTGAACTTGCTGACAGCAAAGGAGAGGCATCGCATGGTGCCACATTTCCATTCTGATTTGAGACGGGAAGCGGATGAAGAAGAGCAACAATATATGGCACACCTATGAGCCAGTGATGATCACTTCTAGGGGACGGGACAACGGAAGAGGGAAGAAGTCACAAGCCCAAACAAGAAGAAGAAGAAGCACAATAAACCCAAAGAAGCAAAGTCACCTCCAGCACAAAGGAAGACCCAAAGACTGGTTTTGTAGAGTAAGAAGATGAAGAAAGAAGCACCGTCGGAAACCGAGTCTGAAGGGAAGATAGAGTCTCAAGGAGACAACTCAAAAGAAGACAAACTCACTTTACAAAGTGAGGAATCTGGAAGCAAGAGTGAGGGTGAACATGAGGTTTAGCAATCAGTTGGAGTGGGTGAAGCTTGTCATGCGATGATTGACAGTGTACCAGGAAAGACAAATCATTGCGTAGCCCTGGTTGTGGAAGAGAAGGGGGCTGAAAGATAGAAGGAGTACCCTACGGTGCCAAGTTCAATAGGTAAGGAAGAAGGAAGCTCGGAAGTAGTGTCTTTGAAGGTACGAAGATTGCAACTTTGGCAGAAGGAGCCGATGGAAGAGGCAAAGTACAAAGATGGGGCTGAAGATGAAGAGAACTTTGGAGGAATACAGTATCTATCAAAGGTGGTCACTCCTTTGTTGGAATTGTTGAAGGAGCACCAGAAGGTAATTCCCCAAGATCGTATGAAGGTGACAAATGAGTTATAGGTGGTGAAGTAACTGCTTATTGAAGTGAAGGGTTTGCAAGAGCGTGTAACCCAAGGAGATGAGGAAGTTGAAGAACTTCGGGTGGATGCAGTCTTGAAGAAGAAGACTTTCGAGAAGTTGCAAGAGAGTTTTGAGTCAAGATGTAAGGAAATGCAGAAGCAAGCCAAAGAATTGAAAGAGCAGGCAATGTTGTTGACCAAGATGAAAGAGGAGGTCAGTGATGTCCGCATCAAGAGTATTCATGTGAAGGTGATGGCTGTAATAATGGAGCAGGAGTTAGAAAGCTTGAGGAAGAGTGCAGCCATGAAGGATCAAGCATGGCAGAAAGAGCTGGCAGTCAAGCATCGAGAAGAAGAAAGACTGCGTGAGCTGGTATGAAGTGCTGAGTTATAGAGTTCTCAGTATGTGGAGGAGAAGAAGATGCTTGCTGCTGAGTACAAAGATGAGTTGAAGATGTACCGCAAAGAGTTGAAGGCAGAGTGATCTTGAGGTTATGAGTCAGAATCAATAAGAGAAGTTGTAGGAAAGTTGCAAGCAATTTTGAGCACAGAGGCTGAAGGAAGGTTGGAAGAAGCACATCTACACGAGTTAAAGTTGCTTGTGCAGGAAACTTGGAAGAGGAAAGCCAAAGATGTGGATATGAACACTTTACTGATCCGATTAAGGGAGCAAGCAGATCGGAAGATGTTAGAAGTAGGAGACAATGTCAGTCTCAGATTAGATTTAATCAAGTTAGAGAAGAGTGGGTCAGGAGATAAGGAGATAGAAGGGTTACTCTTGAGCTCAATTGTAGTTCCTAATGTAGAAGTAGTAGAAATAGTGAACAATTTGGTAGAATTAGATATACTTGAAGAAGGAGAAGTGATAGGAAGATCATTGGGTTTGAAAGCCAATGAGGAAGTAGACATCGGATTGGGGTAGTAACAGATTTGAGATTTGTGGAGGCAGATATGAAGAGTTGCATTGTCAGTTTGGATCTGTAGGTTAGAAGAGTTGTTGTGGAACGGTATTTTTGTTAGTAACTGTTGTTTGCTTCACTATTTAAAGAGTGGCATTCACAATGGGCTGTTGTTCAGTATTCATATTTCTGAAGATAGATAAAGTGAAGTGTTGTTTTCAGTGCTCATCACTTGAGCTTGATTCCAAGTATCAACATTGTGATTGTGTTTGTGAGTGTGTGGAGAAATTCAAAGTGCAGATTAGTGTGTTTGTTGGATGTTGGATTCCGTAGCCTTGATCTTCATTCTATGTGTTTGATCCTAAGTGAAGTGCAATCGGACCAATGCCTTGACAGATTTGAGAGGAATTGTAGTGTTGGTAGTATTCTGCATTTGTGAGTGCAGTGCAAAGTTGATGTGAAGCAATTTTGATTGAGGAAGTTGTGCCTTCAGTGGAAGGATGGAACACAATTTTGAGGTGAAGTTGTTTTTGCAGTGAAGTGCCGTCTTTGGGAGAATCTGAATCATCACAATCAAGATTTGTTTAGACAAATTTTGCTATGTTGTGATTTTAGGAGTGTGCGTTTGTGACAAGCTGTCAAGATTGTGAGCTTGTTACTCTCTTCTGGGCATGGTTTCTACTTGAGAGATTAAAGAAGAACTCAAGAAGAACAACATTGTTACTTTGCTTTGTATTTTACCAATTCTGACCAGTATCTCTGCGGGAACAAACTTTACTTACTTGATTATCGCAAAAGAGATATTTGCCGGGTTGTCACAGATCACAAACCTTTAGTCTACCTTGAGACACAAAAAGATCTTTCTCATTGATATATTTGGTGGATAGAGTAGAGATAATGATTCAACATGACAATCACATATGTGGAAGGCAAGAAGCAACTTGTAGATGCAATTCACTCGGATGCCAATGGCAAACAATTTAGTGGTGGAAGTCAAGATGAACCTTGAATTTTGGCCAAGGATTCTTGCTACTACAAAAATTAATCCATATATTGTAGGTGCTCAATCATCCAAAGGCATCACCAACACCCAAGGTGGACTCACCTTTTGTGATGGCAGGTTATGGATATTGGATGCCACGGATCTAAGAACCACCATCTTAGAAAAATTTCATGATTGCAGGTCATATTGGAGTGGACAAGACCTTGAATGCAGTCAAATAATATTATTATTGGCCCAAGATGAGCACCAATATGATAGAATATGTTTGGAGCTACCTACTCTATCAACAAAATAAAGTTTCTAATCAAGCTTCCACAAGACTCCTTCAATCCTTCCCCACTCCTACACAACATTGGAAATAGGTTAGCATGGATTTGGTTTATGAATTGCCCAAGATCACCTTTGCATTTGGCTCTATTGTAGTCTTTGTTGACCAACTCAGTAAAATGATTCATGTACGTCCTACCACCAAGGATGTGACTACCCTACAACTAGCTCAATTGTACTTAGATGCAATTTTCTCTGACCATGGCCTGTCTTGAGTGCTCATCACATATAGAGGCACTCAATTCACTAGTTTGTTTTCGAGAACACTCTTTGGCAACAAGGACTCTTTGGGAACCAACTTGACCTGCACATCAATGTTAGTTCAATCTTTTGAGCAACAACTTCACCATGAGGACGTTGTATTTTAAAAGGGGGGAGGTCTATAATATAAATAGCTAGATATATTATCTAGAGGTGAAAATTGGTTTGATAATATCTAGAAGGATTTTGTGTATGATGGGCTAGGTAGATCAGATAGAGGTGTCACCAAAAGAGTACTTCTACTAAATAGAGCAAAAGTTGAAAATAGCTTGAAAACTTTAGAGCCAATTTTGGAAGCCTAAATGGATAAATTAGGCCTTGAATATGGAAAGCTTTGTCCCTCCCTTGGAGAATAAGACTTGCCTTTTCCTATGTTTTCTCTCAATGAGAGCTTTCTAATGGTACCTCGCTCACACAATTTGAGCTTCCTACAAGAAAATTCTTTAAAGATTCCCTCTAGTCAAACCTATTTGACCAACTAGATAGGACAAGGACCAACATATCACCCATCCAAGCAACTAATCTAAGGGTGGAGCTGATTGACATATCACCAATCCATGTATCTGATCCAAGGGTGGAGCTTCCTTTGAGAGGATCCTCTTTGCTATATAAGAAAGAGTAGGTGCTTCTTTGGGGCATTGGGAATATTGAGTGTGAAGCTTGTGTTTTCTCTCTTGTATCTCTCTTGGAGAGTTCTCTTGTCCTTAGAGTATTACAAACTCCAATAGTAACCCAATACCATGATAGGTAATGGGTGTAACTATGGTGTAGGAGCATTAAATGATGCTCTAACTTGGTCACAACCACACATATGGTAACAAATTGTTGTATATCACTCTACATACTGCACCACCAATAATGACTCTAGAGTAAGTTATATATATGCTTTACTCCAAAATGTCCTTGCTCCTCATGAGCATGATGGACCAATTGTGGTCTATAAGATGGAAGTGGTAATACTCACACTCTACCCTCCTCCCATAAAAAAAGATGGTCTTTACCTTCCAATCTAAACCGCTTGGCTTTTTGAAGAACATAGTCTCTCTCCTTGGCACCAATTGTGCCACCCACAACACCAATGCAAAGATAATCCATCACTAAGATATCATCATGAATGTCTTGCTGAACTATACCAATATCTCTATCCTTTTGATCTATGACCTCAATAACTCCTCTAGTATGCACTGAGAAAGATACCACTAAAGCCCTAAAAAATATACATAGAAAGATAGATGCATACCAACCTATCACAATCTCCTTATTTGTCTCACCATGCCAATGTGCTGTGGTCTGATCCTACTTGTTGGGACATGGGTTTCTACTCAACCTATCTATATCACAGTTCATTACTCCATATCTATAAATAACCATGAAATCATACTCCTATAAAATCAAATCCCATTGTGCAAGCTTCCTCAAAACCTTTTCGTACTCCATCAACCACTTTAGTGTTTGATGATCGATGATGATAGTGAAGGGGTTACCAAATAGATAACACTAGAAATGTATTACTACCCACACTATTGCCAAACACTCTCCTTCATATGAACTATACTTCACCTCTACTGAATTTTTGGAGTGACTAGCATAAGCCACCATAAACTCCTTCTCCTCATCATCATGTTGGGTGAGCATTGCTCCAAGGCCCAATGTACTCCAATCAGTGTGAACCTAGAATGATTGTCCTTTGATCGATCTCCTAAGAATAGAAGCAGATGTCAACCTCTCCTTGAGCTCTGTAAAAGCTCTCTCCTGATCATCTTCCCATCACCACTCTTGTGTAAGTTTGGTCAGCTTTATTAAGGCCTTGGAAATGGCACTAAATCCTTTAACATAATAGCATAGAATTTTACCAACCTAAGGAATGATTGCACTCTACTCACATCCCTAGGCTGAGGAAAATTTGAACATTTAGTCCTCCAGGGTAGATAGTGTGACCCAAATACTCAACTTGCTTGTGAAAGAATCTACACTTCATAAGATGTAATTTGAGTCCATGAGATCTCAATCTCTCAAACACCTCCAACAAATGTTTCTCATGCTCCTCCATAATAGTGTTATAGAGTAATATATCATCAATATAGCATGAAGCAAAATCTAATCATGCTAGGATACTATCCATGACCCTCTAGAACTTGGCAAGAGTATTCTTTAACCCAAATGGTAAGAACTTCCATTGATATAATACATCCTTACTGTGAGGATCAATAGCCCAAGATGTTATCTTGGACTTATTCTCCTCCTTGATTGGCAACTAATGATATCTTGCTCAAAGATCTCATAGTATTGAAGACCTTTGCATGCCCAGGTGCATTAGAGATCTCCTCGGGTGTAGGCATGGCATACCAATCAGCCCTAGTCTATCAATTGATAAGATAGTAATCTCCACACATCCGCCTATCTATGTAGTTGCTATGCATATCTTTCTTGGCTAGTATCACTATAGTTGAAGCATACTCTCCATGTGAAATCTCCACCAGACCGACCTCAAAAGGTCTCTACTCCATCTCTAAATCAATGCTCTCTCCATGTCACTATATCTATATGGATGACAAAAAATTGGTGTATCACTTGTAAACTCAATCTAAATACCAAGTCCTTTTAGAGCACCAAAATCCTTCATACTAAAGGCAAAAATAAATTATATATCTCCTCAAGAACCTCCAAAATCTTTGTCTTTCTCCTCTTAGATCCAATATCTAGCTCCCAAGTATCCTCTATAATTGATGTAAGAGTGGAAGACATATTGACTGATTGCTACATTAGGCCCTAGGAGCAATAATTTCATGCCCATAACCACTAGAGTGCCCAACCTCAATGTGGAAAACTCCCTCCAATTTGTCTGTAAGCTCCATATGTCCTCTAGCTGCACCCCAAGACCACTCTCACTAGTAGCCATTGGCTGTGTCTCAAGAATACTCTGTCCATTAGGTCCATCGGCCCTGCATGTATCTAAACCATCTCAATAGGCATAGAGTTCACAAGTGTTTGAGTGGTGATGCCTATCAAGCGCATCCTACACTGCTCTACCAAGCAAAGGCTCACAATCTAGGTCCATAGCCTAACCTAACACCTGATACTTGGATTTCTCTAACATTGCTATAATAACAATAATATAGATACAAAACACATCATCCACTCCTTCTCATTTGCATTGGGCTCCACCAACTGCTATAACTATGAGTTCCAAACAAGTCCAAGCCCTCCTTCTCAATAAGCATGGGAGTCTAGGAAACTCATACATGTGGGTAAAGCGGCTCTGGGCTGTCCAACAAGGTTCACCATTACCTTAGGTGAGCTATTAGCCATTACCACCTTCTAAGACTGGTGTCCAACATCCAAAATATCATCAATAGTAAAGTAGTCTTGTCTCCAAATCCCATCATAAGCACATTGTAAAACCTCTTGAAGTAAGAATTTCATCCACCAAAGACAAAGACAATGAGCTTGTGATCCCACTCTACTTGCATCTAACAACACGGTAGGTCACATCCAAGAATGGACCTACTAGTTGAGTACAAGAATCACCCATCAAAGGGACATTCTCCAAAATGTAGGCTAGAGAAATAAACTGATGAACCTAGAGATGTTATAGTATACATAACATCTCCCAAAACACACCAAAATAGGGATCCTACAGACCCTAACCTCAACCAACATGGGTATATCTCTAACTTGGCCATCCAAAAATCACCAAATGAATGGGACCATATCTTTCCAAATCCTACACTCCTAGCAAGGAAATATCTATGAGTAGGGTCTTTTGGTAACCCTTGATTGTTGACATTGGTAATAACTCAAGATGCCAATAAGCCAAGTGTACCATATGATGTAGAGAGAGTTGCCTAGCAATCTCATCTCTCTCTACATACAAATAAATTTGTACTTGTACACTTGCTTGTAATACTGCAGCTAGTCTAGTGCTAATCCTACCAAACTATTCCAAAATACATACTCCCTCTATTGGATACCAAGCAATGAGTGTGGTATTGAAAGTGACAATGTGATAGACTTTGGAAGTTCATCCTCACACTAGTCTCTTAGTGGTACAAAGAGTCCACTCCAAGCCTATTGCACTAACTAGTTGCATGTTATTGCAATGTCTCCACAAAACTCTACAATGGAACATTTAAGCTAGATAGAACAATCCTACTTGTACTCCAAATTTGAGTGATCTCCTTTGGTGTTAGAGTATCCTCTACATGAGCATTCTCCTCCAATAACTCACTAGACTAAGTAATGAAATCATTGAAAGCTGAAATTGTTGGCCATGGTCCTTGACTATAGTGAGCCAAGATTGCCACTATTAAAGTATATTAGTAGACCACATACCCATCCCTCACCTAACTTCCAACCTGGTCTATAGGGAAGTTGTCTCCTCCCAATGATCAATATTGAAACCCATGGAGTATAACATTGCTCCACCAACTAGCACATCATATGACTTCACTACTATTGCAATGGCCTAAGCTCTCACCATAGAACTATTAGTTGGATGATCAAGTTGAATCTTGACAATGAGCTCTCCACATGGTATGTACTATGTAGAAACACCCCTAGAGATGTCTTGATTGAAATGGACACCTCTACACATCAGTCTTTTGTAGTTCTAAATCAACAACTCTAGCCTTCCCTAACATAAAGGGTTGTGCACCAGAGTCTAATAAGGCCCTCTATGTGTATAGATCTTCCTTGAAGGTCCCAGAAAATGAAAAATCCCCCCTAATTATTCAATAGGACAACTCCAAGTGTGAATTGTGCTCACTCAAAGGCAAGCCTGGTTGGTAACTCCTCCAATCCAGGTGCTATTGCTTGTCATAAACCATTGGTCATTGAGCAAATCCCATGCTCCTCAACCAAGTCAACTCCATTATCAAGCACCTTTGTTCTAGTAGCAAGAACCACATCATCCTTAGTCTCATAAAGTGTGGTAACCAACCAAAATACTAGAGTTGGGTCAAATTCCAATGTAAACATCATTGGCTAAGAATAAAGCAAAGTGCATGATTGATTGAGCCGCCTCCAACATCATGCTAAACTCAATTGTGTAGTAGTAAGTGATTGACTAGCATCTAGTCTATCATGCACTCCATCACCACCTACCACACTTGCACTAAGAATTCTAGGAGCCATGGATGTTGTCTCTAGTGCTTCAAAGAGTATGAAAGACTAGGGAAGTCTAACCTATCAACCAGCCCTTCTTCTCTATGGGTCCAACTCCACTAATGCTCTTTTAGGCTTTGAAGCACATACTACACTCCTAGTCACTACAAGAGATGCATCTACATGTGCTGATTCACACATGAAGTCCAAGACATGTGTATCACCAACATAAGAGGTGGAAGCCTTAGCACCCAAATCTGATCTCCTCTAAGCTATGGCCATACTAGCCTATCTTTGCTCCAATTTTCCAATCCGGGTAGCCACAGTTATCTCAAAACCAAGGGCAGGTACTACATCCCCTACCATGTGTGAATCCTCTACCACCTTTTCCTCCATGACCTGGAGCTCCTCTACCAGCTACCATAATAGCCCTACCACTATGTAACTTTGGGTGAAGATCAAAGCATCGGTCACTAGTGTGACCAGTCTGTGGCAATGGTCACATTATCTCTATGTTGCCTGTGATGCACCAAAGGTATCATATATGCTACTATAAGTGCACTCTCTCTTGTGATGAGGTCCACCACAAGTCGAACAAGCAACACCACCACTCACTGGTTTTTGTTGACCTGAAAAAAAAGAGTAAGGATCTAGCTACTTTAGGCCCTTCACTTGATCCATAAGATTTGGGCTGCCCACTCTATCCTCAAAAGCCAACATAATGTAGTGCACTGTATTGCACTCTAGAATAAGTAACAGCTCCTCATCCATATGAGGTCTCCCTACCAAATCCAAATGTTACCACTCTTTCATCCACAATGTTGAGCTTAATGTGCTTAGCCAAACTAAAGACCATTGCAAAAGTAGATGAAGTAACATATAAGAACCTAGCATCATGTACACTATGTTGCAACTCCTTGTCCAGGATCCCATACCAAAATTGGACTGTTTGGGCCTTAGTAACTCCCTAAGTGAAACTAATCAGCCATCTCATGTGAGTTGATGTCTTGCATAGGCTTTCTCCATCCTTTCATTGGAAATCTTGCAAGCTCCTCAACTTGTAAGTCCGCACTCCTTGGTAGTTCTACCTCAAGCATTGGAAGAACTCCACCATGGAGTTAAACCTTGATATTGCTCCACCTCTTCTAGTGGTATTCCCACTTGTAGTAGCACCATCTCCAACTCGTGCACCTCCACTAGATCCATCAATGCTACTAGAGCTAGAACTCATGGGTATTGCCAATCTACTCCTAGTAACCAAGCCTAAAGTGATAAAGATGTAGTTTGAAGACCAATGCTATCTCCATAGCTCAATCTCCTCCAATGAGCTCTCTTGAACTCATGATAGTCATCCATCAATAGACCCTCCAAGTGCTGAAACAATTCCTTCCATGCCATGAAGGGTGTGAACAAAGTAAAGTTCTATGTCTACTACAAATCACACGAACTACTAAAATCCTTGACAAAGTCATACAACTCAGTAGGTACCCATTGTACTGAGTAGCACTTGAGGCTTTTGGAGGCCACATAAATCTCGTCCATGTCCCACAACAATGGTGCGGACACACCAAGTTCATTCTCAATTAAATCAACTCTTGTATCAAACTCCAAATTAGAATCAATCTCCTCTCTCATGGAGACTTGAGATACAAGTTAATATTGAGCACCACTCTAGATAAACCCACTATGTGTTGCAGTGTTATCTCAGCTAAAATCCCCAAAGAACTTTGTTATGATAATGTAACTCAAACCGCAACCATAACCACCACAAGTAATCCACCAAGTGTCAACACCACTAAACACCACCCACTAATCTAGCTTTAATTGTAACAACTACGCTAGGAAAAAAAGATGAACTATATCTTGCCATCTCAACAAGTACTCTCATGGTTTACAGGTCATCACTTCTTGTCTTACAAGAGAGAAACACAAGTAGTTTGATTGTTCATCACTCTAGTCTCACTTTGAGAGCACACTAGAATACCAACACTCTAAAGTCAAGGCATCTCATACAAACATGGTGCACAAACAAGAAGCAAAGAATCGAGGAGGTCCAATCACAAGAATTCTAAAGTCACACCAGATTGCCTCTACTAGCATTTGGCATTTGACATAATAAGTGTCTACATACTTCCTAAGCTACCAAGATCACCAAGAATGAGATCAAATTGTCTCTCCTAGCCTAAGCTACATGTGTATAGTTATTTGTGGAATAGTCACTAGGACAACAAGTGAAGATGGATTAGTTGGATAGGGCACAAGTGTAGGAACTAGAGATCTGGGATTCAAACCTTATTGTGCACAATCTAGACGGGTCAAAAAATTTTGCCCAAAAAATGACTAAAAAACTCATCTAAACTAGCTAACCTCACACCAACAAGCTAGCTTGCTAGCCCTTTGTAGCCTATCATAGCTCTATGCCTCAAAGCCTATAAGAGGCATTTTTCTTGCCAATGTGAACACTCTCCAAATCTAGCCGAGCTCCAAATCTTATACCTCAAAGCCTCTAAACACCAAAATTCATCTAAACACCAAAATTTAGCCAAATAAGGCCTTTCTTCTTGCCAATTTGAACCCTCTCTAAATCTAGCCAAGCTCCAAATCTGGCAAACTCAAGCACTATGCAACCTTCACCAACCTACTGAACCTTCTCTCTGGTTAGTTGACTGCCAAATCCTTTGATAAATCTCAACTCGAGCTAAATGAGAAGGATAAGTATCTCCAAATCCCTAATTTGAGGAGATAGGTTCCCAAGTCCACCTTCAATTTTTCACTTCAACCTCAATTCATACCAAATTGACATTGATTTCACCTCCAAGGCTCAAATCAAACACTCACTATCTCAAATTGGCTCCATTCTCAAAAAAATTGCTAGTGCCTCCGCACACTATTTGCCCCATTGCCAAATTTGCATCAAATTGCACAAAGCTTTTGCACATGATCACTCTCAAGGAAATCTGAACCACAATAAAAGTACTAATAATCAACAAGGCTTGGAGATACTATGAACACTCTCAGTTCTTACACTTGATTTCTCCCTAACTCTCACTTCTCTGATGTAATCAGTTCTTTCTTCCTTTCAAATCACATTCAAATCATGTATGTACTTGATCCTTCACTCAATGATCTATCAACAATTGTGCATTGGTTACAGTCAAGCTACACTCACTCTTGCTAAGAGACTCCAAGTGATGCTCATCGGTCTCTTTCCACCATAGCTTGTAACTCAAAGACTCAACATCAGAGAAGTGAGCTCTCTAGAGTTGCACTTTGAAATTATACTCATGTGCTCAACCTAGGTCTGCAACCCTAACGACACCATTGATAGCACATCCAATAGTGTGAATGGTGCAAGTGATATTGGGTTCCACTATGTGGTCAATAGCTCAAACATAAAATTGGACTGCTAACAAGTAGCCCATGAGTAACTACCAAAATACTTATGACTACCAACACTACCACTCCAATGTCCAAGCAACCTAGCTTTGGCATTACAAATGTCGTGATAGTGTTCTTCTTGTGGATAATGTTTCAACACAACATTTCTTGCAAACATCAATCTTACTACACTTAAGGCTTGTCAGTCAAGAAGCTCCCACTCAAATTTTTCCATCTTGTTTTTTTTTTTGCTTCAAGAGGTAGGTGCAACTTCTTTTGATACAAGTAGTCTCAATCTATATCTTCTAAAATCCAAAATCCTTGCCATTGAACTTGTTGATTTTGATTTTCCCATCTTTTGCCATTTTTCTACTCTCTATATGATGGAGCAAAATGGTTCATCAATCTGGCCAAATGGTTTATGCATAGAAATTATGTCAAAATTTCATGTGGTTTGGCCAATGTTTGCTTATGTCCACAATTAAATGGGATTTTTATTCACTTTTGAACTATCAATCAAGCATGGTAGAAAGTCTCAACTAACTTCCAATTCTACAACTTTCAATATATATATATATATATATATATATATATATATATAATTTTTTTGCACTTGGAGTCACTTGTCTAGTTTTGGAACATATGGTGCAGATCGATCTTGTATCTAACACTAGATTGTTTGGTACCAATTGATACATGTCACCTCACTTAATTCCACAAGTGGGATCCATCCTTGCAGATTCCTTTAGGTGCCATTCTTGTAGTCTTGAAGCCTTCTTGTAGGTCCTACAGCCATGATTGCAGTCCTACTTCCCATAGCTCATGCAGTAGAATCTTGTAGCTCTTGTATCACACATTTATCATAAACTTTAAGTGAGTGTAACTTCTTTTCTAGAATATTCCCTTAGTGCATTCTTGTAACTAATCAGACTCCATAATTAAAAAGGCCACCTTTTTGATGTTCAAGAACAATTGTGTTGTTTGACTGTTTAACTAGGTGTGTTCTTGCTCTCTCTAAAAATTCTATATTTATTGCAAATAGTCCTCTTCTTTTTTCATTTGCACTTAACAACCATTACCAAAATACTTATGGCATAAACATATGCATAGAAATAGTCAAAAAATCTCTATTTTGGATCTTATTTGACATAGATCAACAATGAATAGAAGTATAATTAATGATAACATCTGACCTAGGGCTTAGGATTGCATTTAACTCTTTGCAATATATTGGTGGCAGTGCTAAGTAGTGGTTTTTGAACACCATATTTGTCACATAGTTGGATACCAAAGAAGAAAGTTACTTCTATCATGAACATATCTGCCAAAATCTTGGAGCAATTCATAATAGATGGTTGTAAGCAAAGATATCAATCTTGAAGAGAGGAACATTGATGAGGAGTACCAAATGAGTGTTTCTTTCTGAGCAGAAGATGTATAAATTCAATATTTTTCCTCTATATAAAAATGATACCTTCAGTTTGTTGATAATTGAGTTACCACTATGTCATTCATCCTTCTCTGATAGATCTTAGTTTCAACTTCCTCATACTCATATGTGGATATAACGTTCTTGTAATAGTGATTTCTTCTTAGAGTACTACATTGCACACAACCTTAAATTACAAAAAAGTAACTATGTTGACCACATAGGTCTTTGCAAATCTGATTAGGGGAATAGTTATAATCTCATGCTTTCTTCTAACTCGGCAAGTATTTGTGATAGAGTCAATCAAGAGCATAAATCTGGAGATCATTATTGCTACAAGCATAGAGTAGGTAGGTATTTCAATGGCATGAGTTTGGCCATTCAACTTGAAGTAGTCAAGATAGTGTTCAAAATAGAGATCAAAACTACCAATGTCACATCCAAAAAACCCACTATAACATCTAACTTAGGGCTTTGCTCAAAATTATGGTTCATCTCTTTGCAATATACCAATAGCAACATTAAGTAGTGGTTTGTGAACACCATATCTGTCAATTTGGAAGACCTTTAAGCCTTCAAAGTCTGATTTCTGCTCCCTCATGTGCAACGTATTTGCAAGAAAAGTTTTTTAACTTTATGAATGTTACAATGACATGCCCAAGTCTTTGGTTGAACTCCAACACCTTTCCATGATACTCACTCTTAAATAATTATTGTTATGGTACTCATTAAGGTCCACATCTTCACTTTCTTGGATTAAATCTGCCTCCTTAACTTCCCAAGCATTGTATCTACTTATCAAGAAGTTGTGTAGAATAATACAAGTGCTAATCCATCTTTATGAGATAAGCAATTGTTCAATTTTGTAAAGAATACCGCTTAGCCTTGAGAAATTTTATGCAATGTTTATTCACTATTTGGGTGCGTGCAACACATTTTTTGAAGTTGTCTTTGTCATTAGTTTGCACTATATTGAATAATAGCACCATATTGCACATAATAGCCTTGAGATGTGAGGCGTACACCTCACATCTCCAAGCAAGTATTGGTTGCTATCAAAGTAGCCTCCTACACTCCCTTGGTTTAGATCTGACCATAGTGGAGATTCTTGTAAACATGTCATATTGTGACATGACCCAAGCATCCTTGAGAACAACAATCAAATGAAAAAGCAAGCTAAAATAAGCACCACCACTGATAGCTCATCTTGCAATGGGTACTCAAAACAATGTAAAGCTCCACATAAAACTATTTCAACATAAACAACCACAATAGCCAACTTGCAAAATGTATCACAACGCTTTTCCAATTCAGCCAGATGAGATAAGAAAAGAGAGTTACATCCAACAAAATGAAGGATCCTTTGTTGGTAGTCATAGACAATTTGCTTTTTTGACCAATGTGATCTTTTTCTACTAAAATAAGTCTCACCATCAATTTTAAGATGTTATGAAAGAGGGAAAAGTGTTCCATCCACCAGACCAACACACCCCAGGAAACCCTTTTGTGCAAAAGCAGCTAAGATTCTAGATCTCTTTTCTCTGTCAAGCCATTGTACCTCTCTCATCATCAGTGATAAAATTGGTTCAATCACCCTATTTGTAAATAAAGCGGTGGAGCATGTACTCACATCCCATATGTTTGCCCTTAGAGTGTCCAAAAAGATCTAGAGCTACGGCAAGTTAAATCCACACTAGAGTTTGGAATTTCCAATGAGCTTTTTGGGTAAATACATGATGGTCCTTTACAAGCTCTAATAGAGTATAAAAAGACTCTATATCCATTTGTGTTAATTTCTTAAACATGGCCGTCGAAGGTTAAAAAAACTTGCTTACAATTACAGTGGTGGGAGTGGTGTGAAACCTCCCGAGAGGGTATCTTCTACTGTGCGCAAAATTCCACCAATCTAAACATATTTCTCCCATGGCACTCCATTCATCTTTATCACATTCCGCATCTAAACTCCACTTGTCTAAAATTCAATGACATGTTAGGCCAATCATAAAAAATAATCTCATCCAACTCACATTGCTTCATTCTCATAGTCTAAAGCATGCATCTCTTGATCTCCTTGCATAGCCACTTGCTAGTACTCATTTTCTCCATTATCTCGGGTAAAGCCAATGTTGCTGACTTCAAGGAGGCTCTCCAATCCTTCACTTTAAAGGGGCGTCAATTTCTCAAATTTCTTTATAAAAGTGAGTAAAGGAGAGGACATGAAGCGAGTAAAAGGGTTGACAAATTCTCGAGAACGAGTGCGTCAATTTCTCAAGATCAATTAAAAAGAGGCATCAATTTCTCATGATGATCAAGGATCAGCGAGTGAAGGAACTCAAATTCCTTCTACGAAGAGGCTTACGCGGGCTCATTTTATTGTGAACGAGCGAAATAAACAAACTGTCTCTCTTCATTTTCCTCGGTTGTTTAGCGAACTCCACGCATTTCAAGTTCGAGTGTCACATGGAGCCAATTTCGAATTCTCCCCCTTTTCTACTTTAATTACAGCTTACAATACCTCTTGTAATCCTTTTTATTTCTGTAAAATATGATGGGTCATCCTTTTTCTTCTGACCCGCACGATTCCCCACTGCTGTGATCCGGGTACCGCAAAGTTCCCGCACCCCCAGCATCGACTGACAATTTTTGCCGGACATACTGTAGAAAAGGCCTACTGCTTCTTTACGGACACGCAAAAACCCCAGTGTGAAAACCCCCTATTATACGCATAGTTCACATTAAGAACGGTAAAGAATGTGGATAGTCATTAACCGTTAAATTTACCTACCGGACCGGGTTGACTCCATGCATATATACACTGTACCATAAGATAAACGGTAGAGAACAATCGTGGACAGAGAGGCACTAACCCTTTTATCAAATACTACATTTGCCACTGGCTGTCCATCTCACCTCTTGAATTTGAAGGCAATTCTAGCATTGACATCGTTGTCTAGATTTTCGGAACACACTGAGTATTAATGTTGTCCTTCAACGTGCAAACGTAAACATGCGCTGTATCTTGGCGAGGTGCACTTTGAATCATTATTGCAAAATTGGGGAGTCATCGCCCAAGACACTACTCCGTTTTACTATCGAGTTGCTCATCTTTCCTGAACATGATGACCGCCGTTGTGTCAAGAGTTCTTCAGATGATCTTTGTTCTCAAATTCTGCATGAAACTTCCCGCACCCATTTACATGTTTCTAGGTCGTAGCAATGCACACATTTCAGTATGAAGAACTGGGATGACTTTAGGAAGATAGCTTGATTCCCAAGCCGTCAAGTCATTCTTGTGCTGTTCTGCACTGAAGTTTCTGCAATAGCGGGTAGAAAGCGGACGGAGGGTGGTCCTGATCGATCGAAAGAATCTGAAGGTTCCTTCAGACAAGCGAAAATGCAAAAATTTGTGAATCAAGAACAGCTAAGAACAATCTCCTTTTCTGACAAAATTGGCCGAGGATTCATGAGATCAGGTTCCCTTCTGATCCAACGTAACCCTATGATCAAATGTTCATGCCAACTCACAATGTACCGATTCAAGGTTGTGAATGGCTAGTAGACGAAACCCGTGATGTTCGTAAAACGGGATGTTTATACAGGAGCTGAAGTTCTAAGCACAGCAACTAAAATTAACTAGGACATCTTCAATTTACCGCCGAGAATTATGGGGCTCAATTGACCACAACGTGGCAGCAGCATCACCCGCCAGCAAGGGCAGGTGCCCTCCTGTATGACTTGGCAGTAGAGCCTGTCTACACAAGTGTCGGCTTGATTCTCGACAATCACGATTCGTAATCCCTCACCACCGGGTAAAGTCAAAATCCCCTGTGACAGGAGAGCTGATTTGACAGGTTTCAAGAGGCTAAACCTTGAGCGTGGTCACTACACTTGCACATTAATTGCTTTGCAACTCTAGAGCAGATTCATAAATGAGATATCTTTTGAACCACCAACTTCCTGGCCCTGTTAAGAGACAAAAAGAAAAGAATGACATGCTCCTCTAAATCCTTCATATGTTCGCTGAAGCGCACTTGTCTGATTTTGAGTTGATCAACTACTCCCTTAGGAATGCTGCTATACTCGCTCCTCTGTTCGTAGAATCGGATTCTGTCCTTCAGAAACTCAAGCTCGTCCCCAGATCGTGTCACGAGCCGTTGAATCGTCGCCATATGCCCGATAAGCACAAATGTCCCTCTGGCAGCCGCAAGGAGTTGCGTGTTTTGTATCTGAAGCTTGATTTCTTTCTGAGTGGTACGCTTCTCAAGCCAACTTTCAAGTGATCTTGCTGGCCGAGTCAGAATCTCTCCTTCCTTTTTTGCCAAGGGGTATGCTATAATGGCCACAGCCATCGTAGAGATTAACACCACCCCTATGACAGGAGCAAGAGCTGCGGTAGAGACTTTACTCCAGGCTCGAGTCCTCTTCAGTTTCTTTGCCAGCCTCGTCTGCATTACCCTGAGTCTTTCTTCCATCTCGATATAACGATCATGGACCGAACCGAAATACTCAAAAGACTCTTGTGAGAAGAAATTATCTGTTCCACGATAGATTTGAAGGGACCCCAGAAAAGCTTGGACCTCGGTCTCCTCAGTGTCCTCATTCTTACCAAGTAAATTCAGAGCAGACTCCAACTTTTTCAAAGAAGCGAGTGAAGAGTAGATGGACTTCAACAAAACACCACACAGATTCGACGAATTCACGCTGTTGTCGAAGTAATCCTTTACCAAATCATAAATCTCCTGCTTTGGGACTTGACTGAAAAGAAGTTCTCTCACCGCCTTCTCGTCAGGTTGAAGGAGACCTGTGGCCAGTACCCTAAAAGATTCGAATGCCTTCGACCCTCCTTCCTCGGCATCTCCGCCGAAAACCCTACCCGCATGCGAGTGGAGTTTCTGCTGAAATTCAGTATATGAGTTAGTTCTTAAGGCATCCTCATACTCTTGACTCAACGTTTGTATCCCCTCCAGTGTACTCTCCTCCAAAAGCTTCTCCACATCCCCATCACTCGAGAGTAATGTCTTCTCATCCCATGGCTCCTGTTGGTCGTCTTCATCCCAAATACTTGACGACGAATGATTGGTCATAGTCCAGAACGGCTACCTTCCAGCCTTCAAGGCAAATTGCTCTCATCTTGTACGTATATTTAGCGTTAAACATTCGAGACTCACTGGTCACCTGCTGAAGATTGTCTGTGAATTTTTGCATGAATCTACTACTGTCACTCGACTCGAGACTCCACCTCATCAAACTTCTTAGCAAATCCACCAGTGACACAATTCTAAAGCACAAAGCGATGAATATAATGCGGCCTAACCACAATTTGCTCCTGACTGACACACTTGGAGAATGACAAGAACGATAGGTGTCCCAATCCCAATTCACTGCCAGAAACAAAACCCGCGCAGGTGTTCACTAAAACGAAGAGATTCACTGCAGATTGCGATGAAAAATATATAGTCAGATAGATTAGGAACGCGAAACACTGAGCTTTCTTGTCGGACACCCAACCATGCAAACAGAAGCTACGGAGAAACAAAACCCCAAAATCAGAGAGCGGCACCAGTCCGCAAACACTGGTGTGATTTTGCTGGTGAGGCCAACTCGCACTTCTCAAACAAAAGACTCAGCAATATCCCGAAATTTTGGTCTAACCCAGACGAGTAAGCTGAAACACCAAACCTTGCTACTTACTCCAGATAAAACACGTCTAAGCTGGCCAATGTGGATCAGCATTCCCATCCAACTCTATCAGTCGCAAGGAAGCCTGGCCGATGGATTAGAATTCCATTTTACTCCAGCTAATTCGGCAGCATACCCCAGCACAATGCAGCCGGATAAACCGCATGAGTAACAATTGGAACTCGCAACCCACTCCCTGGCTTGCCTTCAATCTACATGACTCAAGTTACCACTACACTGTTTCCAGCTCTCACCTGCAAATGCTGAGCCCGCCGTCTGACTGCATTTTTTAAATGAATGAATCGTGCCCTCACAACCTTCCATGCTGCATCCACACTACACGCAAGCCTCTTCAATCAATCTGCAAGCAGCGGACGGATCGTTCATGCCATGCTTTCTTCCTTCTGAGGTTACCTGGCTCCATTGCCATTGCCAGACGGGACGGCCCCATGTAACGCCACTTCGACGCCTTTAACCCTAAAGCCCAACCCCTTCCTCTGTACAGACCTCGCGCTTGTTCATTTCCAACCCCCAGGATTTCACATATAGACTAACTCTATTGGGGTCTAGCCCCATTTTACCTTTTCGTCTCTCCCTTGTACGGCTCGATGGGTCTTCGTGCTCTCTACGCGGTCGCCCTTTCTCTCTCGTTAACCCCAGGAACTCACATGTTCATCATCTGTCGACGTGATCTTTTAAACCTTATAATTATTTGGAAATGAGTGCCCGCGGCAATGAACTCTAAGTCTCTCTTTTAATGTTTCATTGTGATTGAGGATCGCAACTCTCGTACTTTTTACCATCTGATTGTTATATACTTCAGACCCAATTAACTTTTTATTGCAGTAATAATTATATGTATCCAAAGTGTATGCCAAAGCATACACTTTGGATAAGTGAGGTTTGATATTTCCTTTGTCAATCCACATGGCCATTATAGTATTTCCATATTGAAGTCCTTTTCCTAGAGCAGAATATTTCGGGTAAAAGAGAATTCTATGGACGTAAAAACCATCAGGTCAAAATCTATTAGTTAGCAGTTTTCCGCAAGGATGTCTCAAGGGAGTCTCCTTGGTTACTCTATATATACGAGATTAATGTATATGTATGAAGGAAATGCTGCACGGTACCGTGCAGCATTTCCTTTTAGAAAACAATAGGGGTTTCAAATATAGTTTTGTCTAGTACCGGTGAGATTCCATAAAAGCATTTTGGGTAACTTTTATGGACAGTAAAACTCAAAATCATAGCAAGTATATATCCGTATATATTAATCTAATTGCCTCATTTTGAATTTCAGTTCCTGCTAATGATATTCATTAAAAGAGCTAAAGCTAATCTCCTGCTCATAATTGCATGATCTTGTTTCTAATCTGGCTAGGCCAACACCGCCACACTTGCTCTTGTTCACCACACCTCCCTGTGTTCCCTTACAATCATTCACTTACAAGCTCTCCTTGCTCTTTCCTCCTCCTCTAGATACCCACACCCTACAAGTGCAATTTTTATAGTCAAATTTGAGCTTTTTCCTCCTCCACTCAGTACTCTACCATTTCCATCATCAAATTGTGTTATAGTTGAATCTGTTATAGTTGGATCCAAGCCATAAGGATGCTTCACACAAGTGCTCACATTATTCTTCTTCAAAAAATTGCAAAATCAATCCTGTCAATTTTGAGTGCAAAAATGGAGAGTGACAATCTTGAGAGTCGTTTGATTGGAATGAATAGAATGAATGGAGCTTAGATGATGAGGAAGATTTTATTGGGGTACTCATGAGAAGGTAGAATTGTACATTGGAATCATGTTATCTTCAAGATAGAATGCAATGTATTCTGAGCAGTGAGTTTGTATTGAAATTATTTTGTGGATTGGCTGCTCAAGCATTTAGATAGCTTACTAGAATGGATTTATTATCATTCCAAGCTTTAGTAAATGTCATCAAAAATCATGGAGTATTTAGAAATGCCTCTCAAAGAACACAAACTCCGATGTGGATACAAGTTGCCTTTGCTCTTGACAGGTTTGGTCATCATGGCACTTGACAAGAGGGTTAAACCCATGGGAGATTAGTGTTGGCTCTACAATTGTGTTTACCAAAAGAGCAATGAATGCAATTATTTCTATCTTGGGCAAGGAGGTAAAATGGCTGGATTGAGAAGAGAGGTCAAGAATATTTATGTGGGTTTAGTGGATCGGACTTTATTCAGATTGTCACAACAACCCAAGTGGATGGGGAGACCTTTTTGAAAAGGGATTTTATTCTATTAATGGTCAAGTTGCATGAACAACAAGAGAAGGATTATTCATTTCATTGGGAGTAAGAATTTGTATTTTTTTCAATGTTCATATGTGGAGTGGTAATATTTATTAGTGTAAGATGAAAACAAGTATTATCCAACTTGTAATTTTGTGAATTGTCAACGTGTAGGAATGTCAAGATCTTGCCACAACATGGCATGTATAAAAAAATCACCTATATGGATGGATTTGAATATAGGGAGTGAGTGTATCTTGTTTGAGCACCATCAATTTTTGTTAGGCAATTCTGGTTATATTCCTATGAGATATTTATTTCCCTCCTTCAAAGAGGCCCAAACACACAACAAGGATAGTTTTAATAAGTATTTGGCATGTGCTAGAGTCCCAAATGAGCATTACATTGGAATTTTGAAAGCTAGATGGCATTTGTTCAAAGCAATAAGAGTTCAACTAAATGATCCTAGGAAAAATGTGGATCTATTAAGATGGGTGGCATTGTGTATTATTCTTCACACATTTGGATTAAATGTGCAAAAATTTAGGTAGAAGAAGACTTTGATGATTAGGATTTAGATATAAGAATGAAGAGCATAATTTGGACCAAGTAGACTTGGAGTATCATATAGAGAAAAGAGAAGAAATAATAAATCATTAATGCCAAATTATTTGGCCTATCTAAGGTCCCAATCAATGTAATATATTTTATGACCTCTTGATCAATGTCATATCTTTGATGTACTTCAAGTGTGTTATGATTCAATCAACTCTATTTGATGGACTTTGAGTGTGTTAGATGTACTTGGAATGAGTAATATTACACTTGGGCTTGGTCAAATTGTGGAATGCACTTGGCTTGTTAAAACTAGTATGGTTGCCTAAGATGCATGAGGTGAGTATTTTGATAGAAATAAAGAATGAGGAAATGAGAGAGTAAGTCAAGAATATATGAACTCTAGAGCAATGAGTGAGTAATTTGCAAATCCATGATATTTAGAGTATGAGGAATTTAGGAAATATCTAAATGGTTGGATGAGAAACAAATATAGTTGCAATGTTATTGGTGGTTGAAAGGTAGTGAAGAGAAGAGAAGCTAATGTACACCAATGGAAAAGAGAAAAGAGGAAGAGAAGTGGGAGAGAATTGGGGAGCAAATAAAAAGTATGGGTTAAAATTTGGAGACTTTAAGGAAATTTGGGAGAGAGCTTGAGTTTTTGGGAGAGGTAGATGGCATATGGAAAGAAAAATGGGGACGTGTAGATGATATCAACCACTAGCCAAGAGAGAGGAAAATTTTGAGAGAAATAGGGAAAGAGGAAGGATGTTTCTCAAAGAGGACAAATTTGAAATTGATAGAAATTGGGACGAGAGAAACTAGAAAAGGAAACACAAAGGAAGGATGCTTTTAAAAGAGAGGAATGAACGAGGACAAGAGCTGGAAAGCCATTTAGAGAGAACCAAAACCATTCATTTGTGCTTGCAAATCATAAGCATTTTGCATAGAGAGGAGGGAGAGAGGACAAGGTAAGGGAATCAAGAAAAGAGTAAGCATTTTGAGTGGAGAGGATGGGGTGAGAGAATTAAGAAGAGAGAGACTAAAAGAATTTTTGCAGTGCCAAAGGTAAGGCAAGGCAAGATGGCAATTGAGGAGTATGAGAGAGAGAGAGGTTGAAATGGAACATATGGAGGAGATGTCCAAAGAACCATGGCTGATAAGGTTTCATAGCATTCTCAATTACATGCCATACTTAAGTGGGGTTGGTTAGATAAAAAAAACAAATCCAAAAAGCAACAGAGTACATTTGGGAAATCAATCCTTGCCTTTTTCTATGATGCACATGTTTGGACCAACTTGAGTAAAGCAAGTTGGATGCACTTGGATTGACAATAGCACTTGGCATTGACTATCTAGAACCACATGTAATTGATAATCAAATTTCTCTCAAAACATGTTTTGTTGATTGCACAATTCTCAATGTAAAATCTTGAATCTAAGTAAAATCAAAATCAAAATGCCTTGAATTTGATTGTTTGGCATATAATTTACATAGCGAGCAAACTCTAAATGTGTGCACCACATGAACCTAGTCATACATGCCATGCAAACCAACTTTGCCAATTTGTGTGGTGGGCATTGGTTTGCATAGCCTATACAACATGGTTTGCACAATGTCCATGTTTGGGTTTCCATTGTAGCCTTGATTGTGGTACTTGGTTTGCATAGCCTGGGAATGTGAGTTTAGGTTTTGACATCAATTTTTTACATAGAATTTGCAATATGGAGATGGTAAATATCAACAAATTTGTGCGTTGACATGTTTGTAGGTAGCAATGTGCATGGATTTTGAATGCACTTAGGAGAGGGATACTCATAGAGGGATAGTTAGAGTGAGAGATTATTTTCTCACCATAGTTATGATTTGCTGTGCATTTTGTTTGCTAGTGGGTACTACAAAGAGGAAGGAGACAATTCTATAGAGTACAGTGAAAGATTGGTTTCTTGTGAGAGATAGGACAACTAGGAGATATTTAGGTAGACAATGTGCATATCACACATTCAGACCATTTTTCCAACTCTTGTGGTCATCGCTTATTCTAGTTGTGAGAAATTGGAGTGGTGTTCCAAGATCATGAGGAGGAGATAGTGCTACTTTACTGTGAGTAGTATTTCATGGTATTTTTTGTATTGCATACTTTGAGGTGATCATATGGACCAATTGTCCAAAGTAGGATATGGAGATCTTATTGTGTTCTATATGGGAGCTTGGTCACTTATCGGCAAGAGTTCATGCCAATTCATGTTTGATGGGTATGCCTTGTTGAGATAGATGGATATTTTGATGAGTTTAGAGGTTTTATGGTTGGACCATATAGTACTCATTAGGTTTATCTATCCAAGATATATTAATTGTGGATGTCAAGGGTCTTCTTTATCATAGGAACAATCCTCATGGAGCTATACATCCTCCACAATTTTTTCCAATGGATACCCTTAGTACTTTGTACACCTCATTATTTCAGCTCCTTGTAGCACCTCTAGATAGATTTAGGAGCTTCTACGGCTCTGTCCATTAGGTTCCTAGAGGAAAAATGGACCACTAGTAGATTGAAGGATTATAGTTTTGACCCTTATTAGCTTTTGAGGAAAGCATTTAATGAGCCTCCAATGCATGCTCAAGAGAAGAGATGGATGTTGTAATAATATGGAGTTTATGAACAAGTTAGTCGAGACTAACAAAGTAAGAAATAGGCCAAATTAATTATAAGAATATACTAGAAGCATCTAAGAAGGCACTTGGTACCTTTCAAGTGTTGGATAATATGCATGCCAAGTAGTGACTTCTAGGAGGAAGCTTCTTGGCTAGCTTAGCTTCCACACTAAGTAAACAACTTCTAAAAGGATGCTTCCATATTAGCTTAGCTTAGCTTGCATGCCAAGTAGGCGGCTTCTAGAAGGAAGCTTCTAGGTTAGCTTGGCTTGCACTCTAAGAAGAAAGCTTCTTGAGAAGCTTCTCAAGAGCCTTGTATGTTCCCTATAAATACTAAAGCCTAAGCTCATGTTAGGCATTTGGAGTTTCCCTCATTCAAGAATCCCAATGTGATCTTTCACTCCAATCTTCCTTTCTCTTATTTCTCTTCTTGGTCTTTTACATTGCTATCAAAACAAGAATGGGATGGATGGAATTTATAGA
This sequence comes from Lunularia cruciata, assembly GCA_948567375.1. NCBI lineage: Eukaryota > Viridiplantae > Streptophyta > Marchantiopsida > Lunulariales > Lunulariaceae > Lunularia > Lunularia cruciata. The sequence continues at coordinate 11,326,252 of OX419760.1, forward strand.
CCACCAAATCAATCTCTACCAAACCATTGGGATTTTTTTGTCCATATTACCCAAGCATCATTTCACACAATTCATCATCTCATGCTTTGGGTAGAGTTTTTTGAATATGATCACCTTGTTTGATGAACCCTTGGTACTTTTGATTGTAACTTATGGAAAATGGTGAATATGTTGCATCTACATGTTAACTTAGATAACTGTAGGTATTTTTATAGAGTAGTGTCCATGGCAGCAATGCCTAAATTTATCATTGCTATGTAGCAATAAATCTAACACCTTCCTTGGTTATTGGAAGAACAAAACCATCAACAACAAGAGCATGTAGAAATAGCACTATTTTGATAAGAAGAAGAGAAGATACATTTCCAAAGCCCAAGGTATTTGAAAGGAAGAATCTCTCAAGTGCAATAGAGAAATTTTTTGTTTGATTACAAATGTTATTTTGAAGCTATAAATCTTCAAGATGAATAGAGACAAATTCTCTTGGCTTTAAGCCAATCGGATGGAGTGGCAAAACTATGATGGCAATTCTAAGTGGTGAAAGAGGAAGATGAAAGACTGAGCACCACTATTCAAATTCTAGTGTATTGACTTGGTATTATTCTTGGATGTTTGGCTTTGAGGAAAGAGTGGAGAACTCTTGGACCCACAATCCTTTTTGGTTTAGATTCTTCTATAGTCCACGGATAGCCCATGTGAAGGAATCCTTGACATAGTATTTGGATGAAGATAAGGCTACATGCTTAGGGAATAATTCTATGAGCATGGATATTCCTTTAGACTTTTGATTTGATATGACTTTTTGCCTAGTAACTTGAGTTACTATGGTAATTAGTAACTTTGGTGTGTAACTATTTCACAATTATATAAACTAGAGATAAGGAGGTACTCGTGATCTTTCACTTGCAACTATCTCTCTCTCATTGAGCAATGTGTTGAGTCTTGGAGGTGCCTTGGAGTTTTAGCCTTGGAAGAGAGTGATGGAGTTTGAGTTCTTTGCCTTCTTAGTCCATGGTGTGCTACCTTAGTAGCCATCAAAGGTTCATCTTGAGTGAGAGATAGGCCGGCTCATAGTTCATGGTTGGGGAACACACACATGGCATGATTGATGGACTGCCATTCTAGTTGATTATGGAGGTCATCCATCTTGCATTTTCTTTGCCACAAGGTAGTGGGAGTAGGAAGTTGGTACCTTGCCATTGGGTGTAGGATTTTTTCTTGTTAGAGATTGCATGACAATAGATACTTGGCAAGGCAATGTGTTTAAAAAGCATATAGGCCTCTTTTTCTAGATTATAGAAGCCCTTCTTGTTCTAAGTAGGAGGCCAAAGGTGGTTTATAAATATCTTTCTTTGAATGTGAAGTCAAAGGTAAAGAGTTTGAGAATGGAGTTACAACAAGCCAAAGATGATTATGATTAGAAGAGATAATGTTATAGGCAATTAGTGCAAATTTAGCCTTTGTACATAACAAATTCACCTCTTAGGATGGTTGTTGGTTCAAGGTGACTTTTGTGGGTCAATTTCTCACTCATATACTCATGGAAGGTGGGTTTATGGGTTCATGGGAAGGATGATGTATTTTATGGCATTGTCTCTAATGAGGTTTGTGAGGAAGCATATGAGTTGGAGTTGGGTGAGTGAGTTCAAAGTTAGAGTGTTACTTAAAAACCATATGTTTTCCCACTTGTCTCCTTATAAATGGCATTACCACACTAGGGTTTTTTTTATTTTTTTCATCTCAAACTTGTGTTTGTATATGGTTTTCATATATTTTGATATGATTTTGAACTCAATTTGTGTATAGTGGTCCATGTCCATGTGTATCCTTTAGAGAACCAATAGTAGATCCACTATGATGAGAGGAGATGATGCTCTAGATATGGTTTTGAGAGGAGGTGATGGTAGGAGATGTTGCATTCTCATCATTTTTGCTAATGATGTGTATACTAGGAAGGGAAAGCATGGCGAGAGTGAGAGGTCTATGAGAGAGAGAGGGAGAGCATGGAGTGAGTGAGGAGTGCAAGAGAATAGTTGAGGACCTAGCTAAGGAAGCAAATATAAGCATGGATGCCTAGAGGGACTTTAGTGGAGGGAATATGAATGGACCCAATACTAATGCTTTAAAAATAATTGATATAGACAATGTTGTGGTATTTGAGCACCAAAGTAGCAGATTGTGAGAAGAGGGAGAGTTAGAGCTAGAGAGAGTTTAGTGAGGGACTTAAAGGCTAGACAATTGAGGTCTTTGAGAGAGTTTGAGCATGGTAAGAGACTTGGAAGAGAGAGAGATCATGGTATGGGGGATTTATTGGAGAGAGAGCACTCTTTGGTAGAGAAGGAGGGTGTTTTATTAGTGCTTTAGCAATAGGCAAGAGTGCTAGAATTACTATATTAGTTGAGCTAGATGTGGTTCTAGCTTAGAGAGAGTTGATGGTAGAAGGTTATGAGAGGCATGAAGAAAATTATAGACAAGAGTTTGTGCTTACTATGGAGGGAGTAGAGAGAGCCCAAGCCAAGTTAGTTATAGTGTAGGTATAGTTAGATAAGGTTACCACCACATTAGAGAAAGCGCATGAGGAGGTGAGTGACAAGAGGTCCCTATAGATATAGCGGTGCATATGGGAACTCAAACTAGTTTTGATGTTAGAGAGATGATCACTAGGTCTAGCAGGGTAGATGTACAATCACAAGAGACACAAATAGAGTCTTGTTTGTATGGATGGCCTAGGGTAGAGCCTAGCATGATTACTAGTGACATGGACATTGTTGCATGGAGATCTTGCACATCCATCCAATTTCAGCCATATCTTTGAGGAGATTGAGTGGTTAGAAGAGAAGAGGATGCTTCTCACATGTGAAATTTTTAGGCTTTTGATGTTGAGATAGAAGATAAGTTTTAATTTGACAATTTATTTCTTGCTTCATTTACTCTCATGAAGGAAGATTTTAGTTAGAGTAAATTTTAGTCCTAGATATTGGTTGTTTGGTAGATATTATGTGAGATACAAGCTATCTTGCCCACTACTTGTCCTCCATGGCTGCATAGCATGGATGGACCCTTTGTAGACCACAAATTATTTTATATATATCTTTTGTCCTTGCATTAAGGAGTTCATGGAGTTTTATGTGATGAGTTTGAGGTTATCATTTGGACTAATAAAATGAGACATGTTGCAAAACATATTTTTAGGGAGATAAAGGCCATGGGTTCTTGCTTGAGGGTGTAAAAGATGGTATGTATCTCATGGGATTGCTTGATAACATGGATGACTATAGAGACCGCTTCAAAGAGTACATACACCAACCTTATAGTGCATTTATAGCATTAGGTATATCCTCATGAGATATAATGATAGTTGATTTAGCATTCCTACCCTAATGTAGGAATCATCCACATGGTACAATGTATCTTTTTCCATTTATTCCCTTCTATTTTAGAGCATTAGATTCAACAACATCATCATCATCATCATGTCACCACTTGATAGCTCAAGTACATAGATTTACCATAAATTTAAGGTCAGTTATTGACTTCCTCATTGGGACATGGAATTTTGGTCATCTCCTAGATTATAGTGTGGAATCCTACCAAGGTTTGGCATCCACCTTTAGGACTCCCTTGCATGATGGGAAATGGGATCTACTTTGGAGATATAGATCCGTGTTGATTGGGAGATCCATCATTAGGCATATGAATGTAATATTAGAGAGTATAAGACTAGAGCATCTTCCACATGAGTTTCTCTCTTGAGATAGGGCTAAGGATATGGATAGTACTCTTTAGCCTTCCACCTACTATGCCATGAGGAGTTATAGACTTGAGCACCAATTTGTGTACATTTATATACATTTTGCATACATATTATTTAAGTGTATTTATATACTTTTGTGTCTTACCAAATGTTATGTGGTTAGACCCAAAGTGATGTTTATGGATTTTGTAGTCCACAATTTTGGTGAGGAATATTATCAATAAGTGATAGCCTCTAAAGGCCCAATGGTAGTCCTAATATTGTGTGCCTCCTCTCAAGGATTGTGTTAACTCTCTATTGAAGTAAGTAAGAAGTAGCATTTGAGCATTGTTGTGTGTAGGAATCATGGAACCGCAATTACAAGATTTGATGCAAGGAATGTAGGGGATGTTGAACAAGTTTTGGGAGATCAAGATGACCATAGAGGCATTGCAAAGTCAAGTATGTACCTTCAAGAATGATCAAGCAATGCAAGAAGGGGAAACATCTCAAAACCTAGTACCAATGGTTGAAGTACCTAGAGAGTCACTCATGCCAATGACATCAACCCCAGTTAATAATAAAGCCACATTGTTGCTATATATGAAGAAGTTATGCAATATCAAGCCTTAAAAGAGACAATTTCCCATGTAAGTAGTGGAGAATTGGATTTCAAGAATGAATCAATACTTTTGTGCATTCATAAAAAGGATCACCAATCATTTTGCAGGCATGTTTGCATGTGGGTACTTGATTAAGAAAGCACTCACATGGTATGATGCTTGGGAACAAGCAATGTTGGTAGAAGGAAGAGAGGTCATTTGGACGGTGATGCAGGAAGAGCTACTAAAGAACTTCCAATCCATGGAATTTGTGCAGATGATCCAAACCCAACTAAGGAGGTGAAGCAAAAAATAGCATACAAGAGTACATGGAGGCATTCTTGATCTACAAGTTGCAATAATTGACATGAGTCTAGTAGAAGCTTTGGATAATTTCAATTGAAGGCTAAAAGAGCAAATTCACCAAGAAGTAATGGTACAAAATCCTTGCATTATTTTTGAAGCCATTGCTTGTGCTCAAAGAATAGTAGGGGCAGGTGAAGGGGTAGTCATGGCTTAACATTATTAAGCTGAAACGTATCATTTTGGTGGACCAAGTCCTATGGAATTGGGCAACATTTAGTTTCAAGATTGAGGAGCATGACCGCTCTAAGGATAAGGGGGATGGAAGGAGAAAGGAGAAATGGAGTCCCATGAGGAGAAGAGACTCAAGAAAAACAAAATTGTTATTACAATTGCAGCCAAGTTGGGCACATAGCTATCAAATGACGTGCTCGTCTTCCTAAAAACCCTCGGTTTCCACACGAGTGATCTTTGAACAACATGGAGAGACAAATGGGAGTGGAGGATATGAAATCATATAAAAAAGATCATATAAAGATCACCAATAAATGTACCTTGCGGCCTTATTGGTTCAATAAAGAAGCAAAAAAACAAGGGTAGGAAGAGGACGAGTGCATAAAGATCACGGAAGACAAACTCACAATTGATTGTCATGAATGGAGTCCTATAAGACAATAAGGTGAGAATATTGATAGATCCTAGAGCAACAAAGAATTTCTTATTTTGCTCTATTGTAATACGATTATGAATAGATCTAGAGAAGGATAATAATGTAGAACTAGCACTACCTAATGGTAGACAGAGAAGATTGAGTTGTTACCTAGAAAGGGAGCACTCTCTATAGGAGAGTATCAAGAAGCAATTGAATGGTAAGTGATACATTTAGCTCAAATGATGCAATCTTAGGAATATCATGGATGGAGCATTATAACCTTAAGATTGATTGGAGGGAGAAAGTAGTGAGAACTTGCAAATGGACGATCATTAGGGTTAAAGAAAGATCACATAGGCAAGAATTGTCACTTTATGTTATAAGGACAATAAAAATCTATAAAATAAATAAAATTTTCATGGGTCTAATAAGAGAAGTCCAGAGTGCACAACTCAATGGAAAAAATTTTGAAAAATTGAAAGATGTGGTCAATGAGTTTCAAGATATCTTCTTGGATGATCTACCAAGATTACCACCAAAAAGGAGAGTAGATGTAATATCAAGAGCTAACCATATGATTTAGATGTGAAATTCTATGTAGTAACATCTAGAATGATGTTATACATGATGGTCAAAATAGATCAGATAGAAGTATGACCAAAAGAGTACTTTTACTAATAGGGCAAAAACCAAAACAGACTTGAGAACCTTGAAACCAATAGCTAGACATATGATTTAAATGTGAGAATTGGTTTGGTAATATCTAAAAGGATGTTACACATGATGGAATAAACAGATCAGAAAAAGGTATCACCAAAAGGGGACTTCTACTAAAAGAGTAAGAACCGAAATATGCCTAAAATCTTTGAAGGAAATTTCAAAGGCCTAAACGGATGAATTAGGCATAAAAAATGTGCACATTCTCCCCCCTCCTTGGCCAATGAAGGAAGGGCTGGCCTTCCCTTCCCCTTCCTTTGTCTTGTCAAGAGCTTTCCAATGGTATCTTACATGATTCTGAGATTCCTACAAGAAGATTCCATGAAAGATTCCTTCTGGTCAAAGCCTATTTGACCACCTACATAAGACCTAGACCAAACATATCACCTATCCAAGTAAGTAATCCAAGGGTGGAGCTTGCTGACATGTCACCTATCTGTGTGTTTAATCCTATGGTGGAGCTTCCTTGGAGGAGATCCTCTTTGTCTATATAATAAAGAGAAGGTACTCCTTTGGGACATTGAATGTTTGAGTGTAATCTGTGTTTTCTCTCTTCTCTTGTCCTTGGAGTATTACAATGGTATCAGAGCAAGTATTTTAGTCCAAGACAGTGGATCATCCCTCTTGGAAGAGCACGAACTACTAAAACTCAGTAATTTGAGGTGGAGAACATAGAGTAATTGTTAGACTTAGGAAGGACTTTAGAGAGCAAATAGGATGGATGCGCCGGGAGGACAATTTCCCGCACCTAGCTTTACATTCTCACATCCATTCCACATCAAGGTTATGTACATCTAGCATGAGCAGATGAGGGTATCGCTAGTTTATCACTTTGGTGCAAAATTCATGGATAGGGTGATGAACTCACCAAACCTGGTGATTCTACCTGTGGTGATGTATGACAAAGAAAAGGATTTGACAATCCACATTCTATTATGATAATATGGATATGAATGTCCCAAGTTCTCTCCCTTTCAACACTCAAGTAGAAATCCGTTATGTAGTGAGACCAAAAGTGATGTTTAGAGATTTTATGGTTAGGAATTTTGGTGAGGAGTATTATCAACAAGTGATAGCTTCTGAGGTCCCAATGGTAGTTCCGATAGTTTGTGTCCCTTCCAGAGTGATCATATTGACTATGTATTGAAGTAGACATTAGCAATTGAGTGTTGCAAGAACCATGGATCCGCAATTGCAGGAGTTGGTGCAAGGAATGCAAGGGATGTTGAATGAATTTTGAGAGATTAAGATGAACATGGAGACATTACAAAGTCAAGTGCCAATCCTCAAGAATGATCAAGCCATGCAAGAAGAAGAGCCATCTCAAAACCTAGTACTTGTGACAAAAGTACTTGGAGAGGCACCCGTGCCTACAAACCCTATCAATGATGAAGCCACATTGCTACTTTGGATGAAGAAGACTTGCAACATTGAGCCTTACAAGGGGCAGCGTACGATGGGAGTAGTGGAAAATTGGATCTTGAGAATGAATCGATATTTCCGATTGTTCTCAATGGAGATCATGGAGCATGTTGTAGGCGTGTTTGCATGTGGGTACTTGACCAATAAAGCCCTCACATGGTGTGATGTTTGGGAACGATCTATGTTGTTAGAGAGAAGGGAGGTCACATGGATAGTAATGCAAGAAAGATTCTTGAAGAATTTCCAATCGGTGGATTCTGTGCAGATGGCTCAAACTTGACTATGGGGATTGAGACAGAAGAACAACGTACAAGAGTATGTGGAGGCCTTTCTAGATTTACAATTCATAATAACCAACATGAGTCCAGCAAAGGCTCTCGACAATTTCAAACAAGGGTTGAAGGAGCGGATTTGCCAAGAAGTCATGGTACAAAGTCCTTGCATGGTATTTGAAGCCATTGCTTGTACGCAAAGAATAGCAAGAGCATTAGGTGGAGGTGGAGGTGAAGGAGTAGTTCTACCTCAACATTATTGTGTAGAAATGCTACACATGGGTAGACCAATACCAATGGAATTGAGCAACCTTTGATTTTGAGATCGAGGAGCATGACCGCTTCAAGGGTAGTGTGGATGGGTAGAAGAACAAAGAGATGGAGTCCCACAAGGAGAAGGAACTCAAGGAGAACAATGCCGTTGTTACAATTGTGGTCGTATTGGGCACATATCTACCAACTTTTGCACTTGTTTCCCTAGAGGCCCTTGGCCTTCATACAAGTGATCTTTGAAACAACAACATGGAGAGGCACATTGAAGAAGAGGAGGTGGAAATCACTTTGGGAAACAAAGATCACAAGTAAATGTACCTTGTAGTCTTACTGGCTCAATAAGGAAGCAAAAGAAGCAAGAGAAGGAAGAAGACTAAGATCTTGAAAGGCAACCTCAGAATTGATTGTCGTGAATGGAATCCTAGAAGGTAATCAAGTGAGAGTATTAATAGATATGGGAGCAACAAAGAATTTCTTGTCTCACTCTGTTGCAATAAGATTGTGAATGGATCTAGAGAGAGATGAGAGTGAAGAAGTAGAGTTACCTAATGGGAAAATAGAGAGGATTGAACCATTACCTAGATGGGTAACACTCTCTATAGGAGAATATCAAGAAGTAATTGAGTGGAGAGTGATACAATTAGCTCGTTATGATGCAATCTTAAGCATGCCATGGATGGAGCATTATAATCCTATGGTAGATTGGAGGAAGAAAGTAGTTAGAACCCATCAATGGTCAATCATTGGGGTTAAAGAAAAATCACACAGGCAGAAATTGCCTCTATATGTCATAAGGACGACAACTATCTATAAGACCAATAGATGTTTCATGGGTCTAATAAGAGAAGTCTAGAGTGCACAACTTGATGGACAAATTCCTGAGAAATTGAAGGATGTGGTGGATGAGTTTCAAGATGTCTTTCCTAATGATCTACCCTCAAGATTACCACCAAGAAGGAGAGTAGATAATAAAATTGAAACACTCCCGAGGAAGACACCTCCTTGTAAGGCCCCATATTGCCTATCACCTCATGAGTTGGAGGAGTGTAAGACTCAAATTGAAGAGATGTTGCAAAAAGGGTTCATCCAACCTAGCATATCACCATATGGGGCCCCTATCTTGTTTGTGAAGAAGAAGGATGGTACAATATGCATGTGCATTGACTATTGGGGTCTCAATCAACAAACAATGAAGAACAAATACTCCTTACCTCGCTTGGATGACCTGTTTGATCAACTCCATGGAGCAAGATACTTCACCAAATTGGACTTGAAAAGCGGTTACAATCAAATCCAAATTGCAGAGGAGGATTTGTACAAAACTGCCTTTCAAACCAGGTATGGCCACTTTGAGTATGTTGTGATGCCTTTTGGCCTCACCAATGTACTTGCCACTTTCATGAGTCTAATGAATGACATATTTTTTCCATACTTGGATAAGTCTATTATCGTCTTCTTGGATGATATCTTAGTATATAGTAGCAAAATGACGGAACACAGACAACATCTACGAGAGGTCTTCTAGATTCCAAGATAAAATTGATTGTACGCCAAAATCTCAAAGTGTGAGTTGGCAAGTCTGAAGTAGACTACTTAGGTCATAGAGTAAGTGCAGAGGGCATTCAAGTATTCATGGGTAAAATTGAGATCATTCAAAAATGGAGTGCACTTGAAGATCAGACTCAACTCAAGAGCTTCTTGGGGTTGACGGGATTCTACCATAGATTTTTCAAGGACTTCTCCAAGGTTGCATAGCCTTTAATGGCACTACTTGGCAAGGGGAAGAAGTGGACATGGAGAATCGTACAAAAGTTGGCCTTTCAAGAATTGAAAACCACCGTGCTACATGCACCAATCTTGAAGTAGTATGACCCAAAACACCCAATCAAGTTGGCTATAGATGCATCAAGTGTAGCAATAGGAGCAGTCCTACAATAAGAGTGGCATGGCGGATGGCATCCAATTGCATATTTCTCTCAAAATTTGTTACTAGCAGAGCGCAACTACCACACCATAGAACAAGAAGAGCTAACTATCATTCTGGCAACCAAGCATTGGAAGCACTATCTGGGCAAGAAGGCATTTGTAGTAGAGATAGACCACAAACCTCTAGTCTACCTCGAGACGCAAAAGGATCTATCTCGTTGCCAAATTTCATGGACAGAGTGGCAACAATGCTTTAACATGACAATCACCTACATGGAAGGTAAGAAGCAACATGCAGATACATTCACCTGCATGCCAATGGCAAACAACTTGGTGGTAGAGGTTAAGAATAACCCTGAATTCTGGCCATAGATTCTGGCTACTACAAAAACTAATCCACAGATTGTAGAAGCGCAATCATCCAAAGGTGTCACCAACACCCATGTACTCACCTTTTGTGATGGCAAATTATGGATCCTAAATGTCCCAGAATTACACACCACCATTCTAGCGGAACGTCATGATTGGCCATTGTAGGTCATGTTAGAGTGGACAAGACCTTGGATGCAATCAAACACCATTACTATTGGCCCAAGATGAGCAACGATGTGATGGAATGCATGCACAGCTGCCTACTTTCTCAACAGAACAAAGCTTCTAATCAAGGTCTTGCAATGCTCCTTCAACCTCTCCCCACTCCTACCCAATGTTGGGAACAAGTGAGTATGGATCTCGTTTGTGAATTACCCAAGTGCGGTACCCACATTTTTGTTTTTTTTTTCTTATTTCTGAAGAGGAAGTGTATATACAAAGTTGAATTGCGCATGTATGGCAAAAGAAGGTGAAGAAAGGTGTCCTCGGGATGTCACCCAAGGTAAATTGACTTTGTGTCAAAAGGCAAGGTACTCAGAATTGCCATGTCAGCATGCAACCCAAAGTAAGGAGACTTCATCTTGGGGATGCTCAACTCAAGGCAAGGACAATGTAACAACTTTCCTTCAGGGCAAGACTTTCAAGAAGGAACCATTCACAAAAATGGCGGGCATATGCGTGAGGGACCATTGACAGTGACAAGAGCATGCAATAGGTGTGATTTCTTGGTAGAAACTTAAAGTGAAGGAAGATGGAAGAGGTGCGCCACTATAAAATTTGGGTTAAAGACAAAGCAATGACAAGCAATTTTCCACCGCCATTAAGAAGTCATCCTATAGAAGATCATGGGAAGGGAAGTGTAGTCAAAGACGCGCTGGTGTGTTGAGAGGAAGTAGAGAGAGTTAATCCAAGAATCAGTAGGAAGAATAGTCCTCAACCCAAAGTGGAAGAGAGAAAGATGGGAGGTGGGAAGAAGAACTTTGAATTCGCAGTGAGAAATCATGCAATTTGGAGGTTAGATGTGATTGCAAGAATTGAGGTCCTGAGCAGGGTTTGGATCACATTCTTGGCATGGAACTGGAATGTTAGTTTTCCAGGTTTCATGATTGAGATCATCAAGAATAAGTGTCTCGATGGCCTTGAGGAAGAAGTGGAGAGAGGAAATCCGGCTTGATAGATAGAGTCGGATTGGAGATTAGTACTTGGGAGAGAAGCAAGCACAGAGCATGGTGCAACGCTCTTGGAGAAGGGAGAAGTAGCCAAAGATACCCAAGAAGTGAGAGATGCCTTTTCTTTGAAGCACACAAAAATGGCTATAAAGTGGAGAGCTATAAGGATCCTATCAAGAGGGGGATTGTGAGTTCTCTAATGGTGATCTTGAAGCCGGGGAGAATGACCTATGTGATGAAGCACTAAGCAATGTTCTTCCATAAGATGTTTGCAGGAAAGCCAATTAATTGGGCAAAGTATCTTCATTAGAGGACAAGACAGATGGTGTGGAATTTGTGAGACAAGTTGCCTCCACATTACATTGTGATGTTTGCAACCCATTTGGGGGTGGACTTGCTCAATGCGGTGGAGAGACACAAGATGGTGTCCCATTTCTACCCCGACTTGAGAAGAGATGTTGATGCAGAGGAGCAGCAATACATCTTGCAAATCAAGAGTAGCGACAAGTACTACGAGCAGACATGGCAGAGTGTGCAATTGAAGGTGAGTACTCCAAAGTCAAAGAAGAGGACTCAACAAGGAGAATAAGAAGAAGTAGTAGAGAAGGAGCGACCTCGAAAAGCTAGAAAGATGAACCCGAGGAGAGAACTAGTGGTAATCGCATTGTTGGACAAAGAGTCAAAAAGGGAAGTTGAGTGCAAGTCCAAAGACTCAAAGAAGGAGGAAGAACCCAAGTTCATGCTTCAGAGTGGGGACACAAGTTGTGCTAGTGATGATGGAGTAGAGATGCAATCGGTCCTCAAAAAGGAGGAAGCCAAGATGGAGACGGAGGAGAAAGGTAACTCAAAATTGGAAGACAAAGTTTCAAAGCAAGAGGAAAAGAGAGTTACAATTCAAAGGGGAGTCCATTCCAAACTTAAGGTGAAGTATGAAGTGGGGTTGAGTAAGGTAAGAGAAGTGGAGAGAAGAAGTTTAGGGAGCAAAGAATCCATTCCTATAAGGTGATTGCGGCTAAGAAGGCGAGTGTCGGGTGAGGAAGAGAAGAAGAAGGAGATAAGTCCGCAAGCCAAAGTAATTCCGAGTGAAGGAGTAGATTATCTATAGGAGATTGTGTGCCTGTTGTTAGTGAAGTTAGAACACAAGAAGAGGGAGATGCAGTTGATGTGTCCGGAGGTGAAGATTGTATTGCAGGTGTTAGCTCGATTAGAAGAAGAGAACTTGAAATTGAAGAAGAGTAAAATCCGAGATGAGGAGGAAAGGGAAGTACTATGAGTAGATGCAATAGTGTAGAATCAAGTAATCAAGAACCTGAAGAGAGAAGTGGGGAGTAGAGAGAGAACCATAGAGCAGAATGACATAGCAAGGGAAAGACAAGTAGTTGAGTATGGAATCTTGAAACAGCAGTTTGTTGATTTGAGATTAGAGATTATCCATGCTATGGCAAGAGTAGCAGAGAAGGAGCAAGAGCTTGATAGAGTGATGGAGAGTGTAGAAGAGAAGAAGCAGCTCTGGCAAAGAGAGTTGACATTGAGATATAAAGATGAGGAAAGATTAAGAGAGTTACTTCACAATCAGGAGGAGAAGATTATGCAAAAGGAGAAGGAAAAGGAGATAGTGAAAGCTGAGTTCAAAGCAGAATTGGCAATGTATAGAGAAGATTGGCTTGTAGATCAAGAATGGGAGAGAAGGATGAGACTGGAGCCATTGAAAGAGATAGTAACAAAGATGAATATGATGCTAAGTACAAAAACCAACGTGCAAATTGAGGAGACAAGACTGCACAAGTTGAAGTTGTTGGTGTAGGAGACGAGGAGGAGAAATGCAAAGGATAAAGACTTGAACGCTTTACTTATCAGTCTCAAAACTTGTGTAGATAGGAAGATATTGGAAATGGAAGATAATATCATGATTAGATTAGATTTAGTGAAATTGGAAATAGATAAACTTTGGAAGGATGTAAGAGTGAAACCCAAAGTAGATGACATAGGAGTGCAGATATCTTTGGAATTACCATTGGAGATATTAGATAAGAGTGGGTCAGGAGATAAAGGTTTAGAAAGATTACCCGCTAGTGGAATTGTAGATCAAGAAGGAGAAGTGTTAGAATTGGTAGAGGAATAAGAAGTTGTGAAACCCGAGGACAGAGTAGTAAGTGAAGTTACTTTGGGATTGGAAGCCGAGGAAGAAGTAGACATCAGATCGGAGTAGTAACAGATTTGAGATCTAAAGAGGCAAATATGAAGAGGTGGTTTGTCATTTTGGATCTGCAGGTAGGAAGAGTTGTTAGGAAACGGTATAGTTGTTAGTAACTATCATTTTCTTCACTATTTAAAGGTGGCATTCACAATCATATGTTGTTCAGTGCTCATTATTTTTGAGAATAGATAAAGTGAAGTGCTATGAAGCAGTGCTCATCGCTTGAGCTTGATTCCGAGTATCAATTCTGTGCTTGTGTTTGTAAGTGTTGGGAAAATTTGAAGTGCAAGTTTTTGTGTTTGTTGGATCTTGGATTCCGTAGCCTTGATCTTTACTCTATGTGTTTGATCTTGAGTGAAGTGCAATCAAAGCAATGCCTTGACAGATCTGAGAGGAATTGTAGTGTTGGTAGTATTCAGCATTTGTAAGTGCAGTGTAGTGTTGAAGTGAAGCAATTTTGATTGAGGAAGTTATGCCTTCAGTGGAAGGGTAGAACACAATTCTGAAGCAAAATTGTTTTTGCAGTGAAGTGCCATTTTTGGGAGAGCCAGAATCATCACAATCAAGATTGTTGGAAAGATTTGATGGAGTTGTGATTAAATGTGACACATTGTTGTGACAAGATAACGAGTCAGTGCTTGTTACTCTCTTCTAGGTGTGGTTTCTAATTGAGAGATTAAAGACGCAACCAAGAAGAACTACTTGTTGCTGTTTGACCTTGTATTTGACCAATTCTAACCAATATCTCTGCGGGAACAAACTTTACTTACCTGATTACCGTAAAAGTGATATTTCTCAGGTTGTCACACCAAGACCACCTCAGGGTTTGACGCCATCGTGGTCTTTGTGGACCAGCTTAGCAGAATGATTCATGTATGCCCTACCACCAAGGATGTGACCACTCCACAACTAGCTCAATTATACTTAGATGCAGTCTTTTCTCACCATGGTGTCTAGAGTACTCATCACCGCTAGAGGCACCCAATTCACTAGTTTGTTTTGGCAAACATTGTTTGGTTTCTTCAAAACCAAGTTAACCATGTCCATAGCTTACCACCCACAAACAGATGGCCAAACAGAGTGGGCTAATCGCACGATTGAAGACATGTTATGCGGCTTCACCGTAGAAGAGCAAGAGAGGTGGGACACCCTACTCCCGTTGGTGGAATTTGCTTATAACAATTTAGTGAATGCATCCACCCAGGTCACTCCTTTCTTCCTCATGTATGGTTAGCATCCCTTCAAACCTTCTAGCTTGATGAAGATCCGTCCATTGGCTACCAAGGTTGATGCAATCAACACAGTTGTTTCTAGAATCCAACAAAGTGTGGAGAAAGCCAAGCACAAATTACAGATTGCACAAAATTGACAGAAGCAGTATGTTGATGCACACCGTAGGCACATGGAGTTCAATGTTGGGGATCAATTGTGGCTATCAACAACCAACCTCACATTAGTTGGACCTCGTAAGCTCAGACCTCATTTTATTGGGCCTTTCTTGATTCTTCATCATGTCGGCACTGTGGCCTATCACCTTGAGCTACCACCACACATGAAGATCCATCCAGTGTTCCATGTCTCCCTACTTCACAAATGTGCTCCCCAATCAGGCTAGGATCATTCCACACAAGACATTCGACCTTGTCCGACACTCATTGATGGCATAAAGGAATATGAAGTGGAGCGGATTCTCCAAAAACACATGCGTGGTACTCGCCATTTGCGGGTGGACTATCTAGTACAATGGAAAGGTTACCCCCTCTATGAAGCAACCTGGGAGCCTACTGCCAATTTGACACATGCACCGGTGTTGGTGCAAGCATTTGAGCAACAATTGCACAACAAGGACATTGTGTCTTAAAAGAAGGGAGGTCTGTAATACCAAGAGCTAGCCATATGATCTAAATGTAAAATTTGGTTTGGTAACATCTAGAATGATGTTATACATGATGGTCAAAATAGATCAGATAGAAGTATCACCAAAAGAGTACTTCTACTAATAGGGCAGAAATCAAAATAGACTAGAGAACCTTAGAACTAATACCTAGACATATGATTTAAAGGTGAAAATTGGTTTGGTAACATCTGGAAGGATGTTACACATGATGGAATAAACAGATCAAAAAGAGGTATCACCAAAAGGGGACTTCTACTAATAGAGTAGGAACCAAAATATGCCTGAAATCTTTGAAGGCAATTTTGAAGGCCTAAATAGATGAGTTAGGCCTCCAGAATATGCAGATGCCCCCCCCCCCCCAAATGGAGGAAGGGTTGGCCTTCCCTCCTCCTTGCTTTGTCTTGTTGAGAGCTTTCTAATGGTACCTTACTCACATGATTCCAAGATTCCTACAAGAAGATTTCCTAAAAGATTCCCTCTAGTCAAAGCTTGTTTGACCAACCAGATAGGACCTAGACCAGACATGTCACCCATCCAAGTAAGTAATCCAAGGGTGGAGCTTGCTGACACATCACCTATCTGTGTGCCTAATCCTAGGGTGGAGCTTCCTTGGAGGAGATCCTCTTTGTCTATATAGTAAAGAGGTGCTCCTATGGGGCATCAAATGTTTGAGTGTGTAATCTGTGTTTGCTCTCTTCTCTTGTCCTTGGAGTATTACAGTAGATCATAAAATTGAGATATTTCCAGAGAAGACACCTCCTTGTAAGGCACTATATCGTCTATCACCTCATGAGTTGGAGGAGTGTAAGGCTTAAACTAAGGATATGTTGCAAAAAAGGTTTATCCTACCTAGTGCATCACTATTTGGGGCTCTTGCCTTGTTTGTGAAGAAGCAAGATGATACTATATGCATATGCATTGACTATCGGGGCCTAAATCAACAAATGGTGAAAAAAATACCCCTTATCCCAAATGGATGACCTATCTGATCAACTCAATGGGGAAAAACATTTCACCAAACTTGATCTATAGAGTGGTTACAACCATATCTGGATTACTGAGGAAGACATGTACAAAATTGTTTTTCAAACAAAATATGGTCACTTTGAGTACCTGGTCAAGCTATTTGGCCTCACTAATGCACCAACCACTTTCATGAGTTTGATAAATGACATATTTTTTCCATACTTGGATAAATTTGTTATCATCTTCCTAGAAAACATCTTAGTCTACAATAAGATGATGATGGAACACAAGCAACATTTGCAAGAAGTCCTCTAGATTCTATGATAGAATCAATTGTATACCAAAATCTCAAAGTGCAAGTTTGGCAAGTTGGAAATAGACTACTTGGGGCATAGAGTAAGTGCTAAAGGTATCCAAGTGTTAAAAAATAAAATAGAGGTTTGTTCAAAATTGGAGTGCTCCAAAAGATTAGACTCAACTCAAGAGCTTCTTGGGATTGATAAGATTCTATTGTCGATCTATCAAGTACTTCTCTAAGGTTGCATAGCCTCTATTAGTACTACTAGGCAAGAGGAAGAAGAGGATGTGAGGAATTGCACAAGAATTAGTCTTTCAAGAATTTAAAGACACATTACTACATGCACCAATCTTGAAATAGTATGACCCAAAATGTTTGATCAAGTTGGCTATAGATACATTGGGCATAGCAATAAGAGCAATCTTACAACAAGAGTGGCATGATGGATGTCACCCAGTTGTATATTTCTCTTGAAAGTTGTTATTGGCAAAATGCAACTATCCCACCCCCAAATGAAAAAAGTTGGCCATTGTCCTTGCAACCAAGCATTAGAAGCATTATCTTTGTGAGAAAGTATTTGTAGTAGAGACAGACCACAAACCTCTATTCTACCTCAAGACACAAAAGGATCTATCTTGTTGATAGATTTGGTGGTCAAAGTAGATACAATAGTTCAACATGACAATCACATATGTGGAAGGCAAGAAGCAACTTGAAAATGCATTTACCCAAATGCTTATGGCAAACAATCTGATGGTAGAGGTCAAAATGAACCTATAATTTTGGCTAAGGATTCTTGTTGCTACAAAAATTGACCCATAGATTGTAGGAGATCAATCATCCAAAGGCTTCACCGATACTTAAGGACTCACCTTTTGTGATGACAAATTATGGATCTTGGATGCCACAAACAGAAGAACCACCATCTTAGTAAAATGTCATGATTTTTCTATTGTAGGTCATGTTGGAGTAGACAAGACCTTAGATCCAATCAAATGGTATTACTTTTGGCCCAAGATGAGCAATGATGTGATGGAATATGTTTCAAGTTGCCTAGTTTATCATCAAAGTAAAGCTTCTCATCAAGCTCTTATAGAACTCCTTCAACTCCTCTCTACTCCTACACAATGTTAGGAATAGGTAAGCATGGATATGGTTTGTGAATTTCCCAAGACCACCTCAAGGTTTGAGTCCATTGTAGTCTTTGTTGACCATCTCAACAAAATGATTCATGAACATCCTACCACCAAGAACTTGACATGATTACTCCATAATTAGCTCAATTGTACTTAGGTGCCATCTTTTCTCACCATGGGCTTTCTCAAGTGTTCATCATCAATAGAGGCACTCAATTCACTAGTTTGTTTTGGGGAACACTCTTTGGCATCTTCAAAAACAAATTGGCCATGTCTATATTTTACCATCTATAGACCAATGGACAAATTTAGCAGGCTAATTGCACTGTAGAAGACATGTTCCGGGGCTTCACCTTAGATAAACAAGAGAGGTGAAACACCTGACTTCCACTAGTGGAATTTTCTTACAACAATTCAGTGAATGCATCCTCACAGATCACACCATTCTTCCTCATATATAGAGAGCATCCTTTCACACCTTTGAGCTTGATGAAGATCCATCGGGTGGCTATCAAGGTTGATGTTGTTAACACTTTTGTTTCTAAAATCCAACAAGGTGTGGAGAATGCCAAGCATAGGTTGCAAATTGCACAAAATTTACAAAAGCAATATGTAGATGCACACCACCAGCCTATGGAGTTCAATGTTGGGGATCAAGTCTAGCTATCAACAATCAACTTTACATTAGTTTGCCTTCATAAGCTCAGACCTCATTTTATTGGGCATTTTCCCAGTCTTTGTTGAATTGACATAATGGCTTATCACCTTGAGCTACTGCCACACATGAAGATCCACCCAATATTCCATGTTCCTTTCTATGAAGATATGCCCCCTAACCACCTCACTTCTTTCCATCAAAGACATTTGACCTTGTCCAACACTCATTGATGGCACAAAGGAATATGAAGTCAAATGCATTCTCGAGAAATGCACCTGTGGTACTCACCATCCACATGTAGAATATCTTGTACAATGGAAAGGGTACCCATTGTATGAGGCAACATGGGTTCCAACCAACTTGACCCATGCACTGGTGTTAGTGGAATCATTTGAGCAATAGCTTCACAACGAGGAAGTTATGTCTTAAAAGGAGGGGAGGTTTGTAATACCAATAGCTAGACATATTATCTAGAGGTGAAAATGGGCTTGGTAACAACTAGAAGGATGTTCTATATGATGGAATAAGTAGAGCAGATAGAGTATCACCAAAAGAATACTTTTGCTAATAGGGCAAAAGCCAAAAATAGCCAAAAAAAACTTTAGAGCAAATCTTAGAGGCCTAAACAGAGGAATTATGCCTAAATAGTGAGCAATTTCTATTCCCTTGGAAACTATATGGGCTGGCCTTCCTTTATCCCTATTTTTCTTAGCAAGAGCTTTCCAATGACACCTCATCCATGCAACTCTAAGATTCCTACAAGAAGATTCTCTAAAGATTCATTCTAGTCAAAGCTTGTTTGACCAACCAAATAGGACCAAACCCAACATGTCACATATGCATACAACTAATCTAAGGGCTGACATGTCACCAATCTATGTATCTTATCCAAGGGTGGATTTTACTTTGAGAGAATCCTTTTTGCTATATAACCAAGATAAGGTGCTCCTTTGGAGCATCAGTGTTTTGAGTGTGAAGCTTTGATTTTCTTCTTTTGGATTTTCTCTTGGGGGTTCTCCTATCCTTGGAACATTACACACAAAGTGAAATCTGGTCTATAACCATGATTAGCTCCCAATTAATTTCATTTTCACTCTCCATCCACTCTACTTGTGCGGTTTGTACTTGATAGAGTTCTTTCAAAGCTCTCATCTTGGAAGTTCTTCAATAGCTCTTTTCTCCTCAAGTTTTCAAGTTCCTCCATAACTCTCTCTTTAGGTTCTCATACTCCATCACCATCACCCATCATTTCTCTTGCTCCTTGATCATGGCAGTAACTTGAAGAAGCATGCATGCAAAGGGAGCAGATACAATGTATTGTGTACTTGAGAGTAATTATAGAATCATGGATAGTTCAAAGCTTGAGAATATCTAGACCGTGATCATATTGTGAGTCTTGCCATCTTTGCACTTTCTACATGTCCTAGCTTGACACACTAATACCCAATTTTCCCAAGGTAATATTGTTCATGGACCTAAATTTCCCCTAACATGGCCTATGACTTCTTCTTTTCTCATGACTATTTTGGAATTTGCTAATATTCCCTAGTATTGTCAAGCTAATCAAATGCTAGATTCATTCTGAGTTTGCTCCTAAGATCACTCACCTATAACTTGCTTGCACAATTGTCTCTATAATCCTTGATAAACTTGCTTACCTTATTGTCTTTATAAACTTTGATCTCTTGCTTTGGCTCAAATTGTGGTAGTTCTCAAAGTCTACACTAAATTCACTAAAAACTTATATTATCACTAAAATGGCTGGGCCAAGCAAGCACACAGTTACATGCATTCAAGTTAGAGCCCAAATCTAATACCATAGCCCTCTTGATTGAGCCCACGCTATAGCCAAGTTTCCATAGCCAAGCTTCCCCTCCTCTCTTAGCATCCTTCACGTGGAGAAAGGCCAAAAAGCCAAATAATATATCCCAAAATAAAAAATAATAAGTAAAGCAAGTGCACCATGAGGTGTAAAAGGGGGGAACAAGACAAAGTCTGAAGGAAAAGCCAAGTCAAAACTAAGATTCTCCACCAAACAAGGGAAAAGAAACAAAGTATATTATTATTGAAATGTGTGATATAAACCCTTGCAAAGGTATATATGGCAAAAAGAGAC
Source organism: Lunularia cruciata (assembly GCA_948567375.1). Classification (NCBI taxonomy): domain Eukaryota; kingdom Viridiplantae; phylum Streptophyta; class Marchantiopsida; order Lunulariales; family Lunulariaceae; genus Lunularia; species Lunularia cruciata. The sequence goes on from OX419760.1 coordinate 11,346,961, forward strand.
TGCACTAGACATGAAAGGAGGTACTATTGCCATTAAAAATCTAAAAAGATCCAATGCCTATGAGCAATGTAAGGTGATAGAGACACTTTATAAAAAGAAGAAGGGTGAGTATGGTTGGGCAAAGGGGCAAAGGAACCAAGCTCTTCCCTAAACTCAATCAACCAATCAAATAGAAGATATGGTCTCTTTGTCAGCAACACCTCCACTTTACACCTAGATATTAGAGGATCAAGCTTATTAACTCCATTTAGGCATGAGCAAAAAAATTCAATCTCCTTACCACATAAAGGTGAAGGTGAGTGCAACCACTTGTTTTGAATATTGAGTATGGAAAAACTACAGACCAAAGGATCTTAATAAAGCTTTTCACAATTTTCCATTAAAATCAATAATACTAGGGTATAGACTTTCAACAGCTTAACAAAAGGAAGAACAAGATGAAAAAAATCATCTCACCATATGAGTTGGATAAATTTATGATTCATTCATAATAATAGGTTTCAAATTTATGATTTGTTGAAAATATAGGTTCTTCATGGAAAATTGTAAAATGTGTAAATGTTTTGGGTGCTCATAAAAGAGATGGGGTTTCAATTACTATGTCCATAAAAATTTGTTAAGAAATATAATTTTTGATGTGAAAAAGTTTTTGCCTAACTTTTTCCATTGGATTGTACTTGTTGTCCATAATTCCATAAAATTTTATGAGTAACAAAAATAACCTATAAATTTGGATGGAGCTATAGATATAACCTATAAAATTCAAATACTTACAATGCACCCTTATGTAGTTTATAGACTTCCATAAAAAATTTATAGGTAAAAATAAACTCCTATTTGAAACCCTCATATATCACGTCAAATCCCAGCATAACATCACTTCTTTTCACATCCATTTGAGCATAAAATTTTCATGTATTTGATCATTTGCTAAAGTTAAATTTTGTGGCACCCATGGGTCCCTAATAGACCCTTTTTCACATTGATTAGCACAAACCTTGGATACTTAATGGAGAGACAAGATGCCTGAAAGTTGTGGGGATTTAGGCTATGTAATTTCAAGAATGACTTGAAGTTGTAGAGATTTTTACTTGACATCTTAGTTCTACAAGTTTGCCTTGGAAGTCCTCAAGATGACAACCCATCCTCAATTAGGAAATTGCTTCACAAGCTTATCCAATTAGCATTGGCACTCTCAAATTGGAAATAAGTTTCTCCACATCAATGATTTTCTATGGTAGAGTACAGAGAGATATGCATGTGTAGGAAGTGATGATGGATGCATTGGGCTTTTCACCATACAAGATGTTCAAGCTCTTCCACCTTTTCCAAGCCAAAGAAGAACAGGAAGATAGACTTACCCAAAGGTCATGGAGGCAACTCATAGTTAGGACACAATGAGTTTTTAATACTAGGTTTACTAGACATAATGGATTTTACCAATAACCAATAAAATTTATCATAACCTCAATCATGCACTAGAACTTTGAATGTCACAATTTGCAAATCCAAAGTCACAAAAGATAGAATTTTTGTGCAATTTAGAGCAAACAAAGAATAGACAAGCATACCATGTGAAGCACAATGCACCCCAATACACCATAGTACACCTCAACACACCCCAAGCTGATCTCACATGCCCAAAGGTCATATTTATTTGTTCAAAAGTTCATAACTATTTTGTCTTGTTCATTAAATATGACCCATATCCCTCTCTCTAATGCAACTCATAAAGTTAAGAAATAAAACCAATTTTCTCTCCATAAAGATTTTTATTGCCTATCAAACTTTTATGAGTAATATCCGTTCTGAATTTAGATTTTTTATGGATAACCATAATATTTTTTATAGATATCACTATTTTACCTAAAGATATTTGTAGAGCTTAGTATCGAAACCACCAATATATTCATGGGTCATTCTTCACTTTCAAGCTCACCTGAAAAACATATTATATATATATATATATATATATATATATATATATATATATATATATATATATATATATATATATATATTACCCCAAAAGAAAGAGGAAAGGAGTACAAGGCACACATAAGTGCAAAGGGAAAAAGAGCACAAAGCCCAATAGTCCCAAATGACTAAAAACAAGGACAAAACATCTATAATTGCAAAGGATCCGAGGGGAAAAAGTGATCTACAACAAGCACCAAAGAAACAAAGGAAAGGGATGTATATTCTTGAACTAAGTGGCAGATGTTCCAATGTTATGTCTTGTAAGTGGAGAGGGAGGACCCTAACCGTGCTTGTTGTACCTATTGTAGTCACTTGTTGATGAAGACCCAATGCCTAGGTGGCATTGTAAAGTGATTGATGTGCACTATTGGTAATAGTATGTGAACATAGCTAGTGCTTCTCTTCTTTGCAAAGAACCTTGTATTGTATCCCTAAGGAGACTATCAAAATGGTGACGTAAGTACCCAAAAATCTCAATTGTTAAAAGGACAAAGGTATTCAAGGATAGCAGAGGTGTGTGGTAGTTCTCCTTGCCATTAAAGGCAATGGTTGCTTCTGCTCTTTCACGTACACTTATCAATATGAAAGACTCTACCTGTAGAAGTTTTGCCACCACCACATCATGTAAGGTGTGGCAACCATCCTTGAAAGTAACTATATTTGCTTGCATCCAATAGATAGGTGGTCCTAATAGATATAACCATCACTCAATCTGAACTTGAGCCCGTGTAGCTTGTAAGATTTGAGTGTTTGTATCACAAAGCGCATCATGGACACTGGTAGGCTTGCCTAATACTGTACTCTATAGAAACTGTATCCATGCATATCCCTTACATGCCATAAGGAGAACCACACAGAAATTGGTCCGCAATCCTATGAGAGTTGGATGTGAGAGAACCAACCTTACCTCAACTCAAAGTTTTGTGGAAACTCCTCAAAAGTTAACCACAAGTCATCAAACAAGGATTAAGAATGCAACCAAGCTCCAAAGCTTCGTCCTCTGAAAGAGTGGATCCTACCCTTGTTAGGTAGGAGCACATTTAGTTATGATGCTACTAAGTGTATGAGTGTGCTTATGTTCATTGAGATTTGCATGGAGTTTCCTAGAGGCTAGGGAGATAAAGTCAATAAATTCAAGGAGTGATGTAGGTGCAAGACATAGCAATAAGTCATGATCTAATCAAAAATATTTTTGGAGGGTATAAGTGCCTAAACCAACTATTGTGATAGGTCCCAATAGAAAAGTCATGGCCTTCATGTAAGAATTGGTCTGCTAAATAACGGACTACTAGAGCCCATGCTCCGACATACATTGTGGGTGCAATGGCCTTATGAGACTGCATGTAATGTTTTGAGGATAGGTCCCAAGAGAAACACAAGAGAGGAAACACAATGTTTCAACCCTCAATACTTTAATGCCCCAAAGAAGCACCTAGTCTTTATTATATAGCAAAAGAGGATTCTTTCAAAGGAAGCTCTATCCTTAGATCAAATACATGGATTGGTGATATGTCAAAGAGCTCTACCCTTAGATTACTTGAATAGATGGGTAACATGTCGATTCTTGTCCTATTTGGTTGGTCAAACAAGTTTGATTGGAGGGAATCTTTAAGGAATCTTCCTATAGAAACTTAGAATCTGATGGATGAGGTACCATTGGAAAGCCCTTGATGAGACAAATAGTAGGTGGAAGAATTCATCCTTTGAGCCTCTAAAATTGGCTCTAAAGTTTTGAAGGTGTTTTTGGCTCCTACTATATTAGTAGAAGTACTCTTTTGGTGACACCTCTATCTAATCTACTTAGTCCATCATATACAACATCTTTCCAAATGTTACCAAGCCAATTTTAACCTCTAGATAATATGTCTAGCTATTGGTATTACAAACCTCATCTCTTTCAAGATGCAACATTCTCGTTGCAAAGTTGTTGCTCAAAAGATTGCTTTAACACCAATGCACTGATCAAGTTGGTTTTTGGCTCCTATGTTGCCTCTAAGATGTACCCTTCCAATGTAGAAGATTTTCCACATGTGGAAGGCGGGTACCATAGATCCATTTCTTAAGAATGCATTTGACTTCATATTCCTCTGTGCCATCAATGAGTGTTGGACAAGGTCAAATTCCTTGTATAGAAGGAAAGTGGAGTGGTCAAAGTTCATATCTATAGTAAGGAAATATACAACATTGGATGGATCTTCATGCGTGGTGGTAGCTCAAGGTGATAAGCAATTGTGCCAATTTGACAAAGGATGGGAAAAGGCCTAATAAAATGAAGTTTGAGCTAACAAGGGCCAACTGACATGAAGTTGGTTGTGGATAGCCAGACTTGATCTCCGACATTGAACTCCATGTGCCAGTGATATGCATCTACATATTATTTTTATTGATTTTGGGCAATTTGCAACATGCGCTTGGCATTCTCCATACCTTGTTGGATTCTAGAAACAAAAGTGTTGACAATGTCAACCTTGGTAGCCACCTGGTGAATCCTCATCAACCTCAAAGGTGTGAAAGCATGCTTTCCATACATGAGGAAGAATGGTGTGACGTGTGTGGATACATATATTGAATTGTTGTAGGCAAATTCTACCAATGGAAGTAAGGCATCACACCTCTCTTGCCATTCTAAGGTAAAGCCCTAGAGCATATCCTCAATAATGCAATTATCCCACTCTATTTGTCTATGAGTTTGAGGATGATGAGCTGTAGATATAGCTAATTTGATTTTGAAGATGCCAAAAAGTGTTCTCTTAAATAAACTAGTGAATTGAGTGCCTCTATTGGTGATGAGCACTTGAGATAGGCATGGTGAGAAAAGACAACATCTAAGTACAATTGAGTTAATTGTGGAATAGTCTCATCCTTGATGGTAGGATGCACATGAATCATTTTGCTAAGTTGGTTGACAAAAACTATAATGGAGTCAAACCTTGTGGTCATCTTGGATAATTCATGAATTAAATCCATGCTTACATGTTCTCAATGTTGTGTAGGAGTACAGAGGGGTTGAAGGAGTCCTATGGAAGCTTGATTAGAAGCTTCAATTTTTTGATAAAGTAAGCAACTTCAAACATATTCCATCATATCATTGCTCATCTTGAGCCAATAGTAATGGTGTCCATCTTGTCCACTCCAACGTGACCTACAATGGCAAAATCATGACATTCTACTAGGATGGTGGTTCTTATGTTTGTAGCATCCGAGATCCATAACTTACCATCATGAAAGGTGAGTCCATGAGTAATAGTGATGCCTTTGGATGATTAAGCTCCTACAATTTGTGGGTCAATCTTTGTAGCAATAAGGATCCTTGGCTAGAATTCTGGGTTCATCTTGACCTCTACCACCAGATTGTTTACCATAGGTATTTGGGTGAATGCATCTACAAGTTGCTTCTTACCTTCCACATATGTGATTGTCATGTTGAACCATTCTTTCCACTCTGCCCACCAAATCTATTGACAAGATAGATCTTTTTTGTCTCAAGGTAGACTAGAGGTTTGTGGTCTTTCTCCACTACAAATTCCTTCTTGCCAAGATAGTGCTCAAATGCTTGGTTGTAAGGACAATGGTCAACTCTTCTTGTTTGGTGGTGTGATAGTTGTAACTTTTTGGTAATAGCTTTTGAGAGAACTATGCAATTTGGGTGTCATTTTTCACAAACCCTCTTGTTGTAAGATTGCTCCTATTGCTATGCTTGATGCAAATATAGCCAACTTGATGGGTTATTTTTGGATTTTTGGATATATTATTTCAAGATTGATGCATGTAGTGATGTATCTTTCAATTCCTGAAAGCTCAATTCTTGTAGTGTTCCCCATATTCACTTCTTCTCCTTGCTAAGTAATTCAATTAGAGGTTGTGTGATCTTGGAGAAATCTTTGATAAATTAACAATAGAACCTCATCAATCCCAAGAAAATCTTGATTCGAGTCTGATCTTATGAAGCATCCCATTTTTTAGTGACCTCTATTTTATCTATCAACACTTGGATACTTTCTACATTTATTTTATGCCCCAAGTAGTCTACTTCAAACTTGCAAAATTCACACTTTGAGATTTTTGCATACAATTGATTTTGTTGTAGAATCTAGAGGACTTCTCACAGATATTGCTTGTGCTTCATCATAATTCTGTTATAGACTAAGATGTTATCCAAGAAAATGATAACATATTTATCCAAGTATAGATAAAATATATCATTCTTCAAACTTATGAAAGTGGTTGGTGCATTGGTGAGGCCAAACGGCATTACTAGGTGCTCAAAGTGACCATATTTTATTCAAAAGGCCATCTTGTATATGTCTTTCTCCGCAATCTTGATTTGGTTGTAACCACTTTATAGATTAAGTTTGGTGAAGTGTTTTGCCCTATTAAGTTGATTGAATAGGTCATCCATGTGGGGTATGGGGTATTTTTTTCTTCACCATTTGTTGATTTAGGCCCTATTAGTTAATGCACATGAGTATTATACCATCTTTCTTCTTCACAAACAAGACAAGAGGCCCATATGGTGAGACCTTGGGTTGGATAAACCCTTTCTACAACATATTCTCAATTTGAGCCTTACACTCCTCCAAATTGTGAAGTGATAGTCAATGTGGGGCCTTACAAGGAGGTGTCTTCCCATGAAGTATCTTGATATTATGATCTACTCTCCTTTTTGGTTGTAATCCTAATGGTAGGTCATTTGGGAAGACATCTTGAAACTCATTGACCACATCTTTCAATTTCTTTGGAATTAATCTATCAAGTTGTGCACTTTGGGCTTCTTTTATTTGACTCATGAAACATCTATCTATCTCATAGATAGTTATTTTCCCTATAAAATAAAGAGACACTTCTTGCTTGGGTGATCTTTCTTTAACCCCATGTTGTTCATACATTTATTGGTGAGATTTCACTACTTTTTTCTCCAATTGACCATGGGGTTGTAATGCTCCATCTATAGTATGCCTAAGATTGCATTGTAACAAGCTAACCATATCACTTGCCACTCAATTGCTTCCTAATACTTTCCTACAAAGAGTGCTACCTTTTTAGGTAATGACTCAATCCTTTATGTTTGACCATTAGGTAATGCACTCTTTCATTCTCATCCTTCTCTAGATCCATCCCCAACCTTATTGCAACAAGCAAGACAAGAAATTCTCTATTGCTCTAGGGTCTATCAATACTTCCACCTGATTGCCTTTTAGGACTCCATTCATAGCAATCAATTGTGAGTTTGTCTTCCTCAACCTTTGCACACTTGTCCTCTTCCTCCTCCCACTTTTTTCTCTTTTCCATTGAGCCAGTAAGGCTACAAGGTACTTTTACTGAAAATCTTTGTTTTCTTGATGTGATTTCTGCATCATCCTCTTCATTTCATCTCTCCATGTTGTTCAAGATTGCTTGTATGGAGGCTGAGGGCCTCTAGCAAGACAAGCACAACAATTGATGGATATGTGTTCAACTTGGCCGCAATTGTAACAATGATATTGTTTTGCTTGAGTCTTTTTCCCTCATGGGACTCCATCTCCCTATTCTTTGACCCGTCCCTATTCTCCTTGGTCTTGGAACCGAATGTTGCTCAATTCCATAAGAATTGATCCACCAAAGTGCAATGTTTCAGCCCAATAATGTTGAGTTAGGACTACCTTTTCCCCTCCTCTAAGCACCTTTGCTATTCTCTGAGTGTAGGCAATGGCTTAAAATATAGTGCAAGGATTTTGTACCATTACTTCTTGGCAAATTTGCTCTTTCAACCCTTATTTGAAATTGTCCAAAGTTTCTATTGGACTCATATTAGTTATTACAACCAATAGATCAAGAAATGCCTCCACATACTCTTGTATTCTATTCTTTTGCTTCAATCTCCATGGTCAGGTTTGGAGCCATATTTATGGAATCCATAGATTGGAAATTCTTTAGCAGCCCTTCTTGTATTGCCGTCCAAGTAAACTCTCTTCCTTCTACCAACATTGATTGTTCCCAAACATCATACCATGTGAGTGCTTTATCAATCAAGTACCTACATGCAAACATGCTTGTAGAACAATCAATGATCTCACTTGTGAATAATTGAAAGTATCAATTCATTCATGAAATTGGCTCTAAAGTTTTTTGGGTATTTTTGGCTCCTACCCTGTCAATGAAGGTACTATTTTGGTGACACCTCTATCTAATCTACTCAGTCCATATAACATCCTTCTAGATGTTACCAAGCTAATTTTCACCTCTAGATAATATGTCTTGCTATTGGTATTACACCGCATCTATCTAGGACTATGGGGAGAGCTATTTGCTGCCTACACCACTCATTTGATAGTTGTGAAGTGTGAATGGCCCTAACAAAGTGGAGAATGTATTGCAGATAGTACTATTAAACATCCAAAAATGTGGCAATAGTGCCTTCATAGGTGGGAATGATGGTTCATAATATGAAGCCCAAGGGAAATAACACCTACTATGAATAGAATAGGCCATATGGGTATTCCCCAATTGGTGGAGGAGGTGAGCATGGGATATAAGGTTGTACTAAAGAGTTTGATATGAATAAAGTACACAAATCCTCATGTCCCAAAGGAGAGCCTAAAACTCTCAAACCATCAACATGGAATTGGAATCCTAGTGGGAAGTCAAAAGTAGTGAGGATTATGCATGGACTTCATACCTTGCATTTACAAGTCTAGACTTATAAACCCAACGGTTGTAGACTAAGCGTGAAAGCAAACACCACATTAAGTACATTCTCTAAAAGACCCACAATATGAGTGTCATCCAAGATGGATAAGAAAAGACAAGTGAAATGTCTTACTACCACATGTCGTAAAGCCATGCAATGCATTATGGAAAATAGAGGCCTCCTTAGTGAACCCTCCTATCATGAGCACTTGGTTGATATCAATTTTGAGAACTCTCCTATAGTGGCATGGTGGTTGTACAATAAAGGTGTCTCAATACTATAGAAAGTATAGAAAAAGGGGATCAAAGAGGGAATCTGATCTATAGTTGAGCAAAGAGCATTGGATAACTTTAGATGAGAGATGGTATTGAAGGTATTAGAAACATCAACTTGGACCACCCACCTAATTTGGATGAATTTCCAAGGATGCTTGAATGCCCGCAATAATTGTTTGATAGCCTCTTGGAGTACCCACAACAAATTGATGGTAGACAAGAAGGAAGAAAAATACTACCGCAATTGTAAGCAAATAGTACAAGAAACCAAATGTAAAAAAAATCCTCAATGGCATTGGAGTGCATACTTGAGGTCTCCTTTGCAAGATCAAGGAGATGAGAGGTTCCAAATAGATGAGTTGCTCTAAGAAGCACCTGATTGGAAGCAATGTATTGACAAAATGCAAAGAGAAGAGGAAACCAAATTTGGAGGATTTGAGGAGAAGTAATCTTGTGAGTGCTAAAGAAACTAGCCCAGATGGACCACCTATTGAGAAATGCAAAGAGTGGAATAGGGCATGGGCAAAGCAAGACTTTGTCAATTATAACTCCTCATCTAGTTGATAATCATGGAGGAATAAAAGAAGGTCTTCAAAGGAGGATGGATGTAGGTTTGTAGGGTTGATAAAGTCTCAAAGGAGAAGAGCACTAGTCAAAAGGGTGAGAGCGCCTAGGCTACCTTCCTATACTCTCCTAATATCAATGATTAGTAGAGACAATGATGCTCTATAGGGCATAGAGTTGTGGAGACTTTGCAATCCACCTAGCTATGGCATGAGCACTAATGATGTACTCCTCTTGAAAGGCTGCCCTATCTCCTCTTAAGAACCTACAAATCCTAGAGGTAGTTTCTTAATAGCCTAAAGTGCCTCCATGGGCTAGAAGGAGTAATGTCCACAAGGGAAAAAGGGCCAATAGTGTCCAAGTAGAGACATCTCTCCCATGGTCATCAACCAAAATAGCATGTAGTAGGAGGAAGAGTGTGGATCCTACAAGAGGACATAAAGGCATAGGAATCCTAGTATATATCCATGATCGTGGCAAACTTGGGAGGATTGCCTGGATAGGTCCAAAGAGTGTAGCTAAGTATATGAGTTGGGAGTAGCATGTAGAGATACTACCATCTCTATGGTAGGGAGGGGTCTTGGAGGGGGTGGTAATAGAGGTGGCCTCCACTTGCATATACAAATAGCAAGATCTCCCTTTGTGTTGGGCAAGGCTAATCCTTACCCATGGAGAATTTAGACAAGATTGTATGGGACACTGATGGGGTAGGATATAATGATGTGTTGAGGGCTCAAGTGGAAGAGACTTATCTTGTGAGGATGGCAAGGCAATAATTATCTTTTCTAATCTATTTGGAGAAATTTAGTTTGAAAATATTTTAATAAAATACCAAGTAAATAGGATAGGAGTAGAAGGAGGCTCTAAATGGTCATGTGGAAGTGGCAAGGCAAAAAAGAGTCTGAGGTGGAGGGAGGGTGTGGAGCGTCAATGACATGAGGATGAGGAATAAGGTGAACAACTGATTGGGCATCCTCCATAAGGAAGTCCACTCCTATTGGGCACTCCACTAGTATAGGAGAAGTATGTGGCCAGGGGACTAAAGGGAATCCATTTGGATGAACCTCATTAATTATAGGTGTATGCTAAAATGGTGACATAAGGGTCAAACTCTTACACCCATATGTGAGGTGTGGGATGCTTGATGACGAGTGAAGTGGGAGATAGTCCCTCTATGACCCCATGCAAATGAAAAAAATAGAAGCATCTAGAAAGAATCTATTAAAGATATACTCCTCCCAAAGAGTACCAAAGAAAGGCCATGACAAGAAAGCAAGTCATAGTAGAGAAAATGTGATGTATCCCAACTCAAAAGAGTAAAACAAGAAAGGACAAAAAAACAAACAAAGAAAACCCTATAAAAGAGATGAAGAATGCCTATATGCAACCACCAAAGATCTCCTTCTGCCTCCAATGTCCCATCTACAAGTAGATGCGACCACTCGTCCATGGAGTAGTGCTCAACACCCAAACCTTGCATATGCCAATGGAATCCACAATGGTGGATCTTGGAAACGGCCCCAAAAGTATCCACTACTTGTAAGTGGTATGTCCGCTAGTCTGCTCAACTCCTAATCCCGATTGCCCATGAGGAGATCCAGTGTTGTGTAGATTCCACCACAACCAATACATGAGCTTCCTATAGAAGCACTCTATGGTACAAAAACCTCATGATATAGAAACATTATAGTCAAGAACACTTTGTTACAAGAAATTTCTGGTAGAGGAACACACCGAATCTGCACAAGAACCTATCAAAGGGCCAAATTCCTAATCCCTATGGTCTCCTTCACACTTAATCCTTAGTCCCTTGAAGCAAACCTTGACTTGAATATTCGGTGAGACCTTCCGGATTTGGGCACACGTACAAACGGGTGAATTTCGAAGTCTGACCAAGAGCCCGGGGCTGAAATTGGATCAAATATTGCGTGTGGTTCTTTCTTTCACAACAAGCCCGTCTAACCAGAACATCACTTCCTTTCGGTACTTGAGTGCGCTCTGCAACCCCAACTCAACGAATTTCAGTCCTTCACATATTTTAACGTCCACTCGTTTCTGTACAGTGAGATGGGTCTACCGTCTTAAACTCACAAGATCTCCATCCAGACATGACCACAATTATTGCAACAAAGATGCCAAATGTTGCACCAGACTCGTGGATCTCATATCACCACTAATCACTTTACAAATACGATGGTTATTTTGACAGATGCAGAATTTGTCCTTGAAGCTCATCTGACAACTTCAACAACTCACCCGATGTGTCAAATGATTCACTAACAAGCTCTCATCTGAAGCACTCACTGCCTGACCCCATCTTCCACCGGATATGGAGCCCCTCAATCTACTTTGGCTGAAAGTCCTCAATTTTGCTCAATCGTCTCTCAAGCAGCAGCAATAGCTGACAATAATTCCTCGAAAAGTTAGTCACATTACTGTTCATCTCATTACTAGTAGATCATTCACAAGGTGATCACTTCCTCGATCGAGATTTTCTAGTTTCCACCTCCGCATCATCACCAGGAAAGGACTATCTACAGTAATTGGCCCCAGACTTTGATATTGACCGAAAGGTACATAAAATAGAAATCATCATAATCTTCTTGCTGATAGATTTTCATCTCAAATCGATTGACCCAACGAGCAATAATTCAGTCCACTTATGCACAATCTATTGCAGGCGCTACTATAAACTAGCTCAAGGTCAAAATGTCGCAAGATTCTCATACATCTTTTCATATCATCTCTAGTAATAAAAGATTTTTTGACTATCTATTCATCATTCTTAGAGACTAATTACATATATTTTGAAGAAGTAAATTTGAATATTTGATATGTTTTAGTAACAAGAAAAAGTTAGATACATTACATTTTGATATATATCATATAGAAAAATATAAGTATATATATATATATATATATGTATGTGTGAGGATCATGTATCATGTGTATGTGATATATATATATATGATTTTAATATATCAAATTTGCTCGTTCCTCCAAATTAAAGCATCATAGAAACTTTTGCAAAGGCAAATCTGGACAGAGATGGGTTACGAAGTACCCCAACTTTGGCCCTATGACTTAACGTCACCTCCTTGTTAGGTCAATAGACTTAAAAGTATTATAACGTTTGATGTTGTTTTAGTCAATCTTCGGCACCAATTCATCGTGTCCCAAGTCACATCCGGTTCTCAATCTTTGTTGCAAATGAAGCTTTTTAATGGTTAGAATTTACTGTTTAGGATTTATAGTAATGTAAAATAGCAAAATCCACCTAGAACATTCCTCTATATTATGATGAGTTTAAAGGACGTACAAAAACTCTCGCAATATTTGGGTTTTTCATTTGAGTCTTTCTGAATTTGGAAGTTTTTGTCAATTTCTAAGAATGATGGTGAAAGAGTCCCCTACAACATGGATCAAGTTTAGGAGATAAAGCACATATAACTACGTAGCTACAATAATTTCCAATATACTAATTTGGCAGACACCCTCAACAATATTCAATAAAGGATTAAAAATTTATTTACTAAAATTATATACCAACAAACCAATAGAGGAGAGTTGGATGGGAAGACTAAAACAATAACTATCAAGGTTAATTAAAGGATATCTTGTAATGATGTGAAAGAAGGAGAGGTTTAGAGTAGAGGTGGTTGCGCTAAAGTAGTGAAATATATTCAATATGAAATGCTTGTATCTTTAGATTTTATGTTCAAAACATTCTATATATTTGATTAGAAAAAGTGTATATATATATATTGATTTTTTACTCATATACTTTGAGTTGGGTATTGCTAGATATTGGTTTATTTTAAATAATTTTATTTTTTTCTATTTCAAATCTATAGGTTGTGAAAGAAAATTTGCAAGTCACAAGTTAGAAATGACAAATGCACCAAGAACAACCTTTGGAAAGAGAAATATTGACTAGATTAAGATATGCGTTAATATTTCAATTGTTTTTGCCAAGCTACTCCTTGGTTTATAACCAATCTAGATTATCTTAATGTCAACATCTAATCAATAAAGATCAAACTCACAAGCACAATAGAGGAAATAATCTATCATAAAGAAAATACGGTAAATTTTCATATCATATAATGGAAAATACACAAAAACGTAACATTGGCTAAGAAAAAAGGGAAGAAAAGAAAATGTAACATATTTTATTCTTTATTTGATGCTAAAAATTGGTACAAACCTTAAAATATAGGATAACACATGTAAATTTATTGCATGGATATCTTGCTTTACATTAAAAATAAGAGGAATAGTTTCTAAAATATTATGGTGAGCATGAGCACCTGTGGACTGCATCTTAGTAGATATAAAGCTTAATATTAGGAATTTATAAATAAGGTCTTTTGTAAAGTGTAGTATAACTAATTGGAGTACAAGTCTATATTGCAAAGGGATGATATTTATGGTGAAAAAGGAGACCGCATAGAGAACACAAAGGATGAGAAGACCACATCAAGTCATACAAGGGAGAGACAAAAAAGGCAAAATGGGGCTAGGCCCCAATAGAATCTATATGAGAAATCTTCCCTATTGCACCTAAAATATCCAAGCTATGCAAGTTGTATGGTCTACAAAAAACTAGAGCATCTGAAGAAGCATCACCTAGTGTGATTGCTCTCCTATGGATTGCACTAGCCACTGCCCTCTGTAGAGCAATGGACACATGCTGCCTAAAATATGCCACAAAGTATGATAGTGAGAGTGGTATCCTTGGCACCTAACATGATAAGCTCTGGTGCACTCCCTGATGATATTTATAATGATTGGATTAATAGAGATGCTAAGAATTCCTTATATAAGATTTCGATGCTATATGACTGTAGAGAATGACAAATTGTCCTATTTTCCTCATTAAGAAATTTATCCTAATTCTTTTATTTTCCAATGTGCATTCATTTGTCCTCTTACTTGCAAAGATTTTAGTGAAGGATTATTTTGTTTGACCATTGCATTGGAGGTAAACTTTAGTACAAATCAAGAAGTATTGATATTATATCCCATGTAAGGATTTTGGATGTAAATTTTCAATCCATTATATTGACATATGTTATTATACTAATTGAAAGTGAAAAAAAATTGAATTTTTTTTGCAATCTGTTAAAACTTACAATAATTAAATTAGTGGTATGAGATGCGTGATACTTTTGGATAAGCAAAAAGGTCCAAGCACTATAATACAATAACTATTATAGAAAACAAATTATACTTGAGCACAATCAATTATGCATAAAATCAAACAAAAGGAAAAATATTTCAAAGTATTATTATTTTCTTAAAATTTTTTTATGTATAGTGATACTTTTAATTGTTTTATTTGTCAAATTATAGGTTATAAATACAAATTCTAAGTGCTTTATTCTTGGATGATGAATCTTGGCAAATTATTAAAATAGAAGGTAAGTGATATTATCATATTATATATATTATATATAACAATATTTGACATCATTACAAATTTTAAAATTGTATCTCAGACTTTGGGGCTAAGATCTCAAAACTTTAGGGTTGAATTTTTGAACTTCTAAGTAATGTTTCCAAATTTTCATTGGACTTTTGGGGATAAGAGTCTAAACTACAGCTTAAATCTTTAGGCAAAAAGTTACAGAACTATCCTTTTTTATATGATCTCATGATTTTATAGAAATGTGGCCAATTCATTTCTTTCATCTCACAAAAAGTGCAAGAAAAGCACTCACCATCTACTTTCACCACTATAATTCCATTTATGTGTATTATACATATTTCTAATAAGAAATAATACAAGTGCACTTCCAAACATTGTAATTTTCTTTCTTGATTTAGTTTGAAGATATACAAATGATATTTTACTCTAATGTCAATTTCCATTCTACTTCATCAATTTTACATTTGATACAACTATAGTTTTGAAACAACTTTGCAAGATATGCAATCCTTGATATTATATAATATATATATATATATATATATATATATATATATATATATATATATATATATATATATATATATATATATATATTGAGCATCCACCTAATTGATATGCCTTGATAAACCAAAAAGATAACCTTTATATAGTTGGTTATATCTTTGCATGTTAGCAAAGGTGCATCCATTTTTGAACCTCTAAGCTAACATATAAATATATCCATCAAAATTTCTAGTCTTAGGTTAGAAAATATAAGGTATGCATATTGTGACCCAATGTTGACCAAAAAGTGTTATAATGGTAAGTAATAGGTCGTTCGCTCAAGAATATGGGTAAAAAATGACTAGGATTGTAGAGAAGTATCACTATCTTGTAGTTTTTATTATTCTTTCCTATTTAACCTCTTGGGAAAAAATCACTCACAAAAGAGTATAATGTCACCCTCTATAGCACACTATAGAAAAGAAAAACAATATTAAAGATACATGTCACTACAAGTAAATTCCAAATCAACCTTGAAGGTGATTGTTCACTCCACTCCAAAGGTCACTTCAATCCAAAGATTATGTACTACCCTTCCTAGAAGGCACAACTCTGAAGGAGTCTTTGTATCAATCAAACATCTTGCCTTTTGGTTCCATGGTACTTACAATGCTCCAACTCATCTTTGATCCTTCAATACAGTGCTTTGCTCCTTCAAAACCCCAAAGATCACACATCTTAAATAAGTACAAATGTTTCTCCTATACTCAAGCACTTGTGTTCTTACTGCAAAGATTCTGCACCACTACTCAACAAAGATATTCAATCAATACTCAAAATGCATACAAATAACAACAAAGAACTTGGAAGTTTTTTCACTAAGCCTTGATTATGAAAAACTGAACTCAATTACATTCACTTAAGCCTTAAATACTTTCTCTTGCTCAATCCAAAAGGGATCAAACCGCTGAAGTCTTCTAAAAGATCTCTTGTTTACATCCACAGTGTAGATTGCCAATCTTATCTTCCTATCTTATCTTATCTTAAACCTATAATTATGAAGACCTTTTGTCAATGAAATGTCGTTGGCCTAAAGTTCATACTACAATGTACTTTTGTCAATGAACTACTTTTACCTTTAAAATTCTTATAGAGGAGCTCGATTTGCTCTGTAAAACAAGCTATCTCTAATAGATAAGTAATACATAATTTTAGTGAATTTTCTAAACAAATATTCCTTGAGCCTAACAACCAACTGATTCATTACATCTTCTTTGTAGTTTCTCCCTTCTAACTTCTTGACCTACAGCTTAAGTTCATGTGTTTTGGACTTTTTTGCTCTCCATTGTCCTTCTTCTTCCATCATCCTTATGAAGTGATCTTAGGCCTCCTCTAATTGCTTGATAGTCTTCCACTTCTCCCATTCCATATGATGGTTCAAAATTTCTACTTCTTTCTTCACCTCCTCCAACATTCTGGATAAATTAGACTCCTTATCTTCTCTTTCCTTCTTCAAATATTTGGATAGGTGCTCCAATTAGGCTGCTACCTCCTTGGGATACTTGGACATCTATGCTTTTAAAATTACCACTTGGATCTGAGCAACTTACTAGTTTAACCCAAATACATACCACTTCTTCATCTCACACTTTAAGTTGATCCTTGTATCCAAGTTACTTTTGCTTGTGTTTGAGTCAAAATGCACTCATTTTCCCTTGCAATTTCTTGATTTCTTCTTCTCCTTGGCTGCAATTGTCTACAAAGGAGAAATTCTACCTCTTCACTTTTAATTTCTCATGCACAAGGGATTTTACCTTCTTTGCCTCTTCTTTGTATAGGTATCTCACCTTCTCTATTTCCTTGATCTACCTGCCTTCCTTTGTACTCTGAGTATAAATAATCTTGTGGAGCCTCCAAATAAGTGTAGTATAGTTCACATATTGGAGTAGACTTCTTGATACTTTAGCATCAGAAGTTCTATCGGTTGCAATGATGCTCCAACCAAACATATGATAAATTTTGCTCTCTCTTTCATGTGTACTTGGGTTCCTTGATGTTATCCTTCTCCTACTTTAACTTGCACTTCCATCAGAGGATCTTTGCCTTCTTCCTCCACTTCCATTTCTACTTTTGGTTGATGATCTTTGGCTTCTTGCTGACTTTTGAGACAAATTTCTTCCTCTAGGTGTTCTTTGACATTCACCTGCTCTTCTTTGTGTACACTCTCTTCTTGATTGGGCATAGAAGGTTCTTTGGCCCAGTGTAATATTTCCCTTTGCACTTTGGCTTTGTCCTCCTAGCCTACAGTATGATCAAGGTTTAAAGCAGATTGGGCATGCTCATATTGTTCTTCTTCTTTGCTTTGGAGCTAGACCCTTGCAAGGTGAGGGAACTTTGTTCTTGTTCTTTGGCCTCTCCTTCATCTGATGAGACATCAATCACTTGAGGATTCATCCTCAATCTCTTGGTTGGTCTTTGTGGCTTCTAAGGAGTTTTCCTTTTTTTCTTTGTGGCCTTTGGATTTGTCCTTTCCTCCCCCATTGGCACAAATTCTTTGGTTTTAGCATACATTATATCTACTAGCCTAGACTTCTTGATTAAAGATTTACCTTCAAGTTGTGAGGCAAAATACACCATTGAATGGAAGTGGCTTGGGAACTTATTGTGCTCCTCCTTCAATAGAAAATTTAGCTCCATATTGAAATGTACATCAAAATAGGGCTAAGTAAGTAGCTCCATTGTCTTCTTCAAATTCTTTATGTAGATTCCTTACTTGGAAGTAAAACATGTTTCCAAATAGTTTATAGGTTCTCCTTGGTACTCAAAGAAAAAAAATACACTATTGGTAAGGTAATTTTTTCTCTTTGGCTTGAACAACTACATAATTGCCTCCATTATTGCTTTTAAAGATGGGTCTTTATAACTACCTACCTTTCATCCATCATTCTTTGACCAATTGTTTGCAAAGGTTGTTGATGTCTATAGTCAATGCCTTATCCAAAAACTTCATCTCCAATGTCATGGCTCTTGCCAGTCCTAGCACCATCCTCTAGTGCTCTTTGGTCCAATATAAGGATTCCCTCTCAAGTCCCTTCTAGTCTTATCTTTCTTCTCTTTCATCTCATGGATGATTGTGAAGTCACTAAACACCCAATTCTAAAGCAAGAACTCTAAACTCCAAGATAATTGCTCTTGATCACCTCACTTCTGCAATCGATCACCCACTTTTTTACTAGCATACTACAAAGAATGGCTTTATGGAGTCTTCAAGGATCTCTAAGCAAACACTTTGTTTCCTATCAAACATTTGCTTGGGTCCAAAGACAAAGGATGAGCAACTACAAAGGCTTGCTTGCTTGACTTGGAAAATCTAAGCTCACTCAAATTTAAGAATGAAAATGATTTATGAAAAGTGAAATTGATCAATGGGTGCTTGGTTTTATAGTCATATTCTTTAGTCATCTTTCTTTAGTGACTGAGTAGTTGGGATGCACTCCCTTTCCATATATGCAGACAACACCTTTGGCAAGTAGTCTCTTCCTCACATGCAAAATCCTCACCAAATGAAAATAGTCTTCCTTGAATGAGAATGGTCTTTGGTGACAGCTTTTTAACCAAGGCATGGTGCATTCAAATTGATGGAAACCTAAACCCTAGACCCTAAACTACCATTGGGTCCAAATTTTTTTGTGTATAAAGACTTGAGTTCTTCACCTCAAACCATCATTTAGATTTGTTCTAATTTTTCATTGTTCCTTTAGAGAGTAGTTTTCTTTGTACTTGTTCCCTTTGTACTATAACATGTACATACACAACTCCAAAAAATACTTCAACCAAGAACTTTTCCTTCCTAAATAGAAAAGTATTTTGTCATATCTTTTCAAACAAGTATGGGAAAAAAATTCATGAAATTTTTTGCACCACAATGGCATATAATAAAATGAATATGGAGTAGCCTTTTGAAATACAAAGCAAATGAAAGGAAAAGGGATCAAAGTTATGATGGATGTATAATTTACCTTATCTTGAGGTTAGACAAATTCCTAGTATGCATATAATAGCAAAATGAGAATAGAGTAGCATTCTCCATAGACTAAAAGTCACTCCAATGGGTTGGAAAAAATATATGTAGTCCTTGGGATAAAAAGCTATAAGACTTAGCTTTTTGATTTAACACCACTTTCAGGAAGAAGTGGTGTTTCAAAAAATAATCAAGAATTTAAGTGGTAGAGCAACATTATTAGCCATAAGTAGCCTTCCTTTGATAGAAAATCAAAAACCAATCAATATTTGGTATATAAAATACCACATTGGTAAAAGAAAAAAACAGTATAGCTAAGCAACAAGGTGGAAAAGTTAAAGTGAGTGATCTATATATAGTTTATATTACCAATAGTGAATTTGACCAAAAGAATAAACTGACCAAAAAGACTACTTGTAGGCAAGTAGAGAGAATGGTATGGCAACTCTAACCAACAAGGAAATTTAATCTTTTCATAATTGTAATTTAGATGTTTCTTTGGATAGATGAATTTTAAGTCTTTGATGTGTCTCCTTCATCACCAAGTATTCGTCTTTCTTTTCAAATATAGCACATCCAATTGTATAGTTTCTTCTAAATAATTCTCCATGGAAGCATAGTTGAGGCCTTCAATCCGCCTCTTTTCAAATTTCTTGCTATATCTTGTTGAAGCATTTGTCATTTTGTACTCCAATGCTTGAACTCTTTGAGCATCAATTTACTCATTCTTAAAATTTTCCTTCAATTCAATTTTAGATTCTTGATTTTCACATCCATAGAAAGATGTGACACTTATATAGTTCTTGTGCCTTCCTTAAGATCTAAACCTCTAGCCTGGTGGTCTCTTCTATAGTTAGAACCTTTGCTTATTTGCTGCTAACTTGCACTTAGTTCTTGTGGACTCCTTGACAATTTCAACCTCTAACCTTGTGGACTCTTGTATAGTTAGAACCTTTTCTTACTTTGCTGCTAACTTGTACTTGGCTTCCTCAAGTTCTATTTGCAGGAGTTGATCTTAGTACTTAACTCTTCATTCCTTGCTTGGAATTCTTCTACTAGGTGGGAAGAAAGAAACTGAGAATTTTTAATGAGAAATAGAAGATACACTTAAAGTAGAGTAGAAGTAAGAAAACTATTAAAGTAACAAAGAACAAAAGTAACAAAGAAAAATGAAGAAGAGGACCTTTAGTACTAAGGTAAAAGGATAGCAAAAAGAGATAGCTAGATTTGATCAAGTAATTGGATGTAAGAGCATATAAAAATTAGACATTGGATCCAAAACTATAATACCAATAGCTAGACATATTATCTAGAGGTGAAAATTGGTTTGGTAATAGATGGAAAGATTTTATGTATGATGGGCTAGGTAGATCAGATAGTGGTGTCACCAAAAGAGTAATTCTAATAATAGGGTAGGAGCCAAAAATAGCCTAGAAACTTCAAAGCTAATTATGGAGATCTAAACAGATGAAATAGGCCTCAAAATGTGAAAATTCAATCCCCAAGGAAAAGAAGGTTGGCCCTCCCTCCCCCTTTACTGTCTCATTGAGAGCTTTTCGAAGATACATCACCCACATGATTATGGGATTCTAGAAGAAGATTTCCTAAATATTCCCTCTAGTCAAAGATAGTTTTACAAACCATATAGGATGAAAACCGACATATCACCCATACTTGCAACTAATCTAAGGTAGGGCTTGCTGACATGTCACCTATCCATGTTATCTGATCCAAGGATGGAGCTTCCTTTGAAGGAATCTTCTTTGCTATATAATAAAGTCAAGGTGCTCCTTTGGTGCATCGTAGTATGGAGTGTGAAGCTTTGTGTTTCTTCTCCTATATTTCTCTTAAGGTATCCTATCCTCAAAAGATTACCAAACTTCCACTAAGAACCAATTTGGGAATATGTATATGGAGGGGAAAATGCAAGCAAGAAAGGGATGAAGTAAACAAGCAAGGGGATTTGAGCTAGTTAATAGTAAAATAGACCTTTAGAAAAAATGTCAACAAATATTTAAAAAGATAGGAATAGTGTGTAGCTTTGAGAGCTGTTTTGTTCCTCCTTTTTTCATTTACTCTCCCAAAATAAAAGGATTTTCTTGGCTTCTATTATTTAGTTGGCCTAAACTTAGATTCCTTCTAAGCTCAAAAGGACTAGTGTGGTGACTCAATGTTGACTTACTATAGTATAATTGGTAAGATTAGATTCTTCCCTCAAGGATGCAAGTTGGAAATGACTAGAAATCAAGATAAAGTGTCACAATGTCATAAGTTGTTTATTCTTGCCTATTTAACCTCTTGGGCAAAAACCACTCCAAAAAGAGTGCAGAGTAACCACCTTTGGTACAATACAAATAGAGAGAATCACCAATAATCACACTCATGATAGATTTAATCTAGAGGAACCTTATTATGATGGTTCATTTGTAACAAAGGTCACTTCACCTCAGAATTTTTGTACCTTCCCTATTTCCCAGCCAAATTCCTGATAATTATCATTGAAGGAGTCATAAGTACACGATTTGCTCACTATGAAGTACTCACATCACAATATTCAAGCTCTACAAAATCTATAATAGTAAGGTGTCTCACAAATATTGTCTTAGAATATGTGAACTAAGAGAGAGAGTAAGATCTCCCAAGGATCCAATCACTTTGATAGCTACAATTGTGACATAACATTCCACCTTTCCCAAAAGGCATGACATCACAAGAGTCTTGAATGACTATGTTGTTGAATCTTATAGGTTGGTGTTACTTTACAATACTCTAGGTGTGCAACAACCTATGTCTGTATCATTCTTGACCTCTACAAAGCCCCTAGAGTTTCACACTCTAGTTCCACAAAAATGACTTCCCTCACTTAAGTGCTTATGCTCATGAATCAAGATTCCTCACTCCCACTCAATCCAATCTACAATCACTCATACAAAGTGCAAACTAATACACAAACACTGACTTGATAGTCTTGACTAACACACATACACCAACTTGACAATCTTGATAGTATAAAAAAAATTTACTACAATGAAAGGATGTACCAAATGAACCTTATGAGCATCGGATCTAAGCCCTATATAGAATCCTACTTGGCTACCAAAGAAATCTAGTGGCTACAATGTATTAGAAATCCAACTACATCTAAGCCGCTTAGTGCTAATCAGATCTTATCTACTTATCTAACCCTAAAACTAATCCTAATTAGGTGTATTCTATCTGGTATAGCCATGTGAGCCACTTAACTTATCATTTGCCATTATTAGGTCATGTTAAAGGCATAATACAAGATCTTTGTATCATAACCTAACTATTTTGTATGAAATATGTGTAGATATGAAATGTCATGTGAACTACCCTATTGTATCTACAAAATGGCTCTTAGTCATTTGTGACAAAGTTGGATGCTGCTCATTTTGTATGAAGCTGTTGATGGCATGACTCGTATGCAAGATTGGTACAAGATATGAAGTACGAGGTATGAGATGTGAGTCTTGAGATGAGTACAAGGTAGAAATATGATAAAAATAATAGAGATGAGTACAATGTTATGAACAAGAAACAAGTATGAGGTTACAAACAAGAAACAAAGTATGAGGTTATGCATGAAAAACAAGTACCAGGTTACCCCAAAAAGAGAGTACAAGATTACAAACAAGAAACAAAGTAAGAGGTTACAAATGAGAAACAAAGTACAAAGTTACAAACAACAAATGATATGAGGTTACAAGGTGTGGACTCCATATCCAAATGTTGATACTTCATATGGTCCTAACTTTTGCTAAAGACCTTCAAATGTTATGATTTTGGTGTCCATAGGAAACCCTTATGAAGCTACTTTAACTAAGATGAATTGCTCCATTTGAAAAGGTAACCATAGAGATATAAACCCCAAAGTGGACATAGAAAATTTCCTCCTCAAAGATGACTCTTCCAAGTTGAAGATTGATGGCAGCAAAAATCTTCAAGGCCACTCCTTTTGTACCTTGGTGTATACAAGGATGAAGCTTAATAATACCATATTGAGTTATTCCTTATCTAGACATAATAATATGTTTATTTTCCCTTATAAAAGTAGAAAAATAGAAAAAAATTGGATTCTTCAGAACAAATAAGGCGTGACAAGTAGCATCTATGTATTAGTTTTTAAATATTAAATTTCACATTGATAAAAAAACATTAAAATTTATAATATGCACTCATGTAGTTGAAATTGCCCTTGCAATTATTGCTTGTTTACACCGGTCCAATTTTTTTCTATAACAAGTTACAACATTTTTTGAGAAATCATTTTTCTCCTTGAGCCAATTTTGCTCCTGATTTTCATAGAATTAAAAGAAAGCTACCATTGTCACACAAATATGCAATATATTGGCAATCAAACTTAACCATTGATTAAACTCTCCTCGTATCCAAATATTGTCCTTGTTCAGGAGTTGCATCTCACTTGTAAATGCAATTTGAGATAAGCATTTTGAACAAACCTCTCATATTGGATTTGCCTTTAATATTTTCTTACACCCTTGGTGTTAGGTCCATATGGAATTCACCCTACACTAACCATCTCATATCTATCTAAATTGCAACCTTGCATAAAAAATGGAATGAAACAAAACATAAACTTAAGATAAAAAAGAAACATAAGAAAAGACATGAAATATTACCATTTTGGTGCAATGATTGATATTACTCATCATATATATATATATATATATATATATATATATATCTCTCTCTCTCTCTCTCTCTCTCTCTCTCTCTCTCTCTCTCTCTCTCTCTCTCTCTCTCTCTTATCTGCAACATGAGATAATAACTATTTGTTAAAGAATTTATTATAAACTTAAAGGAGGATAGATGGTGTAGAGCAATACAAGAAAGACGGGTTATTTTTTGTTATTTACTAGGTTAGATCAAATGTATATCACAACATGCTACATATGTGATATATATATATATATGAGTAATAAACCACTTGAAACTGAGAGATAGTAACCAAATTATCATATTAATCTTGCAAAAAGCACTTATAACTTCATCAAAGTTAAAATAGCCAAGAAAATTTAAAAAAAAATTGAGCAATGTAAGAAAATCTATTAAAATAAGTAAAGATAAAATACACTCTTCACTAAGGAATCAAGGATATACATACAAAATGCAAGCATTATCACATGAAAATTGGATTAAAGATAGTCTAAGCTAGGAAAAACATAAAATAAATAAGCAAAAGTATACAAAGAAAAAATGGAAATTGATAGCTTCTATAAGTAGAACTTGCAGTGAACTAGTATATATTATGTAAGAGTAAAAAAGAACCTTTTAGATAAAATAGCCAAGTAAGATGTAAAATAAAACAGATTAAAATCATTGAGCAAGTAGGATGATCCAATATGAAATTATAGTTTGATTGGAAGATGAGTGTGGTGGTATCTTGTCTAGGTGGAGGAAAGCATGACACCTATGTGGTCCTATGTTGTGGCATGGTCTATAAGTACATAAGTCCTTAGTCCTAAACTACTAAAAAATAAAAGAAAGTCTATAGTCTATTATAGTAAGCTTATATCAAAGTACTAATAACTTTATTAATGCCCCAATCTAGTCGTAAACTTTGATATAGAAGCAATAAGAGTAGATTCCATTCAACAAATGGTAGATCCAAAATTCATTTTAAGACAAAATTAGCAACATAGATATGAAAGCAACAAAATATAAGCTAGAAAAGGATATAAACTAAAGGAAAACTGATCTAAGCAATAAAATACACAATACTCCTCAAACTAACTTCAAGCATATAGAAGCAAAATTATTTGAAGAAGTTGGGATTTGAAACATGCTTAGTCAAGAATGAAATACAAATTGAGAATATACATGTAGAAGTAATGAAATAGAAACATGAATTTATGAAGATTGTAATCAACATAATCTAAGCAAGAAAACACTTGTCATATTGTTGACAATTGAAGCAAAAGCTATCTTAAGCAACGTAATCTCATTCCAATATCTCTCTCTTGATTGGCATATGATATCAATCAGGTTACAAATTTGTTTCTTACTTGTAAACTTCTTAAAAATAAGTGAATATATAAAGAAGATTTTTAGAATTAGAAAAGTAGTATAAGTCAATGCAATGAACTCCTTTCACTTTTTAGATGGGTTTTTATTGAGGACACTCTCTTATGATGCCAGAATTTTATTTTATTTTTTATAGATTCTAAATTTTTTTATGTAATCTGGAGGATTCAAGACGATTGCTTGCTGACTACTTTATTCCCATTTTCTACTTAGCAAAAGTCAATATTTTGATTAAACAAAGCACAAATATGATCAATAGGCTTTCTTTTGAAGAACTCTCTAGTATGATGCTAGATTAGTTGCTTGCCATTCTTGCAGATTACTTTATTCCCATTTGCTACTTAGTGAGAGTCAATCTTCTAATTGAACAAAACTCAATCAAGACTAACAGGCTTTCTTTCGGACAACTTAGCAAATTTTATTTTGATATGAAGGGGCCTTATTCAATAGCTTAATTAAGACCTTCACCTAACTGCTCTTCAATCATGTCCATATCTTCAAGCACCTCATTTTCATAGGCTATTTTAATTCTGAGTATGTCAAAGAAATGGCACATAAGGTGTTGAGTATGCAAAGAAAGTAGTATAACTTCTCTTACTTTTTGATCCAGTTTCATTTGTAAGCGCAATCACAAAACCTATGTAAAATTGCTGTGATGAAGTCATTCAGTCAACTTCAATAGGAATATTAGTTAGTTTCTAATACTAAGGATTAAAAGAAAAATTTGATCTTTTTAGAATCTTCTTATTTTATCATAAGAAGATAAAAGAAGCAGTTATAAGAAATAACTCAACAACTTTGTATGATATAATTCCCTATGTAAATTACATAAAGTGGTAATCAGGTATATGTTTCATATTCAATTTCATAATATGTTTTTCTAATTCACAAGTATTGTTAATGTAGAGTGAATGTAAGCAAGTTTGACATTGAGAAAAAAAGCATGCCATTTTATAATATCATGATGTAAGTGGATAAGAACACATAAACCTTATAAGTCTCTCTCTGGACCTAGATTTTGAGACAAAGAACCCAAAGTTGCATTGGGATGAATAAAGAACATGCATGTGAATTGTAAGCTTTAATTTATGCAAATTGAATTAAAGTAAATAATGAAAAGAAATTTGCAGCACATACAAGTAGAAGTAATAAAAATATGAATGGACTTTGATACATTTTAGAAGTTGCATGAGTAATATACCGCATATAAGACACACAAAGCTACGTAGAACATCTATGTATTGCCCTTGCTTACATGTTATAACATATTTGCTCTTGGATGAGAAGACTCTTGGATCACAAGTCGAACATAAACAAAATCAATAGTAGCTAACCAAATTTGGATTAAATTTGAGTGGAAGTCACACCTTTTGGTTATCAAGAGTGGCTGAATGAGTGTAAGTGTGGAACTTCAAAACTTCATACATTTCCTTCCTTGAGTCACTCATTGATAAGAGGCAATCAAATGTGCAACCTAACCTTCATTAAATTGCTTGAATAGATGTTGCAACGATTCCTTCCTCAACTCACTCCTTCAATTGAACTCTTCACTCTTATAGAACTCAACCTTTTAACGCAATGAACTAATCACCTCACCATTCAAACCCTCATAGTTTTAAGCATGATCTCTTTCGTCCTATTTGATTTAAACTCTTGTTTCTTGCACTGTCTTTAATATCTTCTCAACCTCCATCCTACATTGGCAGGATAAGTGTGACTCATATCAGAAATCCTATGTATGATACTATACTCAAGAGTCAAGCTAAACTTTAGGCCAAAGTTACTTAAAGTTTGGAGTGTGGTCCTCGAAATTTAGGTCTAAATCTTAGAACTTTGGAAGTTGAGCCCAAAATTTCTAGGGATTGCTCCCGAACTTCCTAAGAAGTGGTCCAAACTTTAAGGGAGCTCATCCACGAGATTCATAGAAGTGTACAAAACAATGAGGAAGTTCCGAAGGACAATATCTTGGAGTTTTGGCAAATTACCATGGACTTAAAACTTAATTCTTGGGTAAAATCCAAACCTTGGACTACATCTTCAAGAGCCTGGTCTTGAGACTCGTTAGTAAATTATTTTTTCAATTTATTAGTTTTCTTCATTGATGATTCAATGTTCTTCCAAAATTTGTGCACAACATAACAAAAAATATAAATATAAATCCGCATCCTCTCTTACACCATATACAACATAACGCTTTTTACTCCTTTTTACTCGCAAAGGACTTTCAATCCTCTCACTAGCAAGACCCTTTAAATAGCAAAGTACTTTCATTACTCTCAATAGCAAAATCTATCAATTAACTTGTTGGCTTAACATTGCTTCTACCTTGCGAGCCATATTTATCAAATTTGATCTTTCAATTTACTCAAAGACTCATTCAAAATAGTAAGTATTATCACTAACGATATTAACTAACTCTCTCTTTGAATACTCATTCTATGTATTAGTTGTATCGCTACGTATTTTAATTAACTCCCTCTTCGTTTGACTATGTTGAAATGAGGCTTCATAAATATGTTATCTTAATTCCAATTTTCACCAAATTTTCATTGTTTTGACATACAATTGGTGCTATTTCGGTGGACCAGCATGGAGACAACTTATATTTATGACAACTGGGTCATTAAATCTGCTCTTTATTGACTTGAATAAAACCACTCCAACTATGTTTTATGAATAGATTATTATATAAAATTTCATCATGCCGCACTCCAAAAGTTGCACATGCTACTTTTGCTATAACGTACATAAGTAGATCGTCCATTGTTATTCTCAAAATCAAGTGATTTTGATGTAAAAACGCTATATCTAAGAAAAACTCCAATATAAAGCAACTCTATCTAGAAATACTATACCCAAGAAGAACTCCATTATGATCCGGACATCGGAAGTCTACTAAATTTGCATAATTGGACTTTGCTGTCCTCCTATCTCATATGGAGCGATACAGAAAGCTAGTTTACTCAGTTACAGATACTTAAATCATTTTCATAAAGTACACATAACTATCACAGTCTCTGCTAACTAACTTACTAACGCGATCGCCTCCTCTCTAACTATCTTCGTTGTTCAGTGTAGTCTAATTTGATAGGGTAATCCTAATGAGCACAAGTTTCCATCATCCATAATGGATATAATGAAAAGTTGACATGGAAATGCTTAATACCTCGAGATATATTAAGTTGTTCTTTCCCTCTATTCCGATATTCTCATCTCAATGTTCAAGCATAGAAAACTTCAATCAAAAGAGCAATCTCTACTTACAGAAATTTTGTGTAGTTTCAAAGTTCAAAGTTCAAAGTATCTAAAACATTTTGCAACAATTTTAATTTTAATGTCATTTTAATGTAGTTTTCAAAGTAAGTGATACTTTTGGCCCACGTCAAGCGTTGGGGTTCTGTTAAGTCTTTCTGCCGTTAAGTTTAACTGCTCAAGTTGGGGTACTAGTAAGTTCATCTCTGCAAATGCGGTACAAATTGACTAGTCCAAATTGACTATCGAGGGGGTTGATTCTGATGTCAAACTTTACATACAGCTTAGCCCGCTAGCAGTCAAGCACAAGGTGCTGGAGAATGCAAGAATTGCTGAGTGATAAGATATAGTCCCCTGTACACCAGCCCTTCGACATAAACCGATCTTCAACATATGAAAGGCCATTCTCGATTCCTACAGGCACAACTAGCAACACATTAATTTCTGGTTAGGTTCTTGATGCAATTTATATATGTCAGAAAGTACGGAGTCCCTGCGTCAAATCAACTGCCTGGACTGATCGTGGTAGTTTCCTTATGGGAGGCTACTCACAAGAAGTTCGATTAACGTATTACTCCACTGGCATATGTCAGAAATCACCATCAAATATACAGTAGTTTCCGATGCCGTAAAGTATGACTGGATGAAAGTGGATTCATCGCTTTCATCGTGCTGATGTGCGGGCGTAAGCAGTATCTGTGATTTACGAGCGCGTTAGTTAATTGCGCCCAGCTGAATTTGATCTAAACACAAATCTTTGTCATCACCGCGGAGGCATTGGCCAACTTGAAGTTTGCTGCATCGATGTCTTAAGCGTGTACACGGGCACAACTGTCGCAAGAACTGTGGGTTCTTTCTTAGTGGACGTCCCGAGTAATTTGATCCCCGCGTGATCAAATTCACAGCCACTCCTTTCGTGCATGGAGCCTTAACGAGCTCCAAGGTTGTTGACATAGCTCGAACTTCATGACACGGAGTGCTATCCCGGGATGCATATATGCAGAATTGACTTGAGGCAAGCAGATTATATACACGAATAAAGGAGTTGAGATCCACAAATAGATGTTGAAAAAACAAGCAAAAATGACAAAGTAGCTATGCCATTAACAGCAACTATGGCACAAGGATAGCTCTCACGAACACAACGGAGAACTAAACGAAACAATTTCCAAGTAATGTCCTTCGATCTCTTATGTAATACGTCAGCAGATGCATATGTACACAAGGTGCTTGTATACCGAGTGCAGTTGATGTTGTGGCAGTACCTCGAACCTCTTTAGGGCACGATGTAGCTTTCAAAGCTCGACTGCTGACTTGATCTTGAGCGCTAGTGAAGACGATGAGATTGCCGAGGATGTTTCGAGGCACGGCTGATTCAAGCAACAGTAGAAGTAAGCAAACTAGTACAAACTCAGTTGAGCTATGCAAATAGCTGACTTTTCAGACTGTCTTGAACCCCATCAATGTTATGAACCATCACATGCTAGCTACTATAAATACGAGTGGGATAATATGAAATTCGAAGACATGCAGTATCGCACATGACACTCTCACTAAACCCCGGAACTTTTCCGTCCCAGCCCCGATATCAGATTAGTTTATACGATTGTGATAAGTAGCGCGCATCTGTGGATCAGTCTAGTCGACCCCTATTAAAACCTAAAATCTGGCATCATGGACAGCCCGTATCAATATCGAGATTGAGGTGCCTAGCTTGAAAATTGCGACTACCAGGGTTAACAGCTTTAGTCTCAGCTTCAAACGAACCTTAGAATCAATTACGCAGAAGAAAGTACTGTCGGACATCTTTGTTATACTACTACGGCAAAGATCCAACTGCGATTGTTCCAGGGCCTTCATGGTGAGACTTAAGAAATCGAGATTGCATCTGCAGTTGGACACCGACGCAGCTTCACCACCACCTTCCACCTGAACGTGGAAGGTAACAAGACGGAAAGGTTTCTTTGATATCTCGGGAGACAATACTCTTACGTCATCCTTATTCACAACAACCGGAGAGCTACAATTTGTAGTGCGCTTCAGCTGCAGTTCCGCAGATTTCTTTGTCAGTTCCTCCACTCTTTGCTGTAACGTCTTCACATATTGTACGCTATCGTGTACAATCGAAGCCCTGTCACGCTTCAATCCATGTCCCAGCAAATATGTTAGTCGAATACGAGCTACGCTTTCCAATGGCAAATTTAAGTGGTCACGGCCGTAGTAATACCAACGTAGAAGCAGGTACAGAAAGTCATATTTAACTCTGAAAGTGGAGCACATAAGATATAAATGAGTGGAGAAAGACTGCAACCATCCTCATACCACCTACCATCAGAGTTTCAATAGAAGGGAGCGCTCGAGGAAAAATGCCCGTAAAACATATTTCACCTTGACAACAAAGTATCACCGAAGACAATCATAGACAGGCACGTATCCATACCTTTGGCCCTTGAGGAAGAAGACCCTCTAATGTTGCAATTTTGTAGCTCATGTCATCCCTGCGCTGCCGCTCACGAATAACGTGCTCGACCTGATCCACATTTGTAAGGGTAGCCTTATGTGCCCATTTGGAAACTTTCCTTGATCTTTCTTCCTTTTGTTGACGCTTAGAAGCCCGGGTTCTCAAGGGTTCAGGAGTCGGCGATGAGCTTCTCGTCTTGGAAGGGCTTTTCGGACCTGGAGTCTGCTCGCCCATTGATGTTACGTCGGACCTAGGGCTCGTAACGTTCTGTGCAGGATTCGAAGGTGAGCTAGCGCTCGCAGGCATTTCCCTCTTCGACCTCAGGTCTGACGGCGAAAGCAAAGTTGGGAGGGTGATTGATGAGCAGTGAGGAACGCCCAGAGGAGCCAAAGGCGGCATCTCATGTGAAGGAAGAAGGAAGTCGTCTAAAACATCTTTCATCCAGCCACAATCTATATCCGGCATCAGAGGGTTCTCGCTGCAGTTGATCTGTAGCGAATAATCTGTAGGTGTTTCAATAGCGGGTGCAATGTATGGTTCTTGACAATGATTTTCACTCCCGATCATTCCGACTGAGATACCACGAGTTGGTTGCAGGTGCATCTGTTGTACAGTAGCGCTTATGGGGTGGGAGCCTAAGGTTCCCCCGGCATCATGGATATGTTCGGCCGGTGGTTTATATTGTGCCGCACAAGCTGCTCCATGGTTGAAGAAGAACGAATGCTGGTGGTGGTCATATATGAAGGTCTCCGGGTAGAAGGCTCGTGAAAGATGATCTTGAGAAACGTCCTGTGAAAGCTCCGGACACATTTTACATGAACAGGAAGCACAGATAGACTTGTACTAAAAGTTCAGGATCAGCAAAGTTGAGCAGGACTACATCCGCAAGGCAAAGAGATCGACTGGCAAAAATTGGCCTAGCACACCGCTCATGTATTTCTTAGGACGCCATTTTCAAACCTTCTCCACGTCAGTTCGTTGGAACGACTACTGTCACGAGTATGAAGCGAAAATTGCCAACATCGGTTCTTCACACTTCGAAGGATCCTGTCTGCAGATCGATTTTCCAAAATGCTCCGCTACCCATCTACTCGTCTCTGTAGATAGTGGACGCCACGCTAGTCATGCTGGCGTGTTTCTGATGGCACAGGCCTGCTTTCACAAAACAATCTCGCCGCTTTCACCTACGAGCTCAAAGATAATGAACGATTAAGAAATCAAAAGTCCTTTATTTCTATGGACCAGTCTGACGGTATGCTGGGAAAAGCGCAGGATAGAGAGTTCCCACTGGATAGTACGGCCACCACTACCCGCCTCTCTCCACTCTCTCTCTCTACTCAGCCCAGGTCCCAGGTCCCAGGGACCCAGCACAAACTTTTCCCAGAATTTTATTGATTTAAGGATCGTAGGAAATACAACGTGCGTCACCCCTATCCGTCAGATCAAAAATTTCAACAAGACGAACCCCGGTTCGGAATCGATTGGCATACCCACCCCTTAATTGCTGTGGAAAGACTTATGTAGTCCTCGAAGCAATCGGAACCCCACCAAAACCTGGATCGGCATGAACCCACACCTATCTTTTAGTCCCGGTAATAGTCGACTTGCAACCATACCCCACCAACTCACTGGAACTTTATTGCTTTACCGTTGATGAGGCGAGCTGGGTATGGCAACGAGCTGCCCAGCATGGAGCGTGGTATCACAAGTCCGCCTCCTCCTGTACCGCATAAACCTCACATAAACCTAGTACTTCATACTGTACCACGGTATGTATCATTCAGTCACTTGTGATTGAATCGAGAGGGGACTTGTGATTTGAATACTATCTCCACAGAAGCTGACAATGGTCACGAGGATCCAACATCGACCAAAGTGGGCAGCGACGGGATGTTAGTGGTGCTTAATTATAGCTACAGTGTCAGGATAAGAGATCCATGAGGTGTTTAGACCTACGGTGCTACAGAGATCAATTTAATAGTTGACCGGGTGTTATCTGCCATGCTTGCTGTGCCGGAAGTACAAACGTGATGTTTATTGCAAATTGCATGGTTAATGTCATCACATTCTGGCTATCAGTTACACTGGGGTACCGGTTGTACTGATGGAAAAGCAACCGACAGGCCTAGTAGACGGTTATCATATGTGGTCCTATAAGTGGAGGATCGAACAGACGGAGCCGAGTAACAAAGGAGAGAGTACCTTGGGAAGCATCAAGAAGTTTATGTTTTGGAAAATTCAAAGAGAAAACAAGTGCAGAAAGTATGCATGTAAGTATGGCTTCCGATACCCTGGGAATTTCCTTTCGTCACCACCTGACGAGCACAGAGCAAATTGTTTGAACGCCACTATCCCCAACTGTAGCGCACAACTCTGCCTGGTCCTTCTTCATCCACACACAAATATTCTCCTGGGGAAGTTGCCACAAGGATCCCAGGATAAAGGACCTCGTATCAGTATACTCCAAATTAGGGAGGGAAGTCATCAAGCACACTGCCTCGGGGTCTTGGATGATACGAAAAAGACTGCCGGTGATGAGTAAGATGGTTTGGACTGGACGCTCAAGTCAGCCAATTCTCGCAGCACGATTCTATCTCGCGAGGCCTAGGACCAGCACCAGATCACTAACATAGAAAGTCTCTACTTTACTGACTTCCCCTCGCCTTGTTACCCGCGATTTCCAAAAGTAGGTGCGACGGGGAACTGTGAAGTTCTCCTCGTCATGATTGCAAAAGGAAGGGAGTCGCGGTAGGTGGATTACACCTGAGGTAAGAATGAATATAATCCCCTCCCTATACAAGTTGTAACTCTAAAAAGATTGGAAGCAATCAATTAAGGGAAGTTGCAAGAGTAGAAGTCGACACAACCCCAGATTGAGGAGATTCGTTTGTCCGGCCTCAAATCCAGACTGGACTACAGACTACGGTACAGGAGCGCCGCTTCAACAAGCTATGTAGCAGAACAGGCTATGTAGCTACAACACATCTTTCAGCATCTCAGCTAAGAACGTGCACATTGTGGATTGAACAGACCAAAGTGTGCATGTTGTCCTAATGTGTCACTTAATAAGGACTAGGCGACGAGCCGGGCAGACAAGGTGGAGGAGTCACAACGGATGAAACTATACGTCCTCTCATTGGCTGGAGAATGGCAGACCAGCCCGCCGTCCAACCATGCACGCACCACAGTATAATATAAAGCAAACCTACGGATGGGTTACAAATGGAAGACATTAAAAGTTTACCCTTCTCTCGGACATGAAATTCTGTTCCTAGAGTCTTGTCAGTACTCTCTATTGGGGACGACAGCAGAAGCAGGGGTAGGAAGAGGAAGAGAAGCCCTACATCGCAAGTACTCCGTGTATGAAATCCGATGCAGTCAGTCAGAACTTCAGAAGTCGTTGAAGAAACTGGTCAGGAAGCAATCAAAGATATGGCCCGGCCCCAGACCTTCTTGCCTTCCTTCCCTTCTCCTAATCCCCATTCCCCTCCTTCATTTCTCACCATACCGGGAAGTGGTCGGTGACCGGGTAGTGCTGCCCCGAGCTCCAAAATCAGCCGGCGTCTCTTTTGACGAACCTAGTCTGCACCGACCAAGCCTGTACTGTACTCGTTCGACCTCTAGCCAACGCTTTCTACACCCAACTTTGGTAAATATGTACTGTATAACCCCGGGGGTTAACGTAACTTGCTTGTTTACAGTGAAGAGCGAACCGCGCAGGGCGGAGACGGGGACTCCTGGAGGTGAGCCGTCGCTTTAGACCGCACAGATTGGTTCAAAGTCGGTCGATTGGCACAAGAGACCTCCAAGAAATTTCATGTCCGATGATCATGAGCTGCAGACAGTACCCACTATGCCGTAATCGTAAACATGGAACTCCTAATTCTAGAAAACAGTTTCCCTTTTCAGCCCTGTTCTGAACAAAACAAGGATGGCGGTGGCTTACAGTTCCAAACCCTATAGATATATGTTGACCATCATCTATACACACATTCCAATTCGTAAGATTTGAATATGAGTCATATGTTGAATACTTTTGTGATATGCTACTTTGAGTTGGCTTTGGTTCGTTCATAAATATCATACCGTTTCCACCACTAACTGCTAAGATGGGAGAATTAATTTTGAGCGGTACAGCAGGTCAATCATTCGTGGTTTCAAGCCCAACCATAGCCCTCAATAGAACTGAGCCATAAAGTACAGAATATGGTAGAGCATAGCTGCCGTAGAAAGACTTGTCGTGTTGGAAATTTCAGTGCATCCTAAATTTTACTGTTGTATGTTTCAGCTGTATTACTACATCAAAAGGTGAGCGTCACAATTTCGACTGAACTTTTTATTTTAAGGTCAAATAATAAATAATGCGCTCTTGCAACTAAATTTATGAAGGAGTCTATCGCAATAACGTA
This sequence comes from Lunularia cruciata, assembly GCA_948567375.1. Classification (NCBI taxonomy): domain Eukaryota; kingdom Viridiplantae; phylum Streptophyta; class Marchantiopsida; order Lunulariales; family Lunulariaceae; genus Lunularia; species Lunularia cruciata. The sequence goes on from OX419760.1 coordinate 11,382,573, forward strand.
TGTGGATAGGTCATGTTTGGTGTGAATCTTACGTCCCTACCGGAATCTGCATTCGGGTGGGTTCACCACATAAAGATTATTCTTCAGAAATAAGAATGACCACAATTCCAATTGTGAGCATTCACGTAACAAATTAGTAACAAAATATGCCAGTCAACATGAGAAGAATGATAACATCATCCACGTATATTAGTTACCATGGCCCAAGTTTCATTACATGATTGGAAACTCGGATGCCATTGAAGTCGATAGTTCACTGATCACCTTGAACGATTCATACAGTGAAATATTTATGAATCAATGAAATATATAGCACAAAAGACCCAAAGACTTAGAAGGTTGAAAACACATCGCAAATCTCATGCAAGGCGAGCCTAAACAAAACCGAAAGCACTTGACCAATCTGTAAAATATTGATGTGATGAAAACAAATCTTCATCATACCATATGCTTTTCTAAAGCTAAAGTTTCAATCTGTAAAGGAGTGTAGAAATCTTTACAATTGATTTCGATGTCTAACTCTGATTATTGCACAACGAGTACACTCAAGAAATAAATGTTGCTCATCTCCACTTTACCTAAGGAGCATAATGTGCAAAGCCACTTGGGGTGATCTATAGGTTTCCAATGTCTTTAGTTCACAATAAGTTTATGAGAGCTAATCCTATGTTGAGCAATGATATTTTTAAGTGAAATAGATGTCTTAGCCAAAAGATACTTTTTCTCACAATAAACCAATTTAGAATTCACAAATTTTCTGATAGAACATCATTTTTGTACAAGATTCGATATAAGAATTGCTCTTGATCATCTCATGTAGCACAATACGTTCCAATTTCCAATATTGAAAAATTGTGTAGCACAATGAACTTGATAAAGTACTCTCACATGCTCCATGGACTTCACCCTTGACACATACTTGAGAGCTAAGGATAAAGCTTCAACCTCAAGAGGCAAAAAACCTATATCAACAAGCAGCAAAACATAAGGAGTTTGAGTCCTCGCACCAAGCTCATCCCACAAGAACACTTCTTGAACCTTCTCAATATTCTGCAACCATGTCTTCTTAGTGCCAAGACCCCAAACTTGAGCACCATAAAGAAACACATGCTGCACAAGAGATCTGAACAGTACCCATGTAATAAGATGAGCAAGTCTAGAATGATTCATGAGCAAGTCTAGAGCAAATTTTTTTTGATACAAGCGGACCAATTATAATTATGAGAAACTCAATTCCCAAGTATTTGTAAGGGGAAACTTACTCCAAAGATTTGCCATTGAAGAAAAAAGGTGTGACACCTTTAGAACCCATCACAATCACCTTAGAGTGGTCAAGGTTCACTTCCATCTTTGTTTGGTTGTAAAACACAAGGAGAGGATACAACTTCTTCTGTAAATGCTCCGGATTGGTGGAAAGGAGCACTAAATCATCTGTATAATAAAAGAACCAACTTGCACACTTGTAACTCCAGCTTCCAAGTGTACTTGCTCCAAGTCATCATTGAACATCCCAAGCAAAGTTGGAGATAAAGTTTAGCCTTGAATCACACCCGTCGTCGTGAGTCGTGCTAAGAACATCTTGAGAACTCAAAGATATGTACCACTCATATAAAGATCCTTCCCAAAATCCTCCACATGTAACCTTTTACTCTAATGTCTTGAAGCATATTTGCCTTGTGAGATCTCACCAAGTGATGGTTTTCTACATGAGATCATGAGTAAGTACATGAGATCATCTGCATATACCTTCCAACTGATGTCCAATAGAAAATACTTATGTTTTTATTGCGTTATGTTGGGTTCATCTTGGTATCGAAGTGTAGTTCAATTGGGTCAGTCTCCTCGACCATTCACACACACATGCTGAATATCGGTCAGCTCGAGTACGCAAGAGATTAAGGAAGTTGTTCTTTAAGTCTAAACAGGACAGGCTTTTTGCTCCTTCACTTGTTCACCCAATTTTAGTTCAGTTAGCCGAAAAAATCATGTGTGTTGCAAAAGAGATGAATTTTGGCCTGGGAACTTAGATAGGCATAGACAGCACACGTTCGTTCTGTGTAGGGGAATCTGACCTGGAAGGGCCGCCACTCTTCGGTGTGAGTGACCTTTTATTCATTGACTGGCAAATTCCGTAAGATGTAGGTTTATAGGGTTTACTTTTCCACTTTGTCGAGGAAACCAGGCCAGTCTTAAAAGAAAATACTTGGTATGCGTTTTAACATGAAACTCTACGCGTAATGAATATTCACGTTGATAATGAAATGGTACGCATGTATATGGTATCGACATGTACTATATTTATCAATATCGTTACAAATTGAAATCATCTAGTACACCCTACATTGAGAATTTTGTAGAGTTGTTCGATGTCAACTAACTTTCGAGTGCCCAAATCGCTAGAGATAAGGACCCTCAATAGGGTAAACCACCCCGGAATGGCTCTTTTCCACTTCATCGTCTGATCCTGGCAGATTGACCTCCAAAACTTCGATGGTTGAAACTTCTAATGACACGTTTTATCCAAAAGTTGATACAAACCACCAAGAAAACGCATATGTTTTCTAGATTTCCTTGTCATGGACAGAGGAAGACAACAAAAACTTAAGTTATCTTATTTCGGAAAGAACAGATGAACGAAAGATATGCGTCGTTCTTGCCATCCCCCACCTTACAGCTTGAAAGTCTCTGATCTCACCTTTCTCAACCTACGGTAGTCATGATCATGCTCTCATCCGCAACCTACAGAGCTTGTCATTGACATAGTCAAGCAAAAGCTACATATGCGACGTGTGTAGTACTTTACCGTACGCCATCATACATATCTCTACAAAGATTGTCTTATACGATAGTTACTCCACATGTTCTCTACTGCGTTTAGTTATAAAGAAAACATCTCATCGTTCACTTGTTGGAAAGAAACGATCGAACTATAAGCCTGTTATAGTCAAGCATCAATACAGACTCACAAGTATGTTACATAAGGTGTATTTCTCCTGAAGTTTTTATCCTCGTGTCACCCCTTTAATATGTTCGAGATTTAATGTCTTTAGTATCAGAATCTTTTATCCTCTTGAATTGAATTCTAGTTTTTCATTCACCTCAAATTTAAGTTCTTTTCTGTGCTTGCTATCTGGTCAATAAACTTTGAAATCTGGATAGATATGCAAAGCTATAATTTTCCCGTTGCTGTATAGGGCATGCAGGGCATCTCTTTGTTCCTCTGATCTTGTAATTATATGGAGTGATAGATACGGGCTTTCTGACACATTTGTGAAGGAATGTGCGAGAGCATATCATATATTAGACATCAGGATATTACTCTCTCCTCATACTTTGTACCATATTTCAGACAGTGTATTTGTCTACAAACTGCATTGGCTGGTGTAATCCCTAGAAGAGCAATCACACTAAGTGATGTTTCTGCAAACCTCCCGACTTGCATAACTCAGATATTTTAGATGCAATAGTGTAGATTTATAGTACCAAAACTATTGAAACTTAACCTCATTTTATCTCTTTTGTCTCACTTGATGGGGTCTTCCCATCCTTCGTGTTTTAATGTGGTCTCCTTTTTCTCCATCCCACTCAATAGGACTAAATTACATGGAGTAAGTTAGTAAATAGTTGATCTTACCCTCCTTTGGAACAAGGTATCATGAGTCTCAAATGAATCACACGGACATCCAATTGTAACATATGTTATCTTTTATACAGAAGTAACATATGCTCTTCTTTTTATACTTTACACTGCAACTCTTTTGTGAAATAAAATGATTAATCCATAAAATAAAGACAGCCTTTTCTTAAAGTGGGAACTATCTTTAGAACTCCTCGATATTTAGCCTAGGATGGACGGAGTGTTGTACCCCGCCGTACAAAAAGTAATTGCTTTCTTGAGATCCTTAAGACTCAAGGATGATTTCTTCTGATTAATTTACAGTAAATTTTATTGATGGAAACGGTTATCTACATTATCTTATGATTAAATCTGATATAAGTGAGGATTAGTTTTCTGTTATCAAGTCTTTGTATCGAAGTTCCACCTTCCTTGCAAGTCCTTAACTATATTTCCGAAAAGAGTTGTTCAATCTTTATATTCCTTTTGAGTGTCCTATAAATTTGGGATGGTGCAGAGCAACTAAATAGTACGAACATGCTCTGCACCATCCCCAATTCATAGAACATCCCAGATACAAATGACATAAGATATTCTGCCGTTCAAGAAATAAATATGCTTTAAAATTAGCATGAGGATCCTGCAAAGACCCACCTGCTAGCCAACTTTATGAAAACCCCTAAGATAAGACTTTCACAGTAATCTTCAGATTTTTCATCCAACAGACTTCGAGCAAACTTTCATGAGGGGCAAAGTACGTCATTTGAGATCATCTCTTCCTCAATTAAGATTATTTTATGGATTCAAAATGTACGCGGAGTAAGGATAGAACGTTTTGCCTATCCGCAAATTAATAGAGTGAGACTGAAATTTTTCTGTAGCCTATTTCAACTATTTCCATGACTTTCTTACAAAACTTAGGAGACAATCAAATTTTATATCAAGGAAAAGTCCATCTTTCCTACTGATACTTCCTTCTAGAAGAACATGAAAACCAGTTTGACTCTTTTTGCTTTTTCAAGTAAGCATACAAGTATTGATGCAAGAACGAAGAACATGAGAAAACTGGAGGGTGCAATTTCTTGTTCAAAGAGGAGCAATGTACGGTTGAAAGATGCAATTTATAATTCAAAGAGATTTTTCCAACTAAGAGAAGCAATGCAATTACAATTCTTGAGCCATTTATGGCACCTATCTGCAATTCTCTAGTTGTAAATATTCAGTGAGTAATCTTGTAGGAATTCATGATACACCATTGACAACACACTTGGAAATTAAAATTAGAGTTTAGTGATCCTCTAAGATTTAGATTATGTTCCTCTTTCCCTCCCTTGTCATTGAGCTCATTGATAAATCTCCTCCTGTCTAGAATGACAAATCATTCTAGTCCTAATTCTACATTGTAGAGTAGCATTCTTGACAACATAGTGGAGTTCAAGATTTCTTGAAAATAGTATCCTCTTCCACTCTTGCAAGTAAAGAAAAATTCAATGTGCTTCCGACTATTACTATTACTATTACTATTACTACTATGAGCAAAGGTGAGAGTAAGGTAAAATGCAATGAAGATAGGTTCAGGATGGTCCAGCATTATTATGGTTAAATCCTTGATTATTAGAAGACTCAAAAAATTTCAAACAAATCAATGGTGACATTAGTAAAGAACCCATTAAGAAGAATATTTCCTTTAGTTACATGGAAACAATCCTCATGAGATTGGGCAGAGGGTTTTTTGGGTCCATGAACGGAGAAAAATTGAAGAAGAAATAGGCTTCTTTTCTAGAGTTCTATAAAATTGCTAAGAATTAGAAGGATAAGTCTACAAGTGAGTGTCTCATTGTGAAAGAGATAAAATGTGATAGATAATTATAGAGGATAAACTAAACCATCTCTATCCTCACTTTACAAAGTGGGTGCTTTGTTTGGGAGCAAAGCTAATATATCCTCACGTGCCCTTGTAAGAATGAGGATGGGGAATGATATTAACCTTTCTGAATGGTCTGCCAAAGATGATAAAATTTGATGCATAATGATACCCAAAGAGACTTCTGAAGGGGAAAAATTGTTTAGATAAGACATTCCTCCATTGAGAACTTCACAAGCTTTTCCTATGCAAGGATTGGTACTCATTTTAATTCCCCAGTATGCAAGAGGAGAGGCAAGATAGTAGGAGGTTTCAAAAATATAATTTACGGGAGCCTTATAATAATCTACCATTACCAAAGACATCTTGTAAATGATTTTATGGTGGCCATAATTCAAATCTCATTCATCTCTGAACACTCCCATATAGTATTAGAGTTTCAAATAAACTTTTGAGGAAAACTGATTTTGGGCTCAATTTGTGTTTGTAAATACCTATGGAGTACTCGTAACCCACAAAAGTTCATGGTTCATGTTTTTCAAGACCTATAAGTTTATTCTATGGCTACAAGAGAAACCCTTATAAAGTCCTTATCCCCACCACTTTGCACTCCATAGAGTTTATGGGATCTCCCATAAAGCTCCTATAAAAAATATTTATGGGATGTTGCAGATCCCCAAAACCCCCTAGTGTGTTTGAGTTAAGTCCAAGTGAAGCTTCTAAATATCACAAGGAGCATGACATTCCAATTGCAATTGCACATAGACACACAAGAGTCCAAAAGGAGATTCATGCATAAGCATGGGACAAAGGAGAAGGAGTAGATATATGAGATAGAGAAGGAGAGCATGAACAGGATAGTGTTCATGCTCTCCTTATCTTATCTCTTCTCTTATAGGGTTCACTATCCCTATAAGAGGAGGAAGTATTATAAAGAAAGTCCAAAAATCATGCTTACTTTTAGTAGTTTTGCCCAAGACATGGCCAACTGTACAAAATTGAAGATGAATTCTTTGGAAGCAAGGGAGAGATGCAAATGTGCTCAAATTGATACATAGAAAACAAAAAGTTATAGAAACTTAAGGTTAAGATAGAAGTAGAGGAGAGATCAAAAGTTCAAAATTTGAGATTCAAGGAGAGGATAGCTAAATCCAAAGAACAATATGAAAGTACTTTGGAGTAAGCAAACTATGGGAAATCTGCACTTAAAACTAGAACATGGTTGATTTACTTGTGCAAATAGATGAAATAGACCATACTCACCTTTATGATATTGGTAGTAATCATATATTCCCCATTTTTACTCCTTGCATTTTGAGCACACATTACAATAATTTACTTTGGTGAATAGATTGAAATCAATAAACTTTGTAAACTTTTTGCAATTAAAATGAACATTAGATTTGAAATATTTTTATTTTTATTCACTTGTATTCATGGATTTGCTTGCTTCACATTGTTGGATTTTCTTGCATTAATGCATTTGCTCCTTGGATTCCTCTTAAACACATGGAGTGAGAAATGAGATGAGAAATTTGCTTGAAATGAGATGAGAAATTTGCTTGAAATGAGATGGATTTGCTTATAAAGTGTGGGCTTGCTTGTTTACCACCATCAGGAGTTTCTTGGGGAAATGGGTTTGTTTGTTATGTTGAATGGGTTTGCTTACATGAATATTGGTTCACTCATTGCTAGGAAGGTTGGTTTGCTCATCATTGGGATGGTTTTGCTTGGCAAGAGGATGGAGTGACTCAAGAGTAAGGTGTGTTTGTGTGGTAAGAGGTGGAGTTGCTTTTGGGTAGGGTGGAGTTGCTCTCAAAGAATGCCTTAATAATAGTGGATTTATTTAATAATATTATTTTGGGTTCAATAAGTTGAATGTAGGTTGATTAAGGAACCATATTTATAATTTTTCTTAGACTAAATTTGTTTAACATGTGAAGAATATTTATCCCTTTCCCATAATGTGACTCCTTGACTCCTATTTTTTTCTCAAATGACTTCTTGAATTGAGTTAATGATTCTATTAGCCTCTTCCATTCACACATGTTTACATTCTTATACTCTACTAGTCTATAACCTTATACTTTGACCACTCAAAAAAATATAAACATATATAAATCTATTTATATTTATCTATCTTGGAAGATATAAGTGCCTCATAGCTATCAATTCATTGCTCATTAGCTAACATATTATTATCTCTTAAAATCAAAATCCAACACTTGAATTATCAAAATTTATCCCTCAAAATTTTAAATCAGAGCAAAAACTCCATAGCAAAACTCAAAGAAAGCAAGCAAACCCACTTGCATACAAGCAAGCAAACCCAAATAGTCTTGAAAAAACATGGTCACATAATAGAAAAAATTCCCTCATTTAACAAGTGAACAATCCTTATATACAAGCAAACCATTTCATTGAATGAGCAAACCCTTGTTTTCATCAAGCAAACCAATTTGATAAAATCATATTTGCATTCAAATTTTAACTCAATTTTGAACTCAAAAATTTACTAACTTTATGGTGCTTTGTACAAACACAATCAGGGCATGTTTCAATCCAAGACAAGTTCCTATCATTGGTGGTTTAGTTGTCTATTTTCTTATCTAAAATGGTTATCACTCCCATCACGTACATCCTAAAGTTCAGAATTGACCTCTTCTAAAAATAATTCCTCTTGGTTTCCCACATCTATTAATTAAAATTTGATGCAAAAATAACACAAGTGCCTATCCTGTTGCAAAAGATAAAATTTTCACTTCTTATTGTTCAATTGAGTTCTCAATTGACACAAAGAATGCAATCTTGCTTTGAGTATCCCAACATAGTGTTCATTGAGAGATCGGGTTTGAGACGCACATCAGTTGACTTCCTCCTTTGAACAAGGATACAAAATAGCTCATTGGCATAAATTTGGCATTGCCTAGTAAATATTGACTACTCTCAAAGTTTAAACAAGCTTCTTTGTGATTAAAGCCTTACAAAAGCTCTTACTTTCTCAAACATGTCATATCATGCATGATTTATGAATAATTGCACAATAACATTCCACTCATTAGCTACACATAGTAAAAAATAGAGGTATTCCTTCATTAGCTACACACTAAACAATAGAGTTGTTCTTGTATAATAACCTAAACCTCATTGGCCACCCATTGAACAACTGAAAATGAATTTCACAAACCCAATAAAAGCAAGCTTCCTATGAAGTGGATAATTTTTTGCCATCACAGATAACTTGGCCGTTGATAGAGTATATATCCTTTTTTCTAAAATAAACTTCCCTATGAATAGTGTGCCTTTGCTCAAGAGGAAATAGAGTACATCCATTAGCTTTACACACCTAGTAAACCCTTTCTTGTCAAACACATTGGAAATTCTAGCTCTCTCTTCTTCAATCTTGGGCCAATGTACTTCTTCCTTAAAAATAGACAAAACTGCAATCATTATTCTATTGTCAAATTGATGTAGATCCCAACTATTTCTTCACAAGTTCTTTCCTCTTGCACACAAGCATCATTACCAATGTGGCCAAATCCATCAAGAGTTCATGCCACTTGGAACCATACAAGTGTTTGCTTTCTTCCCACATCCCTCTCTCTTTTAAAGACATCATGTACTTTGAGAAGATACACTAAAGTAATAAAGGAGTACATCTCCATCCTCAAGAGTTATTTGAAAGCAAGAGGATTAAGTATGTAGAAAAACTTATACACAAAATTTTGTGCTATAGGATGATCGAATTCTATCCTTCAAATGTCTACCTTGTGTATAAATTCAAAGCCTCAATAGGTATCTGAAAGCAAGAGGATCAAGTATAGAGAAAAACTTATACACAATTCAATGCTAGAGGAGATTGAATTCTATCCTTCAAATATCCATCCTGTGTATAATTTAAAGCATCTAGAAAGTCTTTCCCAATGATTTGTATCCTCTTCTTGACTCCATTTTCCAAGAGAGCCCCAAGATGAATTGATGCACTGATCATAGGTCCACTCCTCAAAGCTCAATTCATGAGCAATTTGGAAGTGTATGAATTCTTTTACTTCTATCTGGAGTATTTTCCAAGACCTTTGCTAGGCATTGTGGAAACTAGATTCCCCACTCTTTTCAATTTATCCAATTTGATCCTACTCCAAATTTGTCATCTCCAATTTTTCACCTTTCACCTCTCAAGTATTGCAAAACTCATGAAAGATAGAGAATGAAGTTCAAGAACGAGAAATGAAACAACAACAAGGAGATATGACACCTATGATATCATCTCAAATTCAATTCAAATTCAATTCAAATTCAATTCAAATTCAATTCAAATTCAATTAGTATTATATTAATGGCAGAGTAATTAATATTTATAGTAATGTCACATAATCTCCTTGAATCCCATAAAATTTTATAAATGACTGAAAAACTAACCCATGATTTATTTCAGGTTCTATGCCATTTCTTGCAACAAGTTCCCAATATGCCCATTTTATAAACTTTGATGTGGACTTTGTGTAAATTTTCTTTTCAATACCTTTATGGACCATATAAACGCATACCAAAACCCATATTGTAATACAATGTGATCGCTTTAGTGGATTGTTGGGAGAGTGTGGAGACGTGAGAGGAAAGAGAGAGATGTGAGAGGAAAGATCTATACTTTTTGAGTGCTATCTAGCATATAACACTCAATTGAATAGTAGATTCTGCTCACTTTTCAATTTTGGTTCCATTGGTACCTAGACTAAAGACTATGGAGAATTGGGTAGAAAGTTATGAGGATTTTTTGGTTTTTAGGGTTTAGAGTGATCATAACACATTGAGAATGATGGGTTGGGAATTTTCATTTCTAATTTTTTGGTTTTCATGATTGACTTCCATGTGAATTTAGTTTGAAAATTTTTGAGATGGAAATTGAAAGTTATGAGAGTTTGTAGTTTTTAGGGTTTAGAGAGATTGTATGTTCTTATGTGAGTTTGGATGTGAGTGGTTGTGGTTTTGTATGTATGGGGAGATATGGAGAGGAGCATCATGTGTTACTATCATTATTTTTGTGCTAGCCATGGCTACAACTCCCTATGTGGCGCCACTTAGAACGGCTCGAGATGCACCATGCCCGGTGTGTCACCGACGCTTTACCTCAGAAGGGGTAAAGATCTATGTAGGATGGATGCACAATGCCTATGATTGGACCACTTGGGAGCCTATGTGAGGCAAGCAACCACATTGACAGCAATGACACTCAAGATTACGCATGTTGATTCTATCCCTTGGCTGACCATTCTAGGGATTCCAATCGAGTTGTGGGAATGCTTAGCTTCTCAAGCAAGTTGCATTTTACGGTTATTTGAGACTGGTTTTCCATGTCCATGTCTATCCCATAGGCTATCTCACACACTCTATGATGAGGCTAGACAAGCTTTTTGCCTACTACTTGATTGTTTGGCACGTGATCCCGTGGACGAGCTAGCATGGTTCCTATTCTTCTTACTCCCTTGATGGTGTCTTTGTTATGCTAGAGGAGGAAATGTGAGGCATAGAGAGGTGGCTGCTAGATTTTTTTAGTTCTGAGTAAGGGATTGGGCTGCCTTTCAAAAGGAGTCTGTTATTGCTACATGTTTTAGGAGATAGGTTTCACCATAAGATACCATAGAGTCCACTTGATTATGACGGTGTAGGATACTGGTTCAAGCAAGAGAGTTTTGTAGAGCAGCAGGAGCATTATACCCTTTGTCTATGGTTAGTCTTACTAATAAGACTATCTCTTACTATATCCTATGGCAATAGAGGGACTACTACTAGAGGTCTTAGATTATCAACCCAAGCAGCCTTTATGTCTTTATAGGTCACTTTTTGCACAAAGATTATGCACTATCTCTCGCCTTTCCTCAAGAGGCTTTTCAAGGATGTCATATGAGCACCTTAGAGATTGCTTTCAAGCAGATGATCCTTCTAGTAGTTTTACCAAGTTGTTTCAAGTGGCTATAGCAATAGCAAGAAGAGACATTCCTATGTTTATTAGTTGGGTGTTAGATGCTAGTTGACTTCTCACGATGGAGAAAGACATGAAAGGCATTAGACCAATTGCTATTGGAGAGATCTTTTTGCATTTGGTCAATTGTACCATTGTCCTTCAACATCATTCTCACTTTTGATAGCACCTCAATCCACATTAGTTTGGAGTAGATGCATTTGGAGGATCTGAGGCTATATCTCTAGGCATTAGGGCACTCTTAGATATCCATCCCTAGTGGGTCATCCTATAGGTGGATGTTGAGAATGCTTTTAATAGCATCTCATGGGTATCTATCCTTAGAGAGCTTAGTGTAATACTAAGAGTTAGCCATATGATCTAGATGTGAAATTTGGTTTGGTAACATCTAGAATGATGTTATACATGATGGTCAAAATAGATCAGATAAAATTATCACCAAAAGAGTACTTCTACTAATAGGGCAAAAACCGAAATATACTTGAGAACCTTAGAACCAATAGCTAGACATATGATTTAAAGGTGAGAATTGGTTTGGTAACATCTGGAAGGATTTTATATATGATGGACTAAACAGATCAGAAAGGGGTATCACCAAAAGGGGACTTCTACTAATAGAGTAGGAACAGAAATATGCCTAAAATCTTTGAAGGCAATTTCGGAGGCCTAAACTGATGAATTAGGCATCAAAAAGTGCATTCCCCCCCCCCCAATGGAGGAATGAATTAAACATATAAAGTAGCAAAAGTAATCTTATCTACAAATGCAATTCAACCTGTCTTTAACAAACTACGTGACTATCAATTCCTTATTGCTCTTGTTTGTTGAACATACAATGCCATAGATCTAATATTTGCCACAATTCATGTCTTCAAAAATATAGGTCCTCTTAATACTTTTGAAAGTTATGAGAGTTTATAGATTTTAGGCTTTGGAGAGATTTTTTTCTTAAGTGAGTTGGGATGTGAGGGTTGTGGTTTTGCAGATATAAAGAGATATGGAGAGGAGCATCATGTATTACTATCATTATTCTTGTGCTAGCCATGGTTACACCTTCTCATGTGAGGTCGCCCAGAGCGGCTCGGGATACACCATGCCCGGTGTGTCACCAATGCTTTACCTTGCAAGGGGTAAAGACTCATGAGGGAAGGATGCACAAGGACTATGATTGGACCACTTGGGATGCCCACGTGAGATGAGTGACCACATCGAAAGAAGTGACACTCGAGATTATGCACACTTCTTCTATCCCTTTGTTGACTGTTCTAGGGATACCAATTGAGTCGTGGGAGTGGTTAGCTTCTCAGAAGGGTTTCATTTTGGGGTTATTTGAGACTAGTTTTCCATGTCCATATCTATTCCATAGGCTACCCCGCACACTCCATGATGAGGCTAGATAGGTTTTTGCCTACCACTTGATTTTTTGGCACGTGATCCCTTGGACAAGTTAGCATGGTTCCTATTCCTCTTACTCCCTTGATGGTGTCCTTGTTATGCTAAAGGAGGATGTGCGGGGTATAGAGAGGTGGTTATTAGATTTCATCAATTCCGAGCAGGGAATTGGGCGGCCCTTCAAGAGGAGTCTATTAGGGCTACACAATTTAGGAGATACACATCACCACATGATACCACTAAGTCCACTCAATTACGACGGTGTAGGACATTGGGTCAAGCGGGAGAGTTTAGTAGAGCGGCATGAACACTACACCCTTTGTCTATGGCGAGTCCTATTGATGAGACTATCTCTTCCCTACGCTCACTACATCCTATAGTAGTAGAAGGACTACCACTAGAGGTATTAGATTATCAGCCTAAGAAGCCTTTATGTCTTGATAGGTTTCTATTTTCACAAGCATTGTGCATTGCCCCTCGCCTTTCTCCAAGAGGCTTGTTAGTGATGGTTTATGAGCACCTTAAAGATTGCTTCCAGGCAGATGATCCTTCTAGTGGTTTTACCAAGTTGTTTTAGGGGGGTACAATAGTAGCGAGAAGAGACATTCCTATGTTTGTTAGTCGGGTGTTAGGTGCTAGTCAACTTCTCACAATGGAGAAGAACATGGGGGGCATTAGACTGATTGCTATTGGAGAGATCTTTTTGCATTTGGTCAATCATACCATTGTCTTTTAGCATCATTCTCACTTTTGACAGCACCTCAGTCCACATCAGTTTAGAGTAGCTACACCTAGAGGATGTGAGGCTATATCTCTGGGCATTAGAGCACTCCTAGATATCCATCCAAAGTGGGTCGTCCTACAAGTGGATGTTGAGAACACTTTTAATAGCATCTCACGGGCATCCATCTTTAGAGAGCTTAGGGAGGTTGGTGGATCCTTGGCAAGTCTCATTCCTTTTGTGCGGTCTTTTTATGGCTCTCTACTTCCCTTTACTACCAGCATGGTGGTTCACAAGAAGGAGTCACCGTCTTGGAGTTAGCTGTTGGTACACGTCAAGGAGATCCTTTAGGGGAGCCCTTATTTGCCATGGCTCACTTTAGAGCTCTCCTATCTACTACTTTGGCCATGCCAGGTTGTGTATTTCTCTCCTTGACAGATGATACACACATCATAGGCCATGTAGATCAGATTAGGCAGGCCTTTGACTACTTCATTACCAAGCTACATCTAGTAGGCCTGAGAGTCAAGGTGTCAAAGTGTAGGCCATGGTTCCCTTTAGGTATCTATCTCCACCTTGAGCTTCTAGAGGGGTGTATCATATCCACAGATGGACTTCGTGTTCTTGGAGTGCCAATAGGATCGGAGGATTTTTTCACATGCTTCTTAGATGCTGCCCTTGCAGAGGATGTTCTCCATGTGGATGACCTTCCATTTCTAGGAGATCTGCAGGTGGCATTTGGTATATTCTCCTCCACTATTGCTTGTCAACCATCCTACCTCATTCATACAATTCCCCCCTCATTTCCTTCCTATCACGTCTGAGAGCATTTGTTAGGAGGATTATGAGAGTCTTTGGTGATATTATTGGACTAGGGACTTTTGAGTGTGTGATAGGGGATTCGGCACATAGATAACTGGCTTTGCCGATCTCATGTGGTGGGATTGGCTTGCTATCTATGGAAGAGACAATGGTTGAGCTCTCTCAGCTGGTTGGTTGGGCTCTCTCGGCACCCCTACTTTCGTCTCATTTTGTGGTTGTTGATAGGCCAGTTTTGGAGACTTATGTGATAGAGGTGGAGGGAAGATCCTTTTCTCTCTAGGTGTTATTGCAGAAGACAAGAGTTAGTCTAACCCCATGAGCACGAGAGGATTTTTCACCTTTTGCTTCACTATTGTCAGATTGGACTAGAGGTTTCCAGTCCTCCTTGATGGAGCGACAGTGTGAGCATACATTACATTCTCTCTTAGTCGACTTGTCCATTCCTCAGGCTACTATAGCTCATCTTCACTCTTGCTCCGGCAATGGTGCAGGCTCTTAGATCCTAGCTCGACCATGTATTAGGGCATTCCAACTCGCACCAGCTGCTTTCTCTACAGCAATGAGGTTTTGCCTAGGTTTGGTCCACCCATCTGCATCTTCATTACTCACTTATGAGTGTGGTTCTACACTAGATGCAGCAGCGGTCCACATGACACAGTGTCCTTTTGGAGGACAAAAGATAGGTACCCATGATGCCATTATGGACATAGTGTTTTCTATGGCATGAGAGAGTGGATACTTGGCTTGGAGGGAGCGCTCATATGCTTTGAAGATGACACATGTTAGGGCCAACTTATACTTGGTTCAAGATGATCAAGTGATAGTAGCGGATGTTGTGGTTACGGACCCTACGCAAGATATAGATTCGGAGGGAGTGATTACCCATCCCTCTGGATGGGCGGCAAGTGCAGCAGCAGGTTGCAAGGTCTCCAAGTATAGGAGCATGCAACGAGGTCACCTCTTTGTTCCTCTAGCCTTGGAGTTATATGGAGCAATGGACACGGCATTTGACACATTGTTTAGGGAGTGCACGAGAGCTTATCATATTAGGCATCAGGGGGTACCACTCTCACTCTCATACATTGTAGCATATTTAGACAGCATATGTCCATTTCTCTACAAAGAGCAATAGCTGGTGCAATCCATAGGAGAGAAATCACATTAGGTGATGTTTCTTCGGATGTTACAATTGTGTGTAGACCGTACAATTTGCATAGCTCTAATATCTTACGTGCGGTAGGGCAGATTTCTCATATAGACTCTATTGGGGCTTAGCCCCATGTTACCTTTTTTGTCTCTCCCTTGTAGGCTTGATGGGGTCTTCCCATCCTTTGTATTTCCTACACGGTCGCCTTCTTCCTTAATACTTTTGGATTTGAAAACGTTTTTCCAACAAAGACATCATGCAAGTGGTTGCCCACTCATGACCATCTCGACCGATGGAGTTTGAATAAACCACGGTCACACCGTGTTCCTAGCCTACTGACTGAAACTGGGTAACAGGCTTGTCTTTAATTAGTTTTCCATACCTTGTCTGAAAGATGGAGTATTTCGATTGGTCTCTAGCCTGTTCATTTGTTTGTTTTCCTAGCCTTTGGAGTTGCAGTTTGTTGGATGCCTATGGAAACACGCAGGAATTCTCTAATAAACTAGTCATATATTACACTAAATGATTATGTTGATCCTGAAAGAAGATTTAGATCAGATTTACTTGTTTCGTCTGACAACCTTGAGGTCTAGTAAATGATAAACTTTGGCGACAAGTATTCAAAATAGTGGTAATTGAATGTAGAAATTAAAATAATAATAAAAATAACTACAAATAAATCTACAAGACTATTATGTTTACTTCATTTCAATTTTTAGAATATGTGAAAATTGGATAACAGGGACACTAGAGGACGAGGTTCATTATAGATTTTTAAAGTGGAACATTTTTATGTCTTAAGATAGTTCTTACTCACATGAATACATGGATAATACATCTTTATCTTTCTTTCATCTATTTTGCTCTATCTTACAAAGTAAAAGGTGACCGCGTACAAAACACGAAGGATGGGAAGACCTCATCAATCTTGCCTATTCTTATTCTATCCTACCTATATCCTCTGTATCATTTTATTTCGAGTTCTCTTTTATATCTATAAATACTTATTTATTGGTCTCATGACCTCTTTCTGTCTCCCTTTTTGCATCGCCATCGTACGAAACTTGTGACTATAGCATTAGTACCTACAGTAGTTGGAAATACAGACATTTGAAATTTAATTTGCAGAAAACTAAAATTCATCGAAAGCTTATTAAGTATGGTGAAAATGAATTGTGGAAAGAACGGTGTACTCCGTGACAGAGCCCCATTGTTTGATCTTTACTACGTTATTTCGTAAGAATTAGCAATGTAATAGTATGGGTCCTGCACTCAAGCATCAAGGATTTCTATGAAAAGTTAAAATTCTAATCATGTAAAATCTGGAAGATCGAAGTGTGACCGATCTCTTAAAATTGTGACTAAATTACTTTAAATTCAATGGCAAAGCCACACGCTAGAGCACAATTTTCATCAGATTTACCAAATTTTCAATCTTGGAGCTGATCAAGTCAATTATGATGTATAATAATATATATAATTATGGTGTACCTAAAACAAATTTTATTGATCATTATTCAAGATATATGTATATAAATAATTATTCAATCTAAATTTTTCTTTAGAAAGCTTTCAAAGTTTAAGATTCACACCCAAGTTATGGAAACATATATTTTTCAAAGGAGCTTTAATAGAGGTAATACTGCTAAATAAAAAGTATCAACATTAAATAAAGTTATCAAAAACCAACTAATTTTTTCTATAAATTTTTTCTCATTTTAACTAATGAGATTGCTGCAATGATTGTTGAACGCACTTGAAAGTGTAACCATCGTCATAAGCTTAAATAATAATACAGCAATTTTTATGAACTTTAGTAATATTTTATGATATATATAGTTAGTTTTATATATATATATATATATATATATATATATACTCTTTCTAGATCCCTTTCTCCTCATCTCCATCCACATCACAAATTTCATAAAGATCTGAACGACTGTGAAAAGACACTAAACATACAAGAAACCTACACAGTAAGTTAATCATTTAAATTGATAGATTTTAACTCACTTGTAGTTATTCCACAAAATCCCAGCTATTATACATATACTTGTAATATTATAAAATTATCAGCATCAATAGCTTTCCAATTGACGATAGTTTTACAATCAAGAAAAATTACAAATCATTTAAAATATTCCTATTTAAACTTATATGGTAATTTGATATAGGTAAGTAAGATTGAGGGCATAGACTATCAAACTTTACCAAAGTTCTCTATCATATATAATCATTGACATAACCGAAGATACATATATTAAACATAAGATTAGAGATGAATCGAACATTAAAAACATCAAAGAGAGACTTATAAACAGAAAAAATTTCTCTGTTTTCTTTATATTCATCTCTCAAAATAATGCGTAGAGCTAAAAGAGACAATATTTCTTAAGGAACAGTACTTAAACTTAAGAATCCCTTGTAAGCCGAGTAAGTCCACTAAAGGATATCAATATATGGATTACGTTTACAAGAATGGAAGGTTTGATAACATGGAACACTAAAATTTTGAGAGAACAAGTAAGGAGGATAGAAGAGGACAAATAGGACAAGAACTAACTGAAGTTCAAATGCCAGAGATAGCATGTATTCTTAAGTATATTTGAATTTTTGTAACTTACTTTTTAACATATTAAAATTCTTAGCAAGGTTACTCGACTAGAAGGTTCTTTAACTTTCCATCCTAGGAAGTCTCTCTACTTGATTAGCCTACATAGTCTATAGGAAGTTTCCTAGGTGAATTTTGATATTCCTTGTAACATTTTCATTATACTCTTTATACGCTTTGAACTATCTTTTGGAAAATTGTAATCATTTATGTGCTAATATTACATGAGACAACTAAGGTAAATTCATCTTTTATTTTATATTTATTATTTTTTAATTAATAAGAACTTCATCTTGTGCTCTAATCATTGCATCTTGATCATTTTGAAGATGCCTAAGATTCTTGTATATAAAGAGGATAACACTTCCAAAGAACTTTGTACTCCATATGTGGTGAAAAAGATTATTAATTGTTACCTTGGAAGTTTTCTCTTTTTGAACGTGAAAGATAGATGAATACAAATGCAATGTAGAAGATCAAGTTGATAAGCATAGGAGAAATAAATTTGAGGATAGAGAAACGACAAATACAATTTAGAATGGTTTAAAAAAATTCAATATCAAGTGGTAATCAAACATTATGATATAAGCATCATGTTATCACCAATAAAAGAGAATGATTATAATGGTGTGTATCAACATACTAGGGGGTTTCAGATATCAAAATTGACAGATTTACTGATATTTGATGGATACCCATAAAGAGAATTTGATTAGGAATAGAAATGTCTTGCAAAATTTTAGCGTTCACCAAATTTTATATATTTCAAATTTACATTATATGATTTATGGGTGAGCCCATAACCAGTAAAATCTCACAATTCACATTTAATTTTTTCCTAAATTTACTGATTTTTCCCATAAAACTCTCTATACTCCCACATGCTGCCCATAAATTTTTTATAAAGTATCCATGAATCCATTTATGGATATTTACAAAACCCAAATAAAGTAAATCTGAAACCCTACTATTTTTGACAATCTTAGGTGATAATAAATCACCTTGGGCTTATGGTAAACAAGAATATAAGGTCGAGAGAAGGGTAGAAGTGCTAGAAATATTGGAAGATAGTGTAGTAAGCAAGCTATGAGTAACTAAAGTACTTTTAAGCATAATTGAGAAAGAGTGTATAACTTGCTTGCTTTGAGCTTCTATATGCAAAATTTGTGTTTTTATAGGTAAATATAATACTTAATTTTTCCAAAATTTGTTTTTTTCATTGTTTTCTCTCTTCTTCACAAGGACATGGTATGATAATTGTTGGTTAGGGAAATGAACCACTCAATTGATTTTCCTTTGGAGTTGTGTTTGTACATGCAATGGTGCAAAGGGAACAAGTACTAAGCCAAAGGAACCCCAAAGGAAGAATGATAAAGGAATCTGGTCCAAAGGCAAAGAACTCAAGGCAAAGGACCATCAAACTCAAATATTGTACATCAATTTGAATGCACCACCACTAAGATATAGAATTACCGACAAACACCATTTGCACTCACCAAAGGGCTTTCATATGTGGAGAGTGACTTCTCACCTATTGATTGGAGAATTCTGGCTATAAAATCAAAAGAACTTGGAACAATTTTACTTTTATAGAGATCTTAGAGGATCACCCTTGAAAATTTTTTATTTTCAACCTTTGCATCCAATAGAAATAGTGTATTTATCCAAAATCCCATGAGAAAGATCCTTGAAGCAATCCTTGGTGCCCCAACAATAAAAAAGTGT
The DNA here is from genome assembly GCA_948567375.1 of Lunularia cruciata. NCBI lineage: Eukaryota > Viridiplantae > Streptophyta > Marchantiopsida > Lunulariales > Lunulariaceae > Lunularia > Lunularia cruciata. The sequence goes on from OX419760.1 coordinate 11,402,454, forward strand.
ATAATTTACTATATGATTGATTTGATCCAGAGCAAGCATCTCTCTTTCTTGCTATAGAATTGGGAGTTGAGTGATTTTGGGATCATCCATGAAACAAAGGGAATGAAGGATAGAACTACAACAGACCTTAGATCACTTTGCCTTGATCGAGGAAAATTGGAGAAATTTTCTCAATCTAAATTTAGGTCAACTAAGGAGTATGACATTGATACAAAATTTGGGCCAATAGATAAGGAGATGAATAATCAAATCATTGTATCCTTCAACAAAAAATGGTCCACAAATAATATTTGCAAGGTAAGTAGTTGTAATAATATGGAGTTAGTAGACAAGTTAGCATGGGCTAATGAGTTAGTATAATAAAAAAAATACAACAAGGATTTCTAAAAATATTCTAAAGTATCTAGGAAGATTCTTGGTAGAATATTTTAGAAGCACATAGGAAACTTCTTGGTGGGAAGCTTCTAGGTACCTTCCAAGGATTAAATAACTTCTACACCAAATTAATTGCTAGCTTAGCTTATATGCCAAGTAGATAGCTTTTAGAATAACCTTTCTTGGAAGCTTCTCTGTTAGCTTAGCTTGCAATCAAAAAATGCAACTTTGAGAAGGAAGCTTCATGGGAAGCTTCTAAAGAACTTTGTATTGTTTCACTATAAATAGCAAAGAGCAAGCTCAAGCTAGGCATTCTAAGCTTCACTCACTTGAGAGTTCTAATGTTATTTTCTACTTTGATCTTCCATTCTCCTATTTTCCTCTTCTATCTTTTACATTGGGATTAGAGCGAGAATGGGATAGATGGAATCTATGGACCACCAAATCCACTTCTCCCAAACCATTGTTAATTTTATGTCCATGTACTACCAAAGCATCATTTCATAATTTGGATTAAAAAATTTGAACTTGATCACCTTATCCATTGAACCATTGATTCTTTCAATTGTAACTTACAGGGAGTGGTGGACATGTTGCATCTACATGTTAACTTAGATCATTACAAGTATGTAGTTTGGTAGAGTAGTAGTCATGGCGGTGATGCCCAAAATGTATTATTGTTATGAAATATTAGATTGAGCACCTTACTTGATTGTTGAAGAGATAGATCATGATAGTCAATGACAAGAGAAACTAAAGTAGCTTTTTGAGAAGGAGAAGATTAAGTTTGATTTTCAAAACCAAAGGTATTCTGAAGGGAAGAAGCAGCAGGATAGATTGTTGTTTGAGCGAGAGAGAGACTACATTTGTGAGAAAGAGGATACTCTTGCTGCAAAGGAGGAGATGCATCTTACCTTTATTACCTATGATATTGCAAGAGAGTAGAGATTAGCTGACTTAGACTTGGATATCCTAGGTGTTATTGCCATGGCTGAGGGTTATAAAGGCTAGTTATAGAATCATGCACAAGAGTTAGCATTTGATATGGAGAGGTGTGAAAGTGCACATGTTCATGTAGACGAGACTGAGAGTAGTCTAGCTCAGGTGAGGGCTCATATGGCTTATCTTGGACCAAGATTCCATACTATTGCTTGCCAATCCTGCAGGGAGATGTAGACCCAAACAAATGCCACCCATGTATTACCCCATAGTGCGATTACTTGAGAGACCCAAACTTTTGCCTCCGATTCCTTACCTTGTTGTGGGTGACTCAAGAAACTCAAACTGAGTTTAGAGAGAGGCTTCATCTATTAGGAGAGTATATTCCATGTATTCTCTTCCCAGGATTCCTAAAAAATAAGATTATTGTTTGGATGTTATTTATTTGGCATCAGTATGGCTTTGTGGTAACATTGGTATAGTGTGTGGGAGAGCTTGACAATTAGGCATGGCTGGTGCTCTCACACATAGTTGGGGCCCATAGGGTGAGTAGCACATCTTAGTGTTAGCCATTTCATTTAGTTTTGTTTGTTGCACTTTGAGGATATCTTGTGGATAGATCTTCCATTGGATAGAGTTGAGTCGTTGCTACAAAGCATGTGCCAATGGTCAAAAATCCTAAAGGAAGTTCACATGGGGTCTTGCCTCATGGCTTTTTTTTTCTATAAATTTCTAGCAAGATGAGTTTAGAGGACTTAGAGCTAGATCCTATGAGCATCTGACTTCATTAGGTTTATGCACTCTCTTATTGTAGGAACAATCCACATGGTGTGATCCATCCTCCCTACTTCCATCCTTACATGGCAAAGAGATCATTATCATACAATTGTTCATTGGACTCCTTGATGATAGCTTTGGATAGATTTGTCCATGATGATAGGCATGTTGTTAGTTGGGCAAAAGAAGAGTGGACGTCAGCTAGACTGAGTTCTTATAGTAGTTATCCATATGACCTTCTAGCTAGCAATATCAGGCACCAACCCTTGGATGAGAGCGAGTGGCATCTTTGGTGGTCATTGAGTCCATTTAGGATTCAATATGATGTATACCAATGCATACTTGAGGATGTAATTGCTCATAGACTTCATGTTGCATCTCCGTTGTCTTCTTCACCTCCTTCTCCTCCAGCATAAAGACTAGCCTTAGAGACTACACATTTAAAACATCTCATGTATTATATGTATTATTATACATTTATTTCCATTCTCACTCTCATACCTCATATCATGTGATATGTATCATAGTTTTGATTCTACATTTATTTCAATTTTCACTTTTATCACCTCATATCACTTGAATTTGAATCCATTAAACAACATAAACTTTATTCACTTATGTTTGTGCATAAACTTGCACCTACAAGCACTACTTGCTAACAACAAGTGCTAAATTGCAGCTCCCATACCCAACTATGATATTGTGCATCTAAAAACTTACATAGGCTTTGGGGCGTGCCACCATATGCCATTGCATGCCATTGGGTGGCACTAAGCATTCTTTAAATGGGCATCAACAAGCAACCCTTCATGAGCAGACAACGGCAAGTGCCAATGAGCATCAACATGTGCCATTTCAAGGATTAGTTGGGAATATGATGCTCTTTTGGGCTCCAATGTGCAACTCTAAGTGGCTCTTTTGTTCAACTTTGAGTGTGAGAAGTCTCTATAGAGTGGCTTTTGATAAGGGTCCTTGTTCTAGCAATCTCTGGAGGTTACACAAAAATCTCAAATCTCATACAATTAATCATAATACATAGTCAATATAGTAGTCATATATCATCTTTGATTATAAACATATTGTTGTTACATGGAGTGCCTTTAGTGGTGGTATCATATTTTTTGTCACTATAGTATGAATTTGGAACAAGATGTTTTGGCTAGGACTATAACATGTAGCCAAAGGCTTCATTTCTTGACAAACTGAGTTAGCACTTTGAAATTTTGACTATTTCCTCAAGAAATTTTCATGCATGCAAGAGACTCATTTTGATCTCATGAGTGCACTCCATACTCATCTCCTTGAACCTATGTCTATCTACCCTAGCTTTCCTATTATCAGCACTCAATTTCTTCTCAATCTTGACTTGCATCTTCTCTGTCTCTAATCTAATATGATCAACTTCCATTTTCATTAACATTTCTCTCTTTTCCTCATGTTTGTGGCTTCTAGTTCTATTAGTTGTAACTTCTCTCTAGATTCTACATTGTCAACCTTCAACATGGTGATTTTTGCTAAATCTTGAGACAATGACACACTAATTGCCATTTTGGATACCTTTCTTGTAGATGTTCCACTTTTTCTCCTCTTTGGGTCAATTTTTCCTTCTTTGTCAAGGAAAGTGCTCTCTAACCCATCCCTTTTAGAAGCTAGTGGAGGTGGTGTAACAAAAGGTGAGTCCTTGATTTGTGCAATAAATTAGGACTCCTCCTTGGGTGTACAAGCTCAGATCTTGTTCTCCAAGCTCTCCATGTAAACACTAGGTGGACTGCCTAATCCTTGGGTGTTTGAGGAAAACTAGGAGCACAAGTATGGGAGCACCACCTCCAAAGGAAATGGGAATTGAGAGCTTGTCAAGATGGTTTCTTCACATTCAAGAAACTCCTCGGCACCAACCTTGCATGAATTGAGATTTAAATCTCCCAAACTTACCATAGCAAGTGGAGTAATGTTGGCTTTATTCACAAACATGGCTTCCATTCTAGCAACATGTGAGCACATTCTATTCAATTTGTCATCTATAGTTCTCCATCCTTTGCCATATTCCTTTTTTGTGAGACCTTCTTCAATAGACGTTTTTTTCAACTCTAGATTTTCTTTGTACAGTTATACCTCAGCCATTTCTTGTATAGTCTATCACTTGTCATAGAAGTAGGAAATCCTTGCACTTCCTGAACCAAATGTAGCCATGAAACTAAAAGTAGTGGATTTTTGAATGTACCCTTTGTATTTCACACCATGAATCTATGCAAAATGATCAGATTCTTCCAAATAATCTAGTATTTGGCCAGAATGGTATGTTTCCATGTGGAACTTTTTGTACTCTTTTGTTTTGCTAGGCAGAAAAGAAGCCATCCTCAACAAGCCTCCAAACTTCCCTAATGATTGTATTGGTTGTGAATCCAAATGTGCATCTAAAGGTCTTGGTTCTAAATCCAAATGCAACCATGCAATGCAAGTAGGTACTTGATCTCCCATTACATAAATTTTTTTCCCCTTTTGTAGTAAAATTTCTTGACCCTCAATCAATTTCTTGGTTGCTAGTGGGCCATGTGGATCATTTTCCATATCTCATTATCTCCCTTGCTGCACTAATCTATTGAAAAGAACCACCACACCAATTTGAAACCACTAAACTTGTTGCTTAGTCTATTTACATATGATAGGAGCATTCACACATCATTAGCACACACTAATGGTGAATTCCAATTCAAATAGCTCAGGGAGGGTGGCATGTTTTGGAGCAAACAATATCTACCAAAAAATTTCATGAATCCCTCTCCCAAAAGCATGGCAACCCTATCAATAAGCCATGTTACCTCTTTTGACTACCATTTATTTTGATATTGCACACCTAAACATCCATAATATCTTGCTTGATTTTTATAAATGAACACAACTTGCACCAAATATCCATTATACATATACCATATACCATATACAAGGGTCTCATTTATAAGCACTTCATCCCCTTTAGAGTTCACTAAAAATAGTTATGAAGTTTGTTATTTATATCGTAGACATCCATCAAAACAATTTCTGAGACCGCCTAATCAGGAGCTTCTTCACCACTCCACAAGTTGCTTTGCAGCAATTCACAACCAGGTTAACCTCTACTTGTACTTTTGTGTTTCCCTCCTAGTTCAAATTAGAACAAAACTCATATTTCTTTTAGATTCCTACTTCTTTATATCTTTTTTTGTTATTGATTTGGAAAAGGAGATATAGCACATGAGGAGGAGATATGCAATCAATATTTAGGTGACTGGAACATGACTAAAATTATGACTGAAACTTGACTAAATGAAAGGAGGTTTAGGTGACTAAAAATAAAATGACAATAAACATAAAATGGAAGATAGTATATAGATAATCAATCAGATTAGTTTGGAGTTGGGGGTCACCCTAGCAGCAAAAAGGGATGTCAACCTAGACACACCCATTCAAAACCTAGATTTATAAATCATTTAAGAATATTTTTATCACATTATTTATCTTACTAAAGATTTAAAATATATAATTTATTTGATTATGACTATTTGGCCTACTAAATAAGAAGAGAAAATGTCCCTACCTTTATCTTAATCTAAATATCAAACTTCTAAGTTTTAGTTTCCTTTATTCCAAGTACAGAATTGGAATTCTAACCCTTGCAGATGGAATGAATTTCACTAAAGGGAAAAACATTCATTGAACATGATTTATACTATTCTTGCATAGTTAGTGAAAGCATTTTCAACTTGTTAAACCATGCTTGTATAAATTTTGGTAGAATTTCCTAAATTTATATTTTAATCTATATCCCACTTAAATAATATATAAATAGCCTACATTTAGCATCAACTAGCCTTATCAACCCTAATCAAGTCTTGCTTAATTTATTTCAGTCTTAGATAGCCTTGTTCACCGCTTAGCTAACCTCTTTACCTTTATATAGTCCAAAGGTAGCAAAGTCATTACTGCCCTAAATTCAGAGCAAAATCTCAGGATTTTACCAATAGTCAATGGTTAGTGGTGGTGCCTCCTAACAGCAATTAGATATCCAGACACTCAAGTTAGGATGTTATGAAAGAAATTGTGGTATATTTACTAAAGTTCTTACAAAGAACTTGTTGAATTTTAGATTTTACTTTTACAAATTAGAAAGTACTTTCTTGTAAAGAAAAAAAAATTATTATGTTCTCAAATATAGTGATAACTATGCATAGTAGATAATAGAATAGAACATTATTTAATAGATAATAGAAGTGTAAACTAATTATAAAAAATATAATTATGATCATTTATATTTAATATAGAGATAAAAACTGATTGTATATAAATCCAACTGTAATCTTTGATCTTTCAGGTCATAATTCTATAAAAATAAAGGAAATAATCATCATTCAAATCAAGTATATAATAAGTAAATATGATAAGTTGCTATCATATATAGACTACTTATACTTATAATATATCTCTATTTGTTAGTATGATATAATTATGATTAATTATTTTTGGAATATTATATTATATATTGATAGAACCTTAACTTATAAATTTGTTAGTTTTAGAATAAAAATTACATTGAAATATATGAGATTTAAGCATGTTTCGAAGATATTAATGAAAATATTTTAGGAGTTAATATATCAATTATAATTCTCTAAAACTATCCAAGAAAAAATTAACTTTCTGAATTTACATATGATATGATTTAATATAAAATTTCTGTTTTTTTGTTATACACATATGCTCTGAGTGTCCTTGAAATTAAGGAGGACTAGAAAATGGTTAATCTGATTGTTACAAAAAGGAAATATTAGCTTCATTAATTATTTTTTCAAATCCATAATTTTCTTTTTCAAGTTACGTGAGCTTTCTCTATTGACTTCACAATTGCTACAAATATTTAAGCTACTTGATGATTAGCAAGGGTGATTAAGGCTTATTAGCTTGAGTGATAGCAAGGCTTATTGAGGTTTAATTAAGATGAAATTTTTGTTATAAATAGAAACTAGTAGGGCTATTATTTTATATATTAATTAAAATTTACTTCAATGGATTTATTAACCATGTAAATTAATGTAGGTTTTGCTCAAAGTTTAGTTGATGTTATTTTACCTTCTATGGATTATTGATGCCTCTTAAGAGAAATTATGAGTTTCATATTCTAATTTAGTTCAAATTTTATATTTAAATGTCTTATTTGAATAATCTCAATCAGTATGATTCATATACATTTATAGTGTATTGAGAAGAATTGAATATGAGTTTCATTTGAAATAATACCATATTTTTGCATTTTTTCTTCTAGTCAGAAATTTATCAATTGAAATAATCATAAAATTCTATAATATTTCCATCAAAACTAACTATTCTCATATAAGTTGCTTAATGTTCATAATTATGTGTAACAAAAAATCACATGGGAGATCATTACTATGAAGTACTGCAAGCAGATTTTTATAAAAAGTAAATTAGCATGAGTAGAGTGGTTGAGGTAAATTCTACACAAATATACAATAATCATCTCTACTCTAATGAAGCTTAAGTGTTGGACTCTTAACTTTATCTTCAAGTACGTTAAATGAAACATAATAAGGTTGCTTATCAATAATTTTCAATGAAGCCATTGAGGTAGCTTCTAAAATATGAGAAATTTAATCAAGTATGTAATGAATGACCTAAGGATTTGGAGAAAGTAATAAAAAGATTGAGTAGCTTAATTGAGCATTGAAATCACATTTACTCCAACAAGGAAAAGAGTTGCACTTCTATTTTTGAGAAAAGGAGAATTATTTCTATTTTTGAAACCAAAACTATTTGGAGGGAAAATAATTTGTGTAGAATTAATTTAATATGCATATATTTTAAATTAGACTACAAATAAACAATTTTAGTAAACATTTCATTTAATATCCAAGAAACATCAACCAAGTGCAACATGAAGATATTAGAATGACCAAAAGAAGATTAAAGTAGCTAGGAGATTTGATTCCCTTTTCTATTGAACTTTTATGTATTTATAATCTAAATAAATCATGCAAGCTTATTGTACAACAAATGTACAAAGTGGTTCTAATGGATAATGGATATACTTTGATAAAGTGCAAACCAGTATTGATAGAGAATAACTAGAAATGTAGAAGACAACTAAAGCATTCCATTCCAAAATGCATAAATAGAAAGAGGCTAAACCAACCAATTGCATCAAAAAAATATACAACGGAGCAAATTAATCAAGAATACTAATAATTATAAAGAATATCTAATAGCAAAATGGAAACATGTGTACTTTGTATTTGTTTTAAAGCTTAATTTGCACAAAATTATTTCATCTTTATGATATAGTTTGGAAAAAAGTATCCTTCGATAATTTAATGTATAAATTTTTTTTTAATAAAAAATTTAATGTTAATTTTTAAAAACTATCCTTTTGCAAAAGGAATTTCGTATTCCTTTACAAGACTAGAGGAAAGTTTTCTTTTGATATCCAATGAATTAAAAAGCTTATTTTTTGAACTCTTAATCCAATATTGTACAAGAATAAAAAAGAGTATATAGAATTAATAAATTGATGATTACACATTTACACTCTGAAATTACTCTAAACAATTTTTGGTTTGAATGTCATTTTTCATTTGTTGAGAAAAATAATGGAGTTGATCAAGCAACAAGAAGCATCAAAGTGACATGATGGACTACTTATAATTAGGTCAATCAAATAGTTGAGATGATTAAAAAAATGAAGCATTAAATTTGAAGGTTGTAAATGAGATTCTAGACAAGTTTGCATACAATTTCCTAGATGACTTACCAAAAGGTTTGTCTTATGAGGAAGGAACAGCTTTACTTCCTAAATGAACACTTGTTAATAGGTCTATTTATTGCATACATTCAAAGAACTTAGAAGACTTTATTAGAGCTCATGGAAAAGGATTTTATTTGGCATATAACTTAATTGGAGTAAACCTCTGATGTTTTATTTGTTGTTAAAGATTGAGACATTTGGTTTTCTATTTACTATTAGGCAAAAAGTAAGAAATATTTATATCTTACTTTGGATATATAATGTATTGTTCTCTTATTTCTTATCCATTTACCATAAAACTAGGAATGAATATGATTATGATTGGAAATAACTATGAATGATGTATAAACTAAATTGGTATCATCCATTAGGTAATCTTTTGATCATGTATATAGATTATACCATTGCTGCAAAAAATGCATTTAGAGCACACAAAAAGCAAACATCATTACAGAAAGCGCAACTACTATTATATGATATCAAGTTTGAATGAGAACTTGAAAGTTATATATTATTCTAGATGCCAATTTCTATATGGTTCAAAATGAGGAAAATCCTACCTTGTTCTAAATGCAGTCCCAAGTTGATGTTCTACATGATTGTAATTTCTGATTAGCACAATTGCAATAAGAAAGTAGTCTACTAATCTCAAGTGATGGTTGTTGATGAAAATATTCATCTCATGTGATACTCATGATGTAGTGCAAAGATAACTTTAGATGTTCATGCATTTATTTTTGTTTTGGAGAAGCTACCAAAGATGTAACTTCTTGGCTATAAAGACTTCATCATTATAGTGAATTTTTTTGGTTTTTTTTATTAATTTATTTAATCATATCATTTGGTTGAAATTCCATTTCCTTTGTATTTCAATGAAACTTGATCTTTGTAATGCAACAAATTAGATCACTCTCCTATTCTCTAATGAGAAGGTCCTTGATTTTTTCATTACTATGGTTGTCACATAACTCATTCTAGTGAAGCTTATTGAATGCAATGACACTTAGGAAACCATCTTAAATTTCATAAAATTTTTATTTCAAATCATTCATTGATATGCTTATAGCATAACTTAAAACTAAAATAGTTTATATCTAACTCAATTGGATCATATCAAGAGAATTATTTTCTAATCAATCTCAAAAATCATTTGACATACAAGTCAAGATTTTTTAGAAATCCTAAATAACTTAACTAGACTTAACTAAACTTAATTAAACTTCAAAAAAATTAATAAAGGTTACATTATCAAATTTGAATCATACCATTAGACCTAGTGTTGATATATTGGAAGAGTTTTGCAACTTAAACATTAAATTCAGGTTTTATTCATTAAAATACCAATTCATAGACCTAGGCTCAATGTTTTGCACATATAATTGCAAGATTATTTCTAATTCTACAACTACTAATATTTTTACATAAAGTTGAAAAAATATTAATTCATATGGTAAAATGAAGATTATTACTACTTGATACAAAAGCTCAATATACTAAAGAATAACCAAGGCATAAAGGGATTCTCTATTAAATCCTTTCAACTATTTATACTCTATGAATAATATAACTATTATAATTAGTCCTAGCAAGGTGGGGAGACCAAAGTAGTTGTAATTATTGCCAAAAATAAAGTTACACCTCCTATGAATTGTAGGAAAATGAAGTCAATTCTACTTTCTAAATATCCTTCAATTGAAGTTAGGACCACAAATCATCTAAAGAAACTTTCACCTTTGCAATATAATTTTGCAAACTTACCCTTGATCCCCTTTCTTAGGGCAATTGAAGCCTTTGATTCCTCATCATCTTCCATTCTTGCAAGGTCAATATACTTGAATTACATGCCAGTAATGAGCCTATACCTTTTTTTTGGTTCTTGCCTACCAATTGTTGATAATATCACTCAATTTATTGATCACAAACCTACTTTAACTCAATGGAATTCTTGATTTGCTTCTCTAACTCATCTTCTCTTGTAATTACCTTCAATTTTCTCTTCAAGGTCTTGCTATATAGTCTTATTACTCCTTCAGTCTTCAAAAGTATCACGAACCTTCTTATATGAAAGTCCTACCTTTGCCAAATAAGAGTGCACTTTAGATCTTACAAATTGTGGTAAGCAGTTCATCTAGCTCTTCAGTTTGAAATTTTACTCCTCTACTAATATTAACTAGAGATTGTAAGGTGTAATTTTTCAAACCTTATTGTTCATCTCTAAACTTCAATTTCTTCCTCCAAAATTGTCTTGAATTTGTTGTGATTCTCTTCATAAAATACCCATTGAATGTTGCTCAATCAAATGATGTATCCTTAAGAAGTTCTTATTCTCCTTCTTTATGATCAACTCTTGAAGGTACATGCACTTAAATCTCATGTGGTCATCCTCTTAGCCCCCTTGTGCTATTCTACCATGATTTCTATTGCAATTCCATCTAAATGTCTAATAGGTACTTATTGACATAATTTGCATCACATCTTCCAAATATATGGATACCATATTTACCCAAGGTCAATAAAATCAAGGAGATAGTCATAAGGAAAAGGTCCAATTGGGGAGATATCTTGTGGATAAAATCAAAATATAGGGATTTTTTCAAATATTGTTTTCAAACAGATTTCACCTTATTTCCAACTCATGCTCATTAAGGTCTTGGCTCATGGATGCAAGTCTAAACAAGAGATGGAAGATGACCACTTGATATTGATTGTTAAGAAGGTATGTGAATTGCAAGAGTTCCTTGGTTTTGGATTTAGACTTGCAAATTCCAATGGTTAAATTTCCACTAATAAAGAGATTAGATGGATCAAAATAAAATAAAATCAATGATATCAAACAACTCCACAAACAAAACCAAAAATTGATATTGCTTGCATGGAGTAATCTATCAAATGATTGTTAAATCTAGAAAATATAGGTTGTTTAAGAACTAATAGTGGTCTTGCAATAAACTACCATTTGTGTTGGCAACTTTCAATTTCAATAAGTTCATTAAAGATCAAATGGTTGTTCTTTTGGCTTTGAATGTTCATTATTCACCTTCATGTATGCTATCTTCTCTTGAGTGAATGGATCTCCAACAAACTTGTATAAGCTACATAAGTATGAAGGTAAGAAAGGTGTTTTTTTCTCTTATTTTGTCTTAGGACATGAATCAACAACATTTTTTGAAGTGGAATTCCTAATGAATCCATATTTGCTTCTGGTCTACTTAAGACCTTGGTCCAAGCATGAGATGTCTACTATTATAGTTGATCTTACAACATAGAGGGGGGGGGGGTGGTGATTCATATTAGGGTTTTTCTAATATATAAGAAGCCTATGAGCTTGGCAAGTCCAAGGAAGTTTGAAAAAATTGAGGTTCAAATGAGAGAGATAAGATTATATAATTGATTATATGCAAAGGAATCCTATCTATCTACTAAAAGTGTGCATAGGAAATCCATTATGCAATTTTCAAGGAGGTGTGATAGGCTTAGATATAAAGGATGTAAGCATTTTTTTCCATGATGATAGAATGGGGAATGAGTAAGAGAATTTGTATCAAAGCTTCCACTCAACACAAAGAATCAATCATCTACAAAACCACAATTCCCCAACAACAAACTTCATTGTTTCCAAAGCTCATAATTTTACTCAAGGTACTGCTAGAATAAAAAGACCAAAATTCCTTGCAAAAAATAAAATATAGGTTATTTTGATCAATCAATGTTTGATAATTTTTTAGTTAAACATCTATCATACAACAAAAATTGTTTTATCTTCTTGATAATTGCCAACATTTCTACAAATGGTAAACTTGAATATGTGTATTTCTACATTTCTTGCTTAGCATCTTTAAAACTATCATCAACTAAATTTCAACATGTGAAAATGTATGGTGATAGTTCATCAATCTTTTGAATTTGTAAGACATCTTTAAAATTGTGTACTAAATGTCAAAATTATCATCTAAATTTCAACATTTGAAAATTCAAAGAAATATTCCACCAATCTTTTGGATTTATGTAGTATATTGATTTTTAATAAAACACTCCAAAGATCTTTACCTATGCTTTTCTCAATATGGGTTATGGTTCCTTCAAATTTATTGAAAGTTTTCTCCTTGAATTTTGAAGGTAGCACCTTTGAATATCTTGCAAGCCATCGTTGGGTTTTTTGAATTATTTTTTGCTAGGTTTACTAATTCCATACATTCCAAACATTTAGGTGTTCAATCAAATGTATATACTATAGAACAGATTAGTGTTGTCAAGATAATATTGTCATCAATTGCTAATTGAACTAGGATCTACACACACAAGGCCACAAAGCAATATTGCAAAGAGCAAACAACAAAGCTCAAAGTTTGAACATCCTCTAATAATAAATACTAATCTATTTTCCTATAATTTTAGCTTTATTTGAGTTTTTTAAGATTCAAGTATCATAAATAACTCCTTCAATATGAGGGTCCTCCTTTAATTCTTTACTCATTTTTCCTAGAGGTAAATGCTTGACCATCTAAGTCTTTAACACTAATAAACTATTTATCATATAGTCTTGCAATTTCATAAGATCTCATCCATTTAAGATGTAGTTACTTAGAAAACTCTAGATGGAGATTATCATAAAGCAATAAAAAATTTACCTCTTTTACATTTGGCTTGCATAATTGTGCAAGTTACTCTCATGTTTTTGCTTCCTCTTTTATGGTCTTCTTGCAATTTCTAGTCTTTTTAAGTCTCTATTTTCTTCTATCTTAAATGAAGTTTTTAATCTCTCTTTTTGACTCTTCTAGTTACATTCTCTCATCACCTCAAATTCTAGAAGTTGGAACTTCAAACTCTACGTGCATAATTAGAGTAATATCATAGATACAATAGAAAAATAAATATTCTTAGTTTTATCTTCTTTGCAGCTTGGACTGCCAAAGAACCAAAGGTAGGTATGCTTTTATCCCAATCACACAATTCTTTTATTGCAATCTTATTAAGGATATTGTATAATATTACATTTTTTTTCTTAATCAAACTATTGGCTCTTGGATTATATGGTGTAGTCTTCTAGTACTTGATTTACAAATATATTGTAAACTACTTTGAAGTGGTGTTGAAAATTATGTCCCCTTCTCACTTGCCAAATCCATAGGACATCCATATCTTGTAATGAATTTTGAAAATGGATCTCATTATGATATGGGTCTCTTCCATCTCAAAATTGGCTCTCTAGTTATCAAATAATTTCATCTCTTTAATCAATAATTAACTTGATCATTCACACTATATTTAAGTTCATCTTATGTTTTTGAAATTAGATTCTTCATTTCCATTTGTTCTCTCTTCTTGAGGACTCAACCTTCCCTAACTACAATCTATATTGAGGATCACCATGAGTATGAAGTTGAGTAGATCCCTATCAAACATATGGTTACTTATGGCCATCATTGTATCAGGTTCTTTGAAAGGATCATGCGCTTTTGCGCTTGTACATGAGTCTCTTCATCATTTTGTGAAAGAAATATCTTTCCAGAAGTGTCTTGCTCTTTTACTTATAAGAACCACTGATTGTTCTTGTTGATTGTAAAATAGTGATGTAAAGTGCCCTTTGAGAACCTACTGTAAATTCTGTAAGGCAATATGCCTCAACCGTCGTAGTTTCTGCAAATCCTACAAGGCAATATACCTCAACCATTGTAGAGATTTCGTCTGAATTGATTGCAAAGATTTAAAGCGTATACAGATTTTTGTCACTAATCAAAGCCAAAAATCTGACGTTGTCCTTGGGCTGAACATGGAGATCATCTGGTCATCTTATAAGTTCTAGCGTTACAGTAGATCCTTTAACTGTGCATTTATCTCACCTTCGGAGAAACAGAGGTCATAATTAAACATAGGTCATTAATTCACATTCTAATTACTAGATCGCTTTTATTCACTCCTATGTGCTTTGGACTGAAGCAAAAAGAAACAAAATCCCAAGTTGGTAAATCTCAACATACATAATCATCACTTATATTTCAAGGTGAGAAGTTGTATTCTGTCCTTGACTTGCACGTAAGCTACTTTATCATGTCTTTAGCAATTTGCAATTGACAAATGACTTGACCTATATAGAACTACATAAAAAATGAGTAGCATATTCTTTTATACACTAATGTTCCATGGAGTCATTATCAGGTCCTTGCATTTTGCAATCTACATTGATTTACATAGATGAGTACCTTATTTTACATATATTTATCTACCATGGAGTCATTTAGACAAAGAATTTTTTTAATATATTTTATAAAAATATATATAATTTTACATTTTTATAACCTAGATAAGTAGATAATTAAAAGGACCAAATTATCTCTTTTGTGCACAATTTATAGTGCATAGGAGTCATGCTTTATTATATGAGCATCTATCATGGAGCAACAAGTGGGAACCCATTTGCAGAAATCCTTAGGCTAGAACCCATATGTACAAACCTATTTGCAGGAAGTTCCAACTTAGGATTGTAACTTAGAACTAGTAGTACCCTATCACATTAGATTAGGATTATCCAAGAAAACATCTAACGGAGGGGAAAGAAGTAGCATGAAGGGCAGCGGCCACCTATTGTAAGCATAGAAATTAGGGCCAAAGTAAAATTATTTTAAGGGTTAGCCTAGATATTTAAGAGAGATAGAACTTCATAGGCCAAGGGTTAGTTATTGTCTTGAAGGTCCAAGAGGTTGGCTTCTCCCTACATGCATAGAGTAATAATAGAGGACTATAGGAGTGACTATCAAACAGCAAACATACGTTGTATTCAGATTTGTATTAGAGAAGACTCAAGCCATTGAGAGGCAATAAAAAGTGGAATTCAATATGATTGCTACAAATGGGTGATTAATTGTATGGAAATCTTGGAGTTAGTATATTTTTGTTCATGGAACAATACTCCTTGTTCCTCATCACACTATGGTCTTGATTAAATGAGAATTCTCCCCTATCAATTGGCTACTCTAAGGTTGAGTGTTATATAATAGAAGGCTGAAGGGTTCATGGGGATGCCAGACCTTTGGTGACTATGGTGTCTCGACCCGACAAGTCCCATGATAATGAGTCCATCCTTGATTCTTGCATTCTTGATCTCCAATGACAAACTCTCTTAATACAAATCATGTAGATTTCCATCTCTTCTATGTGTTGGATCAAGCCACTACTCAATTCACATAGATGGATGAAATCAAACATTACTTGTTTACATGAAGGGTGCTATTTGATCTTCCATGCAACTATCATAAGAGCTTTCATATGTTCATCCTTCCCTTCATAATCCTCCATGGCAACCTTTACCAAATGGATGTGGATTGAGTACTCTAGTATTTCCTTGGCTAGGAAGAAATCCCATAGTACTCAAGGCATGCTACTCCAATGAGTCAAGCTGACACTTCTCAAGCAAGCTAACTTCCCACAAAATCTACTTGATAGGTTATTGGTTGCACTCAATCACCTAAAACACCAATTGATATTCTATATGTGTGACACTTGCCAACATATCAGCAAACCCACCTCTGGATACTTCATGTACCTCCATCTAGTATTAGCAACACAACCGTTCTAGCAATGGGGACTTGACTTTGTGGGACCCATCAATCCCACTATGTAACAAACCCACCATTGCTATATCACTATAGCGGTAGACTACATCACTAAGTGGGCAAAGGCTGAATCCTTCATCAACAACTTGGCAATTGTCATTGTTCAATTTTTGCACGAAAACATAATATCCTAGTTTGGTGTTCCATTGTCAATTGTAATAGATAACGAGTCCAACTTGATCAATGATGGAATGGGGATCTAAAAAATGCATATGGGATCCAACATAAAAGGTCTACTTTGTATCATCCACAAGCAAATGGCCAAGTAGAATGAGTTACTGGTATCTTGCTTACCATCTTGAAAAATTGGTCAGTCTCAACCACACCAATTGGGACCAAAAATTACTAGATCCATTATGGGCATATTGCACCACTGTCAAACTCACTATATGATACACTACCTTCTAGTTTGTTTATAAGAAAGAAGCACTTCTATGAATAGGGTTCCTTGTCCTTTCTCTTTGCATCCTTACACATACCTTGAATAAGATATCTTGGTTTTAGGAGGGAGAAACCATGGAGAAACGAGTCTTGGCACTCCATAATCTGAGTGAAAAGCACTTTCAGGCTTGTATACACAATACACCACCCAAGCCAAATGGAAGATCTATTTTGATAGTAAGACAAAGGAAGTACTACTATATCAAAAGATCTTGTTCTTAAATTTAATGACCGGGTTGGCCAATTCCCTAGAAAATTTGCTAAAAAATAGCTAGGCCCATTTAGGTTATGAAAAGTGTTAAAAATGGATCTGTTCAATTAGAGACTTTGGATGGAAAAGTATTGGATACACATACCAACAGATCAAAGTGCAGACCCTATAATCTCATTACATTCCTTCTTGGGGTCAAGAAGAGGGAATCTTGCGAGAGAGCCCCTATTTCACCAGCTCTTTATTTCACCATTTCTATTGAGTGTAAGACTAGGAAATCCTAATTACAAGAAAACCCCTTCATGGGATATAGGCACCTTCTTAAACCTCTACGGGATTGTCTAAAGGTACCTACCCATTTTGTAATTTCCATCCTGTACCTCAAACACTAGGATACAAGAGGTAGACCCCAAAAGCTTCTACAAAAGCTTTCCTATCCTACAAGTCACAATGATAATGATAGTTCCAACAAATGATGGTATTACAATCATAACAAGATGTATCCAAGGAAAAGATTGCATGACTTGCATGATGATTTGGATTGCAATGTAAAATAGCACCAAGTAGAATATGACCCTTCATATCCAATTGAGAGAAAAAAATGTTTTGCATGAAAATTTAAATAGTTTGGAAAGGTATGACATCTAACAAGGATCTGAATCTAACAAAAACCTTGAGTGAACTCAAGTCACCTCCATTCTATCATTTACCAATCCTAATTCATGGAAAGCTTGATTCTTGTGTGAGCCAAAATGCAAGAACTCAAAAGTTTTTAAGAAATTCACTATGGGAAAGCAGACTAAACAAAGAAAATCAGCTACAAGAACTAAGTTATCAAAGGAGGAATTGGGAAATACATGCAATGCAAGCAAGAACTTGCTTTGAGAGTGATAGTATGAGCTCTCTTAGACCAGTTAGACCAAATAGGACAAGAAATGGTTGCTGTCCATACTCATGAACTGAGATTCACAACTAACAACCATCATGAGGATAGAGTGCTTCCAACCAACACCCTTGAAAGGATTTTACAAACAAATTTGTGAGGAATTACAAAGTTGCACTGACCCAAAGCGAGTCAGAGAGAGGTGATTAACAAGGGAAGGAGAAATCTTGGGAGACATGAACAACATAGTATTACAAAAGAACACCAAACAAGAGGCACCAATCTACATTCAATCTAGTTGCTTGTGTGACTTTAGCAATGTAGATCCCATGATAAGGGAGAATATGGAGCGTGGAAAGCTTAAAATGTTTTTAGCTCACAAGTTCTTTCTACCAATAGAGGAAGGGTTCCCAAGAATCTTGGCAATTGTAGACAAAATTCAAGTGGAGTCCAGAGTGATACATCTACTTATTCTTGTACCAATTGACTCCAAAAGTTTCCTAACAATTCTCATCACAAAGGATAAAATACAAGATGTATTCTTATTAGGAACAAGGATGGAAGATATTCTCCTAGCTTGGAAGGAATTCTATTTGAGCCTACAACACTTATCTGAGCTTCTTATTTTCAACACTATTGATGGTCCTATGGGAACCATGAAAAAAAAGGGTTCTTAATGGCTATAGTTACACATCCATCCCTTTTCTACACTATGAAGAATTTTCACTAGCTGATAGGTGGGCAAAGGATTGTGTCCTTTTTAACCACATTGGTAATTGACACTATAATTTGAAGTGTGTTACACAAGGAGATGTCTGATTATGCCATGATGATATTCACCAAATTACGGGAATGTTATTCAAGATTTTGGAAGGCGGTCCCATGGAGAAGGCAAAGGGGGGAATGAATTTCCTTATGGTATTGGTGCTAATGGCAACTCTCAAACAATTTGCTCCAAGAGCCATTCAAATGCGTGAGAACCTTACCAAGGAAGTGCTACAAAGTTTGCACTTACACTTATTTAAAAAATTTACTAGGAGATGGTAAGATGGGTTGGAAGATAAAACATGAGTCCGCATGCAACAACCTTATTGCTTGCCAACTTCAAAAAATGGACCAATAAGGAATGAGCAAACCTGTTCAAACTAAGGGTAGCTCCTATCACTACGGTGTGAGAAGAAGAATTGTGGGAACTTGGCAATCCTACAAAAGAAGAGACTATCCGTAGTAAGAGGAAGAAAGTGGCCAGCTTTGATAAGGGCAGAGCAATATCTCCAATCAACAAGGAAGAAAAACTAAAAGTGAGAATTTGGTCTTCCCTGACTAATGAATAGGAAGTTGAGATCTCCTAACCAAAAAGGAGAATAGTGCCTTTGAAGGAGCTTAGAGTGCTCCCAGAAAGCCAAAGTCTCAAACCACCCTTCCAAGAGAAGGATCACCTTGTTGGGCAACAAGGTGAGGTAGAAGTCATCAATATTGAGGATGACTCTTCCATAATCCCAAAGGCCATAACATGACCCCTTACGGATCTATTCAAAAATTGTGTGGAAATGAGCACCTCACTCATGCCTTGGGCCTTGACTAATTTCCAAGGCCCACATGAAGAAGGGCCTATGAGATCCTATAGCATACCAATTACACAAAGGTCAAGGGAGGAGGAACCTGCAAAACAAGATGTGCTAATGTCATCAGCCTAGATAATTGGTAGCTTCATGGAGAGTCTGGTAAGTAGTGAGCATTTTAAGGAGTGGGTAGAATGCCCAGACCAAGCATGGAAGCAATGATTAAGTTCCATGCTTATAGATTTGAAGTATCGGTAGATGGTAGAGTTACAAGAGGAATAAGAATAATTTCTACAAGAAAGTTATTTCAAGTTCTAAGAAGCCAAACTCACATGGATCCATAAGGTAGACAAGTGGTAGATGGAAGCCGCCAAGGCTACTACCGTGTTGGTAGAGGTAGAAGTCAAACTCCCATGTTTGTGGAGTGAGAAGGCCATGGTAGATGACCAACTGGCCCATGCTAGTTCGTTTAGGGTTGGAGAACAAGAAGAATGAAGGGGAACTCCAATTGATATAGGACCAAGCAAGCCATACCAAAGAGGAATCCAAGTTGACACAAGAGAAATTGCAGAAATTATCTGTAGCTTTTGAGAAGTCCAAGAAGGAATATGACAAGCAAAAAATCTTCCAAGTGGAACTCTCAATCCTCAAGGTAGACAAGAGTAATTGGGAGCAGGCCTAGCAAAGTTGTCAAGGGAAGTTGGACTCCTTATCACTTGCTGTAAACAAGCTGAACAAAGAAATAGCTTGTGGTAAAAAAGATCTCCTCTACTATAAGGAGAAGAGATGTGAAGAGCAAGCCAAAGTATAGGCTCAACAGATTTCTCAAAATGAGCTTATTGTTCAAAACTGGAAGTTAGAACAATCAGTGAACCAATTGCTTTGGTTTACTACTCACAACAAGATGGAAGTGCCCTTGATGGACAAGGATTTTGAGGCAAAAGAAGAGAACAAGAGCTAGGATGCCAAACCCAAAGGGCCTCCCTCAAGAGGAGCACCTAAAGACAACTCTAATGATGATGAGGCCAGGTTGTTGGGCAAGGGGAGTTCTATAGGAGGTGGATCACCTCCTTCTAGTTCACGTTGAGCTACTTCTCCTTCTAAGGAATGAAGCTCCTTTCAATCTTCCCCAAAGAAAAAGACAAGAAGTAGCTCTCCTAAAAAGGGAAATATGTGAAGTAGTATTATATACAAGGAAAAGTCCCACATATAGCCATATGTGGGACTTTTCTCAAGAAGAGATGGCATCTCTGTGGAGGAAGGAACCACATGATTGTTAATCATATCAGTCAAGGAAGGCTTGCAATTAACAAGTACCAAAATACAAGGAGTACAATGGATGCCACCTGTATCATGGACATACTCAATATGGTTGGAGAAGAGATTAACCAACACCACATGGAAGATGCAACTATGTTGGATTTGCTAGAAGAAAGAATGAGCTAACTAAGCCCTTATGAGGCCTGCCAAGAGTCTAGCCACACTATGGGACCTACATTCAAGAGAAAAGATGCCACCTCTTAGTTGTGTCTTCTCACACCAAGAGAAGAGGAAGAGCTACCATGAAGACCTTTGGATCTCAAGATAGTTGGACCTTCAGAAACCAGTCTGCCCTGGAAAGCCATGGAACAAGTGAAGCAGCTTGTAAAAAGTGCCATTACTCTAGAGGAAGAGTTCTTGTACTTCATGACTATCTCTCAAGCCCCAAAACCTAAAGATCTTGTAGAGAAAGAAGTTATTGCTCCACACACGCAGAATATCAAGGGGTTAGAAAGTTGTGCATGGCACATGACAACCATACATGCACAAGAACTGGAAGCTTTCTTGGACCACATTAGACAGGTTCTATAGGATCCCCATGACTTTTGAGAGTGGCTACCCTTGGTCATTCTTCCTCACTACGGGTGCAACTATAATCCATAGCAATTATTGCAATCCCGCTCTTCATGACTATTTGGCCTCCAATAGTCATTTACATGAATCAAGTGGAACTAGTGGTAGAGGCATTCTACAAGGTAGATAAAGAACAATTGGCTTGGTATCCCTTCCTTCCGTGACCCAATCTCACCTACGACATATAGAAGGAAATATGAGCCGCCTTCAATTGACTACAATGTGAGAAGTTAGTCTTCATCTTGGTGGAGCAGATCTACCAATTTGATCTTACATTGCTGACCATAAGAGCGGCAATCACCCCCCATGTCTCTCTTTGAGTGCCTCTGGGGACCAAAAAATTGCCTCATTATGGGTATTTAGTGTGCAATTTTGGGAGCTCTAGAGGACTAGGTGTATGCTGGCTAAAGCTATCCTTAGAGGGGTCATCCATTTGGCAAATCCCCACAAGTTGACCTATGTAGTAGTGCATCTACCATACTTCAACTTGAGGTACTTGATAGACTACCTCAAGTTGGTTAACCAAGGCTTTGCTTTGAAGCCACATTTATGTCCAACAAGGGAAAACATCAAAGTGGCTCAAGTAATAGATGTGGAGAATTGCTTGTATTCACAAGAATACTCAACTAAAAAGTGCACAAAATGCTACCAATAGTAGCAATCCCAGATCCAAAAGTGCACACTAGCACTATGGTGCAAGAGTTTAGATGTGCGTTTGATCAGCTGGGAGAGAAGACTCACACCAACTTCACCCACTTATTGGACACACCCTCAAAGCATCATTAGAGAAACAAGTCCATACTTCCCAAGGTCAAGAATTCAAATATTCCCTAAGTGCTTGCATCATCAAATGTTACTATAAAGTGCAAGATGCAGACCTCAACAAGGAAGAATATGATTTGAGCGGATTAGACTAGTTGGGGGATAACATGTACATCCCAAAATTAAGCAAGCCTATAGTAAAAGGACTTCCTATATCCTACTACCCACAAATAGAAAATCAGGGTAAGGAGTCCAGTACTTCCCATTGCAATACATGAGAATTTCCACTATGTTCTTAGACATGACCAAATTCCACATATCTTTGTCCAATTCCAAGATCATGCTAGATAAATGATCCCGATAGATATTTTGTTGTGTTTGTTGTATTTGGGATATAAAGATCCCACCTTGCTCATTGCCACATGTACCAACTTGGAGACAACTTGGATACACCCACCCATTAGATGCCTTTCCTAGAGGATTAAGGGAAGTATTTCAAGAATAGTTGGATGTGGAAATACCTTGCTCAAGAGGAATTTGACATTTCTCCTATGGGAAGAAGCCACACTATTTGCTAGACATACAACATTGTCCTAGAGGAGAATGAGAAACTATGGACATGTTGGAGGAATGTTGCGATCAATGGTCTACCTCCAAAGATCCCTTAGTTTTTTGCACAATGGTGTATCGCAAGGTCTTAGCCCAGATATATCATTGGCTATGACGGAACAATATGAAGGAGGGAAGTCTCTTCAAACCCTTTCAGCAGGATATCAAGAACACTATCTTTATGTATCTGGTCTAGCAAGCTGACATGTGGGGTTGTCAACTTGGATGGACCCTAGAGATAACTCATATGGATGGCTTCATTGATGTACAAGACTCCATTTTTTGGGACTACTAGGAGAAGGATCCCATAGGAACCTTCTAGCACATGAGGGCCCAATTGTTTGCTCTCACTAGCAAAGGGAAGAAGAAAAAGTAGCAGCTTGCCCAAAGTGCAAGGTCTTAAGAGGGAGCTTTGTTTTGGAGCAAAAGATGGGAACCCATCTACGTGACTCCTTAGGTGGGAATCCATCTACAAGAAATCCCAACTTAGGATTGTAATTAAGAACCAATAGTACCTTGTCAAGTTGGATTAGGATTATCCAAGAAAACATCTAATGGAGGGGATAAAAGTAGCATGAAGGGTGGCGGCTGCCTATTTTAAGCATAGTAATTAGGGCTTGAGTAAAATTATTTTTAGGGTTAGCCTAGATATTCAAGAGAGATAGAACTTCATATGCTGGAGGTAGTTTTGTCTTGAAGGTCCAAGAGGTTGGCCTCTTCCTATGGGCACAAAGTAATAAGGGACAATGCAATGATTATCAAACATTTAACATACATTGTATTTGGATTTGTAGTAGAGAAGACTCAAGCCAATGAAAGGTAATAAAAAGGGAAATTCAATATGATTGCTACAAATGGGTGATTGAATGTATGGAAATTTTGGAGTAAGTATAATTTCATTTATGGAACAATAATCCTTGTTCCTCATCACACTATGGTCCCAATTAATTGGGAAGATAGTAAGTTTTCTTCCTTATCAAATAGCTATTCTAAGGTTAAGTGATATATTATAGAAAGCCAAAGAGTTCATGGGGGTGACAGACCCTTGAACCATCTCCATGGTAAGTGTCTATGGGAATTTCTTGTGCCATAGTGAAGAAACACCTGACTATGGGGGTCAGACTACCACTCTTCCCTGAGCTACATCAATTGTCAGGCACAATGAAGCTATG
The DNA here is from genome assembly GCA_948567375.1 of Lunularia cruciata. Classification (NCBI taxonomy): domain Eukaryota; kingdom Viridiplantae; phylum Streptophyta; class Marchantiopsida; order Lunulariales; family Lunulariaceae; genus Lunularia; species Lunularia cruciata. The sequence goes on from OX419760.1 coordinate 11,426,481, forward strand.
TAAGTCGCCTTCCTTATGTCTCATAGCCCACTATCCCTCCACTACAAGACTGGTTTTGCCCATGCAATAGCATCATACAATCATAATGGATTCATGTTGCCTACCTCAACTAATGGCATACTAAGGAGTTCCTATAGGTGTATCATTGATTACCATAATTCACTTCATAGACTTGTGAGTGGTTACTACCGCTTTCTCACCATATTTATTTCTTTAACTTTCAAATACTACTTATATTATATTATGAATACTTTGTATAGATAATATGGGGTATTTTAACCTCATAGTATGCTTATAGATCTTAGATTCTAAATCCAAGCTTGTTAATATCCAAGTTTAGATTACAAAAAAGATATCTATTTCTTTAATTTGTTGTCTTTTAGTTTCCAATAAAAGGTTTAAGAGCTTTGAGTTCACCTTCAAAAGCAAAGGATTCTTTTGTCATTTCAAATGATAAGGAACTCCAAAAATTTGATTCTTTTGTCTAGACAATAGCTCATGCTCACTTGATTGCTCATAATCACCTACTTCTCATCATAGAAAGTACACAAGTAGTGTAATACCATTAGCTAGAGGTAAAAATTTGGCTTAGTACATTTGGAAGGATATTTTATACAATGGACTAAGTACAATCAGATAGAGGTATCACCAAAAGAGTACTTCTACTAATAAGGTAAGATCTGAAAAAATCCTGAAAACTTGAGAGCCAATTTAAAAGGCATAAATAGATGAATTAGACCTTCAAAATAAAATGATTCCCTTCCCTTTAGATAGAAAGGCTTTCCTTCTCCCCCATTGTTCATCTCATCAAGAGATTTCCAATGGTACCTCATCCATGCAATCCTAAGTTTCATACAAGAAAATTCCCTAAAGATTCCTTTTGGTCAAACAAGTTTGACCAATCAGATAAGACAAGAACCAACATGTCACCCATCCATGCAACTAATATAAGGGTGGAGCTTATTGATATGTCACCAATCCATACATCTGATCCAAGTGTGGAGCTTCTTTTGAGGGAATCCTCTTTGCTATATAATAAAGACAAGGTTTTCCTTTGGTGTATCGGAGTATTGAGTGTGAAGCTTTGTGTTTCTTCTCTTGTGTTTCTCTTGAGTGTTATACTATCCTTGAATCATTACAAGTAGCTTGCTTTATTTTAAAAGGATGCTTTTTATCTATAAATTCTTATTTCATGAGTGCTTACTAATCACCAACTTTCTCTTACCATGTTTTTATACAGTCAATAATAATGAGTTATAATAATAAAGAAAGCATATAGAGTCTACATCACTCTATAATACTCTTAAGCATACTCTTAACCATATATTATTCCTAAATATTAGGTTTACATAAAGAAACCATAGCAACTAGAACTCCCTTCATTTTTTTTCTATGGCACTCTCATCTCCATAAAAGATCTTTATTGCACTATTTAATATTCACCACTTGAGCTTAGTTCCTAGGTTTACTACAGTCATACTTCATCTTAAGGAGCCTTGTGCTCTTTTCTTCCCTTGAAATTTTCTATGCCTTGTATTTTTGGCTTTTTTAGAATATCATTTGGTGGTGTTTTTTTTGTTTATTGTTGCATAGTCGTTCTACTCTATCTTTTCACCATGCCATCTCATTCTACATGGGTGTAGTGATACACAAAGTATCTTCTCTTATGAAGGATTAAAGAAAAATGTGACCATGTGTGAAAACAAGAATGAATGGAAGATTCAATCAAGTCTTACAAGGAAAAGACAAGGGTGTAAATGGGACTAAGCACCAATAGTATTGGTAAGAGGAATCTGCACTAAAATACCTAAAAAATCTGAGCTATGCAAGTTTTATAGTCTATAGAGAATTGGAGCATCCAAAGAAGCATCAATTAATGTTTTTTCTCTCTTATGGATTGCACTAGCCAATGCTCTTTGTAGAGCAATGGACACATATTATCTAGAATATTCCATGAAATATGAGAGTGAGAGTGATAGCCCCTAATGTGTGGAATGATATGCCCTCAAGCACTCCATGACAAATGTATCAAATGCCATATCCATTGCTCCATATAACTCCAAAGCTAGAAGAATAAAGAGATGACCCCACTACATACCTCTAGGGATACATGGAGACCTTGCATGCTATCACTCTGCTCTCTGCCCATCTAGGAGGATAGGTGATCACTCCTTCCAATATTGCATCACATGTAAGGTCTATAACCACAATATTTGCTATTATTACTTGATCATCTTGGACCAAGTATAAGTTTGCTTAAATTTGTGCTATCTACAAAACATACCAATGCTCTCCCAAGCTAGGTATCCACTCTCTTGTGCCATAGCAAACACCATATCCCTTATAGCATCATCGGTAACTATCCTTTGTCCTCCAAAAGGACAATGTTGTATCATGTGGACTAATTTTGCATCTAGTGTAAAACCACTATCGCAAGTGAGTAATGAAGATGCAGATGGGTGGACCAAACCTAAGTGGAATCTCATCAATGTAGAAAAAGTAATTGGTGTGAGTTGGAATGTCCTAATGCAAAATCAATCTAGGATACAAGAGCCTACATCCTTGCTAGAGCAAGAGCAAAGATTTGTTCTAGTAGCATGAGGAATAGATGAATCAATTAAGAGAGAATGTAAAGTATGCTAAAATGGTCATTCTATCAAGGAAGACTATAAACCTTTGGTCCAATTGATGGTAGAGAAGCAAAGGATAGAAGGTCCTCTCATGAATGTGGAGATATACAATCTCTTGTCTACCATAATAACACCTGGAGAGAAAAGATCCCTCCTCCACCTTGGTCATATACATCTCCAAGATTTGCCTACCAATAACCAAAAAATAGGAAGAAAGTAGAGGTGCCCAAAGAACTCTACTAATAAAAAATGCTATAGGTGTTGTCTCCTCCATAAATAGTAAGCCTACCCTTTCAAAGGAGATTGGTAGAGATGTTTGTATATTTGCCAAATCCCTTGTCACTATAATGTTCAAAGGACAATGGAAACCCCAAGAGAAACACAAGGTTTTATTCCTCAATATTTTGATGCTCCAAAGGAGCACCTTGTCTTATTATATATCAAAGAAGATCCACTCAAAGGAAGCTACACCCTTGGATCAAATATATGGATTGGTGACATGTCAATGAGCTCCACCCCTAGATTAGTTGCATGGATTGGTGACATGTTGATCCTTGTCTTATTTGGTTGGTCAAACAAGTTTGACCAAAGGGAATCCTTGGAGAATTTCTTATAGGAAGCCAAAAATAGCATGGGTAAGGTACCATTAGAAAGCTCTTGGTAAGACAAAAAAGGGAGGAAGGCAACACCATCCTCTTCAAAGGGAGAGAGTCATCTATTTTGATGCCTAATTCATTCATTTAGGCCTCCAAAATTGGCTCTAAAGTTTTCAAGATGTTTTTAGCCTCTACCTTATTAGTGGAAGTACTCTTTTGGTGACACCTCTATCTGATCTACTTAGACCATCATATATAATGTCTTTAAAGATACTACAAAGTCAATTTCCACATCAAGATAATCTGGCTAGCTAATGGTATACAATCACACACTCAAATGTCCATGGTCCAATGATATCACCAAAGATACACATAATCCTCTTATCAAATGCACTCAAATGTGATAAGAAGGTCAAGGAAGGAGGAACCATGCAAAGAAGGTAGGTCAGTCTATGAGAAATACTAGAGGAGAGTATACCAAATGCCACCTATGGATCTCCTAGTAGAAGGAGGTCATCACATGAAGAACATCTTCTATAAGGGCTACATCTAGAAATCATGAGACAAAATCTTTGGATCTTATTGGCACTCCAAGAACACGTAGGCCATCTATACATGTGATACACACCTTTGGAAGTTGGAGGTGAGGAGGAATACCTAAAGGGGACCATGCTCTACACTTTGATACCTTGACTCTCAAGCCTATAAGATGAAGCTTGGTAGTCAAGTGGTCAAAGGATTGCTTAATTTGGCTTTAAAAGCACACAATGTGTGTATCATTTGCCAAGGAGTGAAAACACAACCTGATATGGCCAAAGTAGTTGATAAGAGTGCTCTAAAGTAAGACATAGAAAATAAAGGTCCCTTAAAAAGATCTCTCTATTGTGTACCAACGATCAACTCTAAGACAATGACTCCCTCATATGAGAAACCATGTTAGTAATAAAAAAAAAGAAGGAAAGCCGTAGAAAGACTACACAAAGGGAATAAGACTCACCAAGGATCCACCGGCCTCCCTAAGCTCTCTAAAGATGGATGCAGGTGAGACACTATTAAAAGCATTCTCAACATCAACATGTAGAACAACCCACTTGGGATGTATATATAGGAGTGCTCTAATGCCTAGAGATATATAGCCTCACAACCTCTGAGTGTAGCAACTCCAAATTGATATGGATTGAGATGTTATTGGAAGTGAGAATGATGTTGAAGGACAATGGTACAGCTAACAAGACACAAAAATACCTCCCCAATAGCAATTGGTCTAATGCCTCCTGTGCCCTTCTCCATCAAAAGAAGTCAACTAGCACCTAACACCCGACTAATTAATGTAGGAATCTCTCCACTTGCTACTATTGCGCCACCTGAAATAACTCGGTAAAACCACTAGAGGGATCATTGAAAGCAATATGTAATATGCTTATATACCATCTTTGATAAAAACTCCTGAGAAGAGGTGTTGGGAGATGCACAATACATGTGCAAAAAGTGGTCTATCGAGACATAAAAGTTGCTCGAACTGATATTCTAAGACGTCTAATGGTATTCCTTCTCTTATATGAAAACGGAATAAACGGAAAGAAGAGATAGTTTCATAAGTGGAACTAGCCATAAACAAAAGATGTAGAACTCGTTTTGCTCTACTATACTCTCTTGCTTGATCAAATATCACACACCATCGCTATATTCTATCTCCATATTTTCTTTTGGTCTATATTTGCGGTGTCCATAGTCTAAAATGTGATAGAAAATGGACTGCATGTAAGGAAAAACTGCATTACCACATTAGGTCCTGCCACTTAAACTTCTTGTGGGCCGTGAAAGTCTTGCTCGACCACCGCATGAAAGTATACGTGTGTTAAATTAAGGTAAAGTTTCTGGACCGACATCCAGAGCTTCTGTCCGAAACATGAGTTGGTCGAACCCCCTGCTGGCAGAAATGTCCTGTGATTTAGGATGCCGACAAGACACGTAGAAAGTCATGCGTTCCGGAATATCCTCTGAAAGATCTCTTATGCTGGACATACCGGCAAGGTGTGAAAGGCATGGTAAGTCCCCAAATGCAGATCCGTAGCACATTGTGGTTGCCGTGGAGCTCCCAAACTGCAGAAATGCAGTTGTCACATCTTGTCCTAAATTCGAGGATTCCAAAGTCGGTGCCCAGCCACTGTAATTGGTTCTCTGCGAGCAGAATAAAGTGCAGCGCAAACGATAGACAAGGAGAGAAAGATAAAGACTGTAACCTAGCCTTTCAGATAAAATTAAGTAGGAGTGATGTCTGCAACGCGGTCCAAATGTTTCGTAAATGGAAGATGGAGGCGGCGGACTTCTGTGCTAGGGACTTCGGACAAGGATTTTCTTGTAAACGAGATAGAGCCCATCTAAGCAATGCACTTGCGCCACGTATTTGAACTCTGAGATCAAGATCGAGATCAAGATCCTCGTTACCGCGCGACAAGCGGCCTTTGGAAGACCGCCCTTGTTGGACCGGCCATCCCTACATAGGGGCCAACAACTTCATTTGCTGTGACCTCGTATATGTGTTTTACATTCTTTTCGTCTTATTTACTAGGAGGGGGATTAATGTCTTGACTTCTGAAAGATCTTCTCTGTCGAGAGAAATTACGTCCCTGGTAATTCAAACTTGACGAAATTACCTTCAGATAAGATTCACAACTACTCGCACAGTTTTACCTCCTTGGTCTTCGGGAGGTGTCACGGAGCGAAAATGGCCGTTCTCTATATGAAAAAGCAATAATATGCACACAAAGGTACGACAGAGTAAACTCTTGTGTTTGTAAATATTAACGATTCAAAATTTACAATTGGTTTCTTTCGATATATGTAAACTTGGAAAAATAGATTCAATATTATCTAGCTTTATACGTAAGGTCTGATAATCAGGATGGTCCCCTAGTTGACATAAAATCTATGCAAGGAAGTTTGTTTTCGTGAATTATGATTCTGTGAATAATTCTTCGACTACAATCAGCTAGAAGACAAGTTAAAATTCTCTGCATGCATTATTTCCATACCAACACATCAAAAGTGGAAATGTACTTCACAGATTGATTCTTGAAGGCAAACCTCTTTCTCTCTATATATGCACTCATCTTATACATCCCTGCAAGAAAGAGAAAAACTTAAATACTGCGTGACAAATGGTTTCGATCGTATCGTAAAATTGCACGTCACAAGAGAAAATCTTCATATGTAGACTATAATGAAACGACACGAAGCAAGACAACAACTGTGCGCCAGTACTGTAAGGTAACTGGTGGCTAGATATTACCGTATTAGTCTCGACCTCGACTAGATTCTGGCACGAAGATTCTAGTGCGTATAAACCAGCCTTATGTGAATGGAGCATACAGCTCCACATCTGCGCTTTGACTACTCTATATTTGTAGCTTTAGATTCTTCATCCGACAAAAGAAACTTATTTTCCTGTTCAATTGTTTAACGTGTGCACCTCTTTTTAAATTCTTAGAAAGTTAATTTACTTTCAACACTGAATCTGATAGGTATAATGTTGCGGTTAGAAGACCTTTATTTTAACTATTTAGAAAGCAGAAGGGTGATGCGCGTAGATAAGCATAAAGGATAGGAAGATTCTATATCCACTTAGACCTATACAGAGAAACCAATGGGCAAAATGGTGCTAAGCCTGCGTAAATTTGCCCTAGGAAATATGTTTTGCAGTATTCAACATATCAAAACTATGCAAGTAAAATGGGTTAAATACCATCATAGTATTTAAAGAGATATTATTATCCATAACGCTAAGATCAGATATCCAAGAACATATTATGCAATACACGCAGAATGTACTTTTTGTCAAAGAAGAAGTACGATATGGACAGCAATGGGAAGGTACTGAAATCTTCGAATTTGGAGTAAATATCCTGTGAGTGGTTTGTGAGATTTGAACCTTTAGAGCCCGAAGCCAATCATTAATGATGATTGCTTTCAATTGGAAGGACAGGTTACTTGTATTCACCGCAAGATTATTTATATTTAGAAACTATTTGAGTAGTATAGAAACAATACATTCCACTTTCAAGGTTGAAATTTTTATTTAAAATTTTTAATTAACATTCATAAAGTCTTGTTTATTTAAATATTATTTATATTTAGAAAATATTTGAGTAGAGTAGAAACAATACATATCATTTTCAAATTTGAAAAGTTTTATTTAAAATTTAAAATATAGAATATAAATTATTTAGTTTTTGAATATTTATTTTAATAATTAAAAAAATTCAATAAAAACTTAATGTAATTCTAAATTAATTTTAAATTAGAAATTAATTCCATTAAGAATTATAATCTAAGAAATTTATATGCTACATCCACAAGATGAATTTCATGTAATCTGATTTGAATGTTAAATCCGTTTAGATATTACTAGAGCGATATCATGTTGTTTCCATTACAGGATGGTCATGTGTCAGAAACGCCTCTCTCACGTCCGTCCAGTTCTCGTAACAAAAACTGTACGGGAGGTGCGGAAAACCATTACAGAGTGTGTGAGGGGCTATGGGAAATGGCATAGGGGACGTGTTCATAGTCGTAAAAGTTTAAAGGCTGTGGAAAAGGTCATCCACAACTTTGCTACGGGCTTTAACATGTCATTGCTCGGAACTCGTTTCATTTTATTTTGGACACATGGCACATCATCCCATCTGACATTCACTATAATGTTAAGCAAAAAAAATATAATAATACTCGAAAGTCTCACTTAATGTATCCCGTATCCCTCGTTTGATTTTTAGAAGATGAAAGGGGCCGTAAAGATTCACCACGTAACTAATGTTTACGGCCTATTCTCGAGACCCCCAGTTTTCTTGACGGGTCCCGCAAAATATTTTATTCATTACAGTAAATTCTAGTAAATTATGTTTTTGAAAGCCCCCGTTAATTCATACCAATACCTTCTATGTGTGGTAAATAGGATTATAAAATTGTAAAATATATTTCTCATTGATTTCTTGATTAGTTTCGATAATTTCATAATATATATATTATCAATCAAGAAACTTTTCATGTCAATAAAAAGAATATTAGGACTTATTGACTTGGTAGATAATGATTTAATATATTTTTATGTCGGATAATTGGTGATGGCAATATGCCTCTAAGTTCTCCTTACTACGTCGAGAAACTCTAATAAAAACCATAAGAATAAATTACCAAAGGTTTGACAATTCATAGGTTAATTGCAGAAAATTCAGTTAGTTTTTTGTATTACACTAAGTTTTCAACTTGACAGTAGTGTTCGCTCTAAGTTGTTCTTCTCGGTGTCTTTTCCAATTTACTGTAGATATCTTCTCTAGGTAAATTCGTGTCATTCCGCGTCATTCAGATGCTTCTAAAGGACATGCATAAATTTTGAAAAGTTGAATCCTACATTCTTCAGAAAATTGCATACCACTGTGTGGATCCACCAGTAGTGTAAGATGACTTGGTGTGCTGAAATCTTGATTTGAGAATACTCATTTTCTCCATAATACCCTGTAATAATCAGATCTATCTTAATGGTTAGAGAATGCATCATGTGGAGTATAGACACTTGTATGCATCGCTGACTTCTTAGATTTTATCCTTGTACGAGTTGAAGGTCTTCCATCCTCGTTATCTTATCTTATGTATGTTACATCGAGACATATAGTACAGTACATAGTGTACCGTAATGCTGCTACTGTAGACCACCGTGTTGCAGGTGGCGACTTGATATGCAATATGGTTACTATAAACGTAATCCATTGGAAATACGTATTGACACACTTAAGTTTGAGGTGAATAACAGAAGTGTTGAATCGGTAAAAGACTTCGATGGAAAATCGACAAAGTAATGGGAATGTCTGGTTTAAGGAACGATAGATTCAAATTATATGGAGCATCAAAGTGCTATGATGATGAACGAAGGTAAGAACTTCATAGCTGAAGCACTAAATGACAGTTTGTTTGATGATGTATTTTTGGTTCGAAGGGTCAGGGATGAGCCGAGAGTAGATATGCGTCGGGGAAGGAAAACAATTCTAATGAGCAACAATTCCACGTTTTAATGGATTTGGACTCGATGGAGGTGGCAGGTTTTCCACGATAGACGGTTTCCCGGGGTCTAGAGAACCCGGTGCGAGCCCGGTGAACTGAACCGAGGGGAGGTAGAATTCATTACACATTTCGAGATCGTAGGTTCTAAGAAATGGCACCTAAGAAGGATCCGGCGCCTAAGAATCGCAAGCAAGGGAAAGAGCCGAAGGAGCCTGCTGAACTTCCCCCACCGCCTGGTGCGGTGCTTTGCCTCTTCCTTCCTTGCAATTATGTTTACTTCACCTCAAACACTAATTTAAGCTTTGGACCAGACAGACAATCATTGCCAATCAATTTCTGCTACACTAAAGCTCCGTCAAAATCCCCCTACATCAATACCCTCCATCGCATAGCAAGTGAGGAGCTTTGCCGGAGCCATTCAGGAACTTGATGTCATGGTTTGAATAACAATGCGCTTTTGCTTAACCTCTGCCTGGCAGTGCCTCCCGAGCCCACCAGCGGATTTTCGAAGTTTTGGTTTCCCAGCGGTGCTACATATGGTAAGCCAGTCGGCCCTAATTTCTTTCAAACAGACTGTCCCCCGTAGACCAGGTAACAACTAAAGAGTCGACTGACTGACAAACTGAGTAAATTGAGTTCACGCAACCTGCACAAGTACCCCTCATCGTAAAACACCATTGTGTTCCTGCTGGCTGACAATTGGAGTTCCTCGGCTAAATTGGCAGAAGGAGAGTGGATAATTGCACCAGATCCGAATGCGCCATCAGATCCAGAACCAGAAAAAGGAGCAAAGAAGCGAGGAAAGGATGGAAAGGCGAAAGAGTCGAAGGGTGAGAAAGATGGCAAGGCCGAGGGCAAGAAGGGAGGAAAAGACGACAAAGAACACAAGGACAAGGACAAAGATCATAAAGAAAGGAAGAAAGACGAGAAAGACGAGGACAAAGATAAGGCTGAAGGACCCGAAGGGTTTGCAACTCTGGCAGAACTAGGTTGAAACTAGAAAAGATTTCCAAAGTGTCATAAACCACTAGTGTCCACAAAACACAATAATATCGTATTTGGACACTTTGGGGCATCAAAAAATCAGGGAAACGTCGATCAGACAGTTTAGAACAAAGGAATGGCCTCTGTTTCGTGTGCACCAGAAAAGACGACACATGAAAAGCTGAACGAGGAGAATGGTCAGATGGTGACAATGCCAGACTATCTATGTCGGAGAACAAGAGTGAAGTGTCCAAATATGCGCCAAGTGCAGTGCACTTGGGGCATATGTTTACACGTATAGCACTTACCACGTGGAAGAGGGTTTGAGCAAACTGTTAGTTTAGTTGAGTTTCGTTAAGAGCTTGACTGTCTTCACTTAGTGCACTCGGGCTTTTGTGATTGTCCTGCAGTGAACCCCCGACCGAACCGGGTACGTCAAGGTATGGGAGTTTATATCGGAGGAGACTATCGTTACGAAGGGGGATGGTCGATGGACAAAATGAACGGCTTAGGTACTGCATTTACTGGATGCTTTCTCGAGTCCAGATGAATTTAATGAGGTTTCGGGGTACCAGACTGAAAGAAAAGCTTAAGGCAGGATGTACGAAAGCTACAAGTTAAACCAAGTCCTCCGCGCCGCAGGAATTTTCTATTACGCGAGTGGAGCTTCCTACGATGGCAACTGGGAGATGGACAAATACTGTGGCGTTGGCACCTACAGGGTACAGTATTTCTCCATACAGTTCAAGTTGCGGCAAAAGAAATCTAAGAAAATTCGAGGAAAATAGAAGTCTTGTGGATTCTTAGGAGTGGATCAGTTGGCTACACCACGTGACACTCAGGATAGAAATGCTTGCTTTCATTCAGGACAGAGTACTGCTTAGACGATAAAAAGGCTTTCATGAAGTATTGTAAAGCATTGACCTTTCCTTTGGCAGTGGCCGGATGGACGAAGTTATAAAGGAGAATGGCGAGAGAACAAGATGCATGGAGCTGGAGTTTACGTAGATAAAGATGGTCAGACATATGTTGGACAATTTTTCAATGGAATAGGTCCAGGCCTTCTTTGTGAGGTCAAGTGAGTCCATCCTGGCAGAATATTTATGAATATTTTAATACATAGCCTTGGAAGGCTACAAATAATTGACGTGGTGTAACTCTTGGTTCTAATATTGTACACAATGCCAGACTTCAACGCCCAACAAATATTAGCCGAAGGCAGCTCCTATACCAGCACAAGTTGCCTGGCATCGTAGCCACCATTTATACGTCAGATCCAGTATCTGCCAAACACACACTTGCAGTTGACCGGAATAGTAATTAAAACCTCTCTGCAAGGGGTCTATCAGAATCAGAAGATCTATCACCCATGTCGAACAGGCAAAAGTACGCGAGGTGAGGCGGATTTCACAATCAGTCTGACAACTCGATGATTGAGATTTCCGGAGATTCAGGTTCTTTCCCCTTTGGATCTGTATTTTCTAGAATCAAAGGAGCGGTTTTCTTCCTTCTCGACCTCCGTCTTCTGAGTTTCGATCTGCACATCATAAATCAGAAGACGAGGCTTTAGTCTATTAGGCTCTAACCCTGGGACTCGCAACCTTAGATAATCGCACCTTCAATCTCCGAAATGATCCTTGCAGGTGTAAGGAGATTGAAGGTTGGAGATATGGTGGAAGGAGACAAGGTTGAATGTGACCTCCTCTTCAACCCTGACAACATTAAACTGATATGCATCTCACTCACGGTGTCATCTCTCCAGTTCTTCTAAAACCCTAAGCAGTACACGGAGTTCTCTGCCACCCAACACTGAGATAAAAATTTTAAATAACGAAATGAACATACCTTACAACTAAGTCGGTGACGCACTGTTGTACCACAGTTTCCAGATCCTCCGGAAAGATGGACCATGCTTCATATGGTGTATCGTCCTGGAATTTAGAGATGTCTGCAGTCATCGAAAACACGTCCCACTTATGAAGTTACTGCTAGTGGCAGAAGCATGTCTTGCTTCCTTGCAGTTCTTTCTGACCATCTCTCTGCTTAGCAAAATCTTGCAAGCTAATAGACAAAAATCAAACAGGACCACACCACAAGTAAGGGCTTCAAAAAGTCAATAATGCTACACCTTGAAGAACTATGGCTTCCCTGTCGTTAGCGCCATTGAGCCTCCAAAAGCGAGTTCCGTTCTTATGAATTGCAGCCGGTTCCGTTCTCAAGGCATCGCATCTTGGAGCATCTGCAAGTCAGGAGAACATTATTGCGCATCATAATGGATAATCATGACCGCCTTCACGAGTCATGCTACCAGCAAGGATAGCATAGAGAGGGAGCACGAGGCTTCAGAAAAGAACTCACAAACGCCGTTTGTCTGCGAGAGATAAACTTACTTAATCTTGCAAATTCTTTCGTAAGGTCAGCTTCTGTGGCAGCCAGCTCAGCGTACTCCTGCTTAACTCTTGTTATTTGTTCTGGACTGACGATAGGAGTAATATTCTCCCTCTTGGCTGCCAAGACTTCCTCTTTATCATGCTCGTGTACCTCTTTGGCCTGGACAACACATCACAATTAGCGATGGACATTAAACAACTGAGGATGCAAAAAATTTCCACAGTTAAGTTACGAATGTACTCTCATAAACCTAGAATATAATAGAGATACTGGACCATACCCGTTTCTTGATCGCCAGAAGCTCCTCCCGAGTCTTCTTCTGATCATTATCGTGTTTGGTTGCGCTCAGGTCTATGTAATCTCTCATTTTCCTACACACACAATATACCAGCATTAGTTAATAAGTTCAAAGGACCTTAGAATCAAAAACGAATGACGCATAATGAAACGTAAGAATCAATTATGGAAAACTTACTTGGTGTCTAGAGTATCGTCACAGAGAATAGCCAATATCTGTAGTCTTGTTGTGATAGATTGATTACCATAACTCTCGACTCCACCCTTCAAAGCTTTTGTAACGACGGCCATCTCTTCATTAGAAAACGGCCACAAAGGATAAGCTTTCGACTTTGTTCCTGACGTTGACGCTGGAACACCTTCCTCCTGACGGCTGTTCACTTCACCGGCATTGTTTAAAGAAAATTTCTCGGACAAGTGTTTCTCGAGACAGAAAACCCAGCAATTTTTGGCAGTTGCGGAGAAGGCTATCGGAGAACTGGAATAGGACAAGTAGTCAGTTAGACTTTACAGACTACTTCCTAACGCAGAGAGATATTATTATTTGCTCCAAGAGCCAGTTCAACGCATACTTATCTAATCGTGATTCAAATTGAATATGCAGATAGCCTTAATCATCAAACATTGTACTTACTCGTCATCCATGTCGTCAAGTATGATGGAGAGGAGTACAACATGCAGCTGGACAACCTCAGACCCTCCTGCACGCCGCAAAGTTCCACCACGAACCATTTCCGAGAGAATTTTGGAAGGTTTCTTTTTGCCGAGCTCGAGTGGCTGTAGCAATCAATGTTCTTAAGTTAGACCCTGCTTTCCGTCATGAGATAATAGATGCAAAACCCGGTTCCATACCCACTCTGACTATTGATGACAAAGATTGTGATATGCACAAATCGAAACATGATATAGGAGAAACATGATATTGGAGTTATGAAGACAGAAGCCGTTCGAAGAAACATGATATGTGCAAATCGAAACGAATAGTAACTCAGGAAATGGAGATCAAGCGAATCTGACAAAACGAATGTAAGACGAAGTAAAGACATAAGTGAAACATCTCATGAGCAACACCTGCAGAGAACTAGTATGCATCGTGTAACCACAACACCTGCAGAGAACTAGTATGCACCGTGTAACCACAAGCAAGAGGTGACCGCTTAAGCATCTGAAATAGAAAGTCGGGTGCGAGCCATGAAACAGACAATATCGAGCTAAAAGTAATATACAAACCATTATTGAGGATGGGTGGAATGGAGCGAAATAGGAGAGGAGTGGATGGTTTATTGGCTGGGTCGGAGCGAAGCGTGAGAGGACTGGATATTGGATACCGGATATGAGGAAATGAGAGCAGAAACCGTTTGAGGAACTGGAGATCCGGAACTCATTAAGTGCATATGAAGTCCAGATGGAATGGAAACAAGAAAAATAGAAAGCGAAATGACTAGTAAATGAGAACAGGAGATGAAGTGAAACTAACAGATCGAATGTACGGCTAAGCACAGACATAATACAATTGTCTCATGATAACATGTAAAGAACTGGACACTGGATATTAGGAAATGAGAGCAGAAGCCGTTCTCTGAACGGGGTATCCAGAACCCATTGGATGCCGGATATGAGGAGATGAGAACAGAAGCCGTTCGAGGAATGGGGGATCGTACTAAATGCATATTATATGCAGATGAAATGTAAACATGATATGGATATACGAGGACAGAAGTCGTTCGAGGAACGGGAGACCCAGAACTCATTACATGCATATGAAGTGTCGATGAAATGGCAATAAAATGAAAGCAGAACTGATGAAAAATACATGCCAAAAGGAGATGAAATCCAATTCATAAATAGCATGTATCATCAACGACCACATCTAACGACATGTAGAGAATCTGTCAACCAATGTGTACTGAGAAAACGAAGAGACATGATATTGAAGAAATGACAGTGCGAAGTAAGGAAAAAGCTGGAACTTATCCGGAACCAGCAAGGTCATGTAGTGGATTTCTACAAAGCCTATCATAATTTTGTGGAATTGGAAGGAGTGGATCACCTAAAATGCAGGAATAGGAACAAGCAGATTAAGCCGAACTACAGAATAATCACGAGCAAAGAAGAATGCATAATCCTGAGCACAAGGAAGGAAAGGAATCGAAACATATCTTGTTAATACCTGAAAGAAAAGATCGGTTTCATAGAGAAAGCAAGCAAAGCATAGCAAAGTTACTCGACGCATTTTGAAGTATAAGCTCGTTAGAACTCCTTAGCAGAGCGGAAAAAGATCATCGAAGAACAGGAAGGAGCGAGAAATATCATTAGGGGAGTGTTGAGAGAAGGAGAGGCGATTTATACATGGGGCGGTGTGAGGGAGAGGGGCTGTAGGACAGTGTGGGTCCCATGCAAGAATGGAAACAATCATCCATATTTTATAAAAGTATACTTATTTATTATACAAGTAGTGAGGGGTACAAGGTCTGTTGGTGTAAGTACTGGCTGTTGGTGTAAACCCAGGATGGATATATATATCCTCATTGCTTGAAACTGTTCGAGTAGAAGGGGATCCAGAATCCACCCAGAAGAATCAGACTTCGCATAGTAAGTCTGGAAAAATGTGTACACCTATGATATAATATTCATTCTCATTGCTTGAAGCCGTTCGAGTACAAGGGGGATTCAGAACCCACCCACTTACTGGAGAACCGCGAACATGCATATGGAAGAAATGAAATGCAAACATGAACCTATGCAAATTGAATTGAAAGTATGCACATATTGAATTGCAGAAGGAAACACACAATAGAAGATAAGTGGAATTGATAGAAATCAGGAACGGAAATTGATACATTTCATAGCATCTGCAGTGAACTAGTATGCATAAAAAGATGAACCTTCTGGAACAGAAAAAGAGGAAGAGCAGAGGAGAACCATCGAGCGAGTAGGAAGATCCATTCTGAAGCAAAGGGAAAGCGTAGAGCAAGTTGGAAAACATAGTTTCAGTGGAAGATGGCTGGGGAGGGGTGGATCGAAGTATGAAAGCAATGGATGGCATCTAGGCTGGTAATTGACATGTGGAGGATGGGAGGAGTGGAGGGAAGAGGCAGAGGAGTGGATGGTGTATTGCATGGGGCGAAGCGTGAGAGGACTAGATTTGAGGATATGAGAGCAGAAGCTGTTCGAACGACAGGGGACCAAGAACTCCAGAACATGAGAGGACTGGGTTTGAGGACATGAGAGCAGAAGCTGTTCTAAGAACGGGCGATCCAGAACTCATTAAATGCATATGAAGTGCAGATGAAATGTAAACATAATATTTAGAACATTGAGAGCAGAAGCCTGGGGATCCAGAATTCATCAAATGCATATGAAGTGCAGACGAAATGTAAACATAATATTTAGGACATGAGAGCAGAAGCTGTTCGAACAGGGGATCCAGAACTCAATAAGTGCATATGAAGTGCGGATAAAATGTGAACATGATATTGAGCAAATCGAGATGAGTAATAAAGCCATAAAGAGTAATGAAGCCGTAAAGGAGATGAAATGCATCTCACAGATCAAATGTAAGGCTAAGCACAAACGAAATGCAAGTATTTCCTGATCAATAGCAGTAGAGAACTGATATACATCATGTTAGTTTCAATTAATCTCTAGTTTTAGACACTCCCTGTTTTTGTCTTGTTGTCTAGGTACATTCCACCATATCTAGCAATAAGTGATAAGGGTTGGGGTTAGGGTTAGAGTTAAGTAGATTAGGGTAAAGAGGGGCGAAACAATACTTAGGGTTTTGCAAGGCAGCCTTCCAGATTTTGCTTGTGTGTATATATCTGTGTTTTCTGGCTTGGAATAGTTACTTTTTCTACAAGGGTTATTCCCAACACCAACACCTCGCATTTCGTGAAGTCCTGAGCTGCTTAACATCATCTCAGGTGTGTTCTATGTTACTTTAGTGTTGGATGTTATTCATGCTGCATGAAGGAACTTCAGTGTACTCTCTTTGATAACTGTAGAGTGGAGAGAGGTCTAATATTGCGGAGTGCAATCAGGGGTGTCTACTCTGATGAGACCAGAAGAAACTGAGTGCTAATGATGTCTGATACATCAGAGGTTAGAATGACTGACAGACCTACTTCAAAGAGCAGAAACAACAGTTCTTATCACATCATGTAATCTATAAGCGCCAAGCAAAGCATGTAGAGAAATAGAGGACCACCTGTACTTGAAAACCAACCAGCAAACCTTGAAAGATTGAGTGAACTGAAATGGAAGACCGGGCAGAAATCATGTATAAGAACCATGAAAACAGATCAACAAATGTGGGGTGGAGCAAAGTGGGAGATGAACGGATGGTATCTTGGCTGAGATGGAGCAAAACGCCAGAGGACTGGATACAGGTAGATAAGAGCAGAAGCCATTCTAGGAACGGGTGATCCAGAACTCATTAAATACATATGATCGGTAACCAAGATGTACTTTATGCACAATGCTAGAATAGTGATAAATCTATAAAGTATTATGCATCGAATGTAACCTGAAGCAAACGCATAATTGCAACAAATCGAGAACAACGTATATCTAAAGGACTAGTAAACAACTTGAAATCGATAACAACTATACAAACGAATTCGAGAAATATAAAACATTGTGTAATTGACCACCAGTAAGCAGTGTATAAACGATGAAAATTAAACTGTAGGCTGGATATAGAGGTCAGAGGACTGGATATAGAGTATATTACAGCAAACACTATGGCGTTGAGTTCTAAACCGCTAAACAACTGAAGGAAGCAGAAGGTGCCATAGTAAACCTCCACAAAAGCAAATACGACTTCATCAGTGCCGAAGTAGCTGTAAACATGATATTTAGGACATGAGAGCAGAAGCCATTCTTCAAACGGCTTCCCCCGTTCGAAGCTTTAAACATGATTTTTAGGCCAATCGAGATGAGTAATAAATCCGTAAAGGAAATGAAGTGAATCTAGCAGATCGAAGGGAAGGCGAAGCACAGACGTAATGTAAATATTTCCTGATCAATACCAGAAGAGAACTGTTACACATCATGTAATCAATAAGCGCTAAGCAAAGCATGTAGCGAGATAATACACAACATGTAATAGAAGTCCAACAAGCAAGACTTGAAAGATTAAGTGAGCTGAAATCGGAACACAGGGCAGAAATCATGTATAGGAACCATGAAACAGATAAACAAATGTGGGGTGGAGCGAAGTGGGAGAAGAGTATTTGGTATCTTGGTTGATATGGAGCGAAGCGCTTATGGGGATATGAGGAGATGAGAGCAGAAGCTAGTATATTGTGGGCTGTTGGTATATACATATTGTAATGGAATCCAGAACCCGTTGTAAACAACCTAATTCCATACCCACGTGTGACAGGACTGACTCTGACTGACAGATGATGGTAACCTAGTAAAGATCGTCATAACTATCCGTTACATAGAGGGTAAGCATGTGTAAGTCTCCGTACAGGTTAGCATGATGTTTGAGGCATAGGTACCTGCAATACTTTGTGAGTGCAAGCAAGTGTAACCTTGAGAGCGAAGCATGAGGAAGTTAGTGCATAGGACATGAATTGCACGAGTCTCAAAAACGAGAGTCATCCTCAGAGCGAGTGTATAGGTATATGAGAGCAGAAGCCGCTCTGGGAACGGGTTATCCAGAACTCATGAAATGCAAAGGATAGGTAACCAAGATGTACGTGATGCACAATGCTAGAATAGTGATAAATCCATAAGGTAGAATGCATCGAATGTAACCTGAAGCAAAGGCATAATTGAAACAAATTGAGAATAAACAACGTGAAACAACTTGAAATCTCTAACAGCTATGCAAACGACCGCGAGAAATAGAAAACGTTATGTAATAGACCACCAGTAAGCAGTTCGTGAACAATGAAAATTACAAACGTGGGCTGGAGTCGGGTAGGAACACTGGAGACACGGGAGGTCGAACCATGAATCAGATAAAGACATAATTGCAACAAATTGAGAAACATATATCTAAAGTACTAGTAAACATCTTGAAATAGATCACAGCGATGCAAACGACTGCGAGAAATAGAATACGTGATATTATAGACCACCAGTAGGCAGTGCGTGAACGATGAAAATTAAAAACGTGGGCTGGAGTCGGGTAGGAACACTGAAGCTGTAGGAGGTCAAACCATGAATCAGGCAAAGAGGGAGGGAATTAGCTGGGATATGGGGGAGTGGAACAATGCAAGAGCTTATGGATGGTGTGGCTGCAGAGCCATGTCTAAGTGTGACAGGGTAACAAGAGCGAAGCGAAAGAGGACAGGATATAAAGTATATCGCAACAAGCGGTATGGATGCTGGAGTCCTGAAACACTAAACAGCAAAGGGAAGCAGAAGGTGGCCATAGTAAACCTCCATGAAAACACATGCGACTTCATCAGTGCCTCACGCAGTGCCGAAGTAGCTGAGCATATTAAATTTAAGCATTTTTTATAAATAAAATTTAATCTTTAATATTTGAACTTTTTAATAGTTTGAGTACCCCTTGTACAGAGTTTCTGCTCGAAAACTCATGAGTGCCTCGGGGCGAGTGTATGAGGACTGGGATTAACCCCTGCATATTCTATGTCAGCATGAGTCTGTCAACACTACAAAACACAAAAGGAAAGGAAGCAGACTTGAGATTTCTTTTCACCAAACTCGAGTGGCTGTTGCAATCAGTGTCCTCAAGTAGGACCCTGCTTTCTGTCCAGACAGTAGATACCATAATAAAGACATGCAGAAGAAATGCAAGAATTTAGTCAAGGGTTGAGTTTTCATACCTTTGCGAAAGCTGTACAAAATTCCAAAACTTGCAGAGCCGGTCCAACAGCTTCTGGGGGCAAATCTAGATTCCCTACTTGTAGCATCTGCACACCAATGGGTAATACAATATCCTCCTCGATGATCTCCTCTTCAGGTACATCCTCGGTTACCACATCAAGTACATCCGCAGAAGATGCTTTACTCACATCTTCAACAGGTTTCATTTCTTCAACAGGTTTCGTCTTCGCTATAGACCTCCTTTTCATCTTGCTGATGCTAATTTCTTCATCAACATCTTCCTCGTGCAGCACAGCGTCCTGACCTCCTCCATCATGCTGAAGTTGTTGACGAATTGCAGTTGTTGCAATTGCAGGGTTTTCTAGTCTCGTCTCCTTTATGACAGGAGCAGGATACTTTTCATCAGAGCTGCGAGTCTGATGCTCGATCGGAGGACCAGTGGTTACTTCGACTTCCTTCTTCACCTTCTTCTTTCTCACGGATGTGCTTGGAACAGTTTCATGTACAACTTCCTCTACAGCTGTCAGCTGGGCGATTTGGTGAAGAATAGCTTCGCTCTTCCCAGGAACACTTTCGTCACGAGAAAATCTCTCCTGCAGACACATACATAAGAACAAGCACTTCGTCAGTAGCTGTAAAGCAGCATACTGCGAACTGGAACTGAACCTGAACATAAAATTCACAGTTGTTTCTTCAGACCTCACGCATGTTAGGAAAACTTTCGAGAAGATCCGCCACAGAAGAATAGCCAGCAGCTTTGGCCTTTTTTGCCAAACCTCCTGTAGGAGCTAGCCCTTTCTTTTTCCTGCACATTATGTATCACAGCACCGGTTCACGGATAAAGAAGGAAATGAACATGACGAGTTATTGCTTGCCCCAAGCAAAAGCAACTCATCAATTAGAAGTGACCAGACCATAGAGAAGACGAAAGACAAATGAACGCTACTCATCTCCAAGTCCACCATGAATGATCAAAGAGAAGGATGTTGCGGTACAGGAGGAGGATGTTTTCGGAAAGATGAGCATCAAGAGACGTCTAGATACGAAGGGGCAGGTTCCTCGATATCAGACTTTTGACTTGTACCCTTGCATCCTGGTCCTAAATACAGCAATCAGGCCGACTAGTATAGAATGGTGGCATGCCCCATGCAAAACCAGGGTGTTTTGAGCATGTCCTCGTGTGCTCTGGAAGGTTCCCAAGCAATGGGGTCGCCGTGTAGAAATTACTCACATGCAAAAACTACAATTGCAGATGCCTCGACAACGTGGACAGCTCCAAGTCTCCAGCCTCTCTACGTCAGCGACTTTCTCCCCGTATCTGTTTTACACCATTGAACCTTAGAGATAGCTCTACAGACCATCAGAAACGAAATTGCAATTTGAAGCCCCAACTTCGCCAGATTCAAACGAAAATATCACTTATCTCGACAGACACTACAGTAAGCTTGCAGCGATACATTTGATTCTGAGGGATACGAAGCTTCACGTAGCATATCAGGAGAGAAAGAAGACGCTAAATAGTATTCACTAATCCGAAACTCTCCAAATCTGATCCTTTGGTAACAAAACTGCCTTGAGAAATAAGGAATAAGAAAGAAAACTATGATATGATAAGCTATTGCACTGGACGAGGAGGAGTTCCTGAAACCTCCGCCTTGACCGCTTTGGCTCAAAATTGCCTTCGGAAAATGGAAAATCCGAGCAGGGGAAAAAAGGCGAAGATTGACTTTTATACCAAATACTAAGGAGGAGTTTTGAACAGCTCAACCATTCATTTCCAACCTCTTGAAATCGAAGCGCCCTTCAGAAATAGGAAAAGCAATCAAAATAACACTTAAGTAGTACAAAATCATGAAGTGAAGGTAGTACCCAAATACATGAACTTGTCAAAAGTACCTGTTTCGCAAGCACTTTTCGCAATATTTCTGTGTACACGCTCTTTTACTACTAGTGTTTTGACACCAGGCTATGGAAGTACTGAACCTCTGCCGGCACTGCAGGGAAAGACGGGTCATTGTCAATTCACAAGCAAATCTGGGTCAATACAAATCCAAGTAAGCAGGGTTCAATAGCGAATACGAAACTAATCTCTTCCATAGGTAAACTAATAAATTTGGCTAGTTGTTCAGTGATAGAAGACTGTACCTGATGACAGGTTGTTAACCTTACTTCACTGGACGCATGCCCACTATCGGGAAGGTCTGAAGGTGACTGACTACCTTTAGCCGAAGTTTCCGCTTCTGAAAGTGTTTCAGGATGATTCTTTCTCTTCTTTCCGCGACCTACACTCTTCGATACATTACCCTCTTGAAAGTCTGAGGAGTTGTTTTCCTTGTTCTCTTTCCCTGTGTCTCGAGGAGATGCGAAATCCCTTGTAGAGTTAAAATTACTTGTACTCGGCTCAAAATCATCATCACTATCAAGGACAATTATATCCTTCAAACCAAGAACCTCAGATGATGGCGTATTGTTTGACTTTTTTCTTGTCGTCTTATTCTTGTTGCTCGGTTCCTGTCGGATTAAATTTCATAACAAACAGGGGTTAATATGCGTAGTACCCCAGCTTTGAATATCAAGCAGCTTTAACACTTGCAATGATTGCACACGAAGAGCCGAATCTCGTAGCAGACTTACTACTTGAAACTTGGGGATGCCTCATAATCTAGAAAATGTGGTTGGAACTCTGGCCAGGATGAATCGAGAAGTTAAGAATAGAGACCGGTCCTCTCTCAAGCAACATAGATGATTATCGGATTCAAACTGCCTACATGTAACCAAAGGAGTTGGCAGTGACTGCTGTTATTGAGGATATCCCGTCATGTCAAGAAATGAATATCATGTAAGTAAAAAAAGATGAATTTGACCGCAGGCACGGGTAGAATGGTTTACAACAATTTCTAGTGCCAATTTTAAAATGTGGGCGGAACACTGAGCGTGCGCTAAGGATAAACAGCTTAAACACGTGTCAACTTGACGGAAACGCTGGTCTTTGTCATATGAAACAGAGAAGCTAAAACTGAGTACAGTAGTATAAAATAGATACAGCTTTAACATGACTGCTCTCTTCAAAGAAAAACAAACTGTTTTAGTAAAGTTGTGTAAACCAAGAAGAAGATTGCCTAGGAAATTTTACCAAATGGTTTAAAGACTAGTTACAAAGTAAAACGGAGATTGCGCCTTAGTCTTCCGTTGAGGGTCAATTCCACGAGTTATTTAGAAGAAGTGCCTTGTGGAAGGTCACAGCTGAAGGTTATTCTGCATAATGCAGTACTATATAATCAGGGAGGCATTTTAGGCATCTAACCCATTGTAGCTCTTCACTTCCTTGGCCCTTGTGGCTAACGTACATCGTTCAGGTGGACTACATAAGGGCAACTGGAACCTGGACCAAGATTGCTTGATCACGTTTCTCGGCTGAAATTCCACTTCCTGTAAGATGCATGCTATCAGGTGTCTTACTTGAAAAACGTCATCTTTTAGATCGCACTATCTAACCAAGATGGCAGTTAAAGATTGCAGCCTCTGTAGTACTTCAATGTCTGTTGGCCCAAGTCGCAATCACTCATCTTTGAGCAACATTACATCCCATAACAGAGAGTGAAAACCCTGACTAGTGTACTTTACTGGGGATCACTGTTTGCTCGCCGGAACAGGTTACACCTTTGCATAAACGTACAATTTTTACAACTATTGACAACTGTACGGTGGACTTATATGGCAAACTAGGGCATATTTTGGATTGGACTTGAATTGCTACAAAAGTCACTTGAGGACTTGTCATGAGTAAAAGAAAGAGTAAACATAAAGCTCCCGAACGAAAAGCCTCTCATATCACATTACGATATCAGAGGCGCGGGGGACAAGGAGATCTTACTGATTAGAAAAATCTGGCAAGATTGAAATCTGTTGTCAGAGAATCATACTTATGACCCCGATCTTCACTAAGATAGGGCACTTGAGCTCTTCCTAGAGAGCAAACTTTGCAAATTCTATTATTTTCACGTCCTAACAGCGAACACTACTCTCACACGTCAACTTGGAGAGACTTTTTGGTTGGAAACTTACAGCAACATTTGAAGCAGATTGCATAGATCCAGTTGCTGTAGCGTTGGGACGAGCCATTAAAATGCCAGTAAATGAGAGTTCTCGAACTTACGTATATTTCCTCTGGTACTTTTTAAAGGTAAGCTTCAAATCATCCTTTGTCAAATCCCTGTATGATCAACAGGCAAGAAGATTCCCATTCAGTTATCCATACGTTTTTTTCTGAAGTAAAAAGCTTGTCTGGTCACGTTCTAAAGTGCGCATACCACGAGCTGATTAGAGAGGTCAAAAAATTCTGCATTTAGTTGACTGGGAAACATGTTATCATCAAGGTAACCAGTCGTCACTGAAGCACTTGCTCCAAATAAACCCAGTTCAAACGTGTCAAGGATAGCACATGCAACGGATGATTTTCTTCAAGAGAGAGATAAACAACATTTCACAGTAAGCATTTAGTTGCAATCAGCGTACAATGTGAATTGCAACAGTAGGTCGTTTCACAGTGTCTAGGGTAAGGGCGAGCAGAAAACAAAAAAGTTGACAGCCATTTGAGACAGAGACCATGGCGGATACATTGGATATACAGAATGAGGATAGGAAATTCCGGGTAGAGAGTTAAAATCAGGTCCAAAATCGGTAATCCCTAGACCAGAAGAATAAACAAATTAACTGTCAACAAAGATATCGCGACAAAAAATTTCTGGTCAAAACATCCGGAATGCAGAATCTACAGTAGAGAGTAGAAACCGGGTCCAAAATCTACACTTCAATTTCGCTTGCCTGAATGAAAGTTATCTTATTCTGGTCTACGATTCGTGAATCCTCATTAATTTCCCAACCCTAGTTTCAAATCTGTGGATTTTGATTTTTAAGTCCACTCAAAAGCCTCCCACCGAAAACAGACAAACAAAAGAATGTCCGTCCAGTCCAAAAAAATCCGAAAAGTGACCTCGGACTATCACATGATCCATTTCCCAAATCTAAAGCAAGGATCAAAGTTACAACAGACCAAGACGTACGGTCCTGCACGGATACAAGAGCAATCTCACGCAGAATGCATGTACCTTCCTGCAGCCGCTAATTTGCGGCAGAGAGCTCAATCTAGCATGAATTTGCAGATGAAGATCGGATTTCATTTGAAAACAATTCGTAGCCGGTGAGCCAATTTCGTGCGCCACCACTTGAAACTACAAAACATGAGGGAAGAGCGAAGTATCCGACGCGAAACGAATTCCCACGACAACAAAGCCAATAGTGCAAGCAATCCAACGCATTCTTCGCTAGCTCGTCGTTGGAGGAGAAACGGGCTACTGGAATAGAGGCACGGACAGCGGCTGGAAGGGGAACTCCATAATAATCGCGGGATCTCCTTCCCGCCACAATTTGCACTGTCTTTGAAAAGGCGGGGCAACGACTCCTGTACCCGTTGCTTTCCTGCCGAGTGACCACCTAATTCGAAGAGACCCGCGTTAGAGACTGCGCAGAGATCCGGATCGACAAATATTAGAAATAATCTTATGCCCCTTCCACCGGCAGCCTTCCCACTAATAGACTCGTCTCCTTGCTTATCACTGCATTACTAGACTGAAGCGAAGTCTAACACACGTGAGGTGGATGAGCAGATCTGTACCGCTCATGCTTCAGTGTCATGAATCCTGATTCTTCCAATGTTCAAAGTTAGGGTCTATAGACACTGAAATCTCCTGAGCTGCCCTCTCAAGAGGAAGGCAATATAGCCGCTTAGATCTGGATATGATATAGAGTGAGTTGAGGGGTAAAGAGAACGTGTCACTTGCTAATTTAATTCTCGCATGTGATTGATTTAATATAAGATTATACGTTACTCGTTAATTTAATTCATGCATGTAATTAATTTAACACAGTAAATTATAGTATACTGTGATTTATGAATACTTTCAAGCATGTGATTAATTTAACATAATGAATTATTACCCTCTAATTAACGATATATATAGGCAAAAGTGTCAATGTAGAATGCAAATAAAATATCCTGCATCTTCATGTAGTGTGTAAAATATATAATTCATCGTCTGCATTAGCACTTACCCAGTTTTACTTAAACAATTTTATTCACTTTTGAGTTTTCTCAATGTTCATTTTGAGTAATGGAATCATATGTGTTACTCTAGGATGAAAGCTTGCTAAGGGACCCCATAAGTTGGTCTTGCAGACAGGGCTTGGACCCTACAATTACCTATTGGTATGAGAAAGAAGCAAAAGTAGTGGCAATGGCGCTAGGATTTTTTCTGTTTATGTATATGTTACTTTCAATTATCTATATGTATACAAAACTTCAGTTTCCTATATTCTATATGACATAACAAGTGCCATATGTTATGGAGTATGCCGCACTTTGCACCATGCCCCGAGGCCGCCTTAGGCTTTTAAATTCATTAGTTACCAAAGGCTCAACCATAAACTATCACGAAGACCGATATCTACATATACTAAAATGTTCCCAAGGAGAGGGAAAAAAAGGCAAAGAGGTAAAAAATAAGCAACACAAGCGGCTTTTGATGCGTATTGGGTGCAGATATGAGTTAGAGATTAGAAAAACTATAGAGAATGTGCAATCAACATACACAATCATTTACATTCAAATCACAAGCATGTGCATAGGCTAGCAAAAGCACCACAAAAACAGAGAAGGTGAAGGAAAAAGTCATGAAGCAATATGATGAAAATTTACGCCCACACTACATTCAAAGAAATCTGATTAGAAAGGGTTACACATTCAACAATCAGTCTATGAAAGATATGATTCAATCCAAGAAAAAAGAGGAGTTGGAAGGTCCTATCCAAAAGTTACTCCAAACTCTATGCAAGAATGACGTTGACCAAGGTGCCTTGCAAAGCAAAGGTCAAGGAAAATCACACATTTATTTATATTTCCCAAGAAATTTGAGGATCTTAGCAACAAGTCATCTTGATGGATTGCACACATAAGACAAGTAAATTTGGCATGCCACTCTCTATATCATTGACTTCACTAATAAGTTTCATTCTTTCACCATTACCTTATGTTTCATGGAAGGAAAGAGAGAGGAAGATTCTTGCTTTGCTTGGGAAAAGCTTTGACAACACACACATGCAAATTCTATATTTGTCATTGATACTAATTTTGCACTTATTGCTGCACGTGGTCAAGTATACACTACTTCTGTACATCTCTCTTTAGATGGCATATTAAGCAAAATATCTTAATACATTATTGACCTCAATTTAGAAAAAAAATGAGAAACCATTGAACATTGGAGCAATTTTCTCACCAAATTGAATAATCTGATTGGTGCTACCAGAAGCATTGAAGAATTTGATGAAAAATGTGCCAATATGAAAGAATCACTCAACATAGATGATATAGAGATTGGGGATTGTGATGATGAGAATGATGTTACTAAAGCAATAAAGGGAAATGAAAGAAGATGGATATGTGTAAAAGACCAAGGAGAGAAATAGGAGAATGGAAGACCAAAGTGGCATATTATAGTGGAACTTTCAAGTGAGGGAAAATCCAAATACCTAGCTCGAGCTTGGCTTGGGTATTTATAGGTAACTTGGGTACAAGACTTCCAATGAGCTTCCAAAGAAGGCTCCTTCTAAGAACACACTTACTTGGAGTACAAGCTAAGCTAGTTGTTACTTGGTATACAAGCTAAGCTAACTGTTAACTTGGCATATTAGTTAGTCTAACCTTGGAAATTTTTGAGAAGCTTCTTGGGTTCTTCTAGAATATTCTATCTATAAACATTCTTGATGCTTCCAGCACATTCTTAAGCTAATTCTCCTTCCTTTTGCTATATTTAGCTTAGACTACTAACTCATTAGCTTTTACTAACTCATTTGCTAAGTGCATATTATTACATTTTCCCCCACCACTAGTTGGTAATGTCCTTGTTACCATGAAATCTTTGGACTCTTGTAGGGTTGTTTGTGCATTATGGAGATGAGAAGAGGCTCCCATGTGGTATTATGAAGGAGATACCATCTCCAAAGGACCTTATATTCAATGTGTTCTTGGAGGCCACGTTGGAGGTCATGAAGTGCAAGGATACAATCAACTTCATATTCCTCATGATTTTTGACAAGGATGGGAGGAGGAGGAGGGAGTTGGACACAAGTGGAAAAGGAAGATGGCTTAGAAACAAAGGGTATTAACTTTGAAACATGGAAGAAGTGATGAATTTGCATATGATTAAGGAGAGCAAGTCATTAGGCAATAAAAGAAATGATTTGAGTAACCTCAAATGGACCTATCCAATTAGGAGCAAGTTTATGGACTTGGGTATCCAATGGGAGAGGAAAATTACTGGAAGAAAGCATGACCTTATTACTTGGTTGAAGGGTGAGATCATAATGATGTTTATCAACATATTACTCTTGCCAATTTTGAGTAGCAAGAAGGTGAGACTTGGCTTGGTGTAAGGAGTTAGAACATGGACAAGAAGGTGGAAGTATGTGGGATCTGAGAAGCAAGGAGAGAATTTGGGAGAAGTGGATCTTGCTTATAATTAAGGAATAAGGAAGAAAGGTTGATACTTGTCTACTTGAAATTATTGTATGCAAACTTCAAAGCTACAAGACAAGTATCCAAATCAATGTGTTTAATGTTAATAAAGGCATATTGGCATCTCCTCCAAAATTCAATTTGCTCATTTTGTTTATTCATCAGTTTGAGATAATAAATTATAGATAACTCAAGCTTAATATTGAGGAGTTTAAAATTTACCTGCCAAAATTTATCAATAAAGTAAGGATCTTGATCAAATATGAGAATCCTTGGCATCCCATTGTGCTTGGAGACAGTGTCAAAGTAGACATGGGCCTATGTTGGAGTATCAATTGTATCCATGGTAGATGCCAAATGAATATGCTTGTTGAGCTTATATAAAAACAAACACTAAAATAGCTATATGGTGGCCCTGGTCTACCTTTGGCAAGAATGTGATGAAATCTAAGCTTTCATGTTCCCAATGGAAAGATAGAGTTGGTAGTGGTTGAAGGAGTCCACTCATCTTCTCATTATTGGCTTTGTTAAGTTGGTTACTCTCACAAGATCAAATAAACTCTCAAACCTCTTGTGTTATGTTGGACCACCACCCTTGATATTGTAGGGTACCCAAGGTCTTTTCCACATCCATGTGACTGGTGATTTGTATGTCATGGGCCTCTTGAAGCTACAATAGTTGTACATCATCCTTGGCTAGAACTTAAATCCAAAAAATAAAAGGCCTTCCTTAAAAGAGAAAGTGTTTTATTCCTTGTTATGTTTGGCAAGACAACCTTATACAAATTAAACAAATGAGTCTTGTCATAAAGCAATTTTAAACTTGATTTGGACTTTTGAGTCAATTGACATTATTGTAATTGTTGTTATTATGAAAGATTTAGGAAGAATCTTCAAGTTAGGTCATTATGATAGTGCATTGGGGATGTAATGAAACTTTTTGAGTTTGTATTCAAGCTTGATATCAAACAAATATAGTTGTTCTTCTCATTGATAATATTGACTCTTCATGCACTCTAATTGTAAGATCTACAACAAAGGTTTGTGATTGGTTTACATGATCACTTGTTTCTGCAAGAGATAATGTCTCCATACTTTTGTGGCATATACCATTGCTAATTTTTCTTGATCCCAAGTAGAGTAATTTCTTTCCATGGTATTTAGTCAACAAGATACAAAAGCAATGGGATGTAATCCGTCTATAAATTTCTAGAAATTGCAACACAACTCCAATAGCAAAGTTAGACACATCAAAATCAACCATACAAGGTAGTTTAATATCATAATATTTTTTGGTTGAAGGATGGTTTTTGAAGACAACATATGCTTTAGTTTCTTGAATGATTCTTTGTACTTGGCGGGTCTACCAAAAGCTTGATGTCTTCTCCAAGAAATTGGTCAATTGTAAGGTTATATGAGCAAAGTAGTAGATGAATTTTCAATAGAAACTTGCTAATCTATTAAATGCTTGGACTTCCATGGCATCCTTATGAGTAGGCAAATCAATATTAGCTTTGATTTTCTCTTCCATCTTGATCTCCTTTGATGAGACTTTATGACCCAAGAAGGTAACTTTCTTTGGCCAAAAGGCACACTTGACTTCTTGTAGTAAACTTCTATTGTCACAGTTGTCTTAGGACTTCTTGTATATGATTATTGTGTTCTACCTACATTTTATTATAGATTAAAATATCATCCAAGAGAAACACAAAGTATCAATCCAATAGCCTATCCAATACCCAATGCATTTGATCCATTAAAACTATCAGAGCATTAGTGATCCCAAAAGGTAAAACTCTCCATTCAAAATACCCATACCTTGTACAAAAGGTATCTTTTGCACATTTTACCTATCAATGAGAATATACCAATAGTTGCTTAGAAGATTCAAATTGGGGAAATATTGTGCTTTGTTCAATTTGATCCAACAAATCATCAATTCAAGGCAAGGGATATGAATTCTTCATGGTTTGTTTATTAAGGCCATTTTAGTCAATGTAGAATCAAAGTCCTCCATCTTTCTTTGGTATAAAGAGTGTTAGTTCTCCTCAAAGAAATATACTATGTTGTATGAATCCTTCTCCAACAACTTGGTCAATGTTATGCAAAGTTCTTCTAACTCCTTTGGTAAATGTAATACCAAGAGCTAGCCATATGATCTAGATGTGAAATTCGGTTTGGTAACATCTAGAATGATGTTATACATGATGGTCAAAATAGATAAGATAGAAGTATCACCA
Source organism: Lunularia cruciata (assembly GCA_948567375.1). Lineage (NCBI taxonomy): Eukaryota > Viridiplantae > Streptophyta > Marchantiopsida > Lunulariales > Lunulariaceae > Lunularia > Lunularia cruciata. Next base: position 11,457,055 of record OX419760.1, read on the forward strand.
AAAGAGTACTTCTACGAATAGGGCATAAACCAAAATAGACTTGAGAACCTTAGAACCAATAGCTAGACATATGATTTAAAGGTGAGAATTGGTTTGGTAACATCTAGAAGGATGTTACACATGATGGACTAAACAGATCAGAAAGAGGTATCACCAAAAGTGGACTTCTACTAATAGAGTAGGAACCAAAATATGCCTGAAATCTTTGAAGGCAATTTTAGAGGCCTAAACGGATGAATTAGGCCTCAAAAATGTGCAAATTCCCCCCCTCTGATGGAGGAATAACTTGCCTTTTCTCGTTGAGAGCTTTCCAATGGTACCTTACATGATTTTGAGATTCCTATAGGAAGATCCCTAAAAGATTCCCTCTAGTCAAAGCTTGTTTGACCAACCAGATAGGACCTAGACCAGACATGTCACCCATCCAAGTAAGTAATCCAAGGGTGGAACTTGCTGAAATGTCACCTATCTGTGTCCCTAATCCTATGGTGGAGCTTCCTTGGAAGAGATCCTCTTTGTCTATATAATAAAGAGAAGGTGCTCCTTTGGAGCATCGAATGTTTGAGTGTGCAATTTGTGTTTTCTCTCTTCTCTTGTCCTTAGAGTATTATAGTAAGAGCCTATAAATTTTTCTACTTATAAGAGTACTACTTTGCAATAGCTTGATCTTGAAAGGCATACTTTGATTAGAAGGTAATCCTTTTGGAAGATCTTTGAAAACTCTTGCACTATTTGATCAACCATTACTTGTTGAGGTTGCTTACCTTCATCAAATTCTCCTTGCACAATTGGCTTGATCCATGCAAAAAAATTAAAAATTTTACAAAAGTGACAAAATTCACAAAATTCACATCTTAAGATTGACTATTCTTAGATGTCTTACTCAGAAGTGCTTGATAACCTAATTAATAATTCTTACATTGGTGTTGTACTTGAATTGATCATTGAGTCCAATCAAATTGAACCTATGATGTTCAAGCCAAGGCAGACCTAGAATGATATTATAGTGTAAGAGAACTACTACAAAACTCATACACTTTGAATACTCCATCTTAATCTTGAATGTAATAGGATATGAGATATAGAATGTAAAACACTTTCTACCATCTGTCATCATCAATCTACTACCAAATATTGGCTTGATAGGAATACATAATTCATTTTCTAATTACATATACATACAATCCTCAAAACTCTCAAAATCAACCAAAATCCTATAACAACAATAAGATATCATACCTTGCAAGTATATAAAACTTGCATAGGTCAAGCCTTGAATCTTGTTGGAATAAATCAAGTTCATAGTAACTTGATATCATAATGACTTGATATCTCTTATTGGGATTTTTTGTTTCCTTGATCCTCATGTTCCAAGAACTACATTCAGGTAATGGGTTAAGGTTGTCCATTCCAATTTGGACATTTGACAATGCAATGTCCTATTTGGCAATAATAAAAGCAACCACCATTTTATTGCAACCTTTCTCTATATGTAGTGCCAAGTGGTCTATGTTGGATGACATCAATCTCCATTAGTGTTGGCTCTTCCACTTGTGTGTGATGCATTTGTAGGTTTTGTGGAGGTTTAAGTTGAGACCAAGTTGTGGTAACCAATGAATCAAAGCACTCACCCAACTACATGGCTTCTTTCAAGTGTTTTTGCTCTTGCATGGTCACTTCTAGATAGGTGTATGATTTCAAGCCCCTCACAAATCAATCCAAAAAGCTTCACCTAATATCTCTATAATTTCCATTGAGGTTTTGGAACTGAGTGATGTAGCTCTTCACAAAACCAATTTGCTTCAACTCTCCCAATTTAGCTAATACTCGTGTTGTTTTTACCTCTTGAAATCTCCCAACTATTGGACTCTTGAATTCTTCCTATGTCAAGATTGGTACAAAAAATTACCATTGAGCTTGCTCCACCGTAATTGCCACCACAAATTTATCACTTCATCTAATTGGCCTGAAGCCAATAGAATATGTCTTTTTTTATCTTGAACACATGTAGCTTCAAAATAACATTCATAATAAACCACAAAATTCTCCACTGCACTTGAAAGATTCTTGTCTTCAAATACTTTTGGCTTTGGAAATTGAATTTGATTTTCTCCTTCTTGAAATGATACTCTCTCTATGTGCTTTATTGTTGACAATCTTTCTCTTCCAACAATCAAATAAGATGTTTAATTTTTTACTACATAGCAATGATTACTTTGGGCATTGCCACCATGACTACTACTCTATCAAAATACCTACTTATAATTATCTAAGTTAACACATAGATACAACATGTCCATTGCTCCTTGTGAGTCATAATATGAAGTATCAACGGTTCATCTAACAAGGTGATTTAATTTCAAGAAATTCTACCCAAAGAAGGAAATGATGCTTCTATAATACATAAACACAAAAATCCTAGTGGTTTGTATGAAATGGATTTTATAGTAGATTCTATCCATCTCATTATTACTTTGATACCAATGTTTAAGACCAAGGAGAGAAATAAGAGAATGGAATACCAAAATGGAATATCACATTGGCATACAAGTTATTCTATACTTGGAAAGTTCCTAGAAGCTTCTCACCAAGAAGTTTCTTGGGTGCTTCTAGAATATTCTACCAATGAGCTTTCTTGATGCTTCTAGCACATTCTTAAGCTAGTTCTACTTCCTTTTGCTATATTTAGCTTAGACTTCTAACTCATTAGCTTCTATTAACTCATTTGCTAGCTCTATATTATTGCAATATGTGATATAACTTAAGTTTTTGATTACTTGGAAAAAAACAAGATTCCTTTAATGAGCTATTGTAACTCCTTGGAACACTTAACATTATCATTTGGGAATGACATCAACATCTCAAAGTGAGAGTCCATATTAGAGACTCATCAAAGATTATTTAGGAGCGGGCTATGGCAAATATGATTTTTGGATGGTGTATAAGAAGCTTATTGAGTCATGGAATAGTTATCATGTTGCTATCAACACTATAATGGATAGCTCCTTGCAACCCCTAAAAATGAAAGTATTTGACAACACCTTTGGATTGAACTAGCTAGTGGAAGGTCTAAAATGGCTTTACAATTTCACTCTTGCATCCTTATCCGGCTGGTCAAGAGTGTACCTTCTAGAATCATATAATCAAAAAGTCCTAGGAACCTTGAAATTGCATTCAATCACTATAGTTGTAATCAAATTTCCCAAGCTAGCTACCAAACTCATATATCTTTTCACTAATAAATCCATTGCTCTCTAGTATGGATCCTTCATTGGAACCATTCCTAAATTTTGAATCATTGTAGACTTAATTAGATAAACTTTCATAATTTGATCCTTCACTTGCATAGCTCTCTCAATTTCCATGTAACTAGACTTCTCTTTTGATCAAAGATCAAGGTGTCTAGCTGCAAAGATATTTTATTTCTGAATCTCTAGTGTAGTAGCAAACTAATACATTAGTCACTCAAAGATCATGATGGCTAGCTGCAAATATATATTAGTTAACAATCTTTAGTATAGCTGCAAACTAATATATCAATCACTCTCTAATATAGATCCTTCATTGGGATTGGATCTATTCAGATTGACTCAAGATATTAGATGCAATTATGATTTGAGGGTGTATGGATTGTAGAAGGAAGCCAACTAGTCAACCAACGTCAAAAGAATTTTCATATTGTAAGGATTAGGATGTATCAAAGATATTAGTAGTTTGTAGAAATAGGGAGCTTGAGTAAACATGTGTGTCCATTCTTTTTTATCTTTCACATGTGCCTTGGTACTTGAGTAATAAGTGTACATAAATTATGACTCAAACTTTAGAGAATATTATTAGGAACTGGAGTATTATTGTTAAATACTTCTCTTTGAATTTCTTCTAGATTCTATGGAGAATATAGAAAACTATAGTGGTGAGTTTTGTTGATGTCCATGATGAGTAATTGGCAATCAATTGCATTACATTATTTACTTTGATGTGATTACGTAAGTGTGATAGGGTCTATAATGGCTCACTAAAAGATTAAATAAACATTTGATAAATTGTGGGTGTGATCAAATAGATAACTTGCACTATATAAGGATAACTTTTATGAGTTGCAATTGAGTATTGGTTGCTAATATTGGATGATTTCCCACATGGAAGAGTTAAACTTTGCATCATGTATGTTATGTGGATTTTATTCTGAGTGCAGAAAACCATACAAAAACTTACTTGACAAAATCAATTGATCAGCTGGTTACTAGTCTATAAATCTATGCAATGTATACATATCTTTTAGAATGTTAATTGCAATATCTTGATCTTTGCTTCCAAAATAATGATCAACAAACTTGCAAAAGTAGCAATGTATAATCACCCAATAAAAACATACAATCCACTTGAGAAAATAGACAGATGTAAAACTTATCATCTGCAAGTGATGGGCATGGCCTATTGGCATGTTATTCATTTTCATCTAAAACAAAAATTTTCAATCCTTCTTGTAGTATTTGACAACCAATGGCTATTGGATTCAAGATCTATTGATTAGGCATTGGACTTCAATGAGATGGTGTAGGAATTCCCTTCCAATAGCACTAACAAGTTGCCTTCAAACTTGCACAAAGACAATCAACATAGAATGTGATGTTCCCATTTATGTTTCACAACATAACATATGGCAAAATGAGAAATTATAAATTTTAATAGTTGTGCAATTTATAATACAATTGATGATATTCATAATATCCTTATTATCAAGAGTATTTACAAGAAAGACTTCAATTGATGGTGGTTACCAAGCTAGACTACAACAATGATGGAATAATGATTAAACAATCATTGTGGTTTAAAATGAGAAAGTGTTGTAAAAGTTGTCATCTCTAAATACCTATTCAATCTATTCCTTGTTTTCATATTTAATTGCAATCAGATAATAACCTTTGCACCCTTCTGATTTCATATCTATCTATACCTCCTTTTCATTTATCCTATGTGTTTGTAGTTGGAGAATAACTTTTCTAGTATTTGGTAGATTAGAGTGACATGGATTCTAGATTTTCCTTTTTGTATTAGAGAGACATGATTAACAAGATTTTAATGGGTATAATTAAGTATATCAAGTTAACCACATGCTTGAATGAAGTTGACACATGATAGAGATGATGAGAGTACCAACTTGGCACATTCTCTTTGTTCCTCAACTCACTCTTTGATATACATACAAATCAAAACCAAGACCAAGGCATAACTCCGCACTAACTTTTGACAATGCCTATTCTTGACAAATATATATTATTAGTCCATGTCATCTATATCTATCTTGCTAGATTTCTAAACCAACTCCAAGAAGACAAATTCTCTTGTAGATATACATGTTAGGCTTGATTGCCAAGGGTAGATAAATTAAGTTTCCAATATATCAAAAGTCCTCTCTACTTGAGATTCCCATCAACATGTCTACATTTAGACTAAAAATGGCAATCTAAAGCATAGATGGAGATCTGAATGCACATGGACAAGACAAAAATATAAGTTCCATAGCAATTAGGCAAGCTGCATATTCAAGTTGGATGGCAAAACTGCAGATTAGTTTAACAAATAGCAAAGTAATTTTGATCCGGTAGGCTAAGGACTCAACACAAGGATGATCTATGAATCTATCTACCCATGAAATTTGACAAGTTTTGTTGGGAAATTAACAAAATATGAAATGACCCAAGCATGAATGAAGTCTGGAAGAGTATCATAGGTATGGAAAATAGCTACAATCAAGAGCAACAAGTCTATAGCAAGAAGGTATAATACCTAATGTGACCTCCTACTCTAGAAATAAGGAGAATTACACCGTAATTGCTATTATCAAGGAGTCCACTCAATGCCATGTATATTTCAAGTATATTTCCCTCAAGCATAGAGAAACTATAGATGATGAAAGATCTGAAATATAATCTTGTACAACCAAGCATATGGAGCTTGTAGTGTTAGAATCCAATGCATGAATACATTTGTAATGTGAAAATTAGAAAGCATGCATTAATAAGTCATTGTGACAACATAGATATATGCATACTAGTGATTAAATCCTTTATAAATCCTTTTTTAAACATCCAAGTATTCATGTTGTCCTTCCAATTAGTTAGATAATTTAAATCTTCCAAGTCCTTTTTTGCTCAAAATTTTCTTTCATAAAATGCCAATGTGGACTCTTGGTTGAAAGTATTTAATTTCCCTCTTTAATTGAACACTTGGCATGAGTTATTATGTTTCCTTGATTTCTATTGTAGTCTTTCTAGTTATATTTTCAATATGAGATGTTCAAAATCCAATGTAGAAGATACACTCATTGAGAAATATGGGGAATAGAGTAAAGAAGGACAGTGTAAACTATAGCTCCTCAAATGAAGATCATGAAGGAAAGAAAGAAGATTACATGAGGTATGTGGATACAAAGTCTATAAGGTAGATCAAGTACATGTTTAGAATGATGTTTGTCTAGAGGGTGATAGTGCTTTGGCTGCACATCAATACTCAACTATCTATTCTAACATCAAGGAACAATATAAATAATAATGCTTTGGAAGCAAAGCATAGGACATGGGGACTCAATGGCTCTCATGGTTATTTCCTAAGCCTATATGGTATACTCATCATATAGGGCTAACCAATCCACATGCTAGAACCTATAAATTCTAGAGGTGGTCTTACTATATCTTAATGTACTTCCATGGGTCTAGGAGGAATTAAGTCCACTATGAAAGGAGTAATAATAAGGTCCAAATAGAGATATCTCCTTCTTGGTCATTTGCTAAAATAGCTCGTATTAATAAGGAGAGCATGGAGCATACTATGTGACATAAAGGCACAAGGATCTTGGTGGTATATATGTAGCCATGAGTATGAATCTACATAGGGCTTGAATATAGGTGACAAGAGTACAAAGAGGGTATGGAATTAAGAGTTGAAGTTGCCTTTTTTATCTCATTTCTAATCTAAATCTATGCTAAACCCACCTTCAATGCTATGCTATGCTAAACCGACTCATGAATAATCTAAACAAGATTATATGAGCTGCTAATGAGGCAACATGTATGGATGTATAAAGGGCATATAAAGAAGAATTTGATCCTATAATAATGGTGGGCTTAGAGAGAGGTTGTGGTATGGAGATCAAGAATGGATGTGATAAAAGGTGTAGGACTCTCCATATGGGAATCAACCTATGTAGGTTTGTCCTTTGGAGAGCACAAAGAATGTGATAAGGGATGGAAGGGACTTCATCAAGATAATCATAATCTATGATAGATAGATGGTGAAAAGTTGACAATAGGATATACTTTGATAAGGTTTGAGATAAGACATATGGAGTACTAAATGAGTAATATTTCCCTTTAAATCCTCATACCAAAGAACAAAGTAGAGGTGTTACCAATAAGCTATTTTAATACAAGTATTATTTCACAAAAAAAACAAAAGAATATACATGAGTGGATGCATGGAGCAAAAAATATAGACCTACAAAATGAAGGAATAAAAGGGAGAACAAAATAAGGAAAAAGAACAAGAAATGACAAATAAGAGACATGAGAAGGATTTATTTGCATTCCAAAGAGGTTATTCTTCCTCAATATCAACTCTACAATCAAATCCAATCCTTACTAATTGAGTGCCTCTCACAATCCCTATTGGTTCTATTGTCTACTTTGAAAATCTAGGTTTCACTTTGAGTTCCTAAGTCAACTCCAAGATTTTAAGTATTATTACCATTGGAATTGCTCAATCCCCATAATAGGTAAACTGCACCTTTAAGAGGTAAGTCCTTAATCTTATCAATAAATCTCTAATCCCATCTATAATCCATTATTTGATAGCACTAACCCATTTTAAGTATCTAATATAGTAGGGAAGCTACCAAATCTTGATATCTCTTTTAAGTAGTATAATTTGCACTTGCCATCAATTAAAGTGGTTAACCTTGGTTTGCATATAATTAACTTATAGACCATTGACCAACTAATTAAATCTTCCATGATATAGTGATTTTAGTAAATGCAGCATTTTGTCAATGATTAAGACTTGATTCACACACAAAGAGTTCATAATCATAAACAACCATAAATTGCAGATTCCACTTCTAAGTGTAGCTATAAAAGCACTCTAATTGATTTTAATGTGATGTAATACAATATAACTCTACTTCTCTCTCACTATATCACTATATCATTTAGCAACTTATCTATGGTAGATATTTTTAATATGCTTTTCATATCTATATAGGAATTCCAGGTCATTTAGATGTTGTCTATAAAGTAAAAGCAAGTTCTTTTCAAACTTTTGAAGAACTCTTATGACTAAAAATAAAATTAGGATCAAAATTCGGGCTAAATTTTCAATTTTGGTGAACATGTTTGACATGATAATTAAGTTTCTAAGGTGTGTTAAATGATGATTAGCTAATGGAGCATTCCTCTTGGATCATTTTGATAGCCAAGACCATGGAGATCTCTATCAAGAACTAGATTCTTGTAACAAAGAAATATAAGGTTACTTCAACCTCAATTTTTTTGTCAAAATACTTGGTGAGCATGAAGCTAACTATCTCATGCAGTTTTTTTATTATCACAAGTGCAAGGATAATATTACACAAAATTTGCCATTGAAAATTTGAAAATTTTCCTTTCTGGATATTCTTAAGGCAACAAATAAATCTGTCATACATAAAAGTTGCATATGTACAAGAGGAAAATCATTAGAAAATGAAGAAATTTTGAAAGAAACTAATGGGCATTCCAAGTATTATATGATCAAATTAAGAAATAAGTTGATTATTGTTAGTATTTTGATGCAATAATCAAATTAATCAATTGTTGTAACCCAGATAAAGTTCAAAGCCTGTGTATCTATGGAAACAAGTTCAACAAAGAAACAAGGACTCAACTACAAGCCAAAGCAACTCAAGCCTTGGTAGGAATGGCACAAACAACAAAGACTACAAGCAAAGTCACTATCACAGCCTTCTATAACAAGTGGATGTATCCACTTTAAAGTTGGGCATGTTGAAAGATAAGCTTCCATATTGAGCAAAGCAAAGTTCAAATGCTACAATGAGCAACAAATCTTGAATTATCAAGCAAGGTTTGCAAAAGTTTTTATCCTTTGCAACAATGGCATTAGTATAGATAAAGAGTTTATGGAGAAAGCAAAAAAATTGGCTAATTTGTAATATAATTAACATTTCAACATATTTTCTATAGTTTATACTTCATGAATCTATTAATGATTCCTTTTCTCATGTCCCATGGTATATTTTTTTTTAGGTTGATTCTTAATCAAGCTTTATCATGAATTTTTTTATTGAAGAGACAATAAATAGAGTATGAAATCATTTAGATCATCATATTATCTAATGCATTTCTTGTACCACCCTACTTTCTTTCCAAATGCCTCATAAAAACTCAATGAGTTGATTTTCACAATTCCTTCTCACTATTTGCAACATCTGACAATTCTCAAGATAATTGGCTATTTTTTCACTTCAAGATTCATACATCATTGCAAGTAAATTGATATCCCTTATATAAAGGTGAAAGCCAAACTTTGATCATTCCCTTTATGGAATATCATGCACTTACAAGAAACAATAAAAAATCTAGAATTTGGAAAAAGAAAACAAAGTTTCTAATGATGTTCTAAAGCTAGAGCTTTAGAACATTATGTGAAAAGAAATCATGTGCAATTCCATTTAGTTCTAAAAGTGCTAGAGACTTTTTATCATTGATTAGTCATACATATATCATAGTGCCCATGATTTTTGGGATTATATATAAAATACCAAGGAGAGAAAAAGAAAATTAGAAAATCCATATGGAACTGTCAAGTGAAGGAAACTCCAAATACATAGCATGAACTTTGCAGGTTACATTCTTCTTCTATTTCCATCTTTCCTTCATCCTCCTTGGGTACCAATTGCATCCCCCCTCCATCTTCACTCTTGCTGCTTGTTTCCCCACTCTACAACGTGAATTTAGGTTCTTCTCCCTTGTCTGAGTCTTCTTCCTTGCACTCGGTCTCTCCTTCTGACTCCTCGTCTGATGATGCGATTACCACCAAGTCTCTCCTCGGGTTTACTTTGCTCGTCTTCGGAGGTCTTTTCACCGCTTCTTCTTCTTTGCCTTGTCAACTCCTCTTCTTCAACTTTGGATTGTTCACCTTCAACTGCACGCTCTGCCTTGTCTGTGCATAGTACTCGTCACTGCTCCTTATCTGCAAGATGTAATACTGCTCCTCCATATCAGCATCTCTTCTCAAATCAGGGTGGAAGTGAGACACCATCTTGTGTCTCTTTGCCGCATTCAGTAAGTTCAATCCCAAATAGAAGTGGACTACAAATGGCACAATGTAGTGTGGAGGCATCTTGTCTTGCAAGTTCCACACCATTTGTCTTGCACGCTGATGAAAACACTTCACCCAATTGATTGGCTCTCCTGCAAACATCTTGTGGAAGAACACCGTTTGATGTTTCATCACATAAGTGGTTTGCTCCAGCTTCAAGATAGCCATCATTGATGCTACAATGCCTCTCTTCATTGGGTCCTTATAGCTCTTGACCTTGTAGCCATTCTTTGTGCATTTTGAAGAGAAGATATCTCTCACCTCTTGGGTTTCTTCAGCTACTTCTCCCTTCTCCAAGAATGTGGATCCCTGCTCATCACCCACCTCTCTTCCGAGTACTAACCTCCAATCCAACTTTGTCCATCAAGCCAGATTTCCTCTCTTCCCTTCTTCCTCAGGGCCATCAAGACACTTACTCTCAATGATCTCAATCATCAAACTTGGAAAGATAGTGTTCCCGTTCCATGCCAAGAATGTGATCCAAAGCCTGCTCAAGATTTTGATTCTTATGATCACATCTAACCTCTGAGTTGCATGATTTCTCACTATGAATTCAAAGTTCTTCTTCCAAACTCCCATCTTTCTTTCTTCCACTATGGATTAGGGGCTACTCTTCCTCTTGATTCTTGGACTAACTCTCCTGACTTCCTCTCTACACACCAGTGCGTCTTTGACTACACTTCCCTTCCAATGATCTCCCATAGGACAACTTCTTAATGGCAATGGAAAATTACTTGTCATCACTTTGTCTCTAGCCTAAATTTTATAGTGGCGTGCTTCTTCCTTCTCTCTTCACTTCAAATTTCTACCAAGAAATCACACCTTCTTCATGCTCCTATCATTGTCAATTTCCTCTCATTCATAAGCCAGCCGTTTTTGCACACGGTACCTTCTTGAATGTCCAACCCCTCGGGAAAGTTGTTACACTGTTCTTTCACTCTATAACTAATAGAGTATATACATGACTAACACCATCAGAGAATAATCTACCCAAGAAAACACAAAAGGTTCAGGTTGCTCCAATATTTCTATAGCAATATCAAATCCTAGAGTGCAAATTAATCTAACTCTCATGGATAGTTTATCCATAAGTTGAAAGATTATCTCCATCACTAATCTTGAGAACTAGTTGATGAAGGTGGTAGTATTTCTGTAGCTGTACTAAGACTCTCTCCAAGAACCTTGACCAAAGTCTCCAAAAGTGCTTTTACTCCACTACACTCATGTCTTTTTGGAAGTCCTTCCACTCCACAAACCTCACACAACTCCTTGGTCTTAGATCTTCTCCCTCTCAATCTTGGTGAAGAAGGTCCAACATGCAAACGCAAGTCAAGTAAACCTCTCCTTTCTCTCAATCACTTGCTCTTAAAAGTCAATGGTCATGAACTTGCCTTATGTCCCTTATCTCCACATAAAAAGCACTTAGACTCACTCTTTCTTCCAAAGTGGTGTAGGTTTTTGGATCCTCTCAACACTCTCTTCAAATTCTATTCTACACTCTCTTCTCCTCAAATCCACCCCTATAATCACCTCAAACCATTGTGAAACCTTGCATAGCCTCAATTTCTACTCTTGGTGATCCTCCATGTTCCCAAGATGAGTCTAAACACTCAAATATGCTTTTTGTTGCTCTCACACTCCTCATGCATGAAATCTAAACTCTGCAGAATTGACCCTTCCTCACAATGTTAGTCAAATCTCTCAATTGGTATGTCACAATCCTTTGAAATTTTCACACTTGATCACAATTCTAGGATGTCCTTCCCCGCATAATTTTAGATCTTTTCATTGAGCCATTTGGCCTAGGCACCTTTCTATTTAGCACACATATTTCAGATTTGGTCTAAAAACCACCCCTTCACTTTAAAAACTTATAACTCTATGCTCAAGAATGATCTTTGTCTAATTTTTGTGTCAATAGGTAGGATAAAATTCACTGAATTGTTTTGGAAAGTTTCATTACAATCCATTGGAAATTGAAGAAATGACAAACTCTGTACAATTTTCCAGAGAGCATGCAATTGCAGGAGCAATTTACCCTATCAACTTTCAAAAGTTCTAGCCCAATGCACATAACAGCTCTCACAATAATTTCAAGCGTGCTAACTGAAAAATAACCCAAGGGATCATGTGTAAAAATTTCAAGTCTAGATCCCAAACTTGAGATTTTGTCCAATATCACCTTAATCTCCAAAATCTGCAATCCACCTCACATAATCTCTCCAAATCCTCTCAAGTGTACAAGATGTAAAATATCACCTCAAGGACATCATAATGAACTACAGGGTATAAAAATGGGTCCAAATTCTCTAACATAAGTTCAGCACTCTCATTCCCTAAAGTTCCCTCCAAGGGAGCTCTCATAGCCTCCTTCTGTGTAATATATAATTGTACGCGGAACATTATCTTGCCTTCTAGAGAAGTCTCGACAACAGAACCAAAAATATGAGCTGGCATGTCTCTCACTCAAGATGAACCTTTGATGGCTAGTATGGTAGCACCATGGACTAAGAAAGCAAGGAACCCCAACTCCATCATACTCCTCCAACACTAACACTCCAAGTCTCAAGATATTATTCACTTGAGAACTCAATGAAAGAGAGATAGTTGCAAATGAAAGGATGATGAGTACCTTCTCACCCCTTATTTATATCTTGTGAAATAGTTATGCACCAAAGTTACTAATTATTGGAGTGACTCAAGTTGCTAAGCTAAAAGTCAAGTAAAGTCAAAAAGTATAAAGGAATATCTATCTACATGAGCATATTCCACTAAGCATGTGATCTTATCTTGACCCAACCACTGAGTCAAGGATTCCTTCACATGGGCTATCCTTGGACTATAGAAGAATCCAAAACAAAAAGGCTTGCGAGCCCAAGAGTTATCAACTCTATCCTCAAAGCCAAACACCTATGAATAATATCAAGTCAACACACTAGAATCCAAAAATAGTGGTGCTCATCTTTTCCACTTCCTCTAAAGTAAGGTCCCCTCTATCTTAGCTATGACTAAATTTAGCTAATCATGACTAATGTAGAACAATCCTTTATCTCTATATAAATAATATCTCTCAAGTACTTGTAATACCAAGCTAAATATCATAATACCACACACATGCACAAATGGGTGTTACAATCTAGGAGAGAGGATAGTCTTCTAGTGCTAAAGAAGTAGAGAGCAAATCATGGCAAAGAAGACTAAGAACGCACTTCATTTGAGGAGTTTTGCAATTTGGCGATTAGATAACATAGCTAGGATTGAAGTCTTGAATAGACTTTGGATTACATTCCTAGCATGGAACTAGAATTTCAGTTTTCCAGGCATCATGGCAGAGATAACTACTAGTAATTGTGAGGAAGGACCCAAAGTTGTGGGGAAGAGAGGAAATCCGACTCAATGGACTGAGTCAAGAGGTTAGTATTGGGGAATGAAGCAGGAAAGGCAACTAGGATCACCTTCTATTGGAAGTGTGATGATGTAAAGGAGACCATAGAAATCAGAAACTTGTTCTTTGCTCCCCGGACCAACAATGGTTACAAAGTGGAGTCTTATTGGGACCCAATTAAGCAAAGCATTGTGACCCAATTAAGCAAAGCATTGTGGCAATCATGGCCATGTTCAAGCCCAAGAGAACAATGTATGTAAACATACAACATGCAATCTTCTTCCACCAGATGTTTGCAGGAGTGAAGGTGAACTGGGCAAAGATTTAGTGCTTCCACCAGCAAACAAGGCAAATGATTGTCAAATGGAGAACCAATTTGCCTCCACATTACTTTGCACCATTTGTAGCACAATTCTACTTTGGATTTAATCTATTGATAATGGAGGAGAGGTAGTGCATAGTGTCACATTTCCATCCTAAACTTTGACAAGAAGTGGATGAAGAAGAGCGACAATACATGTTATAATTGTGAGCCAACAATGACTACTTCATCAGAACGGGATAGAGGGAGATGGTGGAAGGGAGAAGTCCAAAGAAAAAGAAGCAAACTAAACTTGAAGAAGTAGCATTACCCCAGCCACAATGCAAGATCCAAAGACTCAATCCGCAAGGTAGAAAAGCGGTGAAGGACAAGGTTTTGGAGATAGAGTTTGAAGGAGAGACAGAGTCCAAAGGAGGGGACTCCAAAGAAGCTGACCTCACATTATAGAGAGAGGAATCCAGGAGTGAGAGTGAAGGCAAAGAGGAGGTCCAACAAGCAATTGAGGCAAAAGAAGACAAGTGATTGAGGTAGAAGAAGATGAGGCGTTCTATGCAGCAATTGATCATATAGAGGGGGGCGATGGACCTTGCTTGGAGTTGCCCATGGAGGAGATAGATGAAGCACCAAAGAAGGAAGACCGGAAGTGAGGAAGAGCCAAGAGGTCGGTGATAGCTAAACTTGTAGGTCCAAGCTCAGTCTGGAAGGAAGAAGTAAGCTCGGAGGCAATGTTGATGAGGGTACAAAGATCAAGACTTTGGGGGAAGGCTCTAGCAAAAGAAGCAAAGTACAAAGACGAAGCCAAAGATGAAGAAGGCTTTGATGGAGTAAAGTACTTAACACAAATTGTGAACCCATTGTTGGAGCTACTAAAGATGTAGAAGAAGGTGATCCAACAAGATTGTATGGAGGAGGTGAAGAATGAGTTGTAGGTGGTGAAGTATCCATTGGATGAAGTAAAGATATCAAAGAAGATTGTAACTCAAAGAGAATGAGAAGATGAGGACCTTCAAGTGGATGCAATCTTGAAGAAGAAGATTTTTGAGAACTTGCAAGAGAGTTTTAAGAAGCATGGAAGAGAGATGCATAGTCAAGCCAAAGAGTTGAATGAGCAAATAACATTGCTGGCAAAGATGAAAGAGGAGGTTAGTGAAGCTTGTATTGGAAGTATACATGCAAAAGCGATGGTAGTTGTGATGGAGTAGGAGTTAGAGAGCCTAAAGAAGAGTGCAGTAGGAAAGGATCAAGCATGGTAGAGTGAGTTGGCGATCCAACACCAAGAAGAGGAAAAATTAAGAAGCTTGGTAAAAAGTGTTGAGATGCAGAGTGCTTAGTATGTAGAGGAGAAGAAGATGCTTGCTACTAAGTACAAAGAAAAATTGAAGATGTACAGAGAAGAGTTGAAGGTAGAACTATCTTGGGAGTATGCATTAGAGTCAATAGGGGAAGTTGTTGGAAGACTACTGGCAATGCTGAGCATGGAGTGTGAAGGAAGATTGGAGGAAGCAAGACTGCACGAATTGAAATTGCTTGTATAGGAACCTTGGAAGAGAAGAGCGAAAGATGTAGACATGAATACTTTGTTGCTTTTTTTGAGAGAACAAGTAGATAGGAGGATAATTGAGGTAGAAGACAATGTAAGTCTCAAATTAGATTTAGTGAACTCAGAGTTAGAAAGACTTAGGAGAAGTGTTAAGGAGGAGAAGAAGTCCAAAGTTGCAAAAGTAGGAGTGTGAGTGTCTTTGGATTAGTTACCTAAGACATTAGAGAAGAATGGGTCGGGAGATAAAGAGTTAGATAAGTTACCCACCAATGCAATTGTAGTTCAGAGTGAAGAAGTGGTAGAAGTAACAAAGGAATTTGTAAAATTAGATAGACCCAAAGAAGGAGAATTGATAGGAAGATCATTGGGTTTAAAAGCCAAAGAAGAAGTAGATATTGGATTGGAGTAAAAACAAATTAGAGATTTGAAGAGGCAGATATGAAGAGGTGCATTGTCATTTTGGATTTGTAGGTTTGTAGAGTTGTTGTAGAATGGTATAATTGTGAGAAATTATTGATTTCTCTACTATTTAAAGGAGGCCTTCATAGTCTTATGTTGTTTAGTATTCCAAATTTTTGGAGATGGAGAAAGTGAAGTGTTGTAAAGCAGTACTCGTTGCTTGAGCTTAATTTTGAGTATCAAATTTGTGTTTGTGTTTGTGAGTGTGTGGAGAATTTTGAAGTGTAAGTTAGTGTGCTTGTTGGACGTTGAATTCTATAGCCTTGATCTTCATTTTGTGTATTTGATCTTGAGTGAAGTGCAATCAAAGCAATGCCTTGATAAATCTGAGAGGAATTGTAGTGTTGGTAGTATTCTGCATTTGTGAGTGCAATGCAACGTTGATGTGAAGCAATTTTGATCAAGGAAGTTGTGCCTTTAGTGGAGGGATGAAACACAATTTTGAGGCAAAGGTGCTCTACAGTGAAGTAGCCATCTTTAGAAGGACTTGAATCATCACAATCAAGATTGTTTGGAAAGATTTGCATGAGTTGTGATTAAGGAGTGTTACTCTGTGACAAGCTTGTGATCTAGTGCTTGTTACTCTCTTTTGGGTGTAGTTGCTACTTGAGAGATTAAAGATGCGATCAAGAAGAACTACATTGTTACTATTTGCTTTGTATTTGGATATTTTTGACTTGTATCTTTGCAAGAACAAACTTTACTTACCTGATTACTACAAAAGTGATATTTGCCAATACAATGTGGATACTTTGTCCATGGCAATTGGAGTAGTCTTGAGTCAGAAGGATGAGAAGAAGGACTACCCGATTTATTACACCTTTAGTTGCAAAGAAGAACTATACTATTGAAAAAAAAGCACTCAAAATGGTGTACGCCTACAAAAAGTTTTGCCACTACTTGCTGAGATAAGATTTTTTATTCCATGAAAACAATTATGCATTGTAATATTTGGTGAAGAAGGCAGATTTGTCTCAACAAATTCCAAGATGGACCTTATTGTTACAAGAATTCACATACATTTTACAAGTAAGGAAGGGAGCTTTGCATTCAAACTTAGACTTCATGTCCAAGTTGGAAACTCAAGACCAGGACCTGGAGGTTAACAACTGGTTTCTTGACAAAGGTGTGTATCATTTGATGGTAATGCAAAGGATGAGGTATGTAGCCAAATATCATTATGTTCATACTTGCTAGTGTCTTGAGGGGCTAGACCTAGAGTAGAGGGCAGTTTTTCTGTGGTACGCACATTTTTTGTTTTGAGTTGGTTTAAGGGGTTTTTGAAAGAAGAAGTGTACAATTGAAGGGAAACTGAGCACAAAGGATGGAAGAAAAAAGAAGATTCATGTTTTTGTACCAACCCAAAGAAAGTTACCTTGGTTCAGTAATTGTCAAGACTTGCATTGGATCTATTAGGTTTCAACCCAAAGTAAGGATAGTTTGCCTTGAGGTGCTCAACCCAATGCAAAGACAACATAACAAATTTCCTTTGGGATTGGACATTCAAGGTTATACTACACACAAAATGACTAAGGCACAAGTAGGAGAAATAAAAAATGATAGGAAAAGTTATGGTGCCCACATTTTTTGTTTTCTTTTGTTTTATTAGCATTTGGAGAAGAAGTAAGCAAGAAAGCCAAATTGCAAAAGAAAGAATGGATGGGAGCGTCTTTAGAGGAAATCTAAAGAAGTTGACTTTGGATCAAAGATCAGATTTACTCAGAAGGGGAGTACAAAGAAACAAGTCCAAAGATCATCATCTTTGGATCGAGAAGTGAAGGCCGATATGAAGACCGTCTAACAACCTTTCTACGTGGCAAGAAAGTACACTTCAAGAAATGGTAGAGGCAGAAGAAGCATGTCTTGACAATGACAGAACAACAACACGCAAAAGAAGGGGAAGTTTATTTTGAAATAGACTGAAGAATGATTGCAATTCAGGGTAATGTAAAATTGCAATTGCACAGGGGGAGGTCAAATATGTCAAGTAGATTTCCTATCCTTCTGAGTAGTCGTCCTGTAGTAATGCATGTCAAGAAGCCAATTGAGAGTGCAATGTTCCAAAATCCAAAAGGGGTTAGAGTGTCTTGTCTAGGAGAGGGAATAGTCTTTCAGTGCCAAAGAACAAGAGAGCCAATAATGGCAAAGAAGGTCAAGAACGCTCTTGCAATACAAAGTTTCACAATTTGTAGGTTGGATGTCATAGCAAGGATTGAGGTCTTGAATAGACTTCATATTACCCTCTTAGCATGGAACTAGAATTTCAGTTTCCCAAGAGTCATGGTAGAGATAGCTGCCAATAATTGTGTGGAAGGTCTTGAGGTCAAGAGGAAGAGAGGAAATCCAACTAGATGGACTGAGTCGGATTGGAGGTTAGTGTTGGGGAAGGAAGCAAGAGAACCAACGGGGATCACCTTCTATTGGAAGTGTGATGCTGTAGAGGAGATGGCAGACATATGCAATTTGTTCTTTGCTCCATGCACCAAAAATGGTTACAAGGTGGAGTACTATCAAGACCCAATTAAATGAAGTATTGTGAGGGCAATCATGGCCATGTTCAAACCATAAGGAACGACTTACATGAACATGCAGCTGGCGGTCTTTTTCCACCAAATGTTTGCAGGAGTGAAGGTGAATTGGGGAAAGTGTGTTCATCAATGAATGAGGAAGATGGTGGTCAATCGGAGGACAACTTCACCTCCACATTATTTTGCACCATTTGCAACACACTTCTACTTTAGGTTGAATTTGCTGATAGCGAAAGAGAAGCATCGGATGGTGTCATATTTTCATCCTGATTTGAGATGGGAAGCAAATGAAGAAGAGCAACAATACATGGCACACTTGCAAGCCAATGATGATCATTTCTTGAAGACAAGACAATGAAAGATGGAAGAAGTCACAAGCCCAAAGACAAAGAAGTGAAATAAACCCGGAGAAGCAAAGTCACCTCTAGTACAAAGGAAGACCCAAAGATTGGTTCTGCAAGGTAAGAAGATGGTGAAAGAAGAACCTTCAAAAACCAAGTCTGAAGGGGAAACAAAGTCCAGAGGAGAGGACTCAGAAGAAGCCAAACTCACGTTACAAAGTGAGGAATCAGGAAGTGAGAGTGAAGGTGAAGATGAAGTTTAGCAATCAACTGAAGTAGAAGAAGATGAAGCTTTTCATGCGATGATTAATAGTATATAGGGAATTGCTAATCATTGTGTAGCCCTGGTTGTGGAAGAGAAGGGGGCTGAAAAGCAGAAGGAGTACCCTATAGGGCCAAGTTCAATAGGTAAGGAAGAAGGAAGCTCGGAAGCAATATCTCTGAAAATACAAAGATCGCGACTTTGGCAAAAGAAGACGGCGGAAGAGGCCAAGTACAAAGATGGGGCCAAAGACAAAGAAAACTTTGGAGGAATACAATATCTATCAAAGGTTGTAACTCCATTGTTGGGGCTGTTAAAAGAGCACCAAAAGGTAATTCCCCAAGGTCGTACAAAGGTAACAAATGAGTTGTAGGCGGTGAAGTACCTAGTTGAAGTGAAGAGCTTACAGGATCGTGTAACCAGAAGAGACAAGGAAGTTGAAGAACTTTGGGTGGATGTAGTCTTGAAGAAGAAGACTTTCAAGAATTTGCAAGAGGGTTTTGAAGCAAGAGGGAAGGAAATGCAAGGTCAAGCCAAAGAGTTGAAGGGGCAAACAATGTTGCTGACCAAGATGAAAGAGGAGATCAGTGATATGCGCATTGAGAGTATTCATGTGAAAGCAATGGCAACAGTGATGGAGCAGGAGTTAGAGAGCTTGAGGAAGAGTGGTACATTAAGAAGATAATTGACCAAGTGATGTTAGGAAGTGGTACATTAAGAAGATAATTATTGTTTGCTTCACTATTTAAGAGTGGCATTTGCAATGTGATGATGTTCAGTATTCATATTTCTGAAGATAGATAAAGCAAAGTGCTGATTGCAGTGCTCATCGCTTGAGCTTAATTCTGAGTGTCAATTCTGTCTTTGTGTTTGTGAGTGTGTGGAGAAATTTGAAGTGCAAGCCAAGCTTGTTGGATGTTGGATTCCGCAATCTTGATCTTTACTCTGTATGTTTGTTCCTGAGTGAAGTGCAATCGAAGAAATGCCTTGACAGATCTAAGAGGAATTGTAGTGTTGGTAGTATTCTACATTTGTGAGTGCAGCACAAAGTTGATGTGAAGCAATTTTGATTGAGGAAGTTGTGCCTTCAATGGAGGGGTAGAACACAATTCTGAGGCAGTCATTTTGCGGTGAAGTGCCATCTTCGGGAGAATATGAATCATCACAATCAAGATTTGTTTGGACAGAATTTGCTATGTTGTGATTATGGGTGTGTATTCGGGACAAGTTGTCAAGATTGTGAGCTTGTTACTCTCTTTTGGGTGTAGTTGCTACTTGAGAGACTAAAGACACAACCAAGAAAAACTACATGTTACTATTTGACTTTGTATTTGACCAATTCTGAATTGTATCTCTACGGGAACAAACTTTGCTTACCCGATTACTGCAGAAGTGATATTTGCTAGGTTGTCACAGAAGTGCATGTAGAAGGTGTGATTTTTGGGTAGACAAGCATATGAAGAAGGACTAAGAAACATTGAACTATAAAGTCAAGATTTGAATCAAGAAGGAGACAAATGACAAGTGAATTCTGGGTACCATTGCAAAATCATCCTGAGGGAGATCAAGGAAGAGGAGTGGTAGTGAGTGAAGTTTTTGTGAATCCAAAAGTAGTTAAAATCACACATCTAGGAGATAGGAAAATTATTTTTCAAAGACCCAAAGTGAAAGGCAGTGCAATGGGGGTGGAAAGAAGAATGCCAAATTTGCAATGAGGAATCATGCAATTCATTGATTGGATGTGATAGCCAGGATCAAAGTCTTGACTTGACTTCGGATCACGTTCCTTGCGTGGAACTAGAACCTAAGTTTTCCAAGTTTCATGGCTAAAATAGTGGAGATTAAATGTCTGAGGGGTCCCAAAGAAGAAGGAAAGAGGAAATATGGCTCAATGGACAAAGTTGGATTGGAGGTTAGTTTTGGGAAGAGAGGTTGGAGAAGAGGTTGGAGCCACTTTCCTTGGGAAAGAAGAAGTTGCGGAGGAAACCGTAGAAGTGAGAGCATCATTTACTAGTCCACGTACAAAGAATGAATATAAGGTAGAAAGCTATTAGGATCTTGTGAAGCAAGGTATTGTGGGAGCAATGATGGCAATCTTTAAACCGAAGAGAACAATTTATGTGATGAAACACCAAGTTGTGTTCTTTCACAAAATGTTTGCAGGAGAACCCATCAATTGGACGAAGTGCTTTTACCAACACACTAGGTAGATGGTGTGGAATTTGCAAGTCAAGATGCCACCACAACACATTGTCCCATTTGTAGCCCATTTCTACTTGGGGTTGAATTTACTAATGTGGCAGAGAGATAGAAGATGGTGTCTGTAACACCCATTTGTGCATGTGTGTGGTATTGTGATATTTAGCTTGGTATTGCAAGTACTTGAGAGATATTATTTATATAGAGATAAAGGATGGTTCTACATTAGTCATGATTAGCTAAAGTTAGTCATAGCTAAGATAGAGGGGACCTTACTTTAGAGGAAGTGGAAAAGATGAGCACCACTATTTTGGATTCTAGTGTGTTGACTTGGTATTATTCCTAAGTGTTTGGCTTGAGGAAAGAGTTGAGAATTCTTGGGCCCGCAAGCCTTTTTGTTTTGGATTCTTCTATAGTCCAAGGATAGCCCATGTGAAGGAATCCTTGACTTAGTGGTTGGGTCAAGATAAGATCACATGCTTAGGGGAATATGCCCATGTGAATGGATATTCCTTTCTACTTTTTGACTTACTTGACTTTTAGCCTAGTAACTTGAGTTACTCCAATAATTAGTAACTTTTGTACGTAACTATTTCACAAGTATATAAACAAGGGGTGAGGAAGTACTCATCATCCTTTCATTTGCAACTATCTCTCTCTCATTGAGTTCTCTAGTGAGCAATGTCTTGAGTCTTGGAGTGTTAACCTTGGAGGAATATGATGGAGTTGGGGTTCCTTGCCTTCTTAGTCCATGGTGCGCTACCATAATAGCCATCAAAGGTTCATCTTGAGTGAGAGACAGGCCGGCTCACATTTTTGGTTCCATTGCCGGGACCTCTTTAGAAGGCAAGATAATGTTCCATGTTCAATTCTACATTCGATAGAGGGAGGCTATGAGAGCTCACTTGGAGAGAACATTAGGAGAGGAGAGGGGTGAACTTATGTTAGAGAACCAAGATCCATTTGTATACCCTGTAGTTCATTATGATATCTTTGAAGTGATTTTGTACATCTTGTACACATGAGAGGATTGGAGAGATTGTGTGAGGTGGATTGCAGATTTTGGGGATTAAGGTGATTTTTGGGCAAAATCTCAAGTTTGAGATTTGGACTTGAAATTTCTACACATAATAGCTTGCACACTTGAAATTATTATGAGAGCTACTATGCACATTGGGTTAGAATTTTTGAAAGTTGATAGGGTAAACTGCTCTTGCAAATGCATGCTCTCTAGAAAATTGTACAGAGTCTGCCATTTCTTTAATTTTTAGTGGATTGTTGTGAAACTTTCCAAGAAAATTCACTATGTTATATCCTACCTTCTGACACAAAAATTAGAGAGATCATTCTTGAGCAGGGAGTTATGATTTTTTGAAGTGAGGGGGGTGGTTTTCAAACCAAATCTGAAATATGTGTGCTGAATAGAAAGGTGTCTAGGCCAAATGGCTCAATGAAAAGATCTAAAATTTTGCAAGGAGGGACACCCTAGACTTTTGATCACGTGTGAAAACTTTTGGAGGACTATCATAGACAAGTTGAGAGTTTTGAGTGAAATTGTGAGGAAGGGTCAATTCTGTAGAGTAGAGATCTCATGCATGAGGAGTTTGAGAGCAACAAAAAGCATGTTTGAGTGTTTAGATTCATCTTGAGAACATGGAGGGTCACCAAGAGTGGAAATTGAGACTATGCAAGGTTCCCCAAGGGTTTGAATTTCACAAGTTTCCACATACCGCCATACCTCCGTGTAAATACCTGGCCACCAGTACAAACCCCTGATGCACTCGTATGTATCTTGAACCCCACAGTGTCCGGCAGCCTCCGCATCATGCAACTCCTGTAGCACTCTCTACTTCATCTCCTCATCTCCCAACACTCTCAATGGAACTCCTGAGCGGCCCTTGGGCCTTTGCCAAAGATACTTGTCCTTCAACAAAAATTTGCCGGACTTGCTTCTAATCTTCTCAAACTCTTCCTTGGTCAATTCTGAGTTTTTCTCTAGAGAACTAAGATACTTTCCAACAACCAAAAGACCATCCTTGTATAATTCTTCTCTAAAGGGTAAGTTCAAATCCAGTTCATGCACATCCACCATATAGTCATTTTCAGCTTCTTCATAACATGCTCTAGACAACATACCAACTACTGGATTTTCCTTCCTAGCTATGTACCTTAGCTTTGGATTAAACATCTAAATGAACGCTATCCAATGCAACATGGCAATGTCTAGAGTGTCATAGTTGGCAACAATTCCAAGCAGCGGCAAGCAATCTATCTCTAGGATGACATAGGTACCAATTAGGCAGTTTCTATCCTATCTTAGTGCTATCTTGGCACCCCACAATTCCCGTTTGATTTGAGGGTACCTCCGTTGCCATTTTGTGAAGATCCTTGCTCCATACTTTGCCGCAAATCTGATGCCATTCTCGTCGTCTTGGCCCATTGTAATACCAAGAGCTAGCCATATGATCTAGATGTGAAATTTGGTTTGGTAACATCTAGAATGATGTTATACATGATGGTCAAAATGGATCAGACGGAAGTATCACCAAAATAGTACTTCTACTAATAGAGCAGAAACCGAAATAGACTTGAGAACCTTAGAACCAATAGCTAGACATATGATCTAAAGGTGATAATTGGTTTGATAACATCTAGAAGGATGTTTTACATGATGGACTAAACAGATCAAAAAGAGATATCACCAAAAGGGGACTTCTAATAATAGAGTAGGAACCAAAATATGCCTGAAATCTTTGAAGGCAATTTTGGAAGCCTAAATGATGAATTAGGTCTTGAAAATGTGCAGATTCCACCCCCCAATAAAGACAAGGTTGGCCTTCCTTCCCCCTGGTTTGTCTTGTCAAGAGCTTTCCAACGGTACCGTACATGATTTTGAGACTCCTACAAGAAGATTCCCTAAAAGATTCCCTCCGGTCAAAGCTTGTTTGACCAACCAGATAGGACCTAGACCAACATGTCACCCATCCAAGTTAGTAATCCAAGGGTGGAGCTTGCTGACATATCACCTATCTGTGTGCCTAATCCTATGGTGGAGCTTCCTTGTAGGAGATCCTCTTTGTCTATATAATAAAGAGAAGGTGCTCCTTTGGGGCACTAAATGTTGAGTGTGTAATCTATGTTTTCTCTCTTCTCTTGTCCTTGGAGTATTACACCCACAGCCCAACCAGTGGCGTAGGGACTTGAGTCAACCTTAACTATGATTGGTCGGCCACAATGGTAGTCAAGTGGGTGGAACACTAGCGGGTTTTGTAGCACTTTTGTCAGTTTTGCCATAGCAACCAAATGTTCCGGTCCCCAGACAAACCTGATCCTTTTCTTGAAAAATTGGTAGAGCAGCTCTGCAACATGACCAAAATGTGGAATCCAAATATGGTAGAAAACACATGCCACTAAGAAATATCTTACCTCCTAAACCAAGGAAACAATCCTTGATCTTCCCGATAATGTTCTCCGGATTTGGCTCCTCCCATATGAGCCACACAAGTGTCCCACCACAAGGATTTCTCCAAGCCCAAATGCCGACTTCTCTCCAGAGAGAGTCACCCCCGCTTCCATCAACCTCCTTAGTATTGCTTCCACATCCTGAATATGATCCATGACAAACCTCCTAATACCCCCATCCATCAAGGTTTTGTCCTTCTTGCTCTCTATGCAGCCCTTGACAGGAATATCATCCAGGAAGTAGGACGATTGGGATACAAAGTTCATAACCTTAAATTGACAATCACCTTGTTCAAAATTTTACACAACAATGCATTTGCATCCTTCCACTAATTGTGATACTCCAAGGACAAGAGAAGAGAGAAAACATAGATTGCATACTCAAACATTCGATGCCCCAAGGGAGCACCTTCTCTTTATTATATAGACAAAGAGGATCTCCTCCAAGGAAGCTCCACCATAGGATTAGGGACACAGATAGGTGACATGTCAGCAAGCTCCACCCTTGAATTACTTACTTGGATGGGTGACATGTCTGGTCTAGGTCCTATCTGGTTGGTCAAACAAGCTTTGACCAAAGGGAATCTTTTAGGGAATCTTCATGTAGGAATCTCAAAATCATGTAAGGTACCATTGGAAAGCTCTCGACAAGACAAAGCAGGGAGAGGTAAGGCTAGCCTTTCCTCTATTGGTGGGGGGGGGGGGGGGGAGGAATCTGAACATTTTCGAGGCCTAATTCATCCGTTTAGGCCTCCGAAATTGCCTTCAAAGATTTCAGACATATTTTGGTTCCTACTCTATTAGTAGAAGTCCCCTTTTGGTGATACCTCTTTCTGATCTGTTTAGTCCATCATGTGTAACATCCTTCCAGATGTTACCAAACGAATTCTCACCTTTAAATCATATGTCTAGCTATTGGTTCTAAGGTTCTCAAGTCTATTTCAGTTTCTGCCCTATTAGTAGAAGTAATTTTTTGGTGATACTTCTATCTGATCTATTTTGACCATCATGTATAACATCATTTTAGATGTTACCAAACCAAATTTCACATCTAGATCATATGGCTAGCTCTTGGTATTACACTAATCCATTAGCTTTTGGGTTGTAAGGAGTCATCTTTTGATGTTTTATTTGGAAGTACTTGGTTAATGCCTCCACAATTGAGTTCAAAAAATGAGTCCCTTGGTCTTTGACCAACTTTAGAGGACATCCATAATGAGAAATGATGTTGTGGAAGAAAAATTCAGCTATATTTTCAACATCATCTCTTTGAGTTGCTTTGGCTTCAACCATTTTAGTAGCATATTTAGTGTATACTAAAATTTATCTCTTTGTGAATCTCAATTTATCTCATTGGTTGAATTGGACTAACAAAATCAATTTCTCATTTCTCAAATGGGACAATTGTGACAACCCGACAAATATCACTTTTGCGGTAATCGGGTAAGTAAAGTTTGTTCCCACAAAGATACGGTTTAGAATTGGTCAAATACGAAGCAAAGTAACAATTTCAGTTCTTCTTGGTTGTGTATTTAATCTCTCAGGTAGAAACCACACCCAAAAGAGAGTAACAAGCTCACAATCTTGACAACTTGTCAAGAATACACACTCCTTAATCACAACATAGCAAATTCTGTCCAAACAACTCTTGATTGTGATGATTCAGATTCTCCCAAAGACGGCACTTGATTGCAAAAATGACTTTGCCTCAGAATTATGTTCCACCCCTCCACTGAAAGCACAACTTCCTTGATCAAAATTGCTTCACATCAACTTCATGCTACACTCACAAATGTAGAATACTACCAACACTAAAATTCCTCTCAGATCTGTCAAGGCGTTGCTCCAATTGCACTTCACTCAGGATCACACACACAAAATGAAGATCAAGGCTACATAATCCAACATCCAACAAGCACACTGACTTGCACTTTGAATTTCTCCGCACACTCATAAACACACACAAAAAAATTGACACTCAAAATCAAGCTCAAGCAACAAACACTAAAAATATCACTTCACTTTATCTATCTTTAGAAATATGAATATTGAACAATATAACACTGTGAATGCCACTCTTAAATAGTGAAGCAATTGACAATTACTAACAACTATACCATTCTACAACTTCTCTGACCTGCAGATCCAAACTGACAATGCAACTCTTCATATCTGCCTCTTTAGATCTCAAACTTGTTACTACCCCAATCTGATGTCTACCTCCTCATCGGCTTTCAAACCCAATGATCTTCCTATCACTTCTTCTTTGGGTATATCTGATTCTACCAAATCCTTCACTATTTCAACTATCTCTTCTCTACAATCTACAATTGAGGTCATGGGTAATCCATCTACTTCCTTATCTCATGACCCACTCTTCTCTAATGTGTCAAATAACAAGTCCAAAGACACCTGAATTCCTACTTCTGCAACATCAGATTTCCTCTCCTTTGTCTCACTACTCCTAATTTGCTCTAACTTTGACTTGACTAAATCCAATCTGAGACTAACATTGTCTCCTACTTCTAACATCTTTCAATCTACTTGCTCCCTTAATTGGATCAGTAAAGTGTTCATATCCACATCTTTGTCTTTCCTCTTCCTAGTTTCATGCACAAGTAATTTTAACTTGTGTAGATGTGCTTCTTCCAATCTCCCTTCAGCCTCCGTGCTCAAGATTGCTCGCAACTTTCCTGCAACTTCTCCTACTGATTCCAACTCGTATTTTCAAGATTGCTTTGCCTTCAACTCTTTGCAGTACATCTTCAACTCATCTTCATACTCAGCAGCAAGCATCTGCTTCTCCTCCGCATACTATGAACTCTATAACTCAACACTTTGTACAACTCGTGCAATCTTTCTTCTTCTTGATGCTTGACTCCCAACTCTCTCTGCCATGCTTGATCCTTCCCGGCTGCACTCGTCCTCAAGCTTTCCAACTCCTGCTCCATTATTGCGGCCATCGCCTTCACATGAATACTCTCGATGTGCACATCACTGACCTCCTCTTTCATCTTGGTCAGCAACATTGCCTGCTCTTTCAATTCTTTGGCTTGCTTCTATAGTTCCTTACCTCTTGACTCAAAACTCTCTTGCAACTTCTTGAAAGTCTTCTTCTTCAAGACTACATCCACCCAAAGTTCTTCAACTTCCTTGTCTCTTTGGACTACTTGCTCATGCAAACCCTTCACTTCAACCAGCAGATACTTCACCACCTGCAACTCATTCGTCACCTTCATACAATCTTGGGGAATTACCTTCTGGTGCTTCTTCAATAGTTCCAATAATGGAGTGACAACCTTTGATAGATACTGTATTCCACCAAAGTTCTCTTCGTCTTTGCCCCATCTTTGTACTTTGCTTCTTCCATCGGTGCCTTCTGTCAAAGTTGCAAACTTTGTATCTTCAAAGACACTGCTTCTGATCTTTCTTCTTCCTTACCTACTAAACTTGGCCCCATAGGGTACTCCTTCCATCTTTCAGCCCCCTTCTCTTCCACAACCAAGGCTATGCAATGATTCTTCTTTCCTAGTACACAATCAATCATTGCATGACAAGCTTCACCCACTCCAACGGATTGCTGAACCCCGTGTTCCCCCTCACTCTCACTTCCAGATTCCTCACTTTGTAAAGTGAGTTTGTCTTCTTTTGAGTCCTCTCCTCAAGACTCTATCTCCCCTTTAGACTCGGTTTCCGATGGTGCTTCTCTCACCATCTTCTTACTCTGCAGAACCAGTCTTTAGGTCTTCCTTTGTTGTGGAGGTAACTTTGCATCTTTGGGTTTACTGCGCTTCTTCTTCTTTGGGCTTGTGACTTCTTCCATCTTCCATTGTCATGTCCTAAAGAAGTGATCATCACTGGCTTGAAGGTGTGCCATATATTGTTGCTCTTCTTCATCCGCTTGCCATCTCAAATTAGGATAGAAATGCAACACCATGTGACGCCTCTCCTCTGCTGTCAGCAAGTTCAACCCAAAGTAGAAGTGTGTTGCAAATAGTGAAAAATAATGTGGAGGCAAACCTGTCCTCCAATTGACTACTATTTGCCTCATTCGTTGGTGAAAACACTTCACCCAGTTCACCTTCACTCTTGCAAACATCTGGTGGAAAAAGACCACCTACTGCATGTTCACATAAGTTGTTCATTCTGGTTTGAACATGGCCATTATTGTCCCCATGACACTTCATTTAATTGGGTCCCGATAGGACTCCACCTTGTAACCATTCGTTGTACGCGAAGCAAAGAACAAATTTTGGATCTCTGCCGTCTCCTCTACAGCATCACACTTCCAATAGAAGGTGATCCCCATCGGTTCTCATGCTTCCTTCCCCAACACTAACCTCCAATCCAACTCAGTCCATTGAGCCGGATTTCCTCTCTTCCCCTCGACTTTGGGGCCTTCCTCACAATTATTGGTAGCTATCTTTGCCATGACTCCTGGAAAACTGAAATTCCAGTTCCATGCTAAGAAAGTAATACTAAGTCTATTCAAGACTTTGATTCTTGCTATGACGTCTAACCTACGAATTGTGAAACTTTTCACCTTCTTTGCCATGATCTGCTCTCTCGTTCTTTGGCACTAGAAAACTATTCCTTCTCTTGGACGAGACACTCTAACCTCTTCTAGATTTTGGAAAATTTCACTCTCAATTGGCTTCCTAACACACATTATTGTAGGATGACTACTTAGAGGGATTGCAAATCTACTTTGACATATTCAACTTGTCCCTACACAATTGCAATTTTATATTACCTCAAATTGCAGTCATTCTTCAATTGATTTCAAAATCGACTTCCCCTTCTTCTGCGTGTTACTATCCTATCACTATCAAGACATGCTTCTTCTACCTCCACCGTTTCTTGAAGTGTACTTTCTTGCCATGTACTAAGGTTGTTAGACGGTCTTTGTATCGGCCTTTGTTTCCCAATCCAAAGACAATGCTCTTCGGACTTCTTTCTTTGTACTCCTCTCCTGAGTACCTTCATCATTGGATCCGATCTCGACTTCTTCAAATTTCCTCCAAAGACAGTCCCGTCCATTCCTTCTTTTGCAATTCAGTTTTCTTTGTTTACTTCTTCTCCCAAATGCTAATAAAAAGAAAAAAACAAAAATTGTGGGCACCACACTAATGGTAAAATTGGTCTCAAAGGCCATTGGGAAGTAGCCATTGGCTTTCTTGTTCTTTGAGAAGCATCACAATTTCAAACATAGGCTTGAGTATCCTTATTCTTACACATCAAAGGCCACCAATACCCTACCACAAGGATTTCCTTCATTGTGTTCTTCAAGGCATAATATCCTCCCAATGCTTCCAAGTGTAAGGACTCGATTACTCCTCCTACTTCATATGCTTCCAAACACCTTCAAAGTACTTCATCTTCACCCATTTTAAATAAAATGTTGTGCTTCAGCTGATATGCTCCCATTTTCTTGAGAAAGTATGACAACCCGGCAAATATCACATTTGTGGTAATTAGATAAGTAAAGTTTGTTCCCGCAAAGATACAAGTTAGAAATATCAAAACACAAAGCAAAGTAACCAAACCAATTCTTCTTGAGGTCTTCTTTAATCTGTCATGTAGAAACCACACCCATAAGAGAATAACAAGCACTGACTTGCATTCTTGTCACAACAATTTGTCACCCATAATCACAAATCTTTCAATTCTGTCCAAACAAACTTGATTGTGATGATTTAGTCTCTCCCAAAAATGGCTACTTCACTGTAAAATGATTTCACCTTGGAATTGTGTTCTACCCCTCCATTGAAGGCACAACTTCCTCGATCAAAATAACTTCACATCAACACCAAGCTGCACTCACAAATGCCAAATACTACCAACACTACAATTCATCTTAGATTTGTCAAGGCATTGTTTTGATTGCTATCCACTTAAGGTCAAACACACAAAATGGAATCAAAGATGTAGAATCCAACATCTAACACTCAAAATTGCACTTTGAATTTCTTCCAACACTCACAAACACATACACACAGTCAATACTCAAAATTAAGCCCAAGCAACAAGCACTGAGATCAATACTTTGCTTTATCTATTGAATATGAATACTAAACAACAACACAATGCAAATGCCCCCTTTAAATAGGCAAAGCCATTTAGTAGTTATCTAACTACCTAAACTACTTCCTAACAACTCTACCAACCTACAGATCCAAAATGACAATGCACCTCTTCATATCCGCTCCTTCCTATCTCAAAACTATTACTACCCCAATCCAACATCTACTTCTACTTTGGCTTCTAAACCCAAAGAAAGTCCCTTCACCTCATGTACTTTAGGTTCTACAACTACCAATTCTTCTACCAATTCCAACATGTCTTCACTTTGATATGCAATTAAAGACATGGGCAATCTATCTACCCACTCTTCTCCAAAGGCTCAATGATAAATCCAAAGACACATGAACCCCAATTTCTCATACCTCAGGTTTTGTCCCTATACTCTTCCAAAGTTTATCTAATCCTAACTTAACTAAATCTGATCTAATAGTTACATTATCTTCTACATCCAATATCTTCCTACCTACTTGAGTTTTGAGACTAATCAGTTATACATTTAGATTTTTGTCTTTTTCATTCTTCCTCCTTGTCTCTTGCACTAACAACTTCAACTTTTGTAGTCTTGTTTCCTTGATCTTCACATTGGATTCAATACTTAACATTACCTTCAATTGTACTGCAATATCTTCAATTGTCCTTGTTTGTTCTTGCCTCTCCCTCTCATGATCAGCCAGCCAATCCTCTTGATACATCTTTAACTCCTTAGTGAATTCCGCTTGTAGATGCTCTCTCTCCTTCTTCTGTGTGAAGTTCTCCTCCAAACTACAAATGATCTCTTTTAATCTCTTCTTCCTCATACCTCCTTGTTAACTCTCTTTGCAAATAGTGCCTCTTCTCCTCTACATTTTGCCTCATAATGTCATGTTCTTGCTCCCTCTCAACTATCTTTGTAGTAGCATGTATGACTTCTAATCAAGAATCCTCAAACTCCTTTTTTAATCTTTTGTGCAT
The DNA here is from genome assembly GCA_948567375.1 of Lunularia cruciata. Taxonomy (NCBI): domain Eukaryota; kingdom Viridiplantae; phylum Streptophyta; class Marchantiopsida; order Lunulariales; family Lunulariaceae; genus Lunularia; species Lunularia cruciata. The sequence continues at coordinate 11,488,962 of OX419760.1, forward strand.
AGCTACTTATCTATAATATTTTGTCTATAATTCTATCTCTATTCTCCACCTCTTTATGCAGATTCTCATTTATCTTCTTTTATAATACTGCATCTTTTTGTTGTATCTCTCTTTCTTCCTCTCCTCAAATTAGACTCTCTTTCAACTTTGAATTCTCCAACTCTAATCTTTCCAATACTTGTAACACATTCTTCACATTGGGATGCCTACTTTGCATTTCTTTCATCATGTTCTCCATCTGCAATAGTAGTGGACTGTGAGCCGGCCTGTCTCTCACTCAGGATGAACCTCTGATGGCTATTATGGTAGCGCACCATGGACTAAGAAGGCAAGGAACCCCAACTCCATCATACTCCTCCAAGGCTAACACTCCAAGACTCAAGACATTGCTCACTAGAGAACTCAATGAGAGAGAGATAGTTGCAAATGAAAAGATGATGAGTACCTCCTCACCCCTTGTTTATATACTTGTGAAATAGTTACGTACCAAAGTTACTAATTACTGTAGTAACTCAAGTTACTAGACTAAAAGTCAAGTAAAGTCAAAAAGTAGAAAGGAATATCCATTCACATGGGCATATTCCCCTTATCTTGACCCAACCACTAAAGCAAGGATTCCTTCACATGGGCTATCCTTGGACTAAAGAAGAATCCAAAACAAAAAGGCTTGCGGGCCCAAGAGTTCTCAACTCTTTCCCCAAAGCCAAACACCTAGGAATAATACCAAGTCAACACACTAAAATCCAAAATAGTGATGCTCATCTTTTCTACTTCCTCTAAAGTAAGGTCCCATCTATCTTAGCTATGACTAACTTTAGCTAACCATGACTAATATAGAACCATCCTTTATCTCTATATAAATAATATCTCTTAAGTACTTGTAATACCAAGCTAAATATCACAATACCACACACATGCACAAATGGGTGTTACATTTACCCCCGGACTAAGTTTTCACTTTGTCCTCAAAGTGAAGGTCTCTCTACCTTCTATGGTACATCTTCAACTTATCATGGTTAATCCTATCAAAGTGTCTTCCTCCCAACTCCTTGAGATCATAGGTGTAATTGCCCCACACCTTCTCTACTATAAAAGGTCCAAAGTACTTAGGCAAAAACTTCTTTTGCACTATCTTGAATCGAATGGAATCAAACAACATTACCCAATCACCTTCTTTGAAAGGCTCCACCTTCTTCTTGCCTTGCCTCTTGTCATAGCTCTCCTTTTGTTTCCTTTGGGCTTGCTCCACTCGAACCATAGCAACTGCTCTTGCCTCTTCCAACTCCATGAGTTGATCCTTCCTTGACTTCTCTGCATCACCTCCTTGTGCTTTCTTCAATCTCCTATGAATGCTTTGGAAGGTAGGAAGATCAAAGTGAATAGGTAAGGTAGACTCAATACCATACACCAATTGAAATGGAGAATATCCAGTGGAAGTTTTCATGGTTGTCCTATACTCCCACAAAACTGCATGAATCCTCTTGTCCCAATGATGTTTAGCCTCCTCCATTTCTGCATCTTTGGCCAACATCATGCACAAGGTCTGATGGGTTCTCTCTGCCAAGCCATTGGAATTTGGCTTATAGGATGTAGTTACTCTATGTGTGATAGAGAAATGTCGTAGCATGGCTGTAGTAATGCTTCTTGTAAACTCTCCTCCTCTATCAGAAACCAACTCTAAAGGGCATCCAAACCTAGTGATAATGCGTTCATAAAGAAATCTACCAACTTCATCTTCATTCTTGTCCCTCAATGGTCTAGCCTCAACCCACTTGGTAAGGTTATCAGTAACTACCACAATGTACCAATTGTTCCTTGGGGTTCTATTGAGAGGACCTACAAAATCAATTCCCTACTTCTCAAAAGGTCCTAGCAATGGAATTGATCTAAGTGGTGGAGTGGATGTAGACTTTCTAGCAAAAGCTTGACAAACATGACAAGTTTTGCAATTATCAAGACAATCCTTGAAAATCCCTCTCCAATGGTAACCTGCATCTAGAATCTTGAAAGCAGTCACCTTTCCTGCAAAGTGTCCTCCACATACTAAACCTTCATGAAACTCCTTTATGAGTAGGATAGACTCTTCCTTACCCACTGCTCTTCGAAGTAGACCATCTGCTCCTTGGTGAAAAAGAATATCCTCCACCATTGTGTAAGGTCTAGATCTTGCTGCAAGGGCCTTCCTCTCCCTAGCATGCATCCCTTCTGGATAGTTACCTTTTGTCACAAAATCCGCAATCTCCTTGTACTCCATTGGAACCTCTTGAGTGATTGAGATTGTCATGAGCTCCTCATCCGGGAAGGAATCATCCACTGGGTCATCTCCATCATGATCATAGGCTCTAGATAATAAATCAGCATTTGCATGTTTCTTTCGTGGCCTATCCTCAATGGTGTAGTCATACTCTAGACAAGAGTTTCATCCACCTTGCTAGTCTCCCTTCAACATGAGGCTTGTTGAAGATGTACTTCAAAGCTTTATGATCCGTGACAATGGTGGCTTTCCCTCCAATCAAGTAGTGTCTAAACTTCTTGAGACCAAAGATCACTGCCAACCCTTCTCTCTCCGTGATAGAGTAGTTCTTCTCTGCTGAAACCATCTGCCTACTAGCATAAGCTATTGGATGATCATGCCCATCTTGGTCTAATTGACTAAGAGTGCATCCTATAGCTACATTAGAAGCATCAGTGTAGAGGATGAAAGGCTTACTCCAATCAGGTTTAGCAAGAATTGGAGCTACAACAAGGGATTGCTTGAGCTCCTCAAAAGCTTTGAGAGCCTCCTTGTCTTCCAAAATCACCATGTAATCTACACCCTTCTTAATGTAGATGGTCAATGCATAAGCCTTGTTGGAAAATGAGAAGATGAACCTCCTATAGTATCCAACCATCCCCAAGAATTGGCGTAACTTTGTCAAGCTTGAAGAGAATGGAAGGTCTGAGATTTTCCTCACCTTCTTAGGATGAACTGCTATTCCATCCTTGGAGATGATATGCCCCAAAAGTAGACCTTCTTCACATCCAAAAATGCACTTCTCTGGGTTGAGTGATGCATTTGCCTCATCCAAGCGTTGCAAGACTTTGATTAGGTGCTCAAAGTGCTCCTCCTTGCTCCCATAGACACAAAAGTCATCAATAAAATCTCTCACAAATTTCCCAATGAAAGGTTCAAATACCTTGTTCATGAACCGTTGGAATGTGGCTGGAGCATTGCAAAGCCCAAAAGGCATGACCTTGAAAGCGTAAGTTCCCCAAGGTGTGGTGAATGTGGTGAGTTGTTGATGCTCTGGTGCAATCTTGATTTGGTTATATCCACTATAACCATCTCCAAAACTGTACCTCTCATGACCTGCAACCTCCTCCAAGATCTCATCAATGAATGGCAATGGGTAGTAGTCCTTCTTGGTAACAGCATTGAGCTTCTTGTAATCCACACATACCCGAAGCTTGCCATTCTTTTTCTTCACAATGACAATTGGAGACACCCATTCTGAATTCTCCACCTCAAAGATAAATCCAGCCTCCTTGAGCTTATCAATCTCCTCCTTCACAACCAAAGATATTGGTGGGCTAATGCGACGTTGCTTTTGGCGGATTGGTCTTGCATGTGACTCCACCTCTATCTTGTGCTCCTCCAAGGTGACTTCCTTCAAATCCTTGTAACTAAAAGCAAACACATGGATGAACTTGCGGAAAATCTCCTCAAATCTCACCTTCTCCTCCTTGGTAACATTTGGGCCATACTTGAGGGTAGCTAACCTTCTCTCTACCTCCTCAAGTGTCAATGGTGATTTATCTGGGTCCTTCAAAACCTCTGGCTTAGGTGCAAAATCCATAGCACACAAAAGATACACATCTGAATCAGATTCAAATTCATCCTCCTCCGTGGAAGTCTCCTCCTCCATGCTTGTGTCCACACCTGAAGCTCCTTCTTCAAAATCTGATTCCCAATAATCAGAAGATGGTGTATCTGAATGTGAAGTGTTGGTGGTGTTAGTCACAGGAACAGTGACTCTATGGTTTGATGGCCCAATCCTCAAGTACCCTTTGTGCCATCGATCAGTTGTGCGTGCTGCTCTCAACCATGGCCTCCCAAGAAGTAAGTCATAGCTTGAATCCTTCAAGACTTGGAAAGTCATGAGATTTTGAACTCCCATAACTGAAACTACCACCTTATCCATCACCCTTACTGGTCGAACTTGTTGCTTGTTTGCCATGCTCACCACAAATGTTGAAGGTCTTGAGGGTATCATACCCAACTTCTTCATCAAGGTTTCTGACATGGCATTGACTGCTGATCCTCCATCAACCAATGCATCCTTGATGTTGTGACCATTCACTCTCACATCAATCTTGGAGGCATATTCACAAGCTTCCCATGGTGCTGGCTTGGCATCCACCACCCCCATTGATACTGGAACTTTTGCCTTCTTCTTCTTCTTGCTCCTTGTAGAACTCAAACCACCTCTAAGCTCCTTTCTCAAGGTAGGGTTCAAAGCAATTAATTGGCCCACTGTGATGTTAGCCTTGTGACTACCAACATCCTCCAACACATTGTAGTTCCATTGTTGCTTTGAGATCAAGAAGTCCTCCATCCCCAACTTCTTCCTTGGAGTCTTTGTTGTTGATGGTGTTGAGGTGCGAGTGCTCCTAGTAGACATAGGAGTATCCTTGCTTGAAGTAAATCCTTGAGAAGAGTGAACATCCTCTGCAAAACGAGCTCTCTTCTTCTCTTGTGCCAAAAGCTCCAAATTAAGACCCTTGGAGTTTGAGCACTCTCCCTTCTCATACTTGCTCTCAACCACATCTATGGATGCTATCCCCTTACCTTTGTTGGGATTAGGAGCCACTTGGGTTTCACTACCTCCCTCTTTCCCTCTATTGGCTCCCTCATAACCCCTTCCTCCATGGTAAGTGGAATTTGGGCAATTCCTTTGGATATGGCCCCTTCCTCCACAACCAAAACAATTTCTATCATTGAAATTGTTGGCTGGTTGGCCTCCTCTATATGGATAGTTTCCATAACTCCTAGGCCCTCTCCCTACATTCTGATCCACCTCTCTCTTCTCCCATAGTTGCACCACATTGATCTTGAGATCCGCAAGTTGTTCTGTGATGGTTTGGAGTGGATCTTTTGGTGGAGGTGCAAGAATTGGAGCAACTACTACTTGTGGTGCAACCCTTGTCACCAAAGTATCAGAAGTTCCACCATACTTGTAGCCTTGAGGAGGATGCACAACCTCCTTCACCACCAAATCACTCTCATCCCCTTCCAAACTCTCCTCCATACGAATTGCGATCTTGATAGCTTCAACCTTGGAAGAAGGTTTCTCATATCTCACCTTGCTTCTAATTTGTGGTCTCAATCCTCCCACAAAATTCTTGGTGAGCATGGCCCCTATGCCAATCATTGTAGTCTCCACATCATCCCCACCCTTCCTCAACACTATGCGAAATCTAGACTCCAACTTTTCCACTCTTTCCACATACACCCTCACTTTCTCTCCATCTCCTTGCTTGAGAAATGTAACCTCACTCATCAATCTCTCATAACTCTCATCAGGAAGGAATTTCTCAATGAGTGCTGAAGTCAAAGTCTCCCAAGACTCCTCTTCCCCCTCTCTCCTCTCTCTCTTTTGGTATTCTGACTCATACCATGTAAGTGCTGCATCCTCAAAGAAATCTGGTAATAATGAGGCCCACTCATTCTTCCTCCTCTCATTGTTTCCTATGCAAGCTCTCTTGAAGTCTCTCACAAAGGCCTCCATATCTTCTCCATCCTTGCCAAAGAAAACCGGAAGTTTCCCCATCTTAACCCCTCACTATCTTTCTTTTCTCTCAATTTTTTTTTCTCTCACTCTATTACTAATAGAGTATATACATGACTAACAACATCTGAGAATAATCCACTCTAGGGAACACAAAAGGTTCAGGTTGCTCCAAGATTTCTATAGCAACATCAAATCCTAGAGTGCATATTAATCTAACTCTCATGGATAGTTTATCCATAAGTTGAAAGATTATCTCCATCACTAATCTTGAGAACTAGCTGATGAAGGTGGTAGTATTTCTGTAGCTGTACTAAGACTCTCTCCAAGATCCTTCACCAAAGTTTCCAAAAGTGCTTTTACTCCACTACACTCATGTCTTTTTGGAAGTCCTTCAACTCCACAAACCTCACACAACTCCTTGGTCTTAGATCTTCTCCCTCCCAATCTTGGTGAAGAAGGTCTAACATGCAAACCCAAGTCAAGTAAGCCTCTCCTTTCCCTCAATCTCTTGCTCTCAAAGGTCAATGGATATGAACTTGCCTTATGTCCCTTCTCTCCACATAGAAAGCACTTAGACTCACTCTTTCCTCCAAGTAGGTTTTTGGATCCTCTCAACACTCTCTTCAAATTCTATTGTAAACTCTCTTTTCCTCAAATCCACCCCTACAATCACCTCAAACCCTTGGGGAACCTTGCATAATCTCAATTTCCACTCTTGATGACCCTCCATGTTCCCCAAGATGAATCTAAATACTCAAACATGCTTTTTGTTGATCTCAAACTTCTCATGCATGAGATCTCCACTCTGCAGAATTGACCCTTCCTCACAATGTCACTCAAATCTCCCAACCAGTATGTCAAAGTCCTCTGAAATTTTCCACACTTGATCAAAACTCCAGGGCGTCCCTCCTTGCAAAATTTCAGATCTTTTCATTGAGTTATTTGGCCTAGACACCTTTCTATTCAGCACCCATATTTCAGATTTGGTCTGAAAACCACCCCCCTCACTTCAAAAACTCATAACGCCCTGCGCAAAAACGATCTCTCTCTAATTTTTGTGGTAACAGGTAGGATACAATGCACTGAATGTGCTTGGAAATTTTCAGGACAATTCACTGAAAATTGAAGAAATGGCAGACTCTGTACAATTTTCCAGAGAGCATGCAGTTGCGGGAGCACTTTACCCTATCAACTTTCAAAAATTCTAGCCCAGTGCGCATAGAAGCTCTCTCAATAATTTCAAGTGTGCTAACTGAAAGATAACCCAAGCTATCATGTGTAGAAATCTCAAGTCCAGATCTCAAACTTGAGATTTTGCCCAAAATCAGCTTAATCCCCAAAATCTGCAATCCACCTCACACAATCTCTCCAATTCCTCTCATGTGTACAAGATGTACAAAATCACCTCAAAGACATCATAATGAACTACAGAGTATAAAAATGGATCTTGGTTCTCTAACATAAGTTCAGCCCTCTCCTCTCCTAATGTTCTCTCCAAGTGAGCTCTCATAGCCTCCTTCTGCCTAATGTAGAATTGGACGCGGAACATTATCTTGCCTTCTAGAGAGGTCCCGGCAACGGAACCAAAAATGTGAGCCGGCCTGTCTCTCACTCAGGATGAACCTCTGATGGCTATTATGGTAGCGCACCGTGGACTAAGAAGGCAAGGAACCCCAACTCCATCATACTCCTCCAAGGCTAACACTCCAAGACTCAAGACATTGCTCACTAGAGAACTCAATGAGAGAGAGATAGTTGCAAATGAAAGGATGATGAGTACCTCCTCACCCCTTGTTTATATACTTGTGAAATAGTTACGTACCAAAGTTACTAATTACCGTAGTAACTCAAGTTACTAGACTAAAAGTCAAGTAAAGTCAAAAAGTAGAAAGGAATATCCATTCACATGGGTATATTCCCCTAAGCATGTGATCTTATCTTGACCCAACCACTAAGTCAAGGATTCCTTCACATGGGCTATCCTTGGAATAAAGAAGAATCCAAAAGAAAAAGGTTTGCGGGCCCAAGAGTTCTCAACTCTTTCCTCAAAGCCAAACACCTAGGAATAATACCAAGTCAACACACTAAAATCCAAAATAGTGGTGCTCATCTTTTCTACTTTCTCTAAAGTAAGGTCCACTCTATCTTAGCTATGACTAACTTTAGCTAACCATGACTAATATAGAACCATCCTTTATCTCTATAAATAATATCTCTTAAGTACTTGTAATACCAAGCTAAATATCACAATACCACACACATGCACAAATGGGTGTTACAGTACATCTTTGTACATTGTAGGCCACCAATACCCTACCGAAAGAATTTTCTTTACAGTATTCTTCAGAGCATAGTGTCCTCCTGATGCCTCGGAGTGTAAAGATTCAATTACTCCTCCTACTTTGTATGGCTCCAAGCATCGCCAAAGTACTTCATCTTCGCCCATCTTAAATAAAATGTTGTGTTTAAGCTGGTACGGCCCCATTTTCCTGAGAAAGACTGCCCGCTGTTTCGGGTCCATCCCTTCAGGACACTGGAGAGTATTCAGATAATTATATTCAGCTGCATACCTCGTACTTTGCATTGCTGATAAGTGATACAACTCTTTGTCAGGGAACCGATCGTCAATTTCCCACTCCTGGTCTTGAGTTTCTAACCTAGACAGGAAGTCCGCATTCAAATGCGAAGCTCCCTTCCTTACTTGTATAGTATACATGAACTCTTGTAATAACAAGATCCATCTTGCAATTCGTCCCGATAAATCTGCCTTCTTGACTAAATGTTGCAATGCATAATGGTCAACATAGAAGATAAACTCATACCCCAACAAATAATGACAAAATTTCTTGCAGGCATACACCATTCCGAGTGCTTCTCTTTCAATTGTTGAATAGTTCTTTTCAGAAACTGAAAGTTGTCGGCTAGCATAATACACCGGGTAATCCATCTTCTTCTCGTCCTTCTGACTTAAGACAACTCCGATGGCCATGGACAAAGTGTCCACATATACATGAAAAGGGACGTCCCAATTTGGGGCCCTCATAATTGGTGCTTCAACCAGTTTCTTCTTCAACACCTGGAAAGCTTCTTCTTGACTTGCTTCCCACAGATAGTCTTTGGATTTCTTCAGAAGCTTTGTGAGTGGTGCAACAAGCACTGCATAGTTTGACACAAAGCGTCTGTAATATCCGACATGTCCCAAGAAGGCTCTCAGCTCCCGGATATTCTTCGGGGATTCCAAAGCTACGATTATCTTAACCTTCTCAACATCGACTTCAATACCTTGGCTTGACACCCGATGCCCCAGAAGAATTCCCTCCTTCATTGCAAAGAAGCATTTCTCTGGGTGTAATGACAAGCCGGCAAAACGACACCGTTCAAATGTTTGGTGAAGGTAATCTAAATGTACATCTCTTTGCCCAAACACACAAAAGTCATCAATAAAAACTTCCACAAATTTGCGCAGGAAATCTTTGAAGATTGAATTCATCATCCGCTGGAAAGTGGCGGGAGCATTACACAACCCAAAGGGCATTTGATTGTAAGCAAAAGTGCCCCAATTGGTCGTGAATGTAGTTTTATCCTTGTCCTCTTCTTGAATGGATACTTGATTGTACCATGAAAATCCATCGAGAAAACTATAACAAGGATGCCCAGCTACCTGATCTAAAATTGTATCGATAAAAGGCAAGGGATGATGATCTTTCCTTGTAACTGCGTTCAACTTTTGGAAGTCTTGGCACATGGATCTTCCCTGTTTTCTTCTTCGGGACAATGATGATGGGGGAGACTCATTTACTGCTCAAGACAGGGAAGATGATTCCGGCCCCTAAGTACTTGTCGATTTCATCTTTCACCAAAAGTGAGTACTTCGGGTTCAGGCGGTATTGTCGTTGCCAAACCAAAACTGCACCTTCAACCAGATCAATCCGGTGTTCTCCAAATTCTTGTGGAATACCCGGCATTTGATCAATCGACCAGGCGAATACATCTTGGAACTCTATAAACAGGGCAGTGTATCCTGCCAACTCCTCTAAAGTAACTATCTTCGAGATTTTTAAAATTTTTCCTTCAGTTAATAACACATCTTGACAGTCATCAGGGTTGATGACTCCTTCAACGTGGCTTACTCGGCTTAACCTGAGGCAAGCGGCCATCAAACCCCCTTCCTCCAAGTCAAGGTCACCCGAGGCAAGGTCATATGGATCTTCGTCTTCAACATCCACCTCGTAGCATTCCAAGTAATTAACTTGGACTTCGTCTTCGGATTCGTCTGAGGACGAAGACAATGAGTCTTCGAATTTGTCCTCCTCTTCCAACAAACTGGTTTCCCCAAGATGGGGAACCTTTGTCCAACTCACAGTCACCAGCTTCTGATCTTTGGACAAAATGTCCTTGAATCTTAACTTCTGGTGATGCCAATCCACTACAACTTGGGCACTCTACAACCATGGTCTGCCAATCAACAGAGGGTAACCAGTTTTTGTCACTGGTCGCAACATGATGTAATTCAACTTGAAGGTTACCCCTCCAATGATCGTGGTAATGTTTGACAGCATGCCCAATGGCCGTCTCCTGGTTTGATCTACAAACTTCAAAACTCGGGGTGTGGGTTCAAACGTATGAAACCCGAGTCAATTCGTAGTATCTTTGGTCATGACATTCACACTGGACCCTGAGTCAATGGGTATCGATGTGATCATGCACCCTGCAATCTCCGCATCTACCTCGGGAGATCCCAAATCTTCTTGTTCAATACGATAAATAGCCGGCAGGTCCTTCTTTGACATCGACCTCACCTTCTTGAGGGCCGAATTAAGCTGTCTCTTGTACAGCTTGTTATCTTCTCACAATTGCTTGAATGTAACGTTGGCATTTGTGGTGGCCAGATCGGCTATAATATCATATTAGGGAACTCCCAATTTGACCATCTTCGTCTTCGGCTTTGGATCCGAAGTCTCTCCATGTTCCCTCTTGACTTCAGGATGCTTCAAAATGGTGACGGGCTTGCTGATGGCCTTAACCTGAGGTTCCTCGGGTTGGCCCACCTCGGCTTGGATCAGACCCTTTACTTCGGATCGAATGTCCGCCGGAAAAATTGGAGACTTTGTCTTCGTCTCTTCTTCCAAACTCAGTTCCCGAGTCCTGAGTAATGCCTCCTTTAATTCTTTTTGCAAGGCTTTAGCTTTGGCTTTTGCAAGGATCTTTTCCTCCTTGGCCAAAAGAATGGCTTTTGGGTGAAGTCTCTTTGCCTTTCGGGAGGACGACGAGGTCGTACTCAGTTCTTCGGGATCACGCTTCTTCTTGCTGGAGCGTGTCTCTACCTTCAAAATTTCAAGATCCGGCCATTCTCCTTCTGAGGCTGGACTCCCTTCTTGAGGTCTTTCTTCCTCAAGAGTTATGCAATTTACATTTGTATCCCCCTTTGGCTGAAGTGCTGCACGCTCAGTGGGGGTCTGTACATACTTTATAGGCGGCTTCGGGTTTGGTGGGTGAGGGCATTGGTTGCCCGTATGCCCCGATCCTTTACAATTTCCGCACAAGGGAACGTACCCAATTTGCCTTCTTGGCTCAAGACAGTTTGGGGACCAATGTCCCATCAAGCCACAATTATAACATGCTCCGGGTGCAACATTCTAAGGCCGATTTTGGTTGCTCATCGGTAGTCTTCATGGAGGAGCATTGGGGTTATACTCCCTAGGTCCAAACCTCGGACCTTGATACGATGTGCTTGCTTGAGGCTGTACCTCTTGAGTTTGGTACATTGCCTCCTCGTCCTTGCCTTGGTTCCATCCCGGAACCCAATCAATTTGCTGCACCGGGAATGCATTACGAGTATTGCATTCTGTGTTGGCGTGGCCGGATTTGCCACATGCGGTGCACCACACATTAGATCGTCCAAATGCTGGGGCCTTCCTTCGGTCCTTGGCCCCAATCATCTGGATCTTGAAATCCGAAAACTCCTTGACGAGGGCCTCCAGCTTTGTATCCGCCTTATGTACACTCTTGGCTGGAGGAGTCACTGGTTTCTTGCCTCCATGTCTTTTGACTCGTCTTGGCTTGGATTCTTGTTCGGATTCCAAAGAAGAGCTCAAAGTCGTAGAAGATTCGTTTGAAGAAGGGGAGGTACTGCACAAAGCTCTTTTTCTGGGCTTCTTGCCTTTCTTCTCCCGATTTCTCCGATTACCGGTAGAGTGAGAGTGGGCCGCTTCATAACTAGCGACATGTTTGAGTACTTTGTCCAGGGAAGTTACATTCCTCTCCCTGGCAAAGATTCGTATCTCCGGTGAAAGGCCCCCGAGGAACCAGGTAATGGCTTGGGCATCGGAGTAACCCACCACCCCCGATTGCTTGGGAACTCGGTTCAGTAGTGCCATGAACCGCTCGGAGTAGTCTCTCAACTTCTCTTTCTTGCCACGGTCCAAATCATTGAGTGCCGTGAAGACACTCGTATCATAATCAACTTCCCGGAATCGTTCCAGGAAGTTGTTTCTCAAGTCTGCCCAGTCCGCTGGTACAAACCCCTTCTGGGTCACATGAGTGTACTAGCTCCGAGCTTTCTTGCGGAGCAAACTTGGGAAAATTCTCAATCGATCCGCCGAGTCATGCTCCTTGTTAGCGAAGGAGATGACTTCGAATTCTTTGATGAATTCATCGGGGTCTTCGTCTTGTTCTGTCCCCTTGTACTTCTGATAGGCGTGTTGGGTGACAGGAAGCGGAGTCATCATTCGATGCACTGGGATCGGCTGAGGTAATGTGGAACTTGATGGAATTGAAGGATTGGCTGGAATTAACACCATGTTGTCAGCCCAGGGATTCCAATTCGTCAAGTTCAAGGTGGGATCTTCTTCGACAATTTCTGCTATGAGGGTGTCGACTTCAACCCGAGTGGAAGATTCAGGATCAACACCTTCGATTGGTTCTTCAAAATTCCTTCGGGACAACCGAGGAATTGTTCGTAGAAGATGTTGACACTTGTCTTCCGTAAGTGTTCTTGCTGTCTTTTCTCGAACAAAGGTCTTCAAGGAAACAACTTCCTTTACAGCTCTAGGGGAAGTTGGTGTACTGGGCCGCAATGCATATGTTTACCTACTCGATTCTTTCTTCTTCTTGGAAGAAGAGGGAGATGCGAAGTAGCCTTGCCAACCGCCTTTGCGTTTCTTGTGGTCAAGTTCTCGCAAGGCTTCTTGCACTTCATGAAGAAGTTGAAACTCCGACGCCTCTCGTTTAGTTTTGTCAATGATGGATGGGACGGTCAGATGTTTGTTTTCTTCACGCTGAAGTGCTCGTCTTTGAGCTCTCTCCTCCCGTTGTTCTCTCAATGCAGACATTCATATTGCGTTGCTACCTAGTTTCCAATTTGGCTTCATATTCTTCCACTTCCGAGATTTGTATCCCCGGCAGCGGTGCCAAAAATCATGTGACAACCCGGAAAATATCACTTTTGCGGTAATTGGGTAAGTAAAGTTCGTTCCCGTAGAGATACGAGTTAGAATTGGTCAAATACAAAGTCAAACAATAACATGTAGTTCTTCTTGGTTGCATCTTTAATCTCTCAGGTAGAAACCACACCCAGAAGAGAGTAACAAGCACTGACTCACAATCTTGTCACAAATTAACACTCCATAATCACAAATCCTTCAATTCTTTCCAAACAATCTTGATTGTGATGATTCAGGCTCTCCTGAAAACGGCACTTCACTGCAAAATGACTTCGCCTCAGAATTGTGTTCTACCCCTCCACTAAAGGCACAAGCCCTTGATCGAAATTGCTTCACATCAACTTTGCACTGCACTCACAAATGCAAAATACTACCAACACTACAATTCCTCTCAGATCTGTCAAGGCATTGCTTCGATTGCACTTCACTCAGGATCAAACACACAGAATGAAGATCAAGGCTGTGGAATCCAACATCCAACAAGCACACTCTGACTTGCACTTCGAATTTCTCCAAACACTCACAAACACAAGTACAACATTGATACTCGGAATCAAGCTCAAGCGACGAGCACTATTTCACAACACTTTGCTTTATCTATTCTTAGAAATAATGAGCACTGAACAACATTTTCCTGTGAATGCCACTCTTAAATAGTGAAGCAATCGGCAATTCTAACAACTATACCGTTCTACCACAACTGTTCTAACCTGCAGATCCAAAATGACAATGCACCTCTTCATATCTGCCTCTTCAAATCTCAAATCTGTTACTAATCCGATCCAATGTCTACTTCTTCTTCGGCTTTCAAACCCGAACCCGAAGTAATCTTACTTCCTACTATCTTTTCCTCGGGTTTCAGATCTTCTACTTCTTCTACCAATTCCAGCAATTCTCTTTCCTGATCTGAAATTTCACTAGTGGGTAATCTATCTAACTCCTTATCTCCTGACCCACTCTTCTCTAATGTCTCTGAGGGCAACTCCGAAGACATTTGTACTCCTATGTTATCTACTTCGGGTTTTGCTTTAACATCTTTCCGAAGTTTTTCTAGCTCTATCTTCACTAAGTCTAATCTAATGGAAATGTTATCCTCTACTTCCAACACCTTCCTATCTACACGAGTTCTTAATTTTATTAACAAGGCATTCATCTCCGTGTCCTTTGCTTGTCTTTGCCTCGTCTCCTGCACCAACAACTTCAACTCGTGCAGACGCGCTTTTTCAATTCGAACGCTGGCTTCTGTACTTAACATCGCATTCACTCTGAGGACTATCTCCTTCAATGGCTCCAATCTTGTCTTCCTTTCTCATTCCCGATCTGCAAGCCATTCCTCTCTGTACATCGCCAACTCTTCCTTGAACTCGGCTTTCACCGCTTCCTTCTCTTTCTCCTTCTGTTCAACCTTCTCTTCTTGATTACGAAGTAACTCTCGTAATCTCTCTTCTTCTCTATATCTCGCAGCCAACTCTCATTGCCAGAGTTGCTTCTTCTCCTCCATACTTTCCATTACTCTATCAAGCTCTTGATCCTTTGATGCTATCCTTGCCATAGCATGGATAAGCTCTACTCTTGAATCAGCAAACTGCTGCTTCAAGATTTCGGTTTCAGCTACTTGTCTTTCCCTTGCGATATCACTCTTCCTCGCAAGATCCTCTCGATAGATCACTTCTCTCTTCAGGTCTTCAATTACCTGACTTCTCTTGACTGCCTCCGCTCGCAATACTTCTCTCTCCTCCTCACCTCAGGTTACACTCCTCCTCAACTCCGAGTTCTCTTCTTCTAATCTTGCTACCACCTGCAGTACAGTCTTTACCTCGGGACAAGTCGACTACATCTCCTTCTTCTTCTGCTCCAACTTTACTAGCAGCGGGCACACTACCTCTCGCAGGTACGCCACTCCATCACCGGCAACTTCTTCCACCCGCGGAGGGGTCTTTCTTCTCTCCTCGTGTTCTCCCGATACTCGCCTTCTTCTCTGGAGTCTTCGTATCGAGATTGATGCCTTACTGCCCGAGCTTTCTTCTACCTCTGTCTTCACTCGACTTGGTCCCGCCTCACACTTTGCCTTACATTGCAAGCAAACTCCTTGCTGCACAATGATCTTCTTCTCCTCTGGCACCGGTACTTTGTCTTCCAGCGCTGTATTGTCTTCGGCTTCTACCTCGGCCTGCACTTCTTCTTTGAATTCTTCAGCCACTGGCGCTGAGGTCATTTCTCCACCGTCCTCACTATCACTGCTCGTATCTCCACTCTGCAGTGTAAGCTCAGGTTCCTCCTCATGCTCCGAGTCCTCCATCTTGAGCTTGGCCTCGCCTTCTGAGTCTTCATCTTTTGACTCAATTACCACCATTCCTCGCCTTGGGTTACTCTTCTGCATCTTCCGAGGTTTCTTGTTTTCTTTGGCTTCTGCTTGCCGAGTCCTCTTCTTTGTTGGGGTACTTACTACAACCTCCACGTTTTTCCCTGACTTCACGTAGTAATCGTCCGTGCTCTGGATTTGCAAAATGTATTGCTGCTCCTTGACATCGACCTCCTTTTGCACATCCGGATGGAAGTGCAACACCATCCGATTCCGCTCCGCCGAGTTCAGCAAATTGAGCCCGAGGTAGAAATGCGCTGCAAATGGCAACAATATAATGTGGAGGCAACTTGTCCCGCAGATTCCACACCATCTGCCTCATTCTCCCGTGAAAACACCTCACCCAATTAATTGGTTCTCCTGCAAACAATTTGTGAAAGAACATAGCTTGGTGTTTCATCACATATGTTGTTCTCTCCGGCTTCAGGATTGCCATCAAAGCACTCACAATTCCTCTCTTGACATGGTCTTTATAACTTTCTACCTTGTACCCATTCTTCGTTCTCTTTGACGAGAAGGCATCTCTCACCTCTTGAGTTTCTTGGGCTATCTCTCCTTTCCCCAAGAACGTGGCTCCCTGCTCCGAGCCTGCCTCCTTCCCGAGTACAAGTCTCCAATCCGACTCTGTCCAGCGAGCCGGATTTCCTCTCTTCCCTTCTTCCTCGGGTCCATCGAGACACTTACTCTCGATGATTTTTGTCATGAATCCTGGAAAACTTACGTTCCAGTTCCATGCCAAAAATGTGATCTGAAGTCGGCTTAAGACTTTGATCCTTGCTACTACATCTAATCTCCGAATCGCATGATTTCTCACTGCAAATTTGGAGTTCTTCTTTCCTCCTCCCATCTCTTCTGCTTTCTCACTTTCTCTCGATTTCACTCTCATGACTTCTCCCTTGCGTACTAACACAAGCCCAACTCTATTTCCCTTCCCCCCATCACCTACAAGACGACTCCTCAACGGCAAAGGAAAATTGCTCGACATTTCATTGTTGTAGTTTCAATTTTTATAGAGTTGCACTTCTTTGTCTTCCGTCACTTCGAGTTTCTACCGAGAAATCACACCTCCGGCATGCACCTGTCACTGTCAATCAACCTTTGCGCGTATGAGCCGCCAGTTTTGAAACGGCCCTTCTTGAATTTCTCGCCCCGATGAAAGGTTGTTAGACTGTCTTTGCCTTGGGTTGAGCTCCCCCCGATCCAAAGACAATTTACTTCGTATTGTATGTTGACATGGCATTTCCGAGTACTTCGCCTTATGACCCAAAGTCACTTTACTTCGGGTTTCAACCTGAAGACTCTTTTCTTTGGCTTCTTCGGCCATACAAGCGCAATCTGACTTCTCTATACACTTCTTCTCCTTTATTCTGAAAAAACAAAAATGTGGGCACCACAGTGTAGTCATACTCAGACAAGAGTATCATCCACCTTGCTAGTCTCCCTTCAACATGAGGCTTGTTGAACATGTACTTCAAAGCCTTATGATCCGTGACAATGGTGGCTTTCTCTCCAATCAAGTAGTGTTAAGCTTTTTGAGACCAAAGATCACTGCCAACCCTTCTCTCTTTGTGATAGAGTAGTTCTTCTCTACTGAAACCATCTGCCTACTAGCATAAGCTATTGGATGATCATGCCCATCTTGGTCTAATTGACTAAGAGTGGATCCTATAGCTACATTAGAGGCATCAGTGTAGAGGATGAAAGGCTTACTCCAATCAGGTTTAGCAAGAATTGGAGCTACAACAAGGGATTGCTTGAGCTCCTCAAAAGCTTTGAGAGCCTCCTTGTCCTCCAAAATCACCATGTAATCTACACCCTTCTTCATGAAAATGGTCAATGCATAAGCCTTGTTGGAAAATGAGAAGATAAACCTCCTATAGTATCCAACCATCCCCAAGACTTGGCGTAACTTTGTCAAGCTTGAAGGGAATGGAAGGTCTGAGATTTTCCTCACCTTCTTAGGATGAACTGCTATTCCATCCTTGGAGATGATGTGCCCCAAAAGTAGACCTTCTTCACATCCAAAAATGCACTTCTCTGGGTTAAGTGATGCATTTGCCTCATCCAAGCGTTGCAAGACCTTGAAGACATGAATTGGCCTTATGTCTCTTCTCTCCACATAGAACTTGCCTTATATCCCTTGCAAGATATGAACTTGCCTTATGTCCCTTCTCTCCACATAGAAAGCACTTAGACTCACTCTTTCCTCCAAGTGGTGTTGTCGTACTTTCCTTTTCTCTCTCTGGGAACACACATGGTGCCTAGCTGTGGAGACTACAGATCAGAGGCTAGAGGTAAACCGTAATGACTCAACAAAACACACATGTGACTCTTATTGCCGGACCCTCCTTTCTCAGGACTAATATTCTTGCTATCAGGAAAGATAGTACAGGGCAACCTGACCTGTCATCACAACACGCACTCCTGGTCTGCTGGTCATCACTGCCAACAGAACCAAGGAGAAATACATAGCACTCCTAGAAGGAAATAATCTGAGCGCAACACCCGCACACCAATCCAAGCCAACTGGGCGTACAAACAGGCATACAAGTACAGAGAGGATCCAATCAGAAGAAAAAGGCAACAACTCTCTGTACTTTCTATCGGGAAAGAGCTTTAGAGCCTTTGTGCTCTGTCATCAAGCTCATTCCAACCTGTACTCCAAGCCTCCTCCCATCTGTACTTCAAATCTCAACAAATTCCTACTTCATGTGGGGATTTTCTATGTCTTTTTGATGGGGAAAAGCCTGTGCAGCTCATATGCAAGTAACTATTTTTATATAGCTTGGATTTGAGTGATCTAGGATTTAATGCAAAGCCTGTAAGATAAGCTTTCCAATGATATAAAAGAAATTTCAATCGGATCACTAAAACTCTCCTGAAAATCTCTCAAAGTTGGCCAGGTTTTTTCTTGGACTTCACCCTAATTTTGAAATCTTCTTTTTAGAGTTTGCTCCTAGTTCTTGGCAAATTTCCCCCAAATTTCTGATTCAGGAATACAATTGATCCTCACAAACAATCTGGCAACCTGAAACTCTCAGTCATAGTCACAGGACATGAGACTTGATATCCAATCAAGATGGAAGGAAAATTTGCTCTACCGAGCTTATGACAGTATTTTCAGCAGGATGTTTTGCATCAGATCTCACTCTGCACAGATCTAGAACCACCCAAATTCTCCACAATATCTGGTTGTGTTTTTTTCTAACCTCCTGCAAATTTTCGTAGCCTAATGCAACTCCAGTCTTTAGATGTGGATCAATTCCTGAGCTGGGCTAACTTGTGAGCTATACAGACCCATG
Organism: Lunularia cruciata; assembly: GCA_948567375.1. Classification (NCBI taxonomy): domain Eukaryota; kingdom Viridiplantae; phylum Streptophyta; class Marchantiopsida; order Lunulariales; family Lunulariaceae; genus Lunularia; species Lunularia cruciata. The sequence goes on from OX419760.1 coordinate 11,507,839, forward strand.
TATACTTGATCCAAGATCCTGATTTCTCTATTTGAAGAATTCACATGAAACTTTCACACAAAGGAGCTAAACCTATCCAGCAACAACTCTGGAAATTTTCATGAGGAAATTCGAACTGCAACTTGGGGAGTGACCAAAACTCCAAACCTGATCATTAGCTCTTCTCCAACACCTTACATCCCATAAGCTTCAACTTCAATCAATTTGATCACATTCAAGATTGACTCAAAACTGGTATTTATTGCACTCAGTACTGTAAGAACATTGTCTAAAAAGTCTCAAGAAACTCCCTCAATTGACTACTTTGTGCTCTTGGGTATCAATTCAACCCCTCTTCACTCAATTGATCATATCCCTCTTATACTCAGCTCAAATCGAGTGATTTCTGTCTGCAAATTGTAGCCTGTTGTCTCCTCTTTCCAACCATGTCCTCCATTCCTCGAATGCCCCCCAAACTCCCCCGATGGTTGAAAAAACTCCCGACTTCCCCCTTGAGATCCAAGTTCTTGCACATTTGTCTTTTACTCTTTTTACTTTTTGACAAATGGACCCCACAACTCCACCTTGAAGCTTATGAGCAAAATTTTAGGCATTCCCCAACTATAGAAGGACATAAATTGTCAAGTCCTAGACATTCTCATAAGTAAGCACTGGAAGGACGATGGGATCTGGGTTTCCCATCACCGATTCCACAAACACCACCCCGAAATGTGCTGCCAAACAATCCCGTAAGTCGTCACGGTCCCGTCACCTGAAACCCTAACAGTCCCGCTGACGGCACACTCGACGGTGCAAATGGTGCAAAGTGACGGTGGGCCCCACCGTGAAGTCAGTACCCCGAACACGAAATCTAACCGTCGGAAAGTAGTCCCTAAGAAATTGCTAGAATAACTCTAACTACCATCACTGGAACTCTAGTGTCCGAGCATCTAGATGCGGAACTACAAATGGCGTGACAGCTGTCGTGCATATACACATCGCTACACAACATACATCGCTGTCAACATCATACACTATAAAAGAAAAACTCACACATAAGTCATACATAGACTCTAAAGTGCCACAATCGCCCCCCTAGCTGGCGGTTAGGTCCCTCTAACTCCAGATAGCCATCTACTCTAAGTATATGGTATACCCTCTAATGGGCAAAGATCAGGAGGCCGGGTGCTATGGAGCCCCATCGTTAGTCGCCTGTCTGCAATCTATACCATATAAAGAATGAACTAGCTATAGGTCAAGTACATCTAGGACATAACCACTGTCCCTGAGGAACCACCGTGAGGGGAGGAGTCATACATGCCATATGCCATCCTCTCGAATAGCTATCACACACTAACATAGTAGCAGCTCCACCAGAAGAGCCACATAACATACACCTCAAGCCTGCACGTACAAGTGCCAAGCTTGGGTCCATAGTACCATCAATGTTTGGAAGGTGGCATGGCGCACAATTGCACACATGATCCTTCCAAACAACACCATCACGTCCTTCTAACACAAGGACTCCAGATGGCAAAACCTCACGCACTCTCAAGATAGTGCGGCCTGTAGAAACATCAAGTGTCGTCGGTGCTGTCTGTTGTAGATATACATAATCGCCTGGATGAAATCAACGGATCAAGGGTCTATAACCTCCTCCTCGAATGGTAGCATAGCGTAAAGTATCTCTATGCTGAGCAATCGCCAAGTTCTCAAAGGCCATCGGCATCACTCTCCGAAAGATCTCTGCCCGCTGAGAACATGTGCTCATCCATACATCGGGGTCATCCAAGTCCAAAACTACAGTAGCATCTCGACGAATGGCTACAGGTAAATCTGGATCTCGTCCATAGAGTAGAAAGTATGGAGAGAAGGATGCTAAGGAGGCTTGCCGGCTGAACCGATAGCCCATGGCCAACCAAGGTAACTGGAGATCCCAATCTCCCAAGTGGCCTCTCTGCAAACCATACTTTCGCAATCCTCTCTTCACCGTCTGAACCACTCTCTCTGCTAAGCCATCTGCCTCAGGGTGATCTCGGGATGTAGTACGATGATCAATCAAAGCCTTGTCACACAAGACCTGAAACTCTCCCAAGAACTCTGTACCCTGATCAGTCAAAACCTCAGCTGGTGCACCAAAATGACTAAGAACTCGATCCAGGAATGAGTAAGCTGTCCCTTCACTAGACTTGTCAGGAAGTGCCACCAACTCAATCCACTTGGAGAAGTGCTCCACCATCACCAAAACATACCGATGATGTCTCACAATCAGCGGTAAAGGTCCGGCAAAGTCCAAACTCCAACGGTAACCCAATCCCATGATAGGTAATGGGTGTAACTGTGGCGTAGGAGCATTGAATGATGCTCTAACTCGGTCACAAACCACACATCTGGCAACAAACTGCTGTACCTCGGTCTGCATACCGCGCCACCAATAATGACTCTGGAGTAAGCTATATGTATGCTTTACTTCAAAATGTCCTAGCTCCTCATGAGCATGACGGACCAACTATGGTCTCTGTGATGGAAGTGGTACTACTCGCACTCTACCATCCTCCCATACACGCAAAAGGTGTCTACCCTCCAATCTGAACCGTCTGGCTTGCTGAAGAACATGGTCTCTCTCCTTGGCCCCAACTGTGCCACCCACAACACCAGTGCGAAGATAGTCCATCACTAAGACATCATCATGAATGTCTCGCTGAACTGTACCAATATCTTCACTCTCTGGATCTGTGACCTCAATAACTCCTCCTGTATGCGCTGAGAGAGATACCACCAAAGTCTCAGCAAATATACACAGAAAGGCCGATGCATGCCAACCTGGCACCATCTCCTCATCTGTCTCACCATGCCAACGTGCTCCGGTCTGATCCTGCTGCCTGGGACATGGGTTTCTACTCAACCCATCTGCATCACGGTTCACCACTCCAGGTCTGTGAACAACCGTGAAATCATACTCCTATAAAATCAGAGCCCATCATGCAAGCTTCCCTGAAAGCTTGTCGGACTCCATCAACCACTTCAGCGGCTGATGATCAGTGATGAGAGTGAAGGGGTTACCAAATAGGTAACATCGGAAATGTGCTACTGCCCAAACTGCTGCCAAGCACTCTCCCTCATATGAACTATACTTCGCCTCCGCTGAATTGTTGGAGCGACTAGCATAGGCCACCACAAACTCCTTCTCCTCATCATCATGTTGGGTGAGCACCGCTCCAAGCCCCAACATACTCCAATCAGTGTGAACCTCAAATGGTCGTCCCCTGATCGGTCTCCTCAAAATAGGAGCAGATGTCAACCTCTCCTTGAGCTCTACAAAAGCTCTCTCCTGCTCATCTCCCCAACACCACTCCTGTGTAAGCTTGGTAAGCTTCGTCAAGGCCTTGGCAATGGCACTAAATCCTCTAACATAGCGGCGATAGAAGTTCACCAACCCAAGGAATGCTCGCACTCTGCTCACATCCGTAGGCCGAGGAATACATGCAATAGCCTCCACCTTGGTATGCTGAACACCAAGTCCTCCGGGGTAGATAGTGTGACCCAAATACTCAACCTGCTCGTGGAAGAACCTACACTTCCCAGGATGTAGTTTGAGTCCATGAGATCTCAACCTCTCAAACACCTCCAACAACTGTCGCTCATGCTCCTCTACAGTAGTGCTATAAACCAAAATGTCATCAATATAGCACCGAGCAAAATCCAATCCAGCTAGGATCCTATCCATGACCCTCTGGAACTCAGCGGGAGCATTCTTTAACCCAAATGGTAAGAACCTCCACTGATATAACACATCCTTGCCGTGAGGATCAATAGCCCAAAATGCTGTCTTGGACTTATCCTCCTCCCTGATCGGCAACTGATGATATCCCACTCGAAGATCCAAAGTACTGAAGACCTTTGCATGCCCAATCGCATCAAAAATCTCCTCCGGTGTAGGCATGGCATACCGATCAGCCCTGGTCTATCGGTTGATAGGACGGTAATCTCCACACATCCGCCTATGTGTATAGTTGCCATGCATATCCTTCTTGGCTGGCATCACTGTCGCTGATGCATACTCTCCATGTGAAATCTCCACCAAACCAGCCTCAAAAAGGTCACTACTCCGGCTCTGAATCAATGTCCTCTCCATCTCACTATATCAATAAGGACGTCGGAAAATAGGTGTGTCACTAGTCAGCTCAATCCGTATACCACGTCCCTTCAGAGCATCCAAATCCTTCATACTGAAGGCAAAACAACTCGTGTGACTCCTCAAGAACCTCCAAACCCTCCGTCTTTCCTCTCCAGTAAGCTTGGGTCCAAGATCTGGCTCCCAAGTATCCTCTGTAACTGTAGTAGGAGTGGAAGACGTACTGACTGGCTGCTACACTGGGCCCTTGGGAGCAATAGTGTCATGCTCCCGACCACTAGAGGTCCCAACCTCTGTGTGAAAAACTCCCTCCACTCTGGCTGCAAGCTCCATACGTCCTCTGGCTGCATCCCATGTGGACCAAGGGTGTAATCCAAGTAGCCCACTCTCCCTAGTAGCTACTGGATGTGTCCCAAGAATACCATGTCCACTCGGTCCATCGCCCCCAGCATGTGCCTGAATCGTCTCGATAGGCACAGGGCTCACAAGTGTCCGAGTGGTGATGCCTATCAAGTGCATCCTACACTGCTCTGCCAAACCAAGGCTCACAATCCAGGTCAAACAGTTCAGGTCCATAGCCTGACCTAACACCTGACGCTTGGATGCCTCTGACACTGCTAGAACAGCGGTAATACCGGTGCGAAAACCCATCACCCGCTCTCTCTCATCAGCATTGGGCTCCACCAACTGCTGTAACTGTGAGTCCCAAACAAGTCCAGGTCCTCCCTCTCGAAAAGCATGAGAGCCTGGGAAACTCATGAGTGTGGGAAATGCAGCTCTAGGCTGTCCAACTAGGTTTACCACTGCCATAGGTGACCTATTAGCCACTACCACTGTCTGAGACTGACGTCCAACATCCAAGATATCATCAACAAGAATGTGGTCTAGTCGCTGAATCCCATCATAACTACGCTGTAGAACCTCTCTGGGTAAGAGGTTCGTCCACCAAAGACGAAGATGATGAGCCCGTGATCCCACTCTGGCTACATCTAACAATACAGCAGGTCCCATCCAAGAATGGACCTGATGTGTACTCGCCACCACTCTAGTGCGAGAATCACCCAACAAAGGAACGTTCTCCAAAAGGTAAGCTGGAGAAACAGACTGATGAACCTGGAGATGTCGTAATATCCGTAACATCTCCCAAAACACACCAGAACGAGGATCCTAAAGACCCAAACCGTGGCCCGCACGTGTATGTCCCTGACATGGCAATCCAGAAATTACCAAGTGAATAGGCCCATGTCTCTCTAGGTCATGCGCCCCCAGTAAGGAAATATCTCCTGGTAAGGCCTTCTGGTAACCTTTAACTGCTGACATCGGTAATAACTCCGGATACCGATAGGCCAAGTGTGCCACATGATGTAGAGAGACTCGCCTAGCAGTCTCATCTCTCTCTACATACAAGTACCTCTGTACTTGGATACCCGCCTATAACACCGCAGCTAGTCCGGTGCTGATCCCACCAAACAACTCCAATAGGCATATCCCCTCTACTGGGTACTGCCAAGCAATGAGTGTGGTATCCAGAGGTGTCAAAGCAATCGCCTTTGGAGGCTCATCCTCACACTCATCCCTTGATGGTACAAAGGCTCCACTCCAAGCCTGCTGCACCAACTGATCTGCATGCTGCTGCAATGCCTCCTCTGAACTCCATAATGGAACATCCAAGGTGAATGGAACAATCCCACTCGTACTCCATAGCCGAGTGATCTCCTTTGGTACTGGAGTATCCTCTGCATGGGCGTTCCCCTCCAACAAGTCACCAGGCCAAGTAGCTGCACCGCTGAAAGCCAAAACTGATGCTACCATGGTCCCGGATTGTAGTGAGCCAAGACTGCCACTACTAAAACGTACTGGTAGGCGACATACTCGTCCCTCACCAGACTGCCAACCAGGTCTATAAGAGGCTGTCTCCTCCCAATAGTCAATGCTGAAACCCATAGGGTATAACACTGCTCCCCCAACTAGCACATCATATGACTCAGCTATCGTCGCAATAGCCTGAGCTCTCACCACCAAGCTATCAGTCGGATGACCAGGCTGAACCTGGACAACAAGCTCTCCACGTGTGATGTACTGTGTCGAACCACCACCAAGAGATGTCTGGATCTGAAATGGTCACCTCTCCACATCGGTCTTCCGTAACTCCAGACCAACAACTGCAGCCTTCCCCAACATAAGGGGCTACGCACCAGAGTCTAACAAGACTCTCTGTGGTGTATAGACCTTCCCTGAAGGTCCCACCAAACAAAAGATCCCCCTCTGGTTATCCAATAGGACAACACCAGGTGTAAACCGCGCTCTCTCAAAGGCCGGTCTAGCTGGCAACTCCTCCAGTCTAGCCACTACTACCTGCCATAAACCACTGGTCGCTGAACGGATCCCATGCTCCTCAACCAAGTCAGCTCCACTACCAACCACCTCTGCTCTAGTAGTAGGAACTGCACCATCCCTACTCTCACACAACGTGGCAGCCAACCGGAACACTGGGGCTGGGTCCACTCCCAATGTAAACATGTCACTGGCTGAAAATAAAGGATGCCGCATAATCAGTTGAGCCGCCCCCAACATCATGCTAGACTCAGTCTGTGTAGTAGCAGGTGGTTGACTAGCAGGTACTCCCTCACCACCTACCACACCTGCACTGGGACGTCTAGGAACCATGGATGTCGTCTGCAATGCCTCAGATAGCGTGAAAGACTGGGGAAGTCTAACCTGTCTCCCAACCTCTCCTCTCTGTGGGTCCAACTCCACTGATGCTCCTGTAGGCTCTGGAGCACGTACTGCACTCCTAGTCACTGCTGCAGATGCATCCACCTATGCTGCTCCGCACATGAAGTCCAAAGCATCTCTATCACCAGCATATGAGGTGGAAGCCTCAGCACCCGAATCTGATCTCCTCTGAGCAATAGCCATACTAGCCAATCTCTGCTCCAACTGCTCAATCCGAGTAGCCATAGCTGCGTCAGAAGTAAGGGCAGGTACTGCACTCCTACTAGGTGTAGATCCTCTACCACCACCTCTACCACCTCGTCCTCCATGAACTGGAGCTCCTCTACTACCTGCCATAGCAGCCCTACCACTCCGTAACTCCGGGTGTAGGTCAAAACACCGGTCACTAGTGTGACCAAATCTGTGGCAATGCTCACACTTCCTCTGTGCTGGCTGTGATGCACCAGAGGTATCAGGTCCGCTGCCCTGAGTACACTCTCTCCTATGGTGAGGTCCACCACAAGTCCAACAAGCAACACCACCACTCACTGGCTACTACTGACCCGAAAATGAGGGTAAGGGTCTAACTCCACTAGGCCCTCCACTCGCTCCATAGGATCTGGGCTGTCCACCCTGTCCTCGAAAACCAACTGGGCGTGGTGCACTCTGCTGCACTCTAGAAGAAGTCACAACTGTGGATGAGGTCTCTCTACCAAATCCAGCTGTCACCACTCTCTCCTCCACCATGTTGAGCTCAATACGCTCAGCCAAACCGAAGACTACTGCCAAAGTGGGCGAAGTAGCCTGCAACAACGTAGCATCACGAACTCTACGTCGCAACTCCCTGTCCAGTATCCCATACCAAAACTGGACTGCCTGGGCCTCAGTAACTCCCTGAGTGAAATTGATCAGCCGCCTCATGCAAGTGTATGCCTCGCGTAGGCTCTCTCCAGCCTTCCGCTGGAACTCCTGCAAGCTCCTCAGCTTGTCAGTCCGCACTCCTTGGTAGTTCTGCCTCAAACATAGGAAGAACTCAACCATGCGGTTAAACCCCGGTACCACACCACCTCCTACAGCGGTACCTCCACTCGTAGTAGCCCTATCTCCAGCTAGTGCACCTCCACTAGCTCCACCAACACTACTCGAGCTAGAACTCGTAGGTACAGCCGACCTACTCTTGGCCACCGAACCTGAAGTGATGGAGACATAGTGTGGAGACCAATACTGTCTCCATAACTCAATCTCCTCCAAATGAGCTCTCCTGAACTCATGGTAGTCGTCCATCGGTGGACCCTCCAAGTGCTGAAACAACCCCTTCCATGCCATGAAGGGTGTGAACAAAGTCGGGTTCCGCATCTGCTGCAGATCACACCAACTATCAAACTCCTGGATGAAGTCATCCAACTCAATAGTACCCACTGTACCAGAGTAACGCCTAGGGCCTTTGGAGGCCCCATAAATCTCGTCCATGTCCCACAACAACGGTGCGGACACACCAAGTGCACTCTCAACTGAATCAGCTCCTGTGTCGAACTCCAACTCAGAGTCAATCTCCTCCCTCACTGGGACCTGAGATACAGGCTGATACCGAGCACCACTCCAAGTAAACCCACTGCATACTGCAGGGCTAACTCCTTTGGAATCTCCAAAGAACTCCGTCGTGACCACGTAACTGCAATAGCAAACCCGAACCACCAACTGCAACCGCAAGTCGCAACTGCAAGTGCCCCACTAAGTGCCAACACCAACTAGACACCACCCACTAATGTAACTCTAACCGAGATAACTACACTAGGGGAAGGGCAACCTGTAACCTGCCATCATAACACGCACTCTCACGGTCTGCAGGTCATCACTTCCTGCCTCACCGGAGAGAAACAAAGGTAGTCTGATTGGTCATCACTCCAGCCTCACCACCGAGAGCACACCAGAGCACCAACGCTCAAAAGTCAAGGCACCTCACACAAACGTGGTGCACAAACAGGAAGCAGAGAATGGAGGGGGATCCAATCACAAGAAATCTAAACGGAAACCCTCCATCTCATAACACAACACGGGACTAACTCTGCCACCATTTGGCATTTGACATAAAAGTAGTTCGTATCTAAGTCCTAAGCTACCAGGATCACCAAGAATGGGATCAAACTACCTCTCCTAGCCAAAGCTACATGTGTATAGATAACAGTGGCACAGTCAGTATGACAACAAGTGAGGGTGGACCAGTTGGCTAGGGCACCAGTCTAGAAACAAGAGATCTAGGGGTCAAACCCTGTTGCGCATAATCTAGCAAGAAAGGCAGATTTTGCCAACCAATGACCAAGATCTACACTAAACTAGCTAGCCTCACGCCAGCAAGCTGGCTTGCTGGCTCTTTTGGCCCTTCTAGGCCTTCGTAGCCTCTCATAGCCCACAGCCCTATGCCTCGAAGCCTCTAAACGCCGAAATTCAGCCAAATGAGGCCTTTCTTGTTGCCACTTCGAACCTCCTCCAAAATTGGCGAAACTCCTCCAAACTAGCGAAACTTCTCCAAATCTGGCCAAACAGCAAAACTGCTCCAATTCTGGCCCAAAATCTTACGTAAAATCTGACGTAAACCCTAAAGATGGATGTCCGCCAAATCCCCCGCTAACTTTCCACTCGAGCCAAATTGACAAAACGGGTTTTTCCAAATCACAATTTCATGAGAAGAGCTTTCCAACTCCACCTTCAATTTCACTTTCTGAGCCCAACTCGCAGCAAATTGGTCCTGCCTTCACCTCTTGAGCTCAAAATCACAACACTGCTCGAAAATTGCTCCTTCTTTGCTCAAAATTTGGCCAACGCTTCCGCACACCGTCCGCCTAATTGCCAAATTTGCATCAACTACACGAGCTTCTGCACACTAGGGAAACACAGAACCTAAATCGAGCTACCACGATCCACCGAGCTTGGAGATACCACCAACACTCAACGTTCCTGCACCCGATTTCCCCCTGACTTCACTTCTCTTATGTAATCAGATTGCTTAACATTCTCCACTCAACTCAACTCAAATCAGTACTTGATCTGTCACTCTATAAACTGCCAACAACTGGGCACTGATTACAGTCAAGCCACACCCACTCAAGCATAGAGAATCCAGGTGACGCTCGCCGGCCTCTGTCCACCATAGCCAGGAACTCGAAGGCTCAACATCAGAGAAGTGAGCTCTCTGGAGCTCACTTCGAAACTATACCCCTGGACTCGAGCTAGCCTTGAAACCCTAACGGTCCCGCTGACGGCACACTCGACGGTGCAAACGGTGCAAAGTGACAGTGGGCCCCACTGTGAAGTCAGTACCCCGAACACAAAATCTAACCGTCGGAAAGTAGTCCCTAAGAAACTGCTAGAATAACTCTAACTACCATCATTGGAACTCCAGTGTCCGAGCATCTAGATGCGGAACTACAAATGGCATGACACGGTGTAAAATCTGAAGCCTGATGAGAAAAGGATTCGGGAGTGGCAGATTGGGAGCATGGGACATCTCATGCTTGAATGCTTCCTCCGATGCTCTAACACTCGCTCTCTGCTACAACTCTCTCCCAACTTCCTTCTCTCCTTGAGACTCTCCAAACTAAAACACACCCGGCTCTCTACTTGCCCTCCTCTTTATTCATCCAAGCCCTCAAACATGATAAGATTGTACTCCACATGGCCAATCACATACATGTACATAGATGGCTCACATAGCAACATCTCATCCGTTGGATCTAGCATGCAACTTAGTCCACTAATGTGGAGATAAACTATGATAAGTCACTTTTTACGGGCTATGCAAACCACAACACGACAACGTAGGTTTTTGGATCCTCTCAACACTCTCTTCAAATTCTATTGTAAAGTCTCTTTTCCTCAAATCCACCCCTAAAATCCCCTCAAACCCTTGGGGAACCTTGCATAGTCTCAATTTCCACTCTTGATGACCCTTCATGTTCCCAAGATGAATCTTAACACTCAAACATGCTTTTTGTTGCTCTCAAACTCCTCATGCATGAGATCTCCACTTTGCAGAATTGACCCTTCCTCACAATGTCATTCAAATCTCTCAACCTGTATGTCACAGTCCTCTAAAATTTTTCACACTTGATCTCAACTCCAGGGGGTCCCTCCTTACAAAATGTCAGGTCCTTCCATTAAGCCATTTGGCCTAGAAACGTTTCCATTTAGCACACATATTTCAGATTTGGTCTGAAACCACCCCCTTCACTTCAAAAACTCATAACTCCTTGTGAAAGAATGATCTCTCTCTAATTTTTAAGACAGCAAGTAGGATACAATGCACTTAATTTACTTGGTATTTTTTAGGACATCTCAGTGAAAATTGAAGAAATGACAGACTCTGTACAATTTTCCAGAGAGCATGCAGTTGCAGGAGCAGTTTATCCTACCAACTTTCAAAAATTCTAGCCCAGTGCGCATAGTAACTCTCACAATAATTTCAAGTGTGCTAACTGAAAGATAACTTAAGCTATCATGTGTAGAAATTTCAAGTCCAGATCTCAATCTTGAGATTTTGCCCAAAATCACCTTAACCTCCAAAATCTGCAATCCACCTCACACAATCTCTCCAAATCCTCTCATGTGTATAAGATGTACAAAATCACCTCAAAGACATCATAATGAACTACAAGGTATACAAATAGATCTTGTGTCTATAACATAAGTTCAGCCCTCTCCTTTCCTAATGTTCTCTCCAAGTGAGCTCTCATAGACCCTTTCTGCCTAATGTAGAATTGAACGTGGAACATTATCTTGCCTTCTAGAGAGGTCTTGGCAACAGAACCAAAAATGTGAGCCGGCCTGTCTCTCACTCAGGATGAACCTCTGATGGCTATTATGGTAGCACACCATGGACTAAGAAGGCAAGGAACCCCAACTCCATCATACTCCTCCAAGGTTTAACACTCCAAGACTCAAGACATTGCTCACTAGAGAACTCCATGAGAGAGATAGTTGCAAATGAAAAGATGATGAGTACCTCCTCACCCCTTTTTTATATAATTGTGAAATAGTTACGTACCAAAGTTACTAATTACCATAGTAACTCAAGTTACTAGACTAAAATTCAAGTGAAGTCAAAAAGTAGAAAGGAATATCCATTCACATAGGCGTATTCCACTAGCATATGATCTTATCTTGACCCAACCACTAAGTCAAGGATTCCTTCACATGGGCTATCCTTGGACTATAGAAGAATCTAAAACAAAGAGGCTTGCAGGCCCAAGAGTTCTCAACTCTTTCCTCAAAACCAAACACCTAGGAATAATACCAAGTCAACACACTAGAATCCAAAATAGTGGTGCTCATCTTTTCCACTTCCTCTAAAGTAAGGTCCTCTCTATCTTAGCTATGACTAACTTTAGCTAATCATGACTAATGTAAAACCATCCTTTATCTCTATATAAATAATATCTCTCAAGTACTTGTAATACCAAGCTAAATATCACAATACTACACACATGCGCAAATGGGTGTTACAGGCTTGAGCAATGAGAGTGGATAAAAGAGAATTTTTGGAGGGTTTTGTTTGGCTTGAGCATTAAGAGTAGCGAGAAGGGAATTTCTAAAGGGTTTTGTTTGGCTTGAGTAGTGAGAGTGGACAAAAGACGATTTTGCAGGGTTCTATTTGGCCTGAGAAGTGAGAGTGGACAAAAGAGAATTTTTGTAGGGTTTTTCTACCCTGAGTCGTGAGAGTGGCCAGAAGGGAATTTTTGAAGGGTTCTATTGGGCCTGAGCAGTGAGAGTGGAGAGAAGAGGATTTTTGAAGGGTTCTGTTTGGCCCGAACAGTGAGAGTGGACAGAAGAGAATTTTTGTAGGGTTTTGTTTGCCCTAAGTAATGAGAGTGGCCTGAAGGGAATTTTTGAAGGGTTTTGTTTGGCTTGAGCAGTGAGGGTGGAGAGAAGAGGATTTTTGCAGGGTTCTGCTTGGCCTGAACACTGAGTGGACAGAAGAGAAATTTTTTGAAGGGTTTTGTTTGTCCTGAGCAGTGAGAGTGAGAAGAGAAAGTTTTGAATGATCTGTTTGGCCTGAGCAGTGAGAGTGGATAGAAGAGAATTTTTGCATGGTTTTGTTCACCCTGAGCAATGAGAGTGGCCAGAAGAGAATTTTTGAAGGGTTCTGTTTGGCCTGAGTAGTGAGAGTGGAAGAGAAGGAGAACTTTAAGAGAGCAGGCTTTGGGCAGAAGAACAAGGAAACCAAAAGGGGTTTGAAGAAAGGCTGCAAGAGAAAGGGGCTTTTGAAGGAGAGGGTTGTTTGTACTGTGAGCCGGCCTGTCTCTCACTCAGGATGAACCTCTGATGGCTATTATGGTAGCGCACCATGGACTAAGAAGACAAGGAACCCAAACTCCATCATATTCCTCCAAGGCTAACACTCCAAGACTCAAGACATTGCTCACTAGAGAACTCAATGAGAGAGAGATAGTTGTAAATGAATGGGTGATGAGTACTTCCTCACCCCTTGTTTATATACTTGTGAAATAGTTACGTACCAAAGTTACTAATTACCGTAGTAACTCAAGTTACTATACTAAAAGTCAAGTAAAGTCAAAAGTAGAAAGGAATATCCATTCACATGGGCATATTCCCCTAAGCATGTGGTCTTATTTTGACCCAACCACTAAGTCAAGGATGCCTTCACATGGGCTATCCTTGGACTAAAGAAGAATCCAAAACAAAAAGGCTTGCGGGCCCAAGAGTTCTCAACTCTTTCCTCAAAGCCAAACACATAGGAATAATACCAAGTCAACACACTAAAATCCAAAATAGTGGTGCTCATCTTTTCTACTTCCTCTAAAGTAAAGTCCCCTCTATCTTAGCTATGACTAACTTTAGCTAACCATGACTAATATAGAACCATCCTTTATCACTATATAAATAATATCTCTTAAGTACTTGTAATACCAAGCTAAATATCACAATACCCCACACATGCACAAATGGGTGTTACAGCACAGAGAATTAGGGATTTGAAAGGGAATGTGAGAGTTGGCTTGGCAAGAAGAAAGGAAGGAGTGTGCTGTAGGGAAGAGTCTTTGAGAGAGAAAAAGTTTTTGGGAGAGTTATGCTTCAAGAGAGGAATGTTTATCTGGTCTGAACTAAGCAAGTCATGCTTCAAGAGGATTGAGAGAGCAGGGCAATGGAGAGAGAGAGTTTTCCCGAAGGATAGTGCAAAATTTTGAAGAGTGAAGGTCTAAACAAGAAGAGAGGAATAGTGGAGAAACATACAAAAGAGAAAGGACTTTTCAAAGGTTGGCTTCTCCTCTGGTCTAAGACAAGGACCAGTGAAAGGTAGACAAATCTTCAAAGGATTAGGTTGGAAAGTCAGAAAAGAGAAAAGCTTGGGAGCAAAAGAAGGATATTTGCAAGAGGATGTAGGGTTTGCTGAGGAGTTGACATGGAAGAAATCTTGCAAAGGAACACAGGGGAGTGTGAGGGATTTCGAATGTGCCAAAGTGCTACTAAGGAGGAAAATATCAAGGGACTTGGACTATGACAGGAGGATGGGAAGAAGGAGAAATTTGAACAGGAATTTGGATTGGAGACTGTGACAAAATTGAGAGAGACATTAGAATTCATGAGATGTTTGGAAAAAATGCTCTACTGAGGAGGTGACAAGAGAAGAAGAAAGTTTTGAGAGACATCTGCTAGCTGTACATGGCAAGAGAGTGAGAAGAGAAATGCCAGAGGAGACAACAGTACAAATTCACAGTGATAAGAGGGGAGAATCACCAAAGGAGATCTGCCAAGCAGCAATCTTGGGGCATCACGTAGAGAACTACAGGACATGAAGCTAAATGTTGTGAGGGATAAGAGTTAGGACCTAGATGTTTCCTATTTTGTATACGCTTGATTAGACAATATGCATGATGCAAAACTATTCAGTTTGAGTTTTGATTATCTTGGAGAATTTACAAATTTTGGAGAACTTGTTGCGGTGATGGAAGTGGCATTCCTTGTGAATGATTGTGTATGTAAAAGATAAGAAAACAGTGATAAGAAAAGAATGAAAACTTTGGCACTTGGTCTGGTCCACGGAAGTTAGGTCTTTGGAATTGGTTGCATGACCTATGGACTAGTCCATGAATCCCACCAAGTCTGTGCTTTGGGCCAAGCCTGACTGTTATAGCAAAAACCCCACCCACCTAAGAATGACAGACTAAGAAAAGAGTCTGGAATGATAGATCAAGAATAGTAGCCAGGGAACAAGCAGGAAAAAAAATTAACCTAAAGCCTATGCAAGTATTCATTGACAAGGATCAGCATCTAGAATAGCGACAGACAATCTCCCAAGAGAAGTTGTTGTCATAAATCTAGAGAAAAAAACCAGTGCCAGACTACAAAATAATTGCCAAGTCTATGACAAACAAGACAGCCTAAGCACATGCAGCCAGGTGCCCGGTGCAATCTCAAGACCTTACAATCCCTGCAATAGAAGGAACAAATGTTACTTACCTGATTACTGCAAAAGTGATATTTGCCGGGTTGTCACATGATTTTTGGCACCACTGCGGGGATACAAATCTTGGAAGTGGACGAATACAAATACAGAACCAGTGCCAGACTACAAAAGAACTGCCAAGTCTATGACAAACAAGACAACCTAAGCACATGCAGCCAGGTGCTCAGTGCAATCTCAAGACCTTACAATCCCCACGACATTAGGAACAAACTTTTCTTACCTGATTACTGCAAAAGTGATATTTTCCGGGTTGTCACATGATTTTTGGCATCACTACAGGGATACAAATCTTGGAAGTGTGTAAATACAAAGCCAATTTATGAAATTGGGTGTCAAATCAACATGAATGTCTGCATTGAGTGAACAATAGGAAGAGAGAGCTCAAAGACAAATGTTGCAACATGAAGAAGAAGGACATCAAAAGGGCTTTATCAATTTAGACAAGGCCAAAAGAGAGGCATTGGATTTACAACTCCTTCATGAAGTTCAAGAATCCCTAGAAGAGCTCAAACGCAAGAAACATGAATTTGGGTGGCACAAATACTTTGTGTCTCCTAAATCCAAGAAGAAGAAAGACTCGAGTGGGCAAACATATTCTTTACAACCCAATACACCAACTTCTCCAAAAGCTATCAAGGAAGTTGAGTTTATTAAAGAATTTATTTGTGAAAAGACAGCACAAAGTTTGACGGAAGAAGAGTGTCAACATCTTCTATGCACAATTTCTCAACTGGCTCAAAGGAATTTTGAAGAACACTATGAGGGTGTTGAAACTCTTGCTTCCACTCAGGTTGAAGTCAACACAATCAAAGAAGAAGTAATTGTCAAAGACGACACCATGTTGAACTTGAGTAATTGGAACTCTGGGCTGTCAGCATGACGTCAATACTAGGTTGTTCCTTGGTTCCATCAAGTTCAACCTTATGACAGCATATTCCACCAAGTCAAACAATGACTTTATTACTTGTCACCAAACATGCCTATCAAAAGTATAAGAGGACAAAACAAGACAAAGACCCCGATGAATTCATCAAAGAATTCAAAGTCATTCACTTTGCTAATAAGGAACATGACATGGTGGATCACCTGCAGATTTTCCCCAGTATACTTTGAAAGAAGGCTCAAAGTTGGTATACACATGCAACCCAAAAGGGGTTTGTACCAGTGGACTGGGCAGACTTGAGAAACAATTTCTTGGAACAATTATGGGAAGTTGATTACGACACAAGTGTCTTTAAGGCACTCAATGATCTAGACATAGGAAAGAAGGAGAAGTTGAAAGACTACCCTGAGCGGTTCATGGCTCTCTTGAACCAAGTCCCAAAGCAATCAAGTATGGTGGGTTACTTTGATGCCCAAGCCATTACTTGGTTCTTGGGAGGATTGTCACCAAAGATTCATTTCTTTGCCAGGGAGACAAATGTAACTTCCCTGGACAAAGTCCTCAAACATAATGTACGATATGAGGCAGTCCACTCTCATTCTTCCGGTAACCAACAGAATTGGGAGGAGAAAGGCAAGAAGCTTAGACAAAGAGCTTCTTGTAGTACATCCCCTTCTTCGAAGGAATCCTCCACATCTTCAAGTTCTTCTTTGGAATCCAAAGAAGAGTCAAAGCCAAGAAGAATATGAAGACACGGAGGAAAGAAATTACTGACCCCAGCAAAGAGTGTACATAAAGCAAACAATAAGCTGGATACTCTTATAAAAGAGTTTGCGGATTTCAAGATCTAGATGATTGGGGCAAAGGACCAAAATAAGCCTCCATCATTCAGCGGATCCAATGTATGGTGCACCACGTGTGGCAAGTCAGGCCATGAAAAACAGAATGCAATACTTGTAATGCATTCCCAGTGCAATGGATTGATTGGGTCCTGGGATGGAACCAGGAAGAGGAAGAGGAGGCGGTGTACCAAACTCAAGAGGTACCACCTCAGGCAAGCACATCATACCAAGGTCCAAGGTATGGACCAAGGGAGTATAACCCCAATGCTCCCCTACAAAGACCACCAATGAGCAACCAAAATTGACCTCAAAATGTTGCACTCGGAGCATGTTATAATTGTGGCTTGATGGGACATTGGTCTCCAAACTATTTGAAGCCAAGATGGCAAATTGGGTTTGTTCTCTTATGTGGGAACTATAAAGAATTAGGTCATACGGGCAACCAATGCCATCATCTGCCAAACCCAAAGCCGCTTGTGAAATATGTACAAACCCCAGCTGAGCGTGCTGTGCTTCGAGCAAAAGGAGATACAATGGTAAATTGTATAACACTTGAGGAGGAAAGACCTCTAGAAGGGAATCTAGCTTTTGAAGATGAATGGCCGCACCTCAAAATTTTGAAGAATGAGACACGGCTCAAGTAAGAAGAAGCGTGATCTCAAAGAACTAAGTACTACCTCTTTGTCTTCATGAAAGGCAAAGAGACTATGCCAAAAGGCTATTCTTTCTACCAAGGAGGAAAAGATTCTAGCAAAAGCTAAAGCTAAAGCTTTGTAGAATGAACTCAAGGAAACAATACTCAAACTCAGGAAATGAGTTTGGAGGAAGAGATGAAGACAAAGCCTCTAGTTTTTCCGTTGGACATCAGATCCAAAGTGAAGGATTTGATACAAGCCGAGGTAGGCCAACAAGTGCAAACATTACATTCAAGCAACTGTGGGAAGACAATAAGTTGTATAAGAAGTAGCTAAGTTCTGCCCTCAAGAAAGTAAGTGTGATGACTAAAAAAGACTTGCCAGCCATTTATCATATTGAATAGGAAGATCTAGGATCTCTTGAAGTTGATGCGGAGATTGCAGGGTGCATGATCATGTCCATACCCATTGATTTGGGTTCCGGTGTGAATGTCATGACCAAAGATACTGCAAATCAGTTGGGGTATCATGCATTTGAACCAACACCCCGAGTTTTGAAATTTGTAGACCAAACCAGGAGACGGCCATTGGGCATGCTGTCAAACATCACCACAATCATTGGAGGGGTACCTTTCAAATTAAACTATATTGTATTAAGACCAATAATGAAGACAAGTTACCCACTATTGATTGGAAGACCCTGGTTGTATAGTGCTCAAGTGGTGGTGGATTGGCACCAACAGAAGTTGCGGTTTAAGAATATCTTGTCCAAGGACCAGAAGCTGGTGACCATAAGTTGGACAAAGGTTCCCCACCTCAGGGAAACAACTTTGTCAAAAGACAAGGATGTATCCAAAGATACATTGTCTTTGTCTTCAGAAGATTCCAATGACAAAGTCCAAGTCAATTAGTTGGAATGTTATAAGATAGACGTCAAAGACAAAGACCCATACGACCTCACCTCGGGTGAAAATGACTTGGAGGAAGAGGGTTTGATGGCAGCTTGACTCAAATTGAGCCAAGTGAGTCAGGTTGAAGGAGTCATCAACCCCGATGACTGTCAAGATGTTGTCTTGGGTAAAGGAAAAAGCTCAAAAATTTCAAAGATAGTCACTTTGGAGGAATTGGCAGGATACACTACCCTATTTATAGAATTCTATGATGTATTTGCCTGGTCTATTGATCAAATGCAGGGTATTCCACAAGAATTTGGAGAACACTAGATTGATCTAGTTGAAGGTGTAGTTCCGGTTTGGCAAAGACAGTACCGCCTGAACCCAAAGTACTCACTCTTGGTAAAAGATGAAATCGAGAAGTACTTAGGGGCTGGAATAATCTTTCTTGTCTTAAGTAGTGAGTGGGTCTCACCCATTGTCATTGTCCCAAAGAAGAAAAATGGGAAGATTCAAGTGTGCCAAGACTTTTGCAAGCTAAATGCAATTACAAAGAAAGATCATCATCCCTTGCCTTTTACCGATACAACTTTGGACTAAGTAGTTGGTAATCCTTGCTACAGTTTTCTCAATGGATTTTCAAGGTATAATCAAGTATCCATCCAAGAAGGGGACAAGGATAAACTACATTCACCACCAACTGGGGTACTTTTTCTTACAATCAAATGCCCTTTGGGTTGTGTAATGCCCCCACTACTTTCCAGCGGATGATGAATGCATCGTCAAGGATTTTTTGTGCAAATTTTTGGAAGTCTTCATTGATAATTTTTGTGTGTTTAGGCAAAATGATGTACATTTGGATTATTTGAACTTAACTTTTGGAAGGTGTTGGTTTGCCAGTTTTTCACTACACACAGTGAAATGCTTCTTTGCAAGGATGCAAGGAATTCTTTTGGTGCATTGGGTGTCAAGCCAAGGTATTGAAGTCATTATCAAGAAGGTTAAAGTTATCTCAGCCTTGGAATCCCCTAAAAACATTCAGGAGCTGAGAGCCTTCTTGGGACATGTCGGATACTAGAAACACTGTGTATTGAACTATGCGGTGCTTGATGCACCCCTGACAAAGTTGCTGAAGAAGTCCAAAGACTACATGTGGGAAGCAAGTCAAGAAAAAGCTTTCCAAGTATTGAAGAGGAAATTGGTTGAAGCACCAGTTATGAGGGCTCCAAATTGGGAGTGCTCTTTTCATGTATATGTAGATACTTTGTCCATGGCAATTGGAGTAGTCTTGAGTCAGAAGGATGACAAGAAGAAGGATTACCCAATCTATTACGCCAACTGACAACTTTTGGTTTCAGAAAGAAATTATTCTTGAACTGAAAGGGAAGCACCTAGAAGGTGTATGCCTACAAGAAGTTTCACCATTATCTATTGGGTTACAAATTTGTTTTGTATGTGGACCCATTATGCATTGCAACATTTGGTCAAGAAGGCAGATTTGTCCGGGCAAATTGCAAGATGGATCTTGTTAATGCAAGAATTCACATATACTATACAAGGAGGGAGCTTTGCATTCAAATGCAGACTTCCTATCCAGGTTAAAAACTCAAGACCAAGAATGGGAGGTCAATGATCGCTTACCTGATGAAGAGTTGTATCATTTGACAACAATGCAAAGTACAAAGTATGCAGCAGAATATCACTATCTGCATACTCTTGAGTGTCTTGATGGGCTGGACACGGAGCAAAGGGTAGTATTTCTAAAGAAAATGGGGCCATATCAGCTTAGACACAACAATTTATTCAAGATGGGCAAAGACGAAGTACTTTGGCAATGCTTGGAGGCATACAAAGTTGGAGGAAAAATTGAGTCTTTACACTCCAAAGCATTGGAGGGACACTATGCACTGAAGAATACTATAAAGAAGATTCTTTCCTCAGGGTACAAGTGGCCTACAATGTACTAAGGCACCCATGCCCATATCCAAAGTTGTGATGCTTGTCAAAGAACGGTGTCATGTTGTGGTTTGCATAGCCCGTAAAAAAGTGACTTATTATTTTTATCTCCACATTAGTGGGGTATGTTGTTTGCTAGATCCAACAGATGAGATGTTGCCATGTGAGAAATCTTTGTACATGTATGTGATTGGCCACATGGGTTACAATCTTATTATGTTTGAGGGCTCTGATGAATAAAGATGAGGGCAAGTGGAGAGATAAGGATGTGTTTTAGTCGATGAGTCTTGAGAGGGAGGAGGATGTTGGGAGTGAGAGTTCTAGTAGCGCGTGAGTGGAAGAACATTAGAGGAAGCGTTTGAGCATTAGATGTCCCATGCTCCCGATCTGCCACTCCCAAATCCTTTTCTCATCAGGCTTCAGATTTTGCACCGTGATGACTTACAGGATTAGTTGGTGGCACGTTTTGGAGCGGTATTCGTGGAGTTGATGATGGGAAACCCATCCTATCCTATCGTCCTTCCAGTGCTTCCCTATGAGCATGTCTGGGACTTGACAATATATGTGCTTCTATAGTTGAGGAATGCCTAAATTTTTGCTCATACGCTTCAAGGTAGAGTTGTGGGGTCCATTTATCAAAAAGTAAAAAGACTAAAGGACAAATGTGCAAGAGATTGGGTCCCAAGAGAGAAGGCTGGAGTTTTTTGACCTTCAAGGGAGTTTGGGGAAGTCATTTAGGGAACAAAGGACATGGTTGGAAAAAGGAGCTGAAAAGCTACAATTTGTAGATAGAAATCATATTATTTGAGCTGATCCTAAGAGGGATATGATCGATTGAATCAAGGGGGTAAAATTCATACCTAGGAGCACAAAGTAGGCAATTGAGGGAGCTTTTTTAGATGATTTCACTATTTGTCAATGCGATTGGAGGGTAGACAAACTGCTTATAGTATTGAGCACATAAAAAAAATTATTTTTTGGATCAATCTCAAATCAGATCTGGTTGATTGAAGTTGAAGCTCTTGAGGTGTAAGGTGATGGAGAAGAGCTAGTGATCAGGTTTGGAGTTTTGGTCACTCCCCAAGTTGTGGCTCGAGATACCTTATGAAAATTTCCAGTCTTGTTTTTGGTTAGGGTGTGCACCTTTGTGTGAATGTTTCATGTGAATTCTTCAAATAGAGAATTCAGGGTCTTGGATCAAGTATACCTGGGTCTGTAGAGCTTTCAAGTTAGCCCAGCTCAGGAATTGATCCATATCTAGGGATTATGGTTGGATTAGGCCATCAAACTTTACAGAGTGTTAACCAAGAGCACAAAAAACTATTGTGTAAAATCTGGTTGGCTTTAGGCTCATAGAGAGTGAGATCTGATGCAACAAGTTTTACTGACAAGACTATCATTAGCTTGGAGGAGCATTTCTTTCTTCAATCCTAATTGAATGTCAATTCTCTCACTTTTGTGACTATGATTGAGAGTTCAGATTTCTAGAGTGTTTTTTGAGGATCAAGTGTACATCTGATTTATAAATCATGGGAAAGTGGCAAGAACCAAGGGCAAAACCCTAAAAAGGGGATTTTGAAATTAGGGTGAGAGTTGCAAAAACCTGGCCAACTTTGAGAGCTTGTCAGGGGAGTTTTAGTGATCTGATTGAAGTCTTCTTTATATCATTGGAAATATTATCTACATGCTTTCCATTGATCCTAGAACACTTGAATCCAAGCTATACAAAAAGAGTTATGTTCATATGAGCTTTGCAGAGTTTTCCCCATCAAGAAGACATAGGAATCCCCACATGGAATAGGAATTTGTTGAGATCTGAAGTACAACTTGGAGGAAACTTGGAGTACAGGTTGAAATTAGCTTGATGACAGAGCACAAAGGCTCTAAAGCTCTTTTCTGACCAAAAAGCACAGAGAGTTATTGCTGCATTTTTGTGATTGGATCCTCTCTATGCTTCCATGCTTGTTTGTACACCCAGTTGGTTTGGATTGGTGTGCGGGCATTGCGCTTAGGTTCTTTCATTCAAGAAGTGTTGTGTATTCTCCTTGGTAATGTTGGAAGTGATGACCAATAGACCAAGAGTGCATGTTGTGATGTCAGGTTAGGTTGCCCGTCACTACCCTACCCAATAGCAAGAATACTAATTACAAGAGTGGAGGTCTGGCCATTCACCTTCAGAGGCCGAGCTCCCTTCTTGAGCTCTCTCCTCCTCAAGTTTTATACAATTTACATTGGTATCACCCTTTGCCTTGAGCGCAACATGCTTAGCTGGGATATGTACATATTTTACAGGTGGCTTTGGGTTTGGGAGGTGAGGGCATTGGTTGCTCGTATGACCCGATCCTTTACAATTCCCACACAAGAGAACATACCAAATTTGCCATCTTGGCTCCAGATAGTTTGGACACCAATGTCACATCAAGCCACAATTGTAACATGCTCCCGGTGCAACATTCAGAGGTCGGTTTTGGTTGCTCATTGGTGGTCTTTGTGGGAGAGCATTGGGATTATACTCCCTTGGTCCAAACCTCAGACCTTGGTACAATGTGCTCGCTTGAGGCGGAACCTCTTAGGTTTGGTATACTACTTCCTCTTCATATTCCTTATTCCATCCTGGAACCCAATCAATTTGCTGCACCGGAAATGCATTACGAGTATTTCATTCCATGTTTGCATGTCCTAACTTGCCACATGCGGTGCACCATACATTGGATCTGCCAAATAATGGAGGTTTCCTTTAGTCCTTTGCCCCAATCATCTAGATCTTAAAATCCAAAAACTCTTTTATAAGAGCATCTAGCTTGCTATCTGCCTTACGTACACTCTTTGTTGGGGGTGTCAATGGTTTCTTGCCTCCACATCTTCATATTCTTCTTGGCTTTGATTCTTCTTTGGATTCTGAAGAAGAACTTGAAGATGTGGAGGATTCCTCCAAAGAAGGGGATGTATTGTGAGAAGCTCTCCTTCTGGGCTTCTTTCCTTTCTTCTCCCAATTTCTTTGATTACCGGTAGAGTAAGAGTGAGCTGCCTCATAACGGGTGATGTTTTTGAGTACCTTATCCAAGGAAGTTACATTCCTCTCCTTGGCAAAGATCCAAATCTTTGGTGAAAGTCCTCCTAGGAACCAGGTAATGGCTTGGGCATCGGAGTAACCCACCACACCCAATTGCTTTGGGACTTGGTTCAAGAGCACCATGAACCGCTCAGAGTAGTCTCTCACCTTCTCCTTCTTGCCTCTGTCTAAATTGTTGAGTGCCACAAAGACGCTTGTGTCGTAATCAACTTCTCGAAAGCATTCCAAGAAATTGGTTCTCAAGTCTACCCAATCCGTTGGTACGAACCCTTTTGGATTACATGGGTGTACCAACTTTGAGCTTTCTTCCGGAGCAAACTTGGAAAGATTCTCAAGCAATCCACCGAGTCATGTTCCTTGTTGGCAAAGGAGATGACTTTGAATTCTTTGATGAATTCATTTGGATCTTCGTCTTGTTCTATCCCCTTGTACTTCTGATAGGCGTGTCGAGTGATAGGTAACAAAGTCATCATTTGACTTGGTGGGATTGGCTATGGTAGAGTTGAATTTGAGGGAGCCAAGGAATTGGCTGGTATGGATGCCGTGTTGACAGCCCAAGAGTTCCAATCAGTCAAATTCAAAGTGGGGTCTTCCTCAACATTGACTTCTTCTTTGTTTGTGTCGACTTCAACCCAAGTAGAAACAAGAGGTTCTTGAGTCGACATTATGTCAAGAGTAGAAGATGTTGACACTCTTTTTCCATTAGTGTTCATGTTGTCTTTTCCCAAAAAAATTTCTTGATAAATTCAACTTCCTTTATAGCCTTAGGGGAAGTTGGTGTACTGGGTCGTAACAAGTATGTATGCCCGTTGGAGTCTTTCTTCTTCTTGGAAGATGGAGACAAGAAGTAGCCTTGCTATCTGCCTTTGTGTTTCTTTTGTTTGAGTTCTCACAAAGCTTCTTGAACTTCATGAAGAAGTTGAAAGTCCAACTCTTCCCGTTTGGTTTTGTCAAAAGTGGATTGGATCTTCAGGTGTCTTTCTTCTTCACAATGCAACATTTGTCTTTGAACTCTCTCTTCCCATTGTTCTCTCAATGTAGACATTCATATTGCTTAGACACCCAATTTCAAAATTGGCTTCATATTCTTCCACTTCCAAGATTTATATCCCCGGCAGTGGCACCAAAAATCATGCGACAACTTGGCAAATATCACTTTTGCGGTAATCAGGTAAGTTAAGTTTATTCCCTTAGAGATACCAGTTAGAAATGTCCAAATACAAAGTCAAATGTCACAATGTAGTTCTTCTTGGTTTTGTCTTTAATCTCTCAAGTAGCAACTATACCCAAAAGAGAGTAACAAGCATTGATTTGCAGTCTTTTCACAATAATTTTTCACACTTAATCACAACTCCATCAAATATTTCCAAACAATCTTGTTAGTGATGATTAAGTCTCTCCTGAAAATGGCACTTCACTGCAAAACAAATTCACCTTGGAATTGTGTTCCACCCCTCCACTGAAGGCCTCTAACTTGGGCACTGGATCAAAACCCACAATCAGCACTCCAGCCATCCCCAAAGATGGTAGAGCCGACCAAATTGTGAAGATGCTCCTCATTTGGGGCACAAAAAGTGACACAAGTAAGCTTGCTTACCACTGTTAGTACTCGGGCACTCACTTTGTTCTCAGCAAGATCCTTTGCAACCCACAAGACGGTAGCACCACAGAAATATATATCCTTATTGATAGAGCATAGTTCTATTCACGTTTAGGTTAAGGCCCAAAAGCCTTATGATAGTGAGATTAGCTTCGGGCATGTTGACCCCATTGGTGGTGGCAAAAACCACATGAGTAATCAGGCTCCTTGGTTGACCCCATTCCTCTAAGGCTTCAATAGCTGCCTTCTCATCCTGTATGGGTACATCTCTTATGGCAATGTCCTGACGAGCATTCAAGGACGAGTCCATATAGGAGCACATGGATGGATTGGCCTTGAAAATATCATTGGTATAGTGGAAGTACCTCTGGTTGATGCCAAAATTGTTACCTGCGTAATGCCAATAGAGCTTTTAACAGTCAGCAAGGGCACAACTTCCTTGATCAAAATTGCTTTACATCAACACTACATTACACTTACAAATGCAGAATACTACCAACACTACAATTCCTCTTAGATTTGTCAAGGCATTGCTCCGATTGCACTTCACTCAAGATCAAACATACAAAATGAAGATCAAGGTTGTGGAATCCAACATCCAACAAACACACTAACTTGCACTTCAAAATTCTCCACACACTCACAAACACAATCACAATGTTGACACTTGAAATTAAGCTCAAGCGACAAGCACTACTACATAACACTTCACTTTATCTATTCTCAGAAATTATGAGCACTAAAAAACATATGCTTATGAATGCTCCCTTTAAATAGTAAAGCAATTGACAGTTACTAACAACTATACCGTTCTACAACAACTCTTCCTACCTATAGATCCAAAATGACAATGCACCTTTTCATATTTGCCTCTTCAAATCTCAAATTTGTTACTACTCAAATCTGATGTCTACCTCTTCCTTGGCTTCCAAACCCGATCCCAAAGTAACCTCACACATTACTCTATCCTTGGGTTTCACAACTACTAATTCCTCCACCAATTTTAACACTCCTTTCTGATCTACAATTCCTGTCATAGGTAACCTTTTTAATTCTCTATCTCCCGACCCACTCTTCTCTAATATCTCCAATGATAACTCCAAAGATATTTCTACTCCTATATCATCTACTTTGGGCTTTGCTCTTACATCCTTCCAAAGTTTATCTATCTCTAACTTTACTAAACTTAATCTGATCGTGATTTTATCTTCCACTTCCAATATCTTCCTATCTACATGCATTTTGAGACTAATCAACAAGGCATTCAAGTCTTTATCCTTCACATTTCTCCTCCTCATCTCCTGCACCAACAACTTCAACTTGTGTAATTGCAGTTTTTCAATTTTCATACTGCCTTCTGTACTCAACATCTATGACAACCCGGCAAATATCACTTTTGCGGTAATCAGGTAAGTAAAGTTTGTTCCCATAGAGATACTAATCAGAAATGTCCAAATATAAAGTCAAATAGTAACAATGTAGTTCTTCTTGGGTTCTTCTTTAATCTCTTAGGTAGAGACTACACCCAGAAGAGAGTAACAAGCTCACAATCTTGACAACTTGTCACGAATTTAGACACCATAATCACAACATAGCAAATTATGTCCAAACAAATCTTGATTGTGATGATTCTGATTCTATGAAGACGGCACTTCATAGTAAAAGATTTTGCCTCAGAGTTGTGTTCCACTCCTCCACTGAAGGCACAACTTCCTCGATTGAAATTGCTTCACATCAACTTTGTGCTGCACTCACAAATGCAAAATACTACCAGCACTACAATTCCTCTCAAGGCATTGCTCCGATTCCACTTCACTCAGGATCAAACACACAGAATGAAGATCAAGGCTGCAAAATCCAACATCCAACAAACACACTGACTTGCACTTTGAAGTTATCTTCACACTCATAAACACACACACAAAGTTGACACTCTGAATTAAGCTCAAGCAACAAGCATTGAAATCAGCACTTTGCTTTATCAATCTTCAGAAATATGAATACTGAACAACATATGACTGCAAATGCCATCCTTTAAATAGTGAAGCAATTGACACTACTAACAAAAATACCGTTTCCTAACAACTTTTCTAACCTACAGATTCAAAATGACAAACCACCTCCTTATATCTACCTCTTCCTATCTCAAAACTGTTACTACTCCGATCCGATGTCAACCCTCTCATCGGCTTCCAAACTCGACGATCTTCCTATTACTTCTCCTTCTTTGGGTATATCTACCACTACCAAGCCCTTCACTATTTCTAGTACTTCTTCACTAGGAAATACAATCCAAGTCATGGGTCATTTACTTCTTTATCTCCCAACCCACTCTTCTCTAAAGTGTCAAATAACAAATCCGAAGACATCTAAATTCCTACTTTTGCAACATTGGACTTTCTCTCCTCTGTCACACTACTCCTAATTCTTTCTAACTCTAAATTGACTAAATCTAATCTGAGACAGACATTGTCTCCTACTTCTAACATCTCTTTGATCTACTTGCTCCCTTAATTGTTTCAATAAAGTGTTCATATCCACATCTTTGGCTTTCCTCTTCTAAGTTTCTTGCACTAGCAACTTTAACTCGTGTAGGCATGCTTCTTCCAATCTTCCTTCAGCCTTTGTGCTCAACATTGCTTGCAACTTTCCTGCAACTTCTCCTACGGATTTTGACTCATACCCTCGAGATTGCTCTGACTTCAACTCTTCCGAGTACATCTTCAATTCATCTTTGTACTCAACAACGAGCATCTTCTTCTCCTCCGCATACTAAGAACTTTTTAACTCAGCAATTTATACCAACTCGCACAATCTTTCTTCTTCTTGATGCTTGACTACCAACTCTCTCTGCCATGCTTGATCCTTCTCGACTGCACTCTTCCTCAAGCTCTCTAACTACTGCACCATTATTGCTGCCATCGCCTTCACATGAATACTCTCGATGCGCACATCACTGACCTCCTCTTTCATCTTGGTCAGCAACATTGCATGCTCCTTCAACTCTTTGGTTTGCTGCTGCATTTCCTTACCTCTTGACTCAAAACTCTCTTGCAACTTCTTGAAAGTCTTCTTCTTCAAGACTACATCCATCCAAAGTTCTTCAACTTCCTTGTCTCTTTGGGTTACATGCTCTTGCAAACCCTTCAATTTAGCCAGTAGATACGTCACCACCTACAACTCATTTGTCACATTCATATGATCTTGGAGAATTACCTTCTGGTGCTCTTTCAACAGCTCCAACAATGGAGTGAAAACCTTTGATAGATATTGTATTCCTCTAAATTTCTCTTTGTCTTCAGCCCCATCTTTGTGCTTCGCCTCTTCCATCAGCTCCTTCTGCCAAAGTCGTGATCTTTGTATGTTTAGTGACATTGCTTCCGAGCTTCCTTCTTCCTTACCTACTAAACTTGGCCTTGCAGGGTACTCCTTTTGTCTTTCAGCTCCCTTCTCTTCCACAACCAGGGCTACGCGGTGATTCGCCTTTCTTGGTACACTGTCAATCATCACATGACAAGCTTCATCCACATCTTCTTCTCCAACCGATTGCTGAACCTCGTGTTCATGCTCACTCTTGCTTCCGGATTCCTCACTTTGTAAAGTGAGTTTGGCTTCTTTTGAGTCCTCTCCCCTAGACTCTATCTCCCCTTTAGACTCGGTTTCTAACGGTGCTTCTTTCACCATCTTCTTACTCTATAGAACCAGTCTTCAAGTCTTCCTTTGTGCTGGAGCCAACTTTTCTTCTTTGGGTTTATTGCACTTCTTCATCTTTGAGCTTGTTATTTCTTCCATCTTCTGTTGTCCCGTCCTCAAAAAGTGATCATCACTGGCTTGCAGGTGTGCCATGTATTGTTGCTCTTCTTTATCCGCTTCCCGTCTCAAATCAAGATGGAAATGTGCACCATGCAATGCCTCTCCTCCGCTATCAGCAAGTTCAACCTGAAGTAGAAGTGTGCTACTAACGGTGCAAAATAATGTGGAGGAAAACTTGTCCTCCAATTGACCACCATCTGCCTTGTTTGTTGGTGAAAACACTTTGCCTAGTTCACTTTCACTCTTGCAAACATCTGGTGGAAAAAGACCGCCTACTGCATGTTCACATAAGTCATTCATTCTGGTTGAACATGGCCATTATTGTCCCCATGATACTGTTTGTTTGTTTAATCGGGTCCCGATAGGACTCCACCTTGTAACCATCTGTTGTACGCAGAGCAAAGAACAAATTTTGTATGTCCACCATCTCCGTTGTAGCATCACACTTTTGATAGAAGGTGATCCTTGTCGGTTCTCCCGCTTCCTTCTCCAACACTAACCTCCAATCCGACTCAGTCCATCCAGCCGGATTTCCTCTCTTCCCCTCGACTTCAAGGCCTTCCTTGCAATTACTGGCAGCTATCTCTGCCATGACTCTTGGGAAACTGAAATTCAAGTTCCATGCTAAGAAAGTAATACAAAGTCTATTCAAGACTTCAATCCTTGCTACGACATCCAACCTATGAATTGTGAAACTTTGCATTGCCAGAGCATTCGTGACCTTCTTTGCCATGATCTGCTCTCTCATCCTTTGGCCTACTCCTTCTCCTAAACAAGACACTCTAACCCCTTCTAGATTTTGGAAAATTTCACTCTTAATTGGCTTCTTGACATGCATTACTATAGGACAACTACTCAAAGGGACAAGAAATCTACTTGACATATTCAACTTGCCCCTGCGCAATTGCAATTTTATATTACCCCGAATTGCAGTCATTCTTTAGTCAATTTTAAAATTGACTTCCCATTCTCCAGTGTGTTGCTGTCCTGTCACTGTTAAGACATGCTTCTTTTGCCTCTGCCATTTCTTGAAGTGTACTTTCTTGCCACGTACAAAGGTTGTTCGACGGTCTTTGTATCAGCCTTTGCTTCCCAATCCAAAGATGATGCTCTTTGGACTTGTTTCTTTGTACTCCTCTCTTGAGTACTTCCATCATTGGATCCAAAGTTGACTTCTTTGGATTTCCTCCAAAGACACTCCCGTCCATTCTTTCTTTTTGCAATTTGGCTTTCTTGCTTACTTCTTCTCCAAATGCTAATAAAACAGAAAAAAACAAAAAATGTGGGCACCACATCATTGCATTAGAGAGAAGTACTATGAGTAGATGAGAGGGAAAGACAGATAGTGGTGTCTTTCCCTCTCTATGACATTCTGCTCTATTGCTCTCTCTTTATTCCCCACTTCCTTCTTTAAGTTTTCAATCACTTGGTTCTGTACAACTACATCTACTCATAGTACTTCTCTCTCCTCCTCACCTTGGATTATACTCTCCTTCAACTCTAAGTTCTCTTCCTCTAATCTTGCTAACCACTGCAACACAGTCTTCACCTCTAGACACTTTGACTACATCTCTTTCTTCTTCTGCTCCAACTTTGTTAACAATGGGCACACAACCTCCCGTAGGTACTCTACTCCTTCACTCTAATTTACCTTGACTTGCAGGCTTTTCTTCTTCTTTGCTTCTTCTTTGCTTGATACCCTTCTTCTCAACCGCAATTGCCGTATTGGAATAGATTCTTTGCTCCCCAAACTTCCACTCTTCACTTCTCTCCTCCTACTCAGTCCCACCTCACATGTTACTTTTCTTCTGGAGTGAACACCTCACTGAATGATCACCCTCCTCTCCTCCTTTGTTGGAACTTCTTCAGGTCTTGGGTTATCTTCTTCTATCTCCAGCTTTCCCTCTTCTTTATTGGAACCGGCTACATCTCCATGCCATATTCACTATCACTACTCTCTTCCCTACTCTGCAATGTGAATTTGGGTTCTTCCTCTCTCTGGGTCTTCTGACTTGTACTTGGCTTTCCCTTCTGATTCTTTGTCTAACAATGTGATTACCACTAAGTCCTTCCTTGGGTTTACCTTTTTGGTCTTCCGAGGTCTTGTTGCCACTACTTCTTCTTCTTCTAATCGACTCCTCTTCTTTGACTTCAGAGTATTCACCTTCAATTGCACGCTCTGCCCCATCTGCGTGTAGTACGCATTGCTGCTTCTAATCTAAAAAATATAGTGCTGCTCCTCTGCATCAGCATCTCTTCTCAAATTAGGATGGAAGTGTGACACCATCTTGTGTCTCTCTGCGGCATTCAGCAAATTCAATCCCAAATAAAAGTGGGCTGCAAATAGCACAATGTAGTGTAGAGGCAACTTGTCCCACAATTTCCACACCATTTTTCTCGTGCGCTGATGAGAGCACTTTGCCCAATTGATTGGCTCCCCTGCAAACATCTTATGGAAGAACACAACTTGATGTTTCATCATATAAGTAGTTTGCTCCGGCTTCAAGATAGCCATCATTGCTCCTACAATGCCTCTCCTCATAGGGTCCTTGTAGCTCTCAACTTTATAACCATTCTTTGTGCGCTTTGAAGAAAAGGCATCTCTCACCTCTTGGGTTTCTTCAGCTACTTCTCTTTTCCCCAAGAATGTGGCTTTGTGCTCTTCACCCACCTCTCTTCCAAGTACTAACCTCCAATCCAACTCTGTCCATTGAGCCGGATTTCCTCTCTTACCTTCTTCCTTGGGTCCATTGAGACATTTACTCTTGATGATCTTGGTCATGAAACCTGCAAAACTAAGGTTCCAGTTCCATGCCAGGAATGTGATCCAAAGCTTGCTCAAGACTTCTATTCTTGCAATCACATCTAATCTCTGAATTGCATGATTTCTCACAAAAAATTCCAAGTTCTTCTTCCCACCTCCCATCTTACTCTCCTCCACTCTGGGTTGGTGGCTACTCTTCTAACTTACTCCCGGACTAACTCTCTTGACTTCCTCTCGACACACCATTGCATCTCTTACTACACTTTGTTTTCCACAGTCTGCCTCAGGATGACTCCTTAATGGCGATGGAAAGTTACTTGTCATCTCTTTGTCTCTATCCCAATTCTTATAGTGGCACACCTCCTCTGTCTTTCTTCGCTTTGAGTTTCTACCAAGAAATTACACCTCCTTCATGCTCTTGGCACTGTCAATTTTCCCCCGCTCATAGGTCCACCTTTTTGTGTGAGGTACCTTCTTAAATATCCAACCCCAAAGGAAAGTTGTTACATTGTCCTCACCTTGGGTTGAGCACCCCCAAGCCAAAGTCTCCTTACTTTGGGTTGAATGCTAACAGGGTCAATCCAAGTACTTCTTCTTTTGACACAAAGTCACTTTACCTTGGGTTTCAACCCAAAGACACCAATCTTCACCTTCTGATGTAGTACATGCGCAATATGACTTCTTCTGTACACTTCTTCTTCAAAAATAAGAAAAAAACAAAAATGTGGGCACCACATACTTCTCCCTCAAATGTGAGCTTCCTTGCAAACATATACCTCAAGTGTCTTAGAGACCTCCAAGTCTATGGTCCGATATTTCCAAACTCTCCACCCGTTCACTTGAGTGGCAAATGGTTGCCCCTCCAAGTCTGCAAGTTGAATGGACCCGTTGTCATAAAGATGAAGGACTTGATAGGAACCCATCCATCTCAAATGAACTTTGCCTCGGGTTACAACCCAAAGACACCATTCTTTGCCTTCTGATGTCATACAGGCATAATACAACTTCTTTTGTACACTTCTTCTTTAAAAATAAGAAAAAAAATTTGGGTACTAGTGCCGTGCCTCCTTTGTCTTTCTTCACTTCAAGTTTCTACTGAGAAATCACACCTCCATGCTCATGTCATTGTCAACTTTCTCCCGCTCATCGGCCCACCATTTTTGTGTGCAGTACCTTCTTGAATGTCCAACCCAAAGGAAAGTTGTTACACTATCCTTGCCTCGGGTTGAGCACCCCCAAGCCAAAGTCTCCTTACTTTGGGTTGAATGCTGATAGGGCCAATCCGAGTACTTTGTCTTTTGACACAAAGTCACTTTTCCTTGGGTTACAACCCAAAGACACCATTCTTTGCCTTTTGATGTCATACAGGTGCAATACAACTTCTTCTATACACTTTTTCTTCAAAAATAAGAAAAAAATTGCGGGTACCACAAAAAGGTATTGGTGGAAGAGAATGTATCAAGATGGAGTCTCATTTTGTTAGTATTTGTGAGACTTGTCAATTCTATTTCATTGTCAAGTATAAGAAGAGATTACATCTAACATATCCACTAGCCATTCACTTTAGGTAATTAGTAGATATTATCTTGATGCCTAAGGGAGTTTGGCAAAGGAGATAATTCTTGCTAGGGAGGATCTTACAAATCAGGTTGAAGGAACGGATTTAACAAAATAGAGCATATATTTTATTTGTTGGTTCATTTTGGAAGAGATTATTTACCAATATGGATGTGTGGGAAATATTGCTACAAATAGAGGTGAAGTGGATGTTGTGAAAGCCAAGGCATTTTTCTAAAGGATTGGGGTGCATTTATCATTGACTGCTGGTTACAATCTAGAAGGAACCAGGAAAGTGGAGAGGGGTCATTCACCAATAGTGAAAGTTTGCAATGGGAGAATGTATCAATGGCCTAAACTATTACCCTTTGCTTTGTGGGCTAATAGGACTACACATTGTTCAAACTAGATACATGCCATATGAGTTGATGTATGCACAAAAACATATTATGCCTATTTAGGATATAGTACAAACACGGAGTAGAATTCCTTGAAAAGATGACATTTCAACCAAATATTTATTGGCTCTTAGGATAAGGAACTTTTAACAAAAGCCAAATGATGTAGAAAAGGCTTTACAATGTAGCCAAAACTAAAAACAAAGCAATGTTTGATAAATTCATAGATTAAGACCAAATCCTTTAAAAGAAAAAAATTAGGTCTTAGTTCATGATAGTAGTCTTGATAACAAGAATAGTAAAACTAGGAAAATTTTGAGGAGGTGGTTTGGTCCTTATGTCATTGTTTTGATTCTTGATAACGACACTTATCAATTGAGAGAACTAGATGGGACAATGCTTAGAGGACAATTGTTGATAAGAGGGTAAAATTGTTTAAGAGAAGGGAAGAAAATGGATCTTTGCAAGACTTTTAGGTTCCAGGAAATGAGATGGAGGATATAGATGATGATGAGGTGATCAAGAGGTTGATGAAAATCAATTTAATGGAAATCAAGTATGATGCGGTGCACTTCAACTCGGGTTTTATTTGCACATCTTGACTATGTGCAGGTTGTGAGTGGATGGTTGTCATGAAGTGGATCACTTATTTATTGTAAAACTAATTTGATCAGGTTTTAACATTGTTTCTCTGAACTTCTATAATGCATATTGTAGTTGTGCAACCTTTATGGTAGTACAAACCTTTGTAGTTGTGTAGATCTCATGGTAGTGCAGAATCTTGGGGTTGATATCTTTGTGATTACAAGCCTAAATAAGGCATGCCTTTTCTCATTAGAAGTGGTTTCTCAAGGCTTTCTTTAAACACAAAAACCATGGCATTTGGAGCTTTATAAATAAAGTTATAATGATATGAAGACAATTTTGAGTTTTACACACCTTTAGGTTTGACAATTGCGGGTTTGCCACCTTTAGGTTTGATAAACCTTTGGTTTTTAACACTTTTAGGTAGGAACCACCACAAGGTACACTTTTGGGTTGATTTTCTATGGTTACGAGTCTGAATTGAGAGTTCTTTACCTTGTTGGAAGCATCTTCTTTAAGGCTTTTCATAATCACTAAAGGCATAATGTTTTGAGCTTTGTATCAGAAGTTCAAACCATTTGAAGCCAATTCAAGTGAATAGAGCAAGTGATCACTTGCTCTATGATAGATAGGAAGAGTTCTTTAATTAATAGAGGAAGAGGGAAGAATTTCAAGGGATGTGATTGATAGAGGAAGAGAGAAGAATTTCAAGGATCTTGATTGATAGGAGGAAGGTTTTCAGGATCAATAGGAAGTGATGGAAGAGACATTATACTTCATACAATTATGAAAAGATTTGTACTTTGTAAATATCTTGAGTTAAACAAATTTCTTGAAATTTATAGGGCTTTGATGCATAGTGTTTTGTTTGGATTGAACAAAGGATTGAGAAGAAATAGAATCAAATTAGTAGTTGTAGCCAAACAAACTCAATGTCTATTCAACAAGAATTATGGTCTTTTGGTAGGTGGAAATTAAACTCCACAAAAGTGCCAAGAGAGGATTGTAGGAAGAGAAAGGGAGTTTCTTTTTTGAAGTCAATAGTCAAGAGGTCTAGAAGTCATTAATCATCAAATTAATATTGAGAATCAAAGTAAGATTGATAATTATTTTGGATATTTTAGGCAAGAATCTAATAGAAGATATCTAAGTGATAAGATTTGGTGTTCACAAGTTGTAGGTACTTGAATTTTTTCTTTCCATGAAGTGGATCTTTCTTAACTTAGAGCTTAGTTTTTGGAAAGTACATTTTCTAGTAATATAAGCTTTGTTCACATACATTTTGGTGGGACTCTTATCACAAGGCAAGATAATTTCCCTACCACAAATCTCACCACCATATTCATTTGAAGTTCTACTTTATGCAAGGCTTTGTGATGATAGATTGCATGTGGGAAGTAGGAGCACCAAGAGGGTTGCAATAAGGGCCAAGGGAGATTGTAGGAAGGATGTGGGGAGTAGGAGCACCAAGGAGGTTTGCAAGAAGGTAGGAGCAAGGTAAGAGGTTGCAGGAGAGGTTGCAAGAAGGCAAGGGGTTGCAACAATTTTGGAGTGCCAAGGGAGATTGAAAGAGAGTTGCATAATTGGTGAGGGTTGCAAGTGGAGTTACAAGAAGATAAGGGGTTTACAAGGAGGTTGCAAGAAGAAAGGGGTTGCAAGGAGATCGCAAGAAGGGTAGGGGTTGTAGGATTTTAGGAGCACCAAGGGAGATTGCTAGGGGGTTGAAGGAAGGTAAGGGATTGCAAGGGGTTATTAGAAGGATATGTTTTATTACTTAAATGTTGGAAATCAAAAGTATATTCATTAGAATGATAAAATACCATTATTAAGTCTCCAATTAAAGCCTTTGATAAACATCAAATGAAATCAACTATAATATACAAAA
Organism: Lunularia cruciata; assembly: GCA_948567375.1. Classification (NCBI taxonomy): domain Eukaryota; kingdom Viridiplantae; phylum Streptophyta; class Marchantiopsida; order Lunulariales; family Lunulariaceae; genus Lunularia; species Lunularia cruciata. The sequence goes on from OX419760.1 coordinate 11,544,034, forward strand.
TAAAATTTGAAGTTGCATAGAAACATCATTTTCCTCCTTGCATTGCTAAAGTAAATAAACATGAAGTAATTCTAATTGCTGCAGAAAATTTGCAAGAAGGGTAGGAGTTGCAATGGGTGTTGCATGAGTATAGGATTGCTAAGGGAGATTGTAGGATTGGTGGGATTGCAGGAAGGGTAGGAGTTGCAGGGAGGTTGCAAGAGTGTAAGAGTGCCAAGCAAGGTTGCAAGAATACAAGGGGTTGAAGGTGGAGGTTTGTGCAAAGTTAATGGGTTGTAAGGAAGGGTTGGTAGGAGTTGCAAGGGAGGTTGTAGGAGGGAACAAGCATCAAGGAAGGGTTGCAAGGAGGTTGTAGGAAGGCAAGGTGTTGCATGATTGGTGAGGGTTTGCCTTCCTACAACCTCCTTGCAACCCTCCCTATATGGGTATGTTTTATTAATTAAATGTTGGAAATCAAAAGTATATTCATTAAAATTATAAAACATCATTATTAAGCCTCCAATTAAGAAAAAGAGAGCCAACTAAAGTATAAAAAATTTTATAGCTATATACAAACATAGTTTTCCTCCATGCATTGCTAAAGTAAATAGACAAGAAGTAATTCTATTTTCTCCTTAAAATTTGCAAGAAGGGTAGGACTTTGAAGGGTATATTTACATGAGTATAGGAGCAGTAAGGAAGGTTACAAGATTGGTGAGGGTTGCAAGGGTATGAGTTGCAAGGGTGTTGCTAGAGTGTAAGAGCTCCAAGGAAGGTTGCAAGAAGGCAAGGGGGTTGTAGATTGTAGGAGTTGCATGGGGTTGCAAGAGTGTAAGAGTGCATAGGGAAGTTGCAGGAGGGCAAGGGGTTGCAAGAAGGGCAAAAAGGAGTATTAAAATTGATTCTTCTTCTTATCTTATACTTAAACATTAGAAAGCATATGTAAATAAGATATGAATTTTCACATTTTCTAATTTTGCAACTACAAGAATCTTAAGGAGTGCCAAACATAATAAGCAAGTATGTTAAAACTCCTGTAGGTTATATGACAAATCCTTCTACATACATGCAAAGATTTTAGGTGATATATTTTAATTCTCCATATACATCTTGTAAGGCTTTGATCAATATTTAATTGTGTATTATATGTGTATTGTATTATATGTGAAGTGTTTATGCAATAAATACCATTTGGCATACATTGTCTATCTTACAGAATTATGGGTAACAAAATAGTATAAACTAAGTGTAAATATATGCAAGTCAATACATGATATACATTAAACAAGCTCAATTTTCTACTTATTCCTTGATGTAATATCCATTTTGAGTTACATATTTGCATTGTACATTTGATAGATACTCAAGAAATTTCTACATATAATCATTAATTATATGTGGTAGAGAAAGCAACCTCTATTGTCGGATTACATCTAATTACTACCTTAAACGATGGTTTTGGTTTACTAAGAACAGAGAAGTAATGGGGATCCTCTAACTCAAGTTGGCAGTTTTTTATTGGGTCCTCAAGCAGTCTAAATATAGACTTCTTGTGGTACCTACATTTCTCATTTTTAATGAGTTTTAAGCGGAAGGAAGGCTAAACAAGGAAGAAACAAAAAGAATTGTGTGTTTGGCATAACCCCAAAGTAGACCTTGGGTCAAAGTGAAAAGGACTTGGGTCAAGCAGATAGAAGTATGAAGCCAATGACAGAGGACTTTGTATCGGGATGCACAACCCAATCCAAAGAACTTCTAATAATTTTTCCTTGGTTTTAGCCAATCAAGAAGTACATGGGAAGAGAGTGACTACCACAGGATCAAGATGACCTTGATAGGAAACCACCCACAAAATTGGTGGGTAAAATGGGAATTGACTAAAGAATGACCAATCAGCAAAGGACTATAAAATTAAGATTTTGATGATGTCACGGGGATTGTAAGTTCTTGAGATTGCACCAGGCACCTGGTTGCTTGTGCTTATGCTGGCTTGTTCATCATAGTCTCTACATTGGTTATGTTTTCTAGCTTTGTGACAACAACCTCTCTCGGCATACATTTTGCTATTGTTCTGCGCCTAATATTCTTGAGCTGTCATTTTAGACTATTTCTCACTCTGACCTTCTTAGGTTGGTGCTGGGTTTTGCTGTAACGTCAGGTTTGGCCCAATCACAAATTTAGGGATTTGAGGACTAGTCCATAGGTCATGCAATTGAATCAACTCCAGAATTTTGTTCCATGCCTTGTTTGAATTTTGTAGCCTAGCTGAATACTATGATGTTTATTCCATTCTTATTATTGTTTCTTAATTTTGTACACACACATTCAATAATAAGGAAAATCAATTCCATCTACACTCCAAGTTTCAAATTCATAACTTTTCAGGACAATTAAGCAGATTTGACTGCATAACGTTGCATCTAATCACACTGCCTAGTCAAGCATGTATAGAACACTAAGTCAGCCTGGTCTTAACTCCTATCCCTTACAGTCTTCAACTTCTTGCTTGCAGTCTCCGCGTGATGTCTCCAAGTCTTCACTATTCAGCAGAATTCCTTCGGTTTCTCCCTCTTGACATTCTGAGTCCATACGGTCTCCTCCTTGAGTATTTCTCTCTTCACACTCCAATTCCTGACCTCCCTTGATCTTTTTGTTTCCTCCAAGAAACCACCTTTCTCTCTTGCTTTTGGTGGTCCAAGACCCTCTCTAGTACCCACATTTTTGTTTTTTTTTCATATTTTCAAAGAAGAAGTGTACAAAAGAAGTCGAATTGCGCTTGTATGGCAAAAGAAGGCAAAGACAAGTGTCCTCAGGGTGTAACCCAAGGTAAAGTAACTTTGTGTCAGAAGGTGAAGTACTCAGAATTGCCTTATCAGCATACAACCCAAAGTAAGGAGACTTTGTCTTGGGGTTGCTCAACCCAAGGCGAGGATAATGTAACAAGTTTACTTGGGGGTGAGACATTCAAGAAGGAACCGTTCACAAAAATGGCGGTCATATGCGTGAAGGAAAATTGATAGTGATAGAAGCATGCAGGAGGTGTGATTTCTTGGTAGGAACTCAAAGTGAAGAAAGACGGAGGAGATGTGCCACTATAAAATTTGGGCTAGAGATGAAGCAATGACAAACAGTTTTCCATTGCCGTTAAGAAGTTTCCTATAGGAGATCATGGGAAGAGAAGTGTAGTCAAAGATGTGCTGGTGTGTCGAGAGGAAGTTGAGAGAGTTAATCCGGGAATCAGTAGGAAGAATAGTCCCCAACCCAGAGTGGAAGAGAGAAAGATAGGAGGTGGGAAGAGAACTCCAAATTTGTAGTGAGAAATCATGCAATTTGGAAGTTAGATGTGATTGTGAGAATCAAGGTCCTAAGTAGGCTTTGAATCACATTCTTGGCATGGAACTGGAATGTTAGTTTTCCATGTTTCATGACTCAGATCATCAAGAGTAAGTATCTTGATGGCCCTGAAGAAGAAGGGAAGAGAGGAAATCTGGCTTAGTGGATAGAGTCGGATTGGAGATTAGTTTTTGGGAGAGAAGCAGGCACAGAGGAGGGTGCCACGTTCTTGGGGAAGGAAGGGTAGCCAAAGAAACCCAAGAAGTGAGAGATGCCTTCTCTTTGAAGCACACAAATAATGGCTACAAAGTGGAGAGTTATAAGGATCATGTCAAGAGGGGGATTGTGAGTGCTTTAATGGCACCCTTGAAGCCGGAGAGAATGACTTATGTGATGAAGCACCAAGCGGTGTTCTTCCATAAGATGTTTGCAGGAGAGCCAATTAATTAGGCAAAGTGTTTCCATCAGAAGACTCAACAGATGATGTGGAATTTGCTAGACAAGTCACCGCCACATTACATTGTGCCATTTGCAACCCACTTCTATTTGGAGCTAAACTTGCTCAATGCGGCGGAGAGACACAAGATGGTGTTCCATTTCCACCTCAACTTGCAAAGAGATGTTGATGCAAAGGAGCAGCAGTACATCTTGCAAATCAAGAGTAACGATGAGTACTACGAGCAAACGGAGCAAAGTGTGCAAGTAAAGGTGAGTACTCCAAAGTCAAAGATGAGGAGTTGACAAGGAGAAGAAGAAGAAGTAGAGAAGGTGTGACCCCAAAAATCTAGAAATGTAAACCCGAGGAGAGAACTGGTGGTAATTGCATCGTCAAACAAAGAGTCGGAAGGGGAGGCTGAGTGCAAGTTCAAAGACTCAAAGGAGGAAGAACGAGTTCACGCTTCAAAGTGGGGACACGAGTAGTGCCAATGATGACAGAGTAGAGATGGAGTTGGTAACCAAAGAGGAGGAAGCCAAGATGGAGACGGAGGAGAAAGGTAACTTGAAACTCAAAGACAAAGTTCCAAAGTAGGAGGAAAAAAGAGTTACAATTAAGAGGAGAGTTGTTCCAAACAAAGAGCAAAGCATGAAGCAGGGCCGAGTAAGAAAAGAGAAGTGGAGAGTGGAAGTTCAAGGAGCAACAAATCCATTCCTATAAGGCAATTGCGGTTAAGAGGGCAAGAGTTGGGTGAGGAAGAGAAGAAGAAGGAGATAAGTCCGCAAGCCAAAGTAATTCTAAGTGAAGGAGTAGAATATATGCGAGAGATTGTGTGCCCGTTGTTTGTGAAGTTAGAGCACAAGAAGAAGGAGATGCAATCGGAGTGTCCAAAGGGGAAGACTATATTGCAGGTGTTAGCTCAATAAGAAGAAGAGAACTTATAATTGCAAAAGAGTGTAATCCGAGGTGAGGAGGAAAGGGAAGTACTACAAGTAGATGCCGTAGTACAGAATCAAGTAATTGAGAACTTGAAAAGAGAAGTGGGGAGTAGAGAGAGGATAATAGAGTAGAATGTCATAGTTAGGAAAAGATAGGTAGTTGAGTATGAAATCTTGAAATTCTAGTTTGTTGATTCAAGATAAGAGATTATCCATGCTATGGTGAGAGTAGTAGAGAAGGAGCAAGAGCTTGATAGAGTGATAGAGAGTGTAGAAGAGAAGAAGGAGCTCTGGCAAAGAGAGTTGACAGTGAGATATAGAGAGGAAGAGAGATAAAGAGGGTCACTTTGCAATCTGGAAGAGAAGATTGTGCAGAAGGAGAAGGAGATTGTGAAAGCCGAGTTCAAAGCGGAATTGGCAATGTATAGAGAGGATTGGCTTGCAGATCAAGAATAGGAGAGAAGAATGAGATTGGAGCCATTAAAGGAGATAGTAACAAAGATGAATCCAATGTTGAGTACAGAGGCCTACGTGCAAATTAAAGAGATGAGGCTACACAAGTTGAAGTTGTTGGTGCAAGAGATGAGGAGGAGAAATGCAAAGGACAAAGATTTGAATGCTTTACTTATCAGTCTCAAAACTCATGTAGATAGGAAGATATTAGAAGTGGAAGATAATATCATGTTTAGATTAGACTTAGTGAAATTAGAGATAGATAAACTTTGGAAGGATGTAAAAGCAAATCCCAAAGTAGATGACATAGGAGTGCAGATATCTTTAGAATTACCATCGGAGATATTAGAGAAGAATGGGTTGGAAGATAAGGAGTTAGATAGATTACTTACTAGAGGAATTGTAGATCAAGAAGAAGAAGTAGCAGAATTAATAGAGGAATTAGGAGTTGTGAAACCCAAGGATCGAGTAGTAAGTGAAGTAACTTCAGGATTGGAAGCCGAGGGAGAAGTAGACATCGGATTGGAGTAGAAACAGTTTTGAGATTTGAAGAGGCAAATATGAAGAAGTGCATTGTCATTTTGGATCTGCAAGTTAGAAGAGTTGTTAGGAAACAATATAGGTGTTAGAATTGTTGTTTGCTTCACTATTTAAGAGTGGCATTTGTAGTCTTATGTTGTTCAGTGCTAATTATTTCTGAGAACAGATAAAGCAAAGTGTTGTAAAGTAGTGCTTGTCGTTTGAGCTTGATTCTGAGTTTCAATTTTGTGTCTGTGTTTGTGAGTGTGTGGAGAATTTCAAAGTGCAAATTAATGTGCTATTGGACGTTGGATTCCGTAGCCTTGATCTTCATTTTGTGTGTTTGATCTTGAATGAAGTGCAATCGGAGCAATGCCTTGACATATCTGAGAGGAATTGTAGTGTTGGTAGTATTTTTCATTTGTAAGTGCTATGTAGTGTTGATGTGAAGCAATTTTGATTGAGGAAGTTGTGCCTTCAGTGGAGGAGTAGAACACAATTTTGAGGTAAAGTTGTTTTGCATTGAAGTGCCATTTTTGGGAGAGCCTGAATCATCACAATCAAGATTGTTTGGAAAGATTTGATGGACTTGTGATTAAGGAGTGTGAATTTGTGATGAGACTACAAATTAGTGCTTGTTACTCTCTTTTGGGTGTAGTTCTACCTGAGAGATTAAAGACACAACCAAGAAGAACTAAAGTTGTTACTTTGCTTCATATTTGGACATTTCTAACTCGTATCTCTATGAGAACAAACTTTACTTACCTAATTACCGAAAAAGTGATATTTTCCGGGTTGTCACATGATTTTTGGCGCCATTGTTGGAGATACAAATTTTGGAAGTGAAAGAATACAAATTGAATTTTGAAACTAAATGTCAAAGCAATATGAATGTCTGCATTGAGAGAACAACAGGAAGAGAGAGTTTGAAGACAAATGCTACTACGTGAAGAAGAAGAACACCTGAAGATCCACTCCAATTTTGACAAAACCAAACAAGAGGCATTGGACTTTCAACTTCTTCATGAAGTGCAAGAAGCCTTGCGAGAACTTGACCAAAAGAAATGCAAAGGTGGTTGGCAAGGTTTCTTTGCATCTCCATCTTCTAAGAAGAAGAAAGACTCAAGCAGGCAGACATATTCATTATGACCTAGTACACCAACTTCCCCTAAAGCTATACAGGAACTTCTCATTTACTCATTTACTCATACTACTCATTCCTAAAGAACTTTGTTTGAGAAAAGACAGCACGGACACTAACAGAAGAAGAGTGTCAACGTCTTCTATGCATGATTCCTCGATTGTCTCAAAGGAATTTTGAAGATCACTCTGAAGGTGTTGAACTCGATTCTTCCACTCATGTTGAAGTCAACACACTCAGAGAAGAAATTGTCAAGGAAGATCCTACTGGGAACTTGACTAATTAGAAACCATGGGCTATCAACACGATGTCGATACCAGCCAACTCCTTGGTTCCATCAAGTTCAAACTTACCCTAGCCAATTCCACCCTGTCAAACGATGACTTTGTTGCCTGTCACCCGACTGCATATAAAAAATACAAGGGGATAGAACAAGATGAAGATCCTAATGAATTCATCAAAGAATTTTAAGTCATCTCCTCTGCTAACAAGGAACATGACTTGGTGGATTGACTGCATATTTTCCCAAGTCTACTCCAAAAGAAAGCTCAGAGCTGGTACACCCATGTAACCCAGAAGGGGTTCATACCGGTGGACTGGGCAGACTTGAGAAACAATTTCCTGGAACACTTTCGGGAAGTTGACTACGACACGAGTGTCTTTGTGGCACTCAACGATTTAGACAAAGGTAAGAAGGAGAAGTTGAGAGACTACTCTGAGCGGTTCATGGTGCTCTTCAACCAAGTCCCAAAGCAATCGGGTGTGGTGGGTTACTCCAATGCCCAAGCCATCACCTGGTTCTTTACTAGGGAGGACTCTCACCAGAGATTTGGATCTTTACTAGGGAGAGGAATGTAACTTCCCTAGACAAGGTACTCAAACATGTTGCTTGCTATGAGGCGGCTCACTCTCACTCTGCTGGCAATCAAAGAAACTAGGAGAAGTAAGGCAAGAAGCCCAGAAGGAGAGCTTCTTGCAGTACATCCACTTCTTTATAGGAATCCTCTACGTCTTCAAGCTCTTCTTCAGAATCTGAAGAAGAATCAAATCAAAGAAGAGTGCAAAGAAGTGGGGGAAAGAAACCATTGACACCCCCATCAAAGAGTGTGCATAAGGCGGATACCAACCTTGATGCTCTTATAAAAGATTTTTTGGATTTTAAGATCCAGATGATTGGGGCAAAGGATCAAAAGAAGCCTCCATCATTTGGCAGATCCAATGTAAGGTGCACCGCATGTGGCAAGTCAGGCCATGCAAATATGGAATGCAATACTTGTAATGCATTCCCAGTGCAGCAGATTGATTGGGTTCCGGGATGGAACCAGGAAGAGGAAGAGGAGGCTGTGTACCAACCTCAAGAGTTACAACCTCAGGCTAGCACATTGTATCAAGGTCCAAGGTATGGACCAAGGGAGTATAACCCCAATGCTCCTCCATGAAGACCACCGATGAGCAACCAAAATCAACCTCAAAATGTTGCACCCGGGGCATGTTACAATTGTGGCTCGATGGGACATTGGTCTCCAAACTGTCCAAAGCCAAGAAGGCAAATTAGGTATGTTCCCCTATGTGGAAATTGCAAAGGATTGGGTCATACGGGCAACCAATGCCCTCATCAACCAAACCCAAAGCCGCCTGTAAAGTATGTACAGACCCCGGCTGAGCATGCAGCGCTTCAGGCAAAGGGGTGATACAACTATAAATTGTATAATACTTGAGGAGGAGAGACCTCAAGAAGGAAGCCCGGCCTCGAAAGGAGAATGGCTGGACCTTGAAATCTTGATGGTTGAGACACGCACAATTAAAAAAAAGCATGATCCCAAAGAACTGAGTACGACGTCATCGTCTTCAAGAAAGGCAAAGAGGCTGCACCCAAAGGCAATCCTTTTTGCCAAGGAGGAAAAGATCCTCGCAAAAGCCAAAGCTAAAGCCTTGCAGAAAGAACTCAAGGAAGCAATACTCAAGACCCAAGAACTGAGTTTGGAGGAGGAGACAAAGACGAAGCCTCCATTTTTTCTGGCAAACATCCGATCTGAAATAAGCTCAGTTGGTAGAGTGCCTTGTTTACACTGAGAGAGTCAGCGGTTCAAGTCCATTATTACCCAAGGGTTTTCCTACTCCCTTTAAACTCAATATTAACCTCCGTGGACGCTAGGAGTCTAAACTAATAGGACTGAAGATAGGAAGCATAGACTGAGGGGAATGTATTTTTGGTTACGCGGCATGTACAGCCTCTACGCCACGTTTAGGCGCTCCCGTGCATTGTGGTGCTCCGTGAAGGGGCACCTTGAGGATAAGGTGTAAATGCACCATGCTAGCAGCTTTATCAGGGAATTGCTTATTTTAGTAGGAGGCATTTTGTACAGGGCCCGAGTACTTATTCACCACGGCATGCTGATCCGCGAATAGTTACCTTTAGGTTTAATCCACAACGATAATTAGTTGGACGCTGGACTGGAATTGCAATACTTCCCAGCGAGTTGACGTTTTTAGCCCAAATTTTAATGTCTTCTGTCCTTCTCAGCAGCCACAGTTAAAACAAATAAAGCAAGGATCTGATTCAAGCCAAGGTGGGCCAACCCGAGGAACCTTGGGTCAAGACCACAGGTACCCCTATCACCATCATGAAGCGTCCCAAAGTCAAATTTGAACATGGAGAGACTTCAAACCTAAAGCCAAAGGCAAAGACGGTGAAATTAGGAGGAGTATCCCAATACAATATTGTAGCGTACTTGGCAGCCATAAATGCAAATGTCACATTTAAGCAATTGTGAGAAGACAATAAGTTGTACAAGAGGCAGCTAAATTTGGCCCTCAAGAAAGTAAGGGCAATGTCTAAAAAAGACCTGCCCACCATATATTATATTGAGCAAGAGGATCTGGGATCTCTCGAGGTGGATGCGGAGATTGCAGGGTGCATGATCACATTGATACCCATTGATTTGGGTTCCAATGTGAACATCATGACCAAGGATACTGCAAATCAACTAGGGTATCATATGTTTGAGCCAACACCCAGAGTCTTGAAATTTGCAAACCAAACCAAGAGACGGCCATTGGGTATGCCGTAAAAAATTACCACAATCATTGGAGGGGTGCCCTTCAAGTTGAACTACATTGTATTGAGACCAATGACCAAAATTGGCTACCCATTGTTTATCAGGAGACCCTGGTTGTATAGTGCCCAAGTTGTGGTGGATTGGGACTAGTAGAAGCTACGGTTCAAGGACATTTTGTCGAAAGAACAGAAGTTGGTGATGGTGAGTTGGACAAAGGTTCCCCGTATCGAGAAAACAAGTTCATTAGAAGACAAGGACAAACCCAAAGACTCATCATCTTTGTCCTCAAAAGACTCCAACAACAAAGTCCAAGTCAATTACTTGGAATGCTACGAGGTGGATGTAGAAGATGAAGACCCATATGACCTCACCTCGGGTGAACCTGACTTGGAGGAAGGGGGTTTGATGGCAGCTCAACTTGGATTAAGCCAAGTAAGCCACGTTGAAGGAGTCATCAACCCTGATGACTGTCAAGATGTTGTCTTGACTGAAGGGTAAATTTTGAAAATTTTGAAGACAGTTACTTTAGAGGAGTTGGCAGGATACAATGCCCTATTTATAGAATTCTAGGATGTATTTGCCTGGTTTATCAATCAAATGCCGGGTATTCCACAAGAATTTGGAGAGCACCGGATTGATCTGATTGAAGGCGCAGTTCTAGTTTGGCAGAGACAATACCGCTTGAACCCTAAGTACTTGCTCTTGGTGAAAGATGAAATCGACAACTACTTAGGGGCCGGAAAAATCTTTCTTGTCTTAAGCAATAAGTGGGTCTCCCCCATTGTCATTGTCCTAAAGAAGAAAATGGGGAAGATCCGAGTGTGCCAAGATTTCCGCAAGTTAAATGCAGTCACAAGATCATCATCCCTTGCCTTTTACCAATACAATTTTGGACCAAGTAGCAGGTCACCCTTGTTATAGTTTTCTCAATGGATTTTCAAGATACAATCAAGTATCCATCCAAGAAGAGGACAATGATAAGACCACATTCACGACCAAGTGGGGCACTCTCGCTTACAATCAAATGCCCTATGGGTTGTGTAATGCTCTCGCTACTTTCCATCAGATGATGAATTTGATCTTCAAGGATATCTTGCACAAATTTGTGGAAGTCTTCATTGATGATTTTTGTGTGTTTGGGCAAAGAGATGTACATTTGGATTACCTTTGCCAAACTTTTGAAAGGTGTCATCTTGCCGGTTTGTCATTACACCCAAAGAAAGGCTTCTTTGCAATGAAGGAGGGAATTCTTCTGGGGCATCAAGTATCAAGCCAAGGTATTGAAGTACATGTCAAGAAGGTCAAAGTAATCTTAGCTTTGGAATCCCCAAAGAACATCTAGGAGCTGAGAGCCTTCTTGGGACATGTTGGATACTACAAACACTATGTTTCAAACTATGCGGTGCTCACTGCACCCCTCACAAAGCTTTTGAAGAAATCCAAAGACTAGTTGTGTGAAGCAAATCAAGAAGAAGCTTTCTAGGTATTGAAGAAGAAACTGGTTGAAGCACCAATCATGAGAGCCCCGAATTGGAACGTCCCTTTTCATGTATATGTGGATACTTTGTCCAAGGCAATTGGAGTAGTCTTGAGTCAAAAGGACAACAAGAAGAAAGATTACCCCATCTATTACACCAGCCGACCACTTTCAATTTCAGAAAAGAACTATTCAACAACTGAAAGAGAAGCACTTAGAATGGTGTATGCCTGCAAGAAATTTCACCACTACCTGCTGGGATACGAGTTTGTCTTCTATGTTGACCATTACGCATTGCAACATTTAGTCAAGAAGGCAGATTTGTCCCGGCGAATTGCAAGATGGATCTTGTTGTTATAAGAATTCACATATATTGTACAAGTAAGGAGAGAGCTTTGCATTAGAATGCAGAATTCCTATCCAAGTTAGAAACTCAAGACCAGGAATTGGAAATTGACGATCGTGATGAAAAGTGATATCAATTAACAACAATGCAAAGTATGAGGTATGCAGCTGAATATCATTATCTGCATACTCTCCATTATCATGAAGGGCTAGACCCAAAGCAGAGGACAGTCTTTCTTAGGAAAATGGGGCCGTATCAGCTAAAACACAACATTTTATTCAAGATGGGCAAAGACAAAGTACTTCAGCAATGCTTGGAGTCATACAAAGTTGGAGGCGTAATCGAGTCTTTACACTCCAAAGCATTGGGAGGACACTATGCTCTGAAGAGTACTATAAAGAAGACTCTTTCTTCAGGGTACTAGTGGCCTACAATGTACAAAGACATGCATGCCCATATTCAAAGTTGTGATGCCTATCAGAGAACAAGAAAGCCGACGGCTACTTCCCAATGGCCTTTGAGACCAATTTTACCCTTGGCTCCATTTGAGAAATGGGGAATTGATTTTGTGGGACGAATACAACCGGCAACCCGAGTCACAAGAAAATACAACTTTTTTTTTGCACTGAGTATGCTACCAAGATGGTTGAAGCTGAAGCAACTCACAGAGATGATGCAGAAATAGTGGTGGAATTTTTCTTTCAAAACATCATCTCCCGATACGGATGTCCTCTGGAATTGGTCAGTGATAGAGGGACACATTTCTTGATCTTTGTGATGGAGTCATTAATAAAATATTTTCAGATTAAACATTGGAAGATGACTCCTTATAATCCAAAAGCAAATGGCTTAACGGAAAAGGCAAATGGGTTACTTTGCAAAATTTTGAATAAGGTGATTGTCAATTATGCCTTTGATTGGGATACAAAATTACCAACCACGTTGTGGGCATATCAAACGACAAAAAAGATCACAACCAAGCAAACTCCATACTTCTTGACATACGGCTTGCATCCCATACTAACAGTTGAATTTGAAGTCTAGACATATCGGATTCTTTGCAAAGAACAATTGTCGGAAGAAGAAAGTCAGGAGCTTTGAATCCATCAACTGATGTGGTTAGAAGAGAAAAGAGACAATGCAATGCAAACCACAAAAGAAGTACAAGAATAGAGGAAGGTCAAGCACAATAAGCATATCAAGCCTATGACTATTTGCAAAGGAGATTTGGTTTTGTTATACTACAATTGCCAAATGTTTTTTCTAGGCAAACAACATTTTAGATGGATGAGGCCTTATCAAGTTCTTCATCTTTATGACAATGGGTCCATTCAACTTGCAGACTTGGAAGGGCAACCATTTATGCCACTTGAGTGAATGGGTGAGAGTTTGGAGATATTGGAACATAGACTCGGAAGTCTCTAAGACACCCAAAGTCTATGTTTGCGGGGATGCTCACATTTGAGGGAGGGGGTATGTGGTACCCACATTTTTGTTTTTTTTTGTATTTCCAAAGAAGAAGTGTATAGAAGAAGTCAAATTGCGCTTGTATGGCAGAGGAAGTAAAATTGCATTGTCCTCCGGGTGTAACCCAAGGTAAAGTAACTTTGTATCAAAAGGCAAGATACTTGGAATTTCCCTATTAGCATACAACCTAAAGTAAGGAGACTTTGTCTTGAGGGTGCTCAACCCGAGGCGAGGACAATGTAACAACTTACTTTGGGGTGAGACATTTAAGAAGGAACCATTCACAAAATGGTGTCGTCGGGAAAATAATCTACACATAGTATTGGTGCCATTTGGTGTGAGTTTTCATGTTAGTGAACTCAAGGGTTTATGTTATGGTGAAACTGGTAGTTGCTTGCTGTTCCTATAAGCTCAAGGATTTTCTCTTGTGTTAAAGAAGGGAGGAAATTGAGTAGTGAATTTTTTTTAATGTTACATAAGCTCAGGGTATTTGGCTTGTCACTTAACCGTTGGAGTATTACTATGTTATTGGGAGTCTCAAGAATTTTGGGGAAGAGCAGATGGGCTGGGTAAGGATTTTTCAAGAAGAGGAGAATTTTTGAGAAGAGGAGTGAGCAATGAGAAGTTACAAGAGTTGAGTTCTTCCAGTGTGAATTATCGGAAGATGAAGGGCTGATAGTAGGGTTCTTTTCGGGAAATGACAAAGGAGTTTTTCAAAAGGAGAAGTTTGCAAGAGTTGATTTCTTACAGTGTGAATTATTGGAAGATGAAGGGCTAACAGTAGGGTTTTTTCGGAAAATGACAAAGGAGTTTTTCAAAGGAGAAGTTTGTAGGAGTTGATTTATAGTGTGAATTATTGGAAGATGAAGGGCTGATAGTAGGGTTCTTTTGGGAAATGACAAAGTAGTTTTTTGAAGGAGAAGTTTGCAGGAGTTGAGTTCTTACAGTGTGAATTATCTTAAGATGAAGAGCTGACAATAGGGTTCTTTTGGGAAATGACAAAGGAGTTTTTCAAAGGAGAAGTTTTCAGGAGTTGAGTTCTTACTGTTGTTGTACTTTCTTTTTCTCTCTCTGGGAACACACAAGGTGCCTAGCTGTGGAGACTACAGATCAGAGGCTAGAGGTAAACCCGTAATGACTCGAAAAAACATGCATGTGACCCTTATTGCCAGAACCCTCCTTTCTCATGACTAATATTCTTGCTATTGGGAGAGATAGTACCGGGCAACTTGACTTGTCATCACAACACGCACTCCTGGTCTGCTGGTCATCACTTCCAACATAACCAAGGAGAAATACACAGCAGGTTCTTGGTAAATTTTCCCCAGATTTTTTATTCAAAAATATAATTTATCCTCACAAACACTCTGGCAACCTGAAACTCTCAATCATAGTCACAAGATATGAGACTTGATATCCAATCAAGATGAAAGCTAAAATTGCTCTAGCGAGCTTATGACAGTATTTTCAGCATGATGTTTTGCATCAGATCTCACTCTTCACACATCTAGAACCAACCAAATTTTCCACAATAGCTGGTCTTGTTTTTGTCTAAACTCCTGCAAATTTTGGTAGTCTAATCCAACCCCAATCTTTAGATGTGGATCAATTCCTGAGCTAGGCTAACTTGTGAGCTCTACAGACCCAGGTATACTTGATCCAAGACCCTGATTTCTCTATTTCAAGAATTCACATGAAAATTTTGCACAGAGATGCTAAACCTATCCACCAAAAACTCTGGAAGTTTTCATAAGGAAATTCAAACCACAAACTAACATAAAAAAACCCTAAAACTCAACCTGTACTCCAAGCCTCCTCCCATCTGTACTTCAAATCTCAATAGATTCCTACTTCATGTGGGGATTTTCTATGTCCTTTTGATGGGAAAAACTCTGTGCAGCTCATATGCAAGTAACTATTTTTACATAGCTTTGATTTGAGTGATCTAGAATTCAATGGAAAGCCTGTAAGATAAGCTTTCCAATGATATAAAATACACTTCAGTTAGATTACTACAACTCTCTTGACAATCTCTCAAAGTTGGCCAGGGTTTTTTTTCGACTTCACCCTAATTTCGAAATCTTCTTTTTAGGGTTTGCTCCGGGTTCTTGGCAAATTTTACCCAGATTTTTGATTCAGAAATACAATTGATCCTCATAAACACTCTGGCAACCTGAAACTCTCAATCATAGTCACAAGACATGAGACTTGATATCCAATCAAGATGAAAGGAAAATTTGCTCTACCGAGCTTATGACAGTATTTTCAACATGATGTTTTGCATCAGATCTCACTCTTCACACATCTAGAACCAACCAAATTTTTCAAAATAACTGATTGTGTTTTTTTCTAAACTCCTGCAAGATTTTGTAGCCTAATTCAACTCCAGTCTTCAGATGTGGATCAATTCCTGAGCTGGGCTAACTTGTGAGCTCTACAGACCCAGGTATACTTGATCCAAGACCCTGATTTTTCTATTTGAAGAATTCACATGAAACTTTCCCATAGAGAAGCTAAACCTACCCACCAACAACTCTGGAGATTTTCATGAGGAAATTCGAACTGGAACTTGGGGAGTGACCAAAACTCCAAACCTGATCATTAGCTCTTCTCCAACACCTTACATCCCATAAGCTTCAACTTCAATCAATTAGACCTGATTTGAGATTGACCCAAAACTGGAATTTATTGCACTCAGTAATGTAATAATATTGTCTATTCTCCATTCCCACTAACAGATAGTAAAAAAGTCTCAAGAAACTCCCTCAATTGACTACTTTGTGCTCTTGGGTATGAATTCAACCCCCCTTCACTCAATTGATCATATCCCTCTCATACTCAGCTCAAATTGCATGATTTATGTTTGCAAATTGTATCATATCATCTCTTCTTTCCAAATATGTCCTCCATTCCCCAATTGGCCTCACCAAACTCCCCTGATGTTCGAAAAACTTCCGACTTCCCTCTTGAGACCCAAGTTCTTGCACATTTGTCCTTTACTCTTTTTACTTTTTCACAAATGGACCTCACAACTCCATCTTGAAGGTTATGAGCGAAATTTTAGGTATTCCCCAACTATAGAAGGACATAAATTTTCAAGTCCCAGACATTCTCATAAGTAAGCACCGGAAGGACAATAGGATTTGGGTTTCCCATCACCGACTTTACAAACACCACCCCGAAACGTGCTACCAACCAATCCCGTAAGTCATCACAGTGTAAAATCTGAAGCCTAATGAGAAAAGGATTTAGGAGTGGCAGATTGGGAGCATGGGACATCTCATGCTCAAATGCTTCCTCCGATGCTCTAACACTCACTCTCTGCTATAACTCTCTCCCAACTTCCTTCTCTCCTCGAGACTCTCCAAACTAAAACACACTTGTCTCTCTACTCACGCTCATCTTTATTCATCATAGCCCTCATACATGATAAGATTGTAACCCATGTGGCCAATCACATACATGTACACAAATGGCTCACATGGCAACATCTCATCCGTCGGATCTAGCATGCAACCTAACCCGCTAACGTGGAGATAAACTATGATAAGTCACTTTTTACGGGCTATGCAAATCACAACACGACACCATGTGAATTATCGGGAGATGAAGGGCTGGCAGTAGGGTTCTTTCGAGAAATGACAAAGGAGTTTTTTGAAGGCGAAGTTTGCAGGAGTTGAGTTCTTACAGAGTGAATCATCAGAAGATGAAGGGCTGACAATAGGGTTCTTTTGGGAAATGGCAAAGGAGTTTTTCAAAGGAGAAGTTTGCAGAAGTTGAGTTCTTACAATGTGACTTATCGGAAGATGAAGGGCTCACAATAGGGTTCTTTTGGGAAATAACAAAGGATTTTTTCGACGGAGAAGTTTGCAGGAGTTGAGTTCTTACACTGTGAATTATCGGAAGGAGTTGATTTGACAATGAGAAGTTTTGGGAGTTGAGAAAAATGTCTTCCTGGAGTTCACAGTGAGAAGTTTCGGGAATTCAGTAGGGCTGGCAAGAAACTCTTCAGGAATTGACATGGGTTTCAAGAATGAGGATTGCCTCTTCTAGGAGTTGATTTGAGAGTGAGAAGTTTTTGGGAGTTGATAGAAATGTCTTCCAAGAGTTGGCAGTGAGAAGTTTTGGGAGTTGAGAAAAATGTCTTCCAATAGTTCACAGTGAGAAGTTTCAGGAATTCAATAGGGCTGGCAGGAAGCTCTTCATGAATTGACATGGGTTTCAAGAATAAGGAATGCTTCTTCCAAGAGTTGATTTCACAATGAGAGGTTTTTGGGAGTTGATAGAAATGTCTTCCAAGAGTTGGCAGTAAGAACTTTTGGGAGTTGAGAAAAATCTATTCCGGGAGTTCACAGTGAGAAGTTTCAGGAATTCAGTAGGGCTAGCAGGAAACTCTTCAAGAATTGACATGGGTTTTGAGAATGAGGAATGCCTCTTCCAGGAGTTGATTTGACAATGAGAAGTTTCAGGAGTTGAGAGAAATGTCTTCCAAGAGTTGGCAGTGAGAAGTTTTCGGGAATTGAGAAAAATGTCTTTGAGGAGTTCATAGTGAGAAGTTTCAGGAATTCAGTAGGGCTGGCAGGAAGCTCTTCAGGAATTGACATGGGGTTTTGAGAATGAGGAATGCCTCTTCTAGGAGTTGATTTGACGGTGTCGAGGAAATTGTTTGGCCTCGAGAGTGCACCGAGCACCTGGCTGCTTGTGCTTAGTTGCCGTTATTGTAGTTGATTTAGAGTTTCTTGTAGACTATCATTCTCTTCCTATTCCTGGTGTGTTGGAAATCTCAACTCTGTAAAATTTTAGGTTTTCCTTTGTTTCTTGATGTTGGGCTTCTCGAGGGTTTGAGTTTGTCTTTGGCCTTTGCAGAACTGGCTAGTTCATGCAGGTTCTGCCATGGTTTCGGACCCAACGGTCCCTAGGAATGGCTGGGAATTTCACAAACAACAAATAGTATTCTATTCGGCTCAACCCGGCACCCAGACTACTGAACCAAACCATTCATATAGACAGATGAGAGCTCCTAAAATGGAACTTCCTCGATGCTAGTCACAGATCAAACACACCATTTTTTCAGGATTTGTCATTCATAAAATTTCAGCTGCAAGGTTCACAATTTTGGAAAAGCCAACCAACTCCAGTTCATGCAGTGTCTGCACTAAATTATGACAAAATATCATTTCAGCTGGCGCCTTCACACGCACTATGTCCAATAACAATAAAGACGACTCACCCTCCGGACTTCTTCCTTCACCTCCCAGCAGCACTCCCATCAATGCTTTCTCCTCCAAACACCCTCTGTCTCTCTCGAAAGTTCATGCAAAATTCTCTCTTGAAACTCCTCTGCACTTTCCCGAAAATGGCAGCCCTTCTCACCTTTTGATAATTCTCAGTACTTCCCTATTGTCTTCTCTCAAAGTCCTTTGCAACTTTCTCTCTTGAAACTCCTCTCCTCATTTCCCAAAATTGGCAGCCCTTCTCACCTTTCGATAATTCTCAATACTTCCCTACTGTCTTCTCTCAAAATCCTTTGCAATTTCCCGAAACTGGCAGCTCTTCTCACTTTTGATAATTCTCTATCACTTCCCTACTATCTTCTCTCAAAATCCTCTGCACTTTCCCGAAACTCTCCTGTCTTCTCTTGAAATCTTCTGCAACTTTCTCTCTGGAAACTCTTCTCCTCATTTCCCGAAACTGGTAGCTCTTCTCACTTTCAATAATTCTCAATACTTCCCTACTATCTTCTCTTGATTCTTTGCCTTTTCTTGTCTCCACAATCTTTCACTTCTTTCTGTATTTTCTGTTATTCTCCTTCTTCTTTTTTCTGACTCCACGATACTTCACTCCTTCCTGTCTCCACAATCCTTCACTCCCTACTCTCTATACCTTTTTGTTTATCTCCTTGTCATTCCAATTCCGTTTTTCCTTTCTGTATTTTGGATTCCTCAAATCCATAGTCACCTATCTCCCTTCAACCTCTCTTTTCCTTGTTTTTACTCTCTTGATCCTTTCCTTTCTGTCCTTCTTCTCCCGTCGATCCTTACTGCTCTCTGCCAAAATCCCAAAAATCTCTTTTCATTCTTCCTTCACTTTGTCCCTAAAGAGCCTTCCTGACTACTCCTTCACGATCATTCCAAGTTCTTTCGATTCACTTCCTTCCTGACTACTCCTTCACAATCATTCCAAGTCCTTTTGATTCACTTCCTTCCTGCCCACCTTCTGTCCTCTGCCAAAACTCGAAACCTTCTCACCTTATACCATTCAATCCCCTTCCTTACTGTCCTTCTTCCCTCGTCGATCCTTACTGCTCTCTGCCAAAATCCCAAAAATCTCTTCTCATTCTTCCTTCACTCTGTCCCTAACGAGCCTTCCTGACTACTCCTTCACAATCATTCCAAGTCCTTTTGATTCACTTCCTTCCTGCACACCTTCTGTCTTCTGCCAAAATTCGAAACCCTCTCACCTTATACCATTCAATCCCCTTCCTTACTGTCCTTCTTCCCCCCCCCCCCCCCCCCCCCCTCGATCCTTACTGCTCTCTGCCAAAATCCCAAACATCTCTTCTCATTCTTCCTTCACTTTGTCCCTAACGAGCCTTCCTAACTACTCCTTCACAATCATTCCAAGTCCTTTCGATTCACTTCCTTCCTGCCCACCTTCTGTCTTCTGCCAAAACTCAAAACCCTCTCACCTTATACCATTCAATCCTCTTCCTTACTGTCCTTCTCCCCCGTTGATCCTTACTGCTCTCTGCCAAAATCCCAAAAATCTCTTCTCGTTCTTCCTTCACTCTGTCCCTAACGAGCCTTCCTAACTACTCCTTCACGATCATTCCAAGTCTTCCTTCTGTCTTCTGCCAAAACTCAAAACCCTCTCACCTTATACCATTCAATCCCCTTCCTTACTGTCCTTCTTCCCCCCCTCTTCCCCCCCCCCCCCCCCGTCAATCCTTACTGCTCTTTGCCAAAATCCCGAAAATCTCTTCTCATTCTTCCTTCACTCTATCCCTAACGAGCCTTCCTGCAACTTCTCTCAAAAATCCTCTACAAACTTCTCTCTTGAAATCCTCTGACATTTTCTGAAAACCGTCAGCCCTTCCTCACTTTTGATTATTCTCCTTGTCAAGAACTCCTGCCCACTCTTCTCCTGAAACCTCCCATGTCATTTCCCAAAAACTTCCTGTCCAACCTTGTCCACTTCCCTCTCAAAACTCCTCTCTTCATTTCCCAAAAATCGTTGTCTCTCTCGAAAATCCTCTGAAATTTCCTGAAACTGTCCGCCCTCATCTCCCGAAAATCCTTCCTCACTTTCCGAAACCCTCTGTCTTCCCTTCTGAGAATTCCTCTGCACTTTCCCAAAAAACCCTACTATCCTCTCTCGAAATCTTCTGCTCCTTTCTCTCTTGAAACTCCTCTGACATTTTCTGAAACCCGTCAGCTCGTCTCACTTTCAATAATTCTCCTGCGGCAAGGTAGCAAAACCTACACCCAAGACATATTATCCTAAATCCATGTTCCTTACAACAACTAAAAGAGAGAAGAAAATTTATCACACCAAAGCCTCAAGGGTACACGTGGGCTATTTTCCCGACGACAACGGTGAGAAATTTTGGGAGTTGAGAAAAAAAGTCTTCGAGGAGTTCACAGTGAGAAGTTTCAGGAATTCAGTAGGGCTGGCAGGAAGCTCTTCAAGGATTGACATGGGGTTTTGAGAATGAGGAATGCCTCTTCTCGGAGTTGATTTGACAGTGAGAAGTTTTTGGGAGTTGAGAAAAATGTCTTCTAGGAGTTCACAGTGAGAAGTTTCGGGAATTCAGTAGGGCTGGCAGGAAGCTCTTCAGGAATTGACATGGGGTTTCGAGAATGAGGAATGCCTCTTCCAAGAGTTGATTTGACAGTGAGAAGGTTTTGGGAGTTGAGAAAAATGTCTTCCAAGAGTTCACAGTGAGAAGTTTCAGGAATTCAGTAGGGCTGGCAGGAAGCTCTTTAGGAATTGACATGGGGTTTCGAGCATGAGGAATGCCTCTTCCACAAGTTGATTTGACAATGAGAAGTTTCAGGAGTTGATAGAAATGTCTTCCAGGAGTTGGTAGTGAGAAGTTTTCGGGAGTTGAGAAAAACATCTTCCAAGAGTTCACAATGAGAAGTTTTGGGAATTTAGTAGGGCTGGCAGGAAGCTCTTCAGGAATTGACATGGGGTTTCAAGAATGAGGAATGCCTCTTCTAGGAGTTGATTTGACAGTGAGAAGTTTTGGGAGTTGAGAAAAAGTCTTCCAAGAGCTCACAGTGAGAAGTTTTGGGAATTCAGTAGGGCTGGCAAGAAGCTCTTCAGGAATTGACATGGGGTTTTGAGAATGAGGAATGCCTCTTCTAGGAGTTGATTTGACAATGAGAAGTTTTCAAGAGTTGATAGAAATGTCTTACGAAAGTTGGCAGTGAGAAGTTTCGGGAGTTGAGAAAAATGTCTTCCAGGAGTTCATAGTGAGAAGTTTTGGGAATTTAGTAGTGCTGGCAGGAAGCTCTTTAGGAATTGACATGGGGTTTCAAGAATGAAGAATGCCTCTTCTAGGAGTTGATTTGATGGTGAGAAGTTTTTGGGAGTTGAGAAAAATGTCTTCCGGGAGTTCACAATGAGAAGTTTCAAGAATTCAGTAGGGCTGGCAGGAAGTTCTTTAGGAATTGACATGGAGTTTAGAGAAGGAGAAATGCTTCTTCTAGGAGTTGAGTTTACAGTAAGTGTTTGAGGAGAATGACATAACAAAGAGTTTCAGGGAATGCCAAAGAAGGGAGTGAAAGAGAAAGAAGTGACTTGTTTCAAGAAAGGTGTGAGTAGTGTTTCAAGAGAATGACATAACAAAGATTCCGGGTGAATGACAAAAAAGGAAGTGGAACAAGAACCTATCGACCAGAGAACAGACTTGGAGAAGATCTCCGACGAAGGCACAACAGAACGAAGGGCTAAGAATTGTAAGGGTTAGGATGTAGAACTTGCTCAGTTCTCCTCCTTTGTGTACATGCTTCACCGTTGAAGATTTTAGTTGGTCATTGTATTGTTTGAAGCTGCTTGGGTTTCACTCAAAAATTTATAACTGCAAGGCTTGGGATTACGATAAATATATACTTCCTTGATGAATGTGAATTTTTAGTCCGTGAATAGTATAAATGAGAGGACTCCAGTCTCGCAGCTCTCAGTCTTAGTCGAGCCGCATTTCCAAGACCTGTCACTGACCTGATCATGATTATTTGAACCTGGCTATAGGACTGTGATTCGTTAGAGGAATTACATCACAGCCCATTGAACACAACTAAACATGGACAGAACTTTAACATTGGCAATGAAGCTTGAAGAATACAATTGCACTAATGAGGCCAATCCAAGAAGCCATTAACCATGAGCCTACATTTAGAAAGATCGGTAGCAAGCTGCTCTAGCAAGAAGGACTGCCAGCTGGGTGAATAGAGAGAGCGTCTGATTACAAAAGGTTTTGAACAGTTGACAAGCCTAGCAGTCTGAGCGCAACCATGTGCCTGGTGCACTCCCAAGACCAACCAATCCCCGTGACAATGGCGGTCATAAGCGTGAAGGACAATTGATAGTGATAGGAGCATGCATGAGGTGTGATTTCTCGGTAGGAACTCAAAGTGAAGAAAGACGGAGGAGACGCACCACTATAAAATTTGGGCTAGAGACAAAGCAATGACAAGCAATTTTCCATTGCCGTTAAGAAGTCATCTTGCAAGAGATCATGGGAAGAGAAGTGTAGTCAAAGATGTGTTGGTGTGTCGAGAGGAAGTTGAGAGAGTTAATCCGAGAATTAGTAGGAAGAATAGTCCCCAACCCAAAGTAGAAGAGAGAAAGATGGGAGGTGGGAAGAAGAACTCCAAATTTGCAGTGAGAAATCATATCATTGGGAGGTTAGATGTGATTGCAAGAATCAAGGTCCTAAGCAGGCTTTGGATCACATTCTTTGCATGGAACTGAAATCTTAGTTTTCCAAGTTTCATGACTGAGATCATCAAGAGTAAGTGTCTTGATGGCCCTGAAGAAGAAGAGAAGAGAGGAATCCGGCTTGATGGATAGAGTCGGATTGGAGATTAGTTTTTGGGAGAGAAGCAAGCGCAGAGGAGGGTGCCACGTTCTTGGAGAAGGGAGAAGTAGCCAAAGAAACCCAAGAAGTGAGAGATGCCTTCTCTTCAAAGCGCATGAAGAATGGCTACAAAATAGAGAGCTACAAGGATCCTATCAAGAGGAGGATTGTGAGTGCTTTAATGGCAATGTTGAAGCCGGAGAGAATGACTTATGTGATGAAGCACCAAGCGGTGTTCTTCCATAAGATGTTTGCAAGAGAGCCGATTAATTGGGTGAAATGTTTCCATCATAAGACTCGATAGATGACATGGAATTTGCAAGACAAGTCACCGCCACATTACTTTGTTTTGTTTGCAGCCCACTTCTATCTAGGGCTGAACTTGCTCAATGCGGCGGAGAGACACAAGATAGTATCCCATTTCCACCCCGACTTGCAAAGAGATATTGATGCAGAGGAGCAACAGTACATCCTGCAAATCAAGAGTAGCGACAAGTACTACAAGCAAACGGGGCAGAGTGTGCAAGTGAAGGTGAGTACTCCAAATTCAAAGAAGAGGAGTCAACAAGGAGAAGAAAAAAAAGTAGAGAAGGTGCAACCTTGGAAAGCTAGAAAGGTGAACTTGAGGAAAGAACTGGTAGTAATTGCGTTGTCAGACAAAGAGTCGGAAAGGGAAGTTGAGTGCAAGTCCGAAGACTCAAAAAAGGAGGAAGAACCCCCAAGTTCACACTTTAGAGTGGGGACACAAGTAGTGCCAGTGATGACAGAGTAGAGATGGAGTTGGTACCCAAAGAGGAGGAAGCCAAGATGGAGACAGAGGAGAAAGGTAACTCAAAACTGGAAGACAAAGTTCCAGAGTAGGAGGAAAAGAGAGTTACAATTCAAAGGAGAGCCTATTCCAAATAAAGGGCTAAGTATGAAGCGGGGTCGAGTAAGAAGAGAAGTGGAGAGTGGAAGTTCAAGGAGTGACAAATCCATTCCTATTAGGCAATTGCGGCTAAGAAGGCAAGAGTCGGGCGAGGAAGAGAAGAAGAAGGAGATAAGTCCGCAAGCCAAAGTAATTTTGAGTGAAGGAGTAGAATATTTGCGGGACATTGTGTGCCCGTTGTTTGTGAAGTTAGAGCACAAGAAGAAGGGGATGTGGTCAGAGTGTTCGGAGGTGAAGACTATATTGCAAGTGTTAGCTCAATTAGAAGAAGAGAACTTGGAATTGAAGAAGAGTGTAATCCAAGGTGAGGAGAAAAGGGAAGTACTACAAGTAGATGCCGTAGTACAGAATGAAGTAATTGAGAACTTGAAAAGAGAAGTGGTGAGTAGAGAGAGGATAATAGAGCAAAATGTCATAGTCAGGGAAAGACAAGAAGCTGAGTATGAAATCTTGAAATAGCAGTTTGTTGATTCAAGATAAGAGATTATCCATGCTATGGTGAGAGAAGCACAGAAGGAGCAAGAGCTTGATAGAGTGATGGAGAGTGTAGAAGAGAAGAAGTAGCTCTAGCAAAGAGAGTTGATAGTGAGATATAGAGAGGAAGAGAGATTAAGAGAGTTACTTTGCAATCTGGAGGAGAAGATTGTGCAGAAGGAGAAGGAGAAGGAGAGTGTGAAAGCCGAGTTCAAAGCGGAATTGGCAATGTATAGAGGGGATTGGCTTGCAAATCAAGAACAGGAGAGAAGAATGAGATTGGAGCCATTAAAGGAGATAGTAATGAAGATGAACGCGATGGTGAGTACAGAGGCTAGCATGCAAATTAAAGAGATGAGGCTACATAAGTTGAAGTTGTTGGTGCAGGAGACGAGGAGGAGGAATGCAAAGGACAAAGATTTGAATGCTTTACTTATCAATCTCAGAACTCGTGTAGATAGGAAGATATTAGAAGTGAAAGATAATATCATGATTAGATTAGACTTAGTGAAATTAGAGATAAATAAAATTTGGAAGGATGTAAAAGTGAAACCCAAAGTAGATGACATAGGAGTGCAGATGCCTTCAGAATTACCAACGGAGATATTAGAGAAGAATGGGTTGGAAGATAAGGAGTTAGATAGATTACTTGCTAGAGGAATTGTAGATCAAGAAGAAGAAGTAGCAGAATTGATAGAGGAATTAGGAGTTGTGAAACCTGAGGATAGAGTAGTAAGTGAAGTTACTTTGGGATTGGAAGCCGAGGGAGAAGTAGACATCAGATCGGAGTAGAAACAGTTTTGAGATTTGAAGAGGCAGATATGAAGAAGTGCATTGTCATTTTGGATCTGTAGGTTAGAAGAGTTGTTAAGAAACAGTATAGTTGTTAGAACTATTGTTTGCTGCACTATTTAAGAGTGGCATTTGTAGTCTTATGTTGTTCAGTGCTCATTATTTCTGAGAATAGATAAAGCCAAGTGTTGTCAAGCAATGCTTGTCGTTTGGCTTGATTTTGAGTATCAATTTTGTGACTGTGTTTGTGAGTGTGTGGAGAATTTCAAAGTGCAAATCAATGTGCTTGTTGGATGTTGGATTCCGTAGTCTTGATCTCCATTCTGTATGCTTAATCCTGAGTGAAGTGCAATTGGAGCAATGCCTTGATAGATTCGAGATGAATTGTAGTGTTGGTAGTATTTTGCATTGTGAGTGCAGTGCAATGTTGATGTGAAGCAATTTTGATCAAGGAGGTTGTGCCTTCAATGGAGGGGTAGAACACAATTCTGAGGCAAACTTGTTTTGCAATGAAGTGCCATTTTTGGGAGAGCTTGAATCATCACAATCAAGATTGTTTGGAAAGATTTGATGGAGTTATGATTAAGGAGTGTGAATTTGTGACAAGATTGTGAATAGGTGCTTTTTACTCTCTTTTGGGTGTAGTTTCTACCTAAGAGATTAAAGACGCAACCAAGAAGAACTGAAGTTGTTACTTTGCTTTGTATTTGGACATTTCTGACTTGTATCTCTACGGGAACAAACTTTACTTACCTGATTACCACAAAAGTGATATTTGCCAAGTTGTCACACCCTCTCTGATTTTTTTTGTTCCTTTCTTCTCTCTTCTCCTTGATGCCCTCTCTGCGCTTCAAATGGTCCAAAACCATTCCCTAATTTTTCTTTCCTTTTGTTGTTGTACTCTGCTTTCAATTCCTCAATCTGCCTTCTCTCATTGTCTGATTTTCTTCTTCTCTTCTTTTGATACTATTCTTGTACTTTCTTGATTTTTTCTCGAACTCTCTCCCTTCTGCACTCTGTACTTCTTGTTTTCTCCCTTGCCTTGCTCTTGATTCTTTTTATAACCTTCCATCTCTTGAAGCTCCTCCAAAATCCCTCTTTCTTCTAGTGAAACATTTCTTCTTCCAAACCTTCTGACACTTCTCGGATCCTTCCTACAAAACCTTTGCCAACCTTCAAACTCCTTCCAAAAAAATCCTCACTGCCAAAAGCTTGTCATCTCAAACATTTCTACTTCAAAACCTTTGTCACTCAAAGCTTCTCTCAAACCTTTTTGGTCTCTCAAAACATCTCTTGCAAGAATCCCTGTCAACTTCAACTCCTTCCCAGAATCCTCAACTGTCCCAAGCTCATCTCCCGAAAAACATTTCCTCTTTCACAATCCCTTTGTCACTTCTGGAAACTCCTCTCCATCTTTACTGATTTTTCCAAAACTTCCTTCCAAGAACCTCTCTACTCGAACTTCCTCTCCACATCTTATTGCTCCCAACATTCCTTGCAAGAATCTCTATCAAATCTTCAACTCCTTCCTGAAATCCTCAACTGTCCCAAGCTTGTCTCTTGAAAACATTTCCTCTTGCACAATCCCTTGGTCACTTCTCAAAACTTCTCTCTAGCTTTACTGAACTTTTGAAACATCTCCTTCCAAATCTCTGTCAAACCTTCAACTCCTTCCTGAAATCCTTAATTGTCCCAAGCTCGTCTCTTGAAAAACATTTCTCCTCAAAACCCTTGTCACTTCAAGCTTCTCTCCACTTGAAGTTCCTCTCAAGGCCCTATTGATCTCTCAAAATTCATTTCCTGCCAACAACCTCTCTGTCAACCTTCAACTTCTTCCCAAAAATTCCTCATGGTTCTCATGCAAACTTTTCTCCTCAAAACCCCTCTGCCACTTCTCGAAACTCCTCTCCAGCCTTACTGATCTTCCTATCCAAAACTCCCTGTCAAGAATCTCTCCACTTGAAGTTCCTCTCAAAACCTTACTGATCTCTTGAAATCATTTCCTGCCAAGAATCTCTGTCAACATCAAACCCTCTCTCACTCAAAGCTTCTCTTGAGCCTTTCTAGTCTCCCAAAACACCTTCTGCATTTCTCTCCACTTGAAGTTCCTCTCAAGGCCCTATTGATCTCTCAAAATTCATTTCCTGCCAAGAACCTCTCTGTCAACCTTCAACTTCTTCCCAAAAATTCCTCATTGTTCTCTTGCAAACATTTCTCCTCAAAACCCCTGTCAATTCAAGAAACTCTTCTCCAGCCCTACTGATCTTCCAAAAATTCCCTGTCAAGAACCTCTCCACTCAAAGTTCCTCTCAAAACCTTACTGATCTCTTGAAATCATTTCCTGCCAAGAACCTCTCTATCAGCCTTCAACTTCTTCTTAAAACCCTCACTGTCTAAACTCGTCTCCTGGAAAAAACATTTCTCCTTCAAAACCCCTCTGCCACTTCTTGAAACTCCTCTCTAGCCCTACTGATCTTCCAAAAACTCCATGTCAAGAACCTCTCCACTCGAAGTTCCGCTCAAAACCTTACTGATCTCTCAAAATCATTTCCTGCCAAGAATCTATGTCAACATCAAACCCTCTCTCACTTGAAGCTTCTCTCCAGCCTTTCTAATCTCCCAAAACACCTCTTGCATTTCTCTCCAATCAAAGTTCCTCTCAAGGTCCTATTGATCTCTCAAAATTCATTTCTTGCCAAGAACCTCTTATCAACCTTCAACTTCTTCTCAAAAATTCCTCATTGTTCTCCTACAAACATTTCTCCTCAAAACCCCTGTCACTTCATGAAACTCCTCTCCAGCCCTACTGATCTTCCAAAACTCCCTTGCTAGAATCTTTGTCAAACCTTCAACTCCTTCTTGACTCTTCTCTATCATCAAAACCCTTCCATGTCTTCCTGTAAGAAAACCACTTTGATCCTTCACACTCTTCCTGTCTCTTCTTTGACTCTTCTCTATCATCAAAACCCTTCCATGTCTTCTTGTAAGAAAACCCCTTTGATCCTTCACACTCTTCATGTCTCTTCTTTGTCATCAAAACCCTTCCATGACTTCCTTTAAGAAAACTCCTTCGATCCTTCATACTCTTCCTGCCTTGCAAGCAAGCCCTTCAAAATCCTCCCTAATTCTTTTTTCTGTCCTGTCTAGCCAGCAAGCCCTTCCAAAATCCTCCGTAAGTCTTTCCTCTGTCCAGCAAGCAAGCCCTTTGAAATCCTCCCTACTTCTTTTTTCTGTCCTATCCAGCAAGCAAGCTCTTCCAAAATCCTCTCTAAGTCTTTCTTCTATCCTGTCCAGCAAGCAAGCCCTTCGAAAATCCTCCCTATGTCCTTTTCTTTGTCCTGTCCAGCAAGCAAGCCCTTTGAAATCCTCTCTAAGTCTTTTTCTTTGTCCTTTCATTAAACAGCCTCTCACCCTTTTCTTCTTCTTTTCTCATTACTCACCATACGTTTTCCCACAAGCTCATTTGATTAAAAGCACCAAATAAAACTTCCAAGACTTTTTGTCTCAAGAAAAAAAAAATGTCCTAACTAAAATACTCTCACATGCCTTATCAGTTCAAATGACACTCAAAGCATATTCTCAAGATTCTAGTACCATAAACAAAGCCACGGTTTGGTGTATCACAAAATTAAGCTCCAAGTGTTGAATAACACAAAAATACTCTTGAGCTAAGGTCTCATAGAAGGAAACTCTAGCTCTCACCAAATGGCACTAACAATAGCCATGAACCTTTTTCACGACAACAACAAGGAAGCGCTATAATGTCTAGACAATATCTTGTTCCTATTCAGAGTCACCCCAAAGGAATGCAAACTGCAAGTACGCAAGAAGAGTGGGTTAGAATCTTGGGTTTGATCTTTCATAAGCAAAGGGTGAAGAAGCACATGATGGTCTTTCAATTCATTGATTAGATGTAGTGGCAAGGATCAAAGTCTAGACCAGACTTTGCATCATATTTTGGCTTGGAACTAGAATTTGAGCTTTCTAGGGTTTACCAGCAATTGCAAAGATGGGCCCAAGCATGAAGAGAAGAGAGGAAATTTGGCTTGATGGACTGAGTCAGATTGGAGATTAGTCCTAGGAAGAGAGGCAGGAGAAGTAGGAGGTATCACCTTCTATCGGAAGTGTGAGTCTTTGGAACAAATTGCCGAGGTGAGGAATTCTTTCAGTAGACCTTGCACCAAGAATGGGTACAAGGTAGATAGCTACAAGGACCTAACACAAAGAGAGTTGTTAGCAAGATGATGGCTATGTTCAAGCTAGAGCAAACCACCTATGTAACAATGCAGCAGGTAGTCTTCTTTCACCATATGTTTGCAAGAGAGGCGGTGGACTGGGAAAAGTGTTTGCACCAACGGGTTGGGTAGATGATTACAAGTTGGAGAATAGATATGCCACTCCACTATTTCATACCCTTTTCATGCCACTTCTACTTTGGACTAAACCTACTTAGCTCAAAGGAGAGAGGACAAATGGTGTCCTATTTTCACCCCAACTTACAAAGAGAAGCAGATGGGGATGAAAAATATTACATCAAGCGGGTTCATGAAGGCAACGATTACTACCTAAAGAGTAGAAAGGAGAGGACAGTGGAAATGGACATCCTCATGCCAAGGAAGAGAAGTAGACCCAAAGGACAAATAATGCCGGTGTAGCCCCAAAAGATACAAAGACTAAATCCAAAGCCGACACCGATAGAAGTCAAAGAATCATCTCTGGAGGAAGAATTGGAAGGAGAAATAGAGTCAAAGGGTGAACCATTGGGAGCAAAAGAACAACAAAGGCCAAAGTTCAGAGGCCAAAGTTCAACATTAAGAGAAAGGATTGTTGGAGAAGAAGAGCGCGAGTTTCATGAGGTGATCAACCACATGGAAAGAGTAGATGAGCCGTGTTTGGAGTTACTAGCAGTCAAGTTGGAAGATGAATGAGTAGGAGAGGGTGCCTTGGTATTTCCAAGAGCACCCTCTCAACGAGATCAAAGAGAAGCACTCAAGTGGTAGTGGCACGACCAAGCAAAGTTGAAGATGAAGACGAGAGCTCAAAGAGCAATACAAAGATTGCATCTTTGGGGTAAGGCACCAGCCAAAGAAGTGCCTAACAAAGACAAAGACCTCAAAGACAAGGAAGGAAGATATGTCAAAGTTGAGTATCTATTAAAGATCATTTGTCCTTTGTTGGAGCTTCTACAACAAAGGAAAGCATAGCTAAAGAGCAATCATCCGAGACTGAGGGATGAGTTGGAGGTAGTAAAGAAATGGAGTGAGGAAACCCCAAAGTTAAGGAGTAAGCTAACCCAAGGAGAGAAGGAAGCCAAAGAACTTTGGGCTGAAGCAATTCTTTGGGAGAAAAGCTTGGATACTTGGCAAGAGAACTTTGTAAAGCGCAATGACGAACTAAAGGAGCATAAAGCATTGGCCAAGAAAATGAAACATGAAGTTTTTGATGCTTGGGTAGAGGTCATACACTCAAAGTCAATTGCAGTAATGATGGAGCAAGAGTTGGAGAGTTTGAAGAAGAGCGCAACAGAGAAGGACTAAGCCTAGCAACAAGAATTGGTAGAACATAATCAAGAAGAAGAATGATTGTGGGAGCTGCTCTAAGGAGTCAAAGGTCAATTTGTCCAATATTTGCAAGAGAAGGAGGCATTGAAGGCTGAATTTGAGGATGAGCTAACTATGTATCAGAATGAATTGGAAGTAGAGAGAAGTATGGAGAAGGTAGTTCTAAATGTAGAGTCGGATGTAGTAGGAGAAGTCATGAAGGAATAGAAAGTAGTACTAAGCATTGAAGCCAAGGTTAAGTTAGAAGAGGCAAGGCTACCGAGTTGAAGTTGTTGGTGCAAGAGACAAGAAGGAGGAAAGCAAAGGATGTAAAATTGAATAATCTGTTAAATTTGTTTAAGAGATAAAGTAGATAGGAAAATGGTAGAGGTAGGAGACAATGTTTGTCTCAGATTAGATTTTGTTAGATCAAATTTGGATAGACTTTGTAGTGAGATGACAATGAATGCTAAGTCCAAAGGTGTAGAAGTAGGAGTGCAAGTGTCTTTGGGTGAGTTACTTGAGACATTAGAGAATAATGGGTTAGCAGATAAAGAAGTAAATAGATTACCCATGTTTGCAATTGTAGTACAAAGTGAAGAGATAGTAAAAGTAGTTGATGGAGTTGTAGTATTAGATAGACCATAAGAAGGGGAAATGATTGAAGGAACATTGAGTTTGGAAACCAAAGTTGAAGTAGATATCAGATTGGAGTAGAAATAGTTTTGAGATATGAAGAGGTAGATATGAAGAAGTGGTTTGTCATTTTGGATTTGCAGGTTGGTAAAGTTGTTGTGGAATGATATTTTTGTTAGTAACTATCAAAGTGCTCAGCCTATTTAAATGAGGCATTTGTAGTGTGTTGTTGTTTAGTATTATATTTTTGGAGTTGAGTAAAGCAAAGTGCTATAACTTAGTGCTTGTTGTTTCAGCTTAATTTTGAGTGTCAATTGTGTGTGTGTGTGTGTGTGTGTGTGTGTGTGTGTGTGTGTGTGTGTGTGTGTGTGTGTGTGTGTGTGTGTGTGTGTGTGTGTGTGTGTGTGTGTGTGTGTGTGTGTGTGTGTGTGTGTGTGTTTGCGAGTTTTGGGAGAATTTCAAAGTGCAATTTATTGAGCTTGTTGGATATTGGATTTCATAACTCTGATTTCATTATATGTGTTTGATCTTGAGAGTGTAGCAATTGAAGCAATGCCTTGATAGATCTGAGAGGAATTGTAGTGTTGGTAATATTCTGCATTGGTGAGCGCAGTATGGAGTTAATGGAAAAAAAATTTGGTTGAGGAAGTTGTGCCTTCAGTAGAGGGGTGGAACAAAAATTTGAGGTGAAGTGGTTTTATAGTGAAGTAGCCTTCTTTGGAAGAATCTGTATCATCACAATCAAGATTGTTTGGAAAGATTTGAAGTATTGTGATCATGGGTGACATTGTATCATGACAAGAATTGTTGATGAGCATTTTTTACTCTCTTTTGGGTGTAATTTCTACCTAAGAGATTAAAGACACAACCAAGAAGAACTTCATTGTTACTATTTGACTTTGTATTTGACCATTTCTGATCAATATCTCTCTTGGAACAAACTTTTACTTATTGATTACTGCAAAAGTGATACTTGCCACGTTGTCACACTTCTATCAATCAGTCAGTCATATACTTAATAAGGTCTTCGGTCAGTCTAGTATAGATTCAAAAAATCATTGTACCAGGCAAGAAGTAGATATAAACAGTCTGCTTAATCTGAACAATCCATTAAACTGTCCTCAGTCAATCTAAGTACATACTTCTATTGAAAGGTATAACCATTGAGAACCTAAAACAAAAGTGATCACTTTTGTTTTGGGTTCTCACTGAATATACCCTTTAACAGAAGTATGTACTTACATCTTCAGTTACATATTTGTGAACTATTCAATTGAATATATGATTAAACATGTCTAGCTATTGAATGTAGCTTGCAAATATGTAACTGAAATGACATTGAGAACTTTTGTTTTGAGTTCTCACTGAATATACCTTTTAATACAAGTAGATACTTAGACTGAATGAGGACAGTTTAATGGATTGTTCAGATTAACCCTAAACTGTTTACATCCCTTCCTTGCCTTGTACAGTGATTTTTGGAGTCTATACTTAGACTTACTGAAGACCGCATTCAATATATGACTGACTGACTCATAGAAGTCTATATTTCGACGGACTGAGGACCGTATAAAAAATGCCAACTTGAGTAAGAGCATCCCCGGTACTTCTCTGTTCTCGGTAAGCCAAAACCATCATTTAAGGTAGTAACTAGATGTGATCCGACAACAAAGATTACTAGTTTTTCAGCCACATATATTGCGATCTCAATGCCATCTTCAGTTACGTATTTGCAAGCTACATTTGATAGCTACTCAAAAAACTTCTATATATAATCAGTAATTATATGTGGCTGAAAAGCCAATCTCTGTTATTGGGGTACGTCTAATTTCTACCACAACTAATGGTTTTGGCTCGCAGGAAACATATAAGTACCGGGGATGCTCTCACTCAAGTTGGCAGTTATTCGTACCTTAAGGCAAAGGAGATAACTTCATAGTATGCTTCCATAACCAGCACGGGTTGGAGAATGGAAGTGATTTTGTATCCTCCACGTTGTGCTTGAACATAGCTCAGTTCATAAACTAGAAATTTTAAGTTATCGATACCATTACATGTAATGGAATTCAATGATAGTCTGTGGAGATTTTAGTATGTATTACTTATTAGGTTTCAGATAAATAATAGGCTTCATGTGTTAGATTAGCTCTTACTTTGACAAAGTAACATGGGAGAAACTCATTGAAAGCATTTAAAAGTTCTAAGAGAAGCACCGAGGATGCTCTAAGAGTATATATCTATCTAGAACTAGCAAGAACTTGGGTTTCACATGACATATTTGTGAGTTATCATGCCAAGGATAATGTAAATGCAACATATGCAAGTACCTTTTTATCACAAATTCTATCCTTTGATATGCATTTACACAAAGTTATGGAAAAGAATAAACACATTAGACCTCCAGTGGGTCCTCTTACTAAAATTTGGATATTCACATGGGGTCTTTGGTACTCTAGACCAATGCAAAATTTCAATCCAAGAACATTTAGATCAAATCTAGAATCTGCTCCATATCTATCATGCACATATACATTGCTACACAACATACATTGTTGTCAACATTATACAATATAGGAACACAAGTCACACATAAATCATAAATGAACTCTAAATTGCTACAATAATCAGTTCACTCTTCTACTCAAATCACACTCAAATCAAATATGTACTTGATCCTTCACTCAACAATTTGCCAACAACAAGGTATTGATTATAGTCAAGCCACACCCACTCTAGCTAAGAGACTCTAGGTAATGCTTGTTGGCCTCTATCCACCATAGGTAGGAACTCAAAGGCTCAACATCAAAGAAGTGAGCTCTTTGGAGCTGCACTTCAAAGGTATACCCCTCTACTTAACCTTGATCTCCAGCCCTAATGGCACCATTGATGGCACATTTGACATTGTGAATGGTGCAAGTGACGATGGGTTCAACCATGTGATCAATAGCCCTAACATAAAATCAGACCGCCAACAAGTAGTCCGTGAGTAACTACCAAATACCTATGAATACCAACACTACCACTCTAGCATCCAAGCAACCTAGCTTTGGTGCTACAAATGTTGTGACAACTATCATGCATATATACATCACTACACAACATACATTGTTGACAACATCATACATTATAGAAGCACAACTCATACATAAGTCATACATGAACTCTAAAGTGTAATAATTGCCCTCCTAGCTGGCGGTTAGGTCCCTCTAACTCTAAATAGCCATCTACTCCAATTATGTGGTATACCCTATGGTGTGCAAAGATCAAGAGGCCAAGTGCTATTGAGCCTCATCAATAGTTGCTTGGATGCAATTTATACCATATAAAAGATGAACTAGCTATAGGTCAAGTACATCTAGGATATAACCACTGTCCTTTGGGAACCACTATGAGGGGAGGAGTCAAACATACCATATGCCATCCTCTCAAACAACTATCACAAAATAACATAGTAGCAACTCCAGTAGAAGAACCACATACCATACACCTCAAGCATGCTCGTACAAGTGCCAAGCTTGGGTCCATAGTACCATCACTATTTGGGAGGTGGCATGGCACACAACTATGCACATGATCCTTCCAAACAACACCATCATGCCCTTTCAACACAAGGACTCTAGATGGCAAAACCTCACACACTCTCAAGATAGTGCAGCCGATGGAAACATCAAGTATCATCGTGCTATCTGCTGTAGATATACATAGTCAGCTAGATGAAATTGACAGATCAAGGGTCTATAAACTCCTCCTTGAATGGTAGCATAGTGTAAGCTATCTTTAGGTTGAGCAATCGCCAAGATCTCAAGAGCCATCAGCATCACTCCCTGAAAGATCTTTGCATGTTGAGAACATGCGCTCATCCATACATCTGGATCATCCAAGTCCAAAACTATAGTAGCATCTTGACAAATGGTTGCATGTAAATTTGGATTTCATCCATAGATTAGAAAGTAAGGAGAGCAGGATGCTAAGGAGGCTTGCCGGCTGAACCGATAGCCCATGGCCAACCAAGGTAACTGGAGATCCCAATCTCCAAAGTGGCCTCTCTGCAAACCATACTTCCGCAATCCTCTCTTCATTTTCTAAACCACTCTTTGCTAAGCCATGTACCTTAGGGTGATCTCAAGAGGTAGTATGATGATCAATCAAAGCCTTGTCACACAAGACTTGAAACTCCCCTAAGAAGTTTGTACCCTGATCAGTCAAAACCTCAGCTAGTGCACCAAAATGACTAAGAACCCAATCCAAGAATGAGTAAGTTGTCCCTTTATTGGACTTATCAAGAAGTTCCACCAACTCAATCCACTTGGAGAAGTGCTCCACCAAAATGTATCAATGATGTCTCACAATCAGTGGTAAAGGTCCAACAAAGTCCAAACTCCAATGGTAACCCAATCCCATGATAGGTAATGGGTGCAACTATGGCATAGGAGCATTGAATGATGCTCTAACTTGGTCACAAACCACACATATTGCAACAAACTATTGTACATTGGTGTGCATACCGCACCATCAATAATGACTCTAGAGTATGCTATATATACACTTTACTCCAAAATTCCCTAGCTCCCCATGAGCATGATGGACCAACTATAGTCTCTAAGATGGAAGTGGTACTACTCGCACTCTACCATCCTCTTATACACAAAGAAGGTGTTTGCATTCCAATCTGAACCACCTAGCTTGTTGAAGAACACAGTCTCTCTCCTTGGCCCCAATTGTACCACCCACAACACTAGTGCAAAGATAGTCCATCACTAACACATCATCATGAATGTCTTGCTAAATTGTACCACTATCTCCACTCTCTGGATCTCTGACCTCAATAACTCCTCTTGTATGCACTAAACAAGATACCACCAAAGCCTCAAAAAATAAATAGAGAAAGGCATATGCATGCTAACCTAACACCATCTCCTCATGTGTCTCACCATGCCAACATGCTCTGGTCTGATCTTGCTGGCTAGGAAATAGGTTTCTACTCCACCCATCTGCATCACGGTTCACCACTCTAGGTCTATGAATAACCATGAAATCATACTCTTGTAGAATCAAAGCCCATCATGCAAGCTTCCTTGAAAGCTTGTTGGACTCTATCAACCACTTCAGTTGTTGATGAGCAGTCAAGAGAGTCAAGAGATTACCAACTAGGTAACATCGGAAATGTGCTACTACCCAATTGCCACCAAGCACTCTCCCTATATGAACTATACTCTACCTCTGTTGGTTGATTGGAGCAACTAGCATAGGCCACCACAAACTCCTTCCCCTCATCATCATGTTGGGTAGGCACTACTCCAAGCCCCAACATACTCCAATCAGTGTGAACCTAAAATGGTCGTCCTCTAATTGGTCTCCTCAAAATAGGAGTAGATGTCAACATCTCCTTGAGCTCTACAAAAGCTCTCTCCTACTCATCTCCCCAACACCACTCATGTGTAAGCTTAGTCAGCTTTGTCAAGGCCTTGGCAATGGCACTAAATCCTCTAATATAGTAGCAATAGAAGTTTGTCAACCTAAAGAATGATCGCAATCTACTCTTATCCATAGCTAAGGAATATGCTCAATAGCCTCTACCTTGGTCTACTGAACACCAAGTCCTCTAGGGTAGATAGTATGACCCAAATACTCAACCTGCTTGTGAAAGAACCTACACTTCCCAGGATGTAATTTGAGTCCATGAGATCTCAACCTCTCAAACACCTCCAACAACTGTCTCTCATAATGCTCCACAATAGTGCTATAGACCAAAGTGTCATCAATATAGCATAGAGAAAAATCCAATCTAACTAGGATCCTATCCATGACCCTTTGAAACTCAACAATAACATTTTTTAACCCAAATGATAAGAACCTCCATTGATAAGCACATCCTTGCCGTGAAGATCAATAGCCCAAAATGCTTTCTTGGACTTATCTTCCTCCCTAATTGGCAACTAATGATATCTTGCTCAAAAATCCAAAGTATTGAAGACCTTTGCATATCCAATCGGATCAAAGATCTCCAATGTAGGCATGGCACGCCAATCAGCCCTAGTCTATTGATTGATAAGACAATAATCTCCACACATCCACTTATTTGTGTAGTTGCCATGCATATCCTTCTTGGTTGGCATCACTATAGCTGATGCATACTCTCCACGTGAAATCTCCACCAAACTAGCCTCAAAAAGGTCACTACTCCGGCTTTGAATCAATGGTTGCTCCATGTTATTGTATCTATAGGGACGTCAAAAAACTAGTGTATCACTAGTAAGCTCAATCCAAATACCAAGTCCCTTTAGAGCACCCAAATCCTTCATACTAAAGGCAAAAAAACTTGTGTAGCTCCTCAAGAACCTCCAAACTCTCCGTCTTTCCTCTCTTGTAAGCTTGGGTCCAAGATCTTGCTCCCAAGTATCTTTTGTAGCTCTCAAAGGAGTGGAAGACGCACTGACTGGATGCTACACTGGACCCTTGGGAGCAGTAGTGTCATGCTCCTAACCCCTAGAGATCCCAACCTCAATGTGAAAAACTCCCTCCGATCTGGTTGCGAGCTTCATACATCCTCTAGTTGCATCCCAAGTAGACCAAGGGTGTAATTCAAGTAGCCCACGCTCACCTGGATGGACTCCAAGTAGACCACTCTCCCTAGTAGCCACTTGTTGCATCCCAAAAATACCATGCCCTCAGTCCATTGCCCCAGCATGTGCTTGAATCGTCTTGATAGGCACAAAGCTCACAAGTGTTTGAGTGGTGATGCCTATCAAGCGCATCCTACGCTGCTCTGCCAAACCAAGGCTCACAATCTAGGTCAAACAGTTCAGGTCCATAGCCTAACCTAACACTGATGCTTGGATGCCTCTGACACTACTGGAACAATGATAATACAAGTGCAGAAACCCATCACTTGCTCTCTTTCATTGGTGTTGGGCTCCACCAACTGCTATAATTGTGAGTCCCAAACCAGTCCAAGGCCTCCCTCTTGAAAAGTATGGGAGCTTGGGAAACTCAT
Source organism: Lunularia cruciata (assembly GCA_948567375.1). Lineage (NCBI taxonomy): Eukaryota > Viridiplantae > Streptophyta > Marchantiopsida > Lunulariales > Lunulariaceae > Lunularia > Lunularia cruciata. The sequence continues at coordinate 11,582,630 of OX419760.1, forward strand.
AAGTGTAGTGAAAGCGGCTCTAAGCTGTCCAACTAGGTTCACCATTGCCATAGGTGACCTATCAGCCACTACCACCGTCTAAGATTGACACCCAACATCCAAGATGTCATCAATAATGATGTGGTCTAGTCGTTGAATCTTGTCATAAGCGCATTGTAGAACCCTTTTGGGTAAGAGGTTTGTCCACCAAAGACAAAGATGATAAGCCCGTGATCCCACTTTGGTTGCATCTAACAACACAGTAGGTCCCATCCAAGAATGGACTTGATGTGTACTTGCCACCATCCGGGTGCAACAATCACCCATCAAAGGAACGTTCTCCAAAAGGTAAGTTGAAGAAACGGATTGATGAACTTGGAGATGTCATAGTTTCTATAACATCTCCCAAAACACACCAGAACACGGATCTTGAAGACCCAAATATCGACTAGCACGTGTATGTCCTTGACATAGCCATCCAAAAATCACCAAATGAATAGGCCCATGTCTCTCTAGATCATGCGCTCCTAGCAAGAAAATGTTTGCTTGTAGGGACTTCTGGTAACTCCTAACTGTTGACATTGGTAATAACCCAAGATATTGATAGGCCAAGTGTGCCACATGATGGAGAGAGACTCACCTAGCAGTTTTATCTCTCACCAGATACAAGTACCTCTATACTTGTATACATGCCTATAGTAATGCAGCTAGTCTAGTGCTAATTCCACCAAACAACTCTAATAGACATACTCCCTCTATTAGATACTGCCAAGCAATGAGTGTGGTATCCAAAGGTGTCAAGGTAATTGACTCTAGAGATCATCCTTACACTAGTTGCCTAGTGGTACAAAGGCTCCACTCCAAGCTTGTTGCACCAACTAATCTATATGTTGTTGCAATGCCTCTTCTCAACTTCACAAAGGAACATCCAAGGTGGATGGAACAAACCCAATTGTACTCCAAATCTGAGTGATTTCCTCTAGTATTGGAGTATCCTCTACATGGGCATTCTCCTCCAATAAATCACCAGGCCAAGTAACAAAACCACTAAAAGTTGAAACTTAAGCCGCCATGGTTCTAGACTATAGTGAGCCAAGACTACCACTAAAGCTATTGGTAGATAACACACTAGTCCCTCACCAGACTACCAACCTAGTCTATTGGAGGCTATCTCCTCCCAATAGTCAATATTGATAACCCATGGGGTATAACATTTCTCTCCCAACTAACACATCATACAACTCAGCCATGGTCGCAATGGATTGAGCTCTCACCACAGAGCTATCAGTTGGATGACCAGAATGAATTTGGACAACAAGCTCTCCAAATGTGATGTACTGTGCAGAACCACCCTAGAGATGTTTGGATCTGAAATGGACACCTTTCCACATCGGTCTTCTATAAACTCCAAACCGACAACTGCAGCCTTCTCCAACATAAGGGGCTCCACACCAAAGTCAAGTAAGATCCTCTATGGTATAAAGACCTTCCCTAAAGGTCCCATCAACCAAAAATTCCCCCTCTGGTTATCCAACATGACAACCTCAAGTGTAAATTGCGCTCGCTCAAAGGCCGGTCTAGTTGGTAACTTCTCCAATCTAACCGCTATTGCCTGCCATAAACCACTGGTCATTGAGCGGATCCCATGCTCCTCAACCAAGTCAACTCCGCTATCAACCACCTTTAATCTAGTAGTAGGAACCACATCATCCCTATTGTCACAAAGTGTGGTAGCCAACCGAAACATTTGAGCTGGGTACTCCCAATATACACATGTCACTGGTTGAAAATAATAGAAAGCGCATAATCAGCTAAGCCAATATCATGCTAGACTCAGTCTATGTAGTATACATCATGAAAAGCTATCATGAAACTCACTAAATTCTCCAAATTTTATGTTGGGGTATGTACTAGATCCCACTTTGTTTCCATCAATCCTATCTTAGGCATTACTCACTCAAATCTCACTTTTTTATCTTGAAATTGTAGCACTTCTTCTCTTATCTGCAATGGTTGTCTTCTCTTCCCAAATGACTCTTGCAAAGTACTAGTCTTGATTTGGTGGGAGTCAATTCCTTGTACTTTGGATAAATGGTAACTCTTCCTTTTGACTCATGGACTTCAAAGACTCAAGCAAGATATTTGGTTCATCTCCTTCTACAAAAGGATGTAAATGGTTAAGTCCTTAACTTACACAAAATAAGCACAAGAAGGATAATAAGATCCGATTCCTCCGTGTAAAGCAGAGTGAGGTTCAGCACCTGCTGCAGGAGTGATACAAACCAGCCCAGTGATCATTCCTTGGACAGCGCCAATAATGGACGGCTTGCCAAAGAAGATTATATCCAGGCTAGTCCAAACCAATAAGCTAGCCGCAGCACATATGTGCGTGTTGATAACTGCTAGTGAGGCATCGATGTTGGCCGAATAAGGGTCCCCTCCGTTGAATCCAGCCCATCCCATCCATAATATACCTGCTCCAGCAAGCATCAGGAGTACATTGTTTGGTGGGAAGCGTTCGCGGTCCTTCTTTAGCATGGGGCCTACCTGCAGATACGAACACAGGCGAAGCGAACCTTCGTGAGCTCCTACTATGCAGAGATTTAGTAACCCTTACTCCCACATTTGTCAGTTGTCGTAGATATCTTCACTTGGTAATGAACATGATTGGTCAGAGAACAAGTTGTCCGTGGTCTTTCCGCTCCCAGAAGTTTGTAACTCCCACTAGAAGTTGTGAAGTACTCAAAGCATAAAGGAAAGAGTCCCTTCTCTTTGATTACTGACGATGGATCGCGCTAGTCCGGACCTCCCCTTACACTATAAATGAAAGACCAAAGTGAATTACCATCCAAACACAAAGTGATCATGGTGCAAATTTGAAGCTTGATGAGAAAAGGGTTTGGGAGAGGTAGACGAAGATGGTGAAACATCTCTAAGTCACCTTACAATCAACTGTTGTAGCTACTTCTCTTAGATACCCTAGCTTTTGCGTTCTACTTTCACTCGAAACTTACAAGACTAAACTACACTATTTTCTATGAGCTTCCACAACCTATATTAGAGCCTTAGAAAAAGACAAGTTTGTAATTCATGGAGTGGTCAATCACTCAAATGCATATAGACTTCTCATGGCAATTGATCAACCTTGGTATTTTTGTATAATTTACTACAACGCTCCATAAATAAACAATATTAAGTTATTTTTCACTTGCTAAGCAAATCACAACCCGACACCATACATATTTTTTATTCCACTAGATTCTAAGTGTCTTTTCTCAAGTGATCCAAAAAAGATAGAATACCAAGAGATTAAGAATTTTCACTCTCAGTAAACTTGTTAGTATATGTTACAAGCACAACTACCTACTTCTATAAAAGATATATCACATCTCACACCAAAATTCAAACTGTATGCTGTATTTTTTTTCATGGTATATTCTAACGTGCTGTTAGTAATCACTTCTTATAATCAAATTAACCACCAAAATTCGTCAAATTTTCAAATCAAATCAAATTTCTTCTTTCTTTGTTTGCTTTTAGTTCCTATATAAAAGTTCACTTTATTGATGTTGCTGAATTTTGGTAAATAATAAACTTGAAACTAAGAGGGGATGCAAAATGTGAAAAACAGACCACCAAATTGTTAGTTCCCGAGAATTCTATACTGGGTTTTCGCCCAACTATACTAACCTCTTACTAAATTACTTGAATATGAATTCAGATTCTTTTGCTTAAACTCTATCCTTTATATCCATAATGAACAACACTTATAAAAAAAGCTCAGAGTCGTCGGGTTTGATGATTATCGATGTTAAAGTTGATTTCAATTTGTGAGAGATGCTTCCGGCATCAACTACAGAGAGTCACGACAAAGATTTTGTTTATACCCTAACTTTTTGTCGGAAGTAAATTGTACTCGTAATCCTCTTATCCATGATATTATTGGACCAGGGACTTTTGAGTGTGTGACAAGGGATTTGGCACGTAGACAGACGGCTCTACCGATCTCATGTGGTGGGGTTGGCTTGCTTTCTATGGAGGAGATGGCACCTATAGCATTTTTGGGTAGTTGTGCTCTCTCGGCACCCCTACTTGCCTCTCGTTTTGTGGTTGCTAATAGGCCGGTTTTGGAGACTTATGTGACAGAGGTGGAAGGAGGATCCTTTTCTCTCCAGGTGTTATTGCGGCAGACGAGAGATAGTCTATCCCCACGAGCACGAGAGGGTTTTCCATTGTTTGCTTCACTATCGTCAGATTGGACTAGAGGTCTACAATCTTCCTTGATGGAGCGACAGTGTGAGCATACGCTACATTCTCTCTTAGTTGACTCGTCCATTCCTCAGGCTACTAGAGCACGTCTATGCTCTTGCTCCGGCAAGGGTGCAGGCTCGTGGATCCTAGCTCGACCATGCATTAGGGCTTTCCGACTCGCACCGGCTACTTTCTCTACAGCGATGAGGTTTCGCCTAGGTTTGGTCCACCCATCTGCATCTTCACTACTCACTTGTGAGTGTGGTTCTACACTAGATGCAGCGGCGGTCCACATGACACGGTGTCCTTTTGGAGGACAGAGGATAGCTACACATGATAGCATTAGAGACATAGTGTTTGCTATGGCACGAGAGAGTGGATACTTAGCTTGGAGGGAGCGTTCGTATGCGTTGCAGACGACACGTGTTAGGGCAGACTTATACTTGGTCCGAGATGATCAAGTGACAGTAGCGGATGTCGTGGTCACGGACCCTACGCGGGATACAGTTTCAGAGGGAGTGATTACCCATCCCCCTGGATGGGCGGCGAGTGCAGCAGCAGGTTGCAAGGTCTCCAAGTATAGGGGCATGCAGCGAGGTCACCTCTTTGTTCCTCTAGCCTTGGAGTTATATGGAGCGATGGACACGGCATTTGACACATTTGTCAGGGAGTGCGTGAGAGCTTATCATGTTAGGCGTCGGGGGTACCACTCTCACTCTCATACTTTGTAGCTTACTTTAGACAGCGTGTGTCCATTGCTCTACAGAGTGCAGTGGCTTGTGCAATCCATAGGAGAGCAATCACATTAGACGATGTTTCTTTGGATGCTCCAATTGTATGTAGACTGTACGGGCTTGCATAGCTCGGATATCTTAGGTGTGGTAGGGCAGATTTCTCATTCAGACTCTATTGGGGCTTAGCCCCCTGTTACCTTTTTTGTCTCCCTTGTAAGGTCGCCTTTTTCTTATCCTGTCCTCTTATCATGATCATAATCAAAATCCACGATCCCCGGCTAGTTTCTCATTTTTCATTGTGAGCTTTTTTGTATTCTCGTTTGCTGAAGAATAATCTTTGTCAAGGGAGACTACCGAAAATATGGATGGGCGATGCCGAAATACGTTACCTTTTTTGTCCGTTACCTTTTTTGTCTCTCCCTTGTACGGCTCGATGGGGTCTTCCCATCCTTCATTTTTCCTAAGCGGTCGCCTTTTTCTTATCCTGTCCTCTTATCATGATCATAATCAAAATCCTTGATCCCCGGCTAGTTTCTCATTTTTCATTGTGAGCTTTTTTGTATTCTCGTTTGCTGAAGAATAATCTTTGTCAAGGGGGACTACCGAAAATATGGATGGGCGATGCCGAAATACGAAGTTCGATTGATTCCCATCGATGCACGAATTGGAATGGAATTTCAATTTCATCCAGAACCGCGGGCGGCGCAATCGCAATGTACTCCAAGAACACTTTGTCAATCATATCTGCCAATCATATCTAGTCTGTAAGTTGATGGTTTCAAGGGTTCTTTCGGTGTTTCTGCGCGGTCGCCTTTTGCTCTGTTTCAAGGGTCCAAAAGATACAATTGTGTCTAGGTCTGAGATTCCATCCTAGATATACTTCCCGAGATCAAGAAGATTTCTCTGGACTAATTTAGTTCATGAGTACAATCAGGCTGTTTTATTTGAAGCTTGGTATGATCCTAGTGATGACGGATATTGTATAAACCAAAGCCTGTGCGAAGAATAAGTCCACACTGTACGAATTGTCGTAGCTGAGCTAGTGTATATAATCGACAGTATCAAAGAACGTCACGCCAAGCTAAACTGGTGACGTGCATTGTTCCATCCTGGAGCAAATGCATGTCTGCAAGCAAGCAATCTGGAACATGGATTCTTATGATACAGTGGGATTGCTGACAGTCTGCCTATTGTATCAGCAGAAGTGTTGGATGTGAGAGAGAGCTCAATCTGTTTTGGACCTCAGTTGTGTGTAGGCGTGTTTCTTCCAGAACCAGGCGCTCGACTTCTTTGCGAGATACATTCAGTTCAATCTCTTCGGGGTTCTTTGTTTCTAAATAACTGCGTTCAAGGCCTAATTATGCTCAAATCTGAAGCTGAGATAATTCGCAATTGGTCGCCGACCATGGAGTCTGTGAGCATGAATCAGTCTCTATTGTTAAGTTTTCTGAAGCAGAACTATGAGACTCTTGTGATGAGTCTTGTTGCCTTACTACTCGTCATCATCTTACGGAGAATCTTCAGTCTCAAGCTACGACTTCCTCCTGGACCTACCAAATGGCCTTTGTTGGGGAGTCTTCTTTTACTTGGCAAATTACCTCATCAGGCTATGATGAAGCTGTCCAGGCAATACGGACCAATCATGTTCATGAAACTGGGTTCACTTAACGGGTTGGTGATTTCTTCGCCTGAAATGGCGAGGGAGATTCTGAGGACTCAGGACCAGATATTTTCGTCGCGACCGATCACTTCCGCAGGAGAAATCTTCGCCCATGGTAGTCAGGATATTGCCTTTGCGCCTAATGGACCAGCCTGGCGCCTCCTTCGAAAGGTCTGCATGGTGGAGCTCTTCAGTCCTAAACGAATTGCGCAGTTTCAGGTAATTCTGATTGTGGAGGCTCAGCTCTCCTTGAATGAGCATTTTTAGCTGAACACAGCCACAAACGGAGCTCCGAACGCGGAATATTAAGCTTGAAAACCCGCACTAGATGTAGTGAATACCAGATTTGGATCAAGTCGATCCAGTTGACCAGCTGAGCTGAGCTCATTTTTATTCACAAAAATATTGCTTGGTTCTGCACTGACAGAACGTTCGGCATGAGGAGACTTTGGCTGCTGTGCGTCTCATATTAAAATCTGGCATGGGCAACACTCCTGTTCAAATAGATGAAAAGCTAGCAGAAATGGCTACCAACAACATCACCCGCATGATCTTCAACAAGCGTTTCTTTGGTGACAATATGTCTGACGTTATCGGTTTAGGTGAGACTGCCGAATTTCAAACTTTGGTGCGTGCCTGCTTCAAGGAGGCAGGAGCTCTGATACTTGGAGATTTCATACCTGCCTTAAAGCCTCTGGATGTGGGGGGTTCTATGGGTTCCTTGTGGAGATTAAGAGGGAAGTTTGAGGTGTTTTTCCTGTCTATTATCGAGGAACATCGCCAGAAGATGAAGGCCAGCTCAGATCCGAGCCTAGACGATTTCCTGGACGTGTTGCTATCTTTCCAGGACGAATCTGATGGTAATCAGCTTACCACTACGCAAATAATCGCAGTTCTTCAGGTGTGTAAAACTTCCTCCATATTCTTGATTTGATTCAAGTCCATTGCATCATGATCAGGTTGCGTTGGCTACTGTACATGTCATATGCATGGATCATAGATAAGAAAATAAGCACTCCCTCTGTCAAATAGATAATTGTCGTCTTTCTTACCATAAAACCGTCTTATCCTTACGTTTTCCTATATGTCGTTTTGGGTGATCCATGATGCTCACATCATCACTAGCTTACTTCAAGAGGATGATGCCAGATTTGAGAAGAAATCTAAGTGCAGAAGATAGATCAAAAATAAGTATTTATAGATAATCTTTATGATTCACGAGACACATAATATTGGACGGATGGGGAAGTATTTTATATATTCGACAGTAGTCACTCCTTTTCCTAGAAATGTTGGTGAGAGTGTCGCATACATGAAAAGTCCAATTCGACCGGCAACTAGATCCTGCACATTTCAGACTGAAGCGGCTCCCCGCGTGACACTTGTACTTGTACGTGACAGGATATGATTTTGGCTGGAACCGACACATCTGCAGGTCAGATAACATGGACTTTAAGCGAGTTGATGCGTCACCCAGAAATTCTAAGGAAGGCTCAGGAGGAGTTGGACACTGTGATTGGGCAATACAGGTTGGTGGAAGAATTGGACCTGCCGCAACTCAAATACTTGAAAGCAGTAGTGAAGGAATCCTTCCGTCTCCATCCACCCGGCCCATTGCTGGTTCCGCATGCATCACTTGCTGCCACCAAAGTTGCTGGTTATGATATTCCGGACAAGACAATAGTATATGTGAATGTCTACGCCATTGGTAGAGATCCACAGGTTTGGGAGAATCCATCAGTTTTTAATCCAGAGAGGTTCATGGGCAACAGTGTGGATGTTAAGGGACAAGATTTTGAGCTCTTGCCATTCGGCTCCGGTCGAAGGATCTGCCCAGGAATAAACCTGGGCTTGCTGATGGTAGAGTTCGGTCTGGCGCGCTTGCTTCATACGCTTGACTTCTCTCTTCCTCAAGGCATGAACCCAGCAGATGTGAGCATGGACGAGTTATTCGGATTGACAATACCTCGAGCTCATCCCCTAGAAGTTGTCGTTAGTCCTCGCTTGGCCTGCTGGCCTGAATTGCAAACAGCCAAATAGAGCATCTTCGGGGAATCCACAATGCCTGTTGAAATTTATCTGTTGTTAGATTAACGAATGCATGCGGTGGTCTTCTGAAAGACTTAACGAACGTAAACAGAAAGCGCATATGGCGTCCGCGAAATATGTGGCAACCTTCATATATTGGAGGATACTTGCAAAAACTGACAACATTCAGAAGCTTCTGTCTCTTTGCCACTCCAAAGAGACGGAAGCTCGCATTCAGAAGCTTGATAGTGAGTCAAAAGAAAAACTTACTATAGATGCGCTATGTATGCTACTGAATGCTAGAAAAGATGTAGTGCAAGCTCTGATAGGAAAAGGCACTCTTTGCAGTAACCAACAAGCAATTAAAAAGTCAAAAGAAGCAAATATATATAGACTCGTCTGTTATTTCAAATTGCGACACTCATCTGTCAAATTTTAGACAGATGCCCAGCAGTAAGGTCAACAATTTCACGCTAATAAGATATGAAAACAAGAGGGATCTCATATACATAGTATCATCTATGACAATGTCACAAAAAGCGCAGTTACTAGAACTGGCAATAATGAGTAATAGCAAGGTTATCAAGTCTTTCTTCAACAACTCTTTTGAATACATCGACGGTGAATACTATCATATTCTGTTCTATAGAATGTCAGAGGATAATTACTCATGTGCACTTTCCTCTGAACCTTTTAAAGCATGTACAGAAACAAGAGTAGTAGATGGGGAGGACGAGAAGGAGATAATAAGAAAATTAACGCCAAAGTCTAAGCACTCTGGAGAAGTGATAGAGACGGAGCATAGTATATATGCGATATTCTCAAATGGGGATAAGAGATTCAGAAGACGCAACTTGCTGTCTGAAAACAAAGAAAGATCTGTAAAGGATCTAAAAAGTATTGATAGATGTAGATGTATAGATTCTCATAGCGGTTCTATGATGATCGATATACTATTATACATGCTCACGCACGAAGTTGATTACCCAAATATATTGAACACTGTAAGGAGTGTTTGTCCTGGTCTTTTGGATCGGGAAAATTTGATAATTACTAGAAGCATCAACGATATAACAACTGTTCTTGGCTCAAAGTATGATTCCATATTACAGCTTTCTCAGAATATGAAGCATAAGCTGTATCGATGAATGCTTAGTAAACTAGAAAGGAGCTCGCAGCTATTGTAGTTAGGATACTGACCGAAAGAGATATCTAGATAATCAATTGATAAGTAGTATCAGATCACAATAGGTCTATCAACAGTACCTACTAGCAATGGCTTCAAAGAGGAGAATATTGTATGATATGAATCCGCTAAACATAGTCTTTAAGTCTGCTACAGATACTACTCATCAGTCAGGATCTAGAGGAAAGTCTCCGGCAGTCTCAAGTGGAAAGAGAGGTGATATCGTCTATGAAGCTGAGAATGGAGTAGAGTATCCTCTAATACTTGCTCCAAAAGGGTGCATGTTCTATACATTATACAGGACATACAGGTATACAGGACAGCTCATTTCCTGGCTCAACTAGCGAGCAGAACAAGAGCACATGTATCAGCATAGATGTTGACAGTTCCAAAAAGGATTCTAAGAGAGAAGGACGACCGCGTAGAAAAAATGAAGGATGGGAAGACCCCATCAAGCCGTACAAGGGAGAGATGAAAAAGGTAAAATGGGGTTTCAAGGATTCTAATGAGTACGTATTTTGCTCAAATGTGCATGAAATATATAATCGCTCCGACGAGTACATCATGACACACTCTAAGAATGTCGGCATAAAGTATCGAAAGATACATAGATGACATGTTCAAGCCTCCGTAAAAGAAGTCTATCAATGACAACGAAACAAGAATGAAGATATATGCAAAGATCATTATGAGTAACAAAAGATCCAAGATATGGACAATGTTCTACGATACAGAAAAAGAACAAAACAGATCCTAGATCCCTAGAGGGAGTCCACTGTCGTATATATCCCGCATTACTCTTCGACTCTTTGTACTTCTGGTCAGGAAGTAGAGCATCTCTACAATGCAAGCTTTCAGAAGCTGTTGTTGAGGTTGCAGATAGGGCTATACCCTCACTAGACATGAGTTTGCTGAAGATCAAAGATGAAGATGATGACATTTAAAAAAGTTCTATTTTAGTAAAAAGTTAAAGTCCATTGTATGTAGACTCTCAAACTACCAAAAAAATGCTTTTTGATATGGAGACAATGCGTCTGGACAATGTATGTTGTCTATTAGAACAATTCAAAACTAACGTGTATTTATTCGCATGAAACACAAGTTGATTTTTAAATCCTGTTAGAATGCTGAACTAACTTCAATGCTAACTTCAATGAGTTAAGCATTAGACCTGCTAACTTCAATTCATAGACTTTTGGAATGCTGAACTAACTTCAATGAGTCCACTGCCGGTGAATGGTAAGTCCTCTTGTGAAAAGATAGCGCCTATTACACCCTTTTGAGAGTGTCTTGACGTAAACTTGTGTCCAACGATAGAAAATCTGGACACCATTATCCTCACCCTTATTATTATATTTCCTTCAATGGTCGTGTGTCTAGTCACTCTATCTATTTTACCAGATATAAAGCTCTTTACTACAATCTTCTCTATGCTATGAACCTCTTCTGACAATATGAGCTTAGAAGCAATAGAATCTCCGTCCTTTACTTCTTGCCCCACTAGCACAACACCATCATCATCACGTAAAATATCTTCATCTGGAATATAGACAAGGGTCTTGTTCATGTACTTGTTCTCCACAATCTCAATGACTTCATACCTGATGCTCGAGAACAGGCCCCTGTCTATTGCGGATCTGTTAAACAGCAAAGAGTCGTCCTGGTTGTATCCAGAGTACGACAGTACAGCAATAACCACATTTACTCCATTATACTCTTTGATTGTATCTGATACTATTGTTGTACACACTGGTTTTTGAGCATATGTTAGTACTTTTGAGTCAGAAACCATTCTTTTCATAACTTGAGGAGCAAGAGGTATTGCCTGCTTGCTCATAAATGACTGGATTACTACTCTAGAAGACTGGTCAAAGTTTGCATATGGAGTCATGGACGCAGATAAACCGAACATGAACGATGGATGTATCTCGATATGCGTACGATCACTGTTAACACTCTCCTTCTTAGTTGCAATATAGCACTGCATCTGCTCCGTTGCATGTACCATCTCTATTGTACCATTACTGTGCATAGTGCACGTATTGCCACGCACTGAAGCAAGACTGTCAGCAAGAGGCCTATGATACCTACGTCTAGTCGTTTGCACATGAATCTCTTTATCAGGAGAGTAATTAATGGATACAAATACAGTTGGCAGGCTAGTTCTACGGCTAATATCAAGAAAATTTTAACATATGTATAATTGAAAAAATTCTTGTTAAGTTTATGAGTGATATATGAGTGATTTATGAGTGATATATGATGAGTCAAAACTGGGCGTTCCTATTCGCGATCTACTACCTGTTAGGATATTTTCAGATACACTTTGCACAGATTCTTTTACTCCCTTGCACGCAGCTTTGGCAAGCTCTGATATTGTCCGCTCATTAGACGCTCTCTTGAGATAACTATTACCCCTTTCTACCATTCCTGATATATTTATACGTACGATTTTTTCCTCTGCTTGTCATGAAATCTGCAAGTAGGTTAACATGCTAATTGTCGAAGTCTATTCGACCTTTCAGTACTCTTGAAAGCCCTCTTACTAGAACGTTTCTTGCAGCCTCTATTCCCAGACAACTAAGTGCACCTGTAGCCGAATCTGAAGTGCTGCTTCCTATATCTACAAATCCGAGACTTAGTGTGTCCCCAAGGTTAGATCCTTTCATTCTGGCTTCTGTACTATCAACAATTGCATGTTCTATGCCTCTAATATCACCTCTTTGGCTATGTAAATAAGCATTTCCACATCTTTCCTTGTCACTGCTTGCTGTACCGATATGTCTATTGTACGTTCGAATTCTGGGGATATTAGTGCCTGTACGTTTTTACGTTCATTGATAGACTCGAATATCCTGTCTCTTATCACACTAAGCTTATTCTATATGCATTCATCTTGTTACCATCGACTAACATTCTGAACACAACTCATTCATTATCAGCAGTAGGAATTGTGTAGAGACCGTGCTTCTCTGCCACAGGATACCCCCAGGAGTCTAGATCGTGTTCGATGTAATAAGAAGATATCATATCCGCTATCGAAAGGTATACGAAATGTGATGCATCCACTTCTCTTAATACCTGTATGGTTGACGTGGAGTGCTTGAATGAAGAATTAATAATGACTCTAGTCTAGGTATACCTTCGAGTACTTCTACAGCTGTTGTACCAGCACGGTGAAACGAGCTAAGTGCTATCTGAGTTGTTTGTTGGCCAATCGACTGTGATGCTATATTACCTACAGCTTCACCGGGACATATTTGAGCCTTTAAGTAATCTTGCCATAATAACAGCTTTCTCATCGTCATTGAGTCCATCAAAATAGCAATGAGACTGCCTCATACGCGCCTCTCCTACACGGGACGAGAGAGGGGCATGTACTGCCAGCTTGGTATCAGACATACTTATTATTATACTAGTTTACCATTCTTTAATGTTGTTTTCCACCTAGTCTCACTTCTAAGTGCAAATACTCATTTACATACAACAGATGGCAAGCTTCGATATGACTAAGCTAAGGACTAAGCTAAGGACCCAGCTGGAGGATATTGGTATCCAACTCAGTTGGAGCTTGTGCCGGAATCTTTTAGCAGGTCTGGTACAGGAAATACCAGGACTCAACGACCACATGGACACGATAAATCGCGTAGCCAAGAAACCTTTCAATCGGCAGATCTTTCGATTAATAGAGGATCTACGTCAAGGCCTATTAGGAGTGATGCTGAAACATGTTAGAAGATTCTTCAGAGTGGTGCAAACAAGGGAAGAGAATGCTCTCTTCCGAGAACTGCCAAGTCTGGGTACTGCAAGAGACATATGAACATGATATTAAAGTCAAACCAGGACCAAGGTGGGATTCGACAAAAACAAACAGATACCTTTCGCGAGTTTATCGATGTAAAAAAGCAACAAAGGAAATCATCTGCTAAAACCATGTTGCGACCTATTGAGAATATGTTTTGGCGTATACGTGGATCTGCATACTAAACTCATATTCGAAGAGTTTGAAAACAAGGTAGTGGCTGTTGGTCATTCTATGAAGACGATATTCAGATGCTGTCAAAAGCAGACATAAGACTATGTGATGTCAATGGGTGGGAAAGATATGTTAAAGGAATAAAAAGTTTAATTTATGAGCTTTTTGTTACCAGAATTTATGCTAGTTTTTGTCCTTGGCCCTGCGTTATGAATTTTCCGTCGTTTTATGCATACAGATTTTCTACAATCTCTTTTAAGAACAATCTTTCTAGTGTGAGGTCCAATACTATTTGTCTTCCTTGCTTAGGTAGGTTTGTAGATATATACATTCCAAGTAATTTTGACGCAGATGATAGTGACGCCTTGCCATTTTCTACTCTGATATCTGTGACATCTATACCTTGTCCCTTTCAGATGTTTAGGAGCCACTTGAAAGACTGTGACATCTCTAGGACTGTCAAAGGGATTTGCCCTTTCTTGGTGCTTCTTTACAGTCCTTCCATCAAGGAACTTGTCAAGCGGCTTTATGATAAGGGACTCAAACTCAGAATTGCTGATATTGGCAACACTGCTGTTGGTATGCAGCTTCTTAAGAAGTTCAACTGCTATGAGCATGTTTCTATTCAAAGTTCGAGACACAACATATTTGAACTTCTCCTTATATGAGATTTTCTCTGGAGTATACGCAATTGCATCTGACATATCTAGGTCTTTGACATTTTGTCGTGAATATGCAATCTCTACAGACTTAGATGGTACATGTGCAGTCTTTCGAGTGCACATGGATGTCGATACTACTGTTTTTCGTCTGGTATCCATGGCTATGATATTATTCATATGAAGTGGGCAGAAAATTTAGAAGCTGTTCAAAAATCAGTAAAGTACTATTCACCTTCTCATTACTATAGACTCATACGTAGAGGACAACAGATACGCATCAGATGACATGAATCTGTTCCTGTTTAGTTTGTCTTTTTTTTCCGGCTTAAATCCTATTTTTTCCATTCGTGCAATCATATTATCAACATCTACTAGTCTTTCTGTCTGATCTAGTACAATTGCGCCAGATGAGCTCAGAAAGTAGACATTTGTTATAAATTAAAGTTCAAGTCTACTTTAAGCATTTTAGTTAAAATTTACTTAACTACAATTAAATTAGTTCATTCAATGCTAAAAGTACTCCTCTTCTCATATCTATAATATCTCTCTTAGAATCTAGGAACCATTCAAAATTCTCTTTGTATAGTATTCCTGCAAAGGTATACTTCACCTGCATTACATCCGGACTTCCCAGTACCCTTCCTAAAGACTTCAGGATAGTCCAATGTAGGAAGATGATGAATGTAGTGCAGACTTAAACAGTAGACTTATGTTCATTATGATATACATATACATTCACAGGCATTCAAGATGCTCGATGCTGACGGCAGTGATAGCAGCTGATGCCCACAGCTTTGGACTTTCTGGGGAGTAGTATACTCTACAATGGTTTGATCAGGAAAGTCCGTGTGAACACTGTCAATCTGCTCAGAAGCTCATGGTGCCAAATCATGTAACCATAAGCAAGAAATAGCTGGAGAAGTCTCACTCACATGGCTCAGATGTACCAAAAGTTGATCCTAAGATCCTTTTCAGCTAATGCAAATTCAACAGTCAGAAATTAATATTTGGTCATGTGTCTTGGTTAAATCTCCTCGACTTCTGAGTTTCTTTGTTTCTTTCTTCCTAAATTTAGTGGTGAAATGTTACATTTGCTGGCATGAAGCTTCTGTACAATCAAGGGCTATCGACGATGTAGAGACACAGACACTGCTTCATATCAAGAAGGTATCATGGCACTGTGTATATGATTAAAATATGAACGAGAAGATGAGTAGTTAATACTTTTGTTTGCCAATGAAGTGATCATCAAAATTGCTGGAACCTTTTACAAGTTCCTAATTCTTTACAACCTAGTCATCTGTAACCTTACAGAATTTGGATACCTTGTTCCTCAGAGACGACCAGATAAAAACGGTCTGTCTATCAATTTCTTTGAGCCAGTACCCCTTGGGCCCTTACACAATGTTGAACTCCATTAGAATAATCCATCCATGTATATTACAATTACTAAACTCCTAGAATAGTCTATCAATATATATTGTAGGTTACTGAATATTACTAAAAAGGTTGTACATGACAGAGGGAAGAAAACTTTATCTATCTTCTGAATAATGACAAGCTGTAGATTAAGAATGGCATCAACGTTAACAGTCCAAGCTCATAATATTCAAATTTATCTATTATGTTGCACACTAATATTTGAATATGATGAGACATATCATATTATATATATTTATATATATATATATATATATATATATATATTATCAGCTTGAAAGTGATTCTTTATTAGGAAGGTATCAATTAACTTATCAATTTTTTCCAGAAGAAATTTTTTTAAGTTTAAATTTGAAATTATTTATTTATAAATTATAACATTTTGATTGTAGATTGTAAAGGTTTAACTTTGAGAAATTCAACATCAAGTATAATATGCAAGTTTAAAACACTTGTCAATGGTGCAAATATAGAAACAAGTATCTCTCTTGATCTACATCTCCTACGGTAACTTTCCACTCAATCACATAAAATTCATAGTTCACTTTATTAAAGAAATCTACTCTAGAAAGAGTAGATTTTATTCATCTTAATCCGCTACAAAACCTTCCATCCAATCTCATGGAAGTTTCAGGTAGTCACTAGGACTTCCATTTAAAATTTCAAGTAAACATAAAAGATAAGTAAAAATATATAGTGTCCTGTGTTACAGAACTGTATTCTAGAAAATATTAATATTAATTATCTTAATAAAATATAATATAGAGCTACACTTTTTTCTATCCAACGTTTGAGTGCCTTTGGGCTTATTCTCTCTCTAGATTTTTTACCCAAAAGCACAAGATAATGTATTGACATATTCAGAAAGGAAAAAAATTAACTTGGGCACATACAAAAACTATCCTAAAATGAGCTTTAAGTAAAATGCCTCTAAGGGTCACTCTCACTGCTTTATATATTGAAATCTAACATAAGAACCAAGCACCATCACTCATGGTGATTGATAGTATACGATAAACTCAACTTACACACTAATCAAAAAATACATTTGCAAGTCTTTGTCAAGTATCTTCACTCACAAGTTACTCTTGACTTCACCTAGAAGTCTATACTTAAATTAACCCACAAGTTTTTCATTGACTACTTCACTAGCCAATATTATTAACTAAAGGAAAATTCAAACTAACCAAAGTTACAAATCTCTCCAATTCAAGTCACAATAGCTTTATTATGTAATTATTAAACACTATAACTAGTAACAAAAATACGCTAAATGAGGGTCCTAAAGGGTCCCATGATACTTCAAAAAATGGATATGCCTTACATGATATGAATTAATCATGGGAACAAGTACTCAATATCTTGATCAAATATTCTTGTATCTACTTCTTGAGTATTTACTTGACCTCAAACTCTCTTTATGTTCTTCTTTGAATTGATGCTAGAGCAATGGTTTACCTCAAACTCTCTTCACATTCTCTCTTCAATTGAGGTAATAGTAGTGATTGATTTATATTCATAAATTATGAGAAGCAAAACTCATACCTCCTAAAAACAGATACATGAAACATAAGATGTTATTCTAGGTGAGATGATAACCGTAAACTATAAACCACTACACCAACTTGTGCTATGATGATGAATGGACTAATATATCATAGATTAATTTTTTAAAGGAAAATCTGTTGTGGATAAGTATATATGATTGTCCATCTTGAGCTAACACATAATATTAATGTATTAGCATATTGCTTTTATAATTTTGTATAGTGAAAAACTTCTCCCTTATGTGGTAAAATCTTTGATATATCCAAACCATAAACTCCTCAACTGTGGCATAGTTGGTGATAATGTCACAGGCTCTTTTCTATTGTGTTCAAAGAAGATGGTATAGTAGAATATTTACCATCCATTAAGTAGAAGGGTGTGGATGTATTCATAAAGTTATTGTATAGAAATTAAACAAGGAGCAAGGTATTTTGTAACTCTGGTTCCTCAAGGTAAATATCTGCAATATTTGATGGTTCTTGGCTCTCTTGTGTTCAACTTTGTATTAAAAATCTTGAGCAACATTGTCCAAAATTCTTGGTATGATATCATGTCCTATCATCGTATGTATACTAAGTATTTTGTAGACTTGTGATGATAGAACATGGTATTAATGTAGGTTTTGGCCAATTCCTTATGTATAATAAAAGTGTCTCAATTTCTTATGTACAAGAGTATTTTGAAATTGTGCAATATAACTATTACCAAACTAATTTCTTTTTAGTTCTACAAGCTGACACACTACTACTTTTGTTGGATCAAAGACTTGAAGTTCAGATATTAGAGTTCTCTTGAACTCTAAGAAACAATGAAGACCACAAAACCATGTTATACTTGTTCTAGTTGATAACTCCATCACAAATTGGCTTACATTATATGAGTTGGCTTATAGGATACAGACATAAATAAGATTTTGTGATTAACATCTTGGTAGTAGTAGGATATTGCTCATAATCAAATAGAAAATTCTTCACTGATCTCATTTTTATATTCTCAATAAACTATATGTGGAAAAATAAGCATGATTCTCTTTTTCTCAAAATGCAACATCTTCTATTATTGGTGGTTGAATGTGGGCTTCCAACACTTGATTTAGGGATTGCAGTGCTTGAATTGCAAGGCTATT
Source organism: Lunularia cruciata (assembly GCA_948567375.1). Taxonomy (NCBI): domain Eukaryota; kingdom Viridiplantae; phylum Streptophyta; class Marchantiopsida; order Lunulariales; family Lunulariaceae; genus Lunularia; species Lunularia cruciata. The sequence goes on from OX419760.1 coordinate 11,601,220, forward strand.
CACTATTATATTTACTATTTATATGATTATCATAAAAATAACAATGAAATATTAAAATCAAAATCAAAATCAAAATAACACTCAATCATCAATAAAAAACCACAATACTAAAGGCCTACCTAATGCAAAGATAGTATGTAAGAAAGTTTGACCGAATAGGAACCCTATGAATTGATGAAGAGTTAATGAGGCATGATTTGGATTAAAAATTCTTAATGAAATTTTGAGTTGGTCGTTCAAGAGGACCATAGAATTAACCCATCTGATTTATGCTCTAATATCAATTTACAAGATCAGATTAAATAGAAAATTTAGATATAATGAAGCAGATCTTTTAGTATAGATTTGGAGTTATATATTAATTTAAAAATCATATATTACATAACGAAAAAAGAACCCATTGTAAAAAATGTTTTTCCATGTCTATGTTTGACATGACTAAATTTAACATGGTAAACCAGTTAAGATCGTACTAATTATCAAGTACGCACACTTTAGAGGTAAGCATACAGAAATCTTTGCACACAAGGTTAGTATGATACGAACACTTATGTGCCAACATTTCATGAAGAATAGAAAATTAGAGTACATAGTGAGTGCAAGCAAAGGTATTCTTGAGAGAAAAGCATGAGTTCAGTATGATTTAGCAATAGCTTAAAGATACTAATGCATAGAATATGTATTGTTCAAGTCGCATAGAACTATGACATAGTCCTTGGAGCAACTGTATGAGGTCTGGGATTAACCCCTACTGCTCTATGTTAGCATGAGTCATTCAACACTACAAAATATGATAATAAGGAAGAAGCAAGACCTTTTATAATAAGTTTTCACCAGAAAAACATCCACAAACTTTATTGGTACCTTGGGGGTCGAGATAACTGGATACAAGATCTCCTATCCCAAGTTGCTACTCTTTTGCTCATGAATGCCAAAGGCAAACTTTGCTCTTCTTGCAAGTGGTGCTCGGACTAACAATCGATCAATGAGACGGTAAGGAGGCCATTATTAGCTGCAACTTTCAACTGACATACAATAAAAAGAAAGTGAATAGCTGGGTGTGCCGAATACCATGACAACAGCAGAAGATAACCAACCATTAAAGTGATGAGCCAATCCGCATCGAATGTACAGCAACTAAACGACCAAGATCATGTAACACAGCTTAATGTATGAACTGGCAGAGAAATTCCAGAATAAACTAGCCTAACTTAAATGTGAGGTGATAATACTTTTAGGGCAGCCCTATGGGAAAATGTCGTATCTACAACCTTCTACTGATGCGTTAATTATAAAAAGGTTGATGATAATTTATAATGGAGAAAGCAGAGAGAACCATATATTTATTATTTGTGTATTTTCACATTCTAGGAAGGGTGAATGACTGACCTTTGTATTACCTGTAGATAAGAGTGACGAACATACGTTCTATATATACCCGTAAGGTGGAAAATTTAATTGCAAAACTGAAGAATAAAAAAGGTTGATGATAATTTATAATGGATCTGCAATACAAGTAATGAAAAATGATACTATTCAGTGCTACTGTAAGTCTTAAAATTGTATCTATCGTAAATACAATAACTATTTTAATTCCAGACGAATGAATTCTTCGAAATTCTAGTTTATATATATTGGCATGTTAACCCTACTATTTATAAACTCTAATATTTTAAAAACTGAGTTCAAGTTGCACCTGGAAAAATTGAAACATATTGGTAAGCTCTTAAATGGACAAAAAGTAAATCAACCCACGGTAAATCAAGGAGTACGAAAAATCTCAAGTTCTCATATCACATCCTAACCTCCAAATTAGAGAACTAGTCATAATAACGATAATTGTATCATTGCACTCTTGCCCCGAGTAAATGTGTTTTTGACACTACCATGCACCTCTATAAACGATAGTTGTAAACGAATAACCTTTCTAAAGAAGGCATTTGTTACTAAAGAAAAAAGGCGACCCGGCGTAGAATACCAAAAAGGATGGGAATACCCCGTCAAGGCGTATAAAGAAGAGACATAAAGGGTAAAGTGGGGCTAAGCCCCGACACCATATGGCGCTCGTGGATACTCATAATCTGTCTGGTTGCCCAGTTATCCAGGGGTGCTGTATTACTCTGATTGAATTGTATATTTTTAATATTTGGAGCTTCTTGCTATCTCTTATGCCATACTTATGTTGCGGGCAAAAACCTCATTTGATCTTACTTCCTTTAAAAGTGTACCATACTAAAAAAACTTTTTTAAAATTTTAAAATTTACAATACAACGGATTATTAATTATCGACAACATGTATCTAAAGAACTTCTATTGGGAAGGTGCGACTTTTTATTATGCTCGGACATTATGGTATGTAAATTTAATCTTCTGCATGGTTGTGTCTAGAATCTGCGGTTGTCATCTACTCCATGTTTCTTCTTTTTTCTTTATCCTAAATTAATCCATGGTTCTCTTGAGAGACCAAACGCTCTGTCCATGGATTTTCTTACTTCTCGCTACTTCTGACCATGGATTTTCATATCTCGCATTCTTCATTACTTCGGCTATTCTGGTCTCTCACAAACGTGTCACATATCCGCCCTTCCACACAGGATTCAGAAGTTCCAACGCTGCTCATACGTTCGGAACGGCAGGAGTAGCTTCCTCGCGCCAAAAGTTCCTGAGGTTAACTAACTGTTGTCAGTAACGGGCTGGTCCATTGGCTCAAAACGATGTAGGTTAACTCCGTATTCACCTAAACCCGAAAAGTAACAGTGCGAATGGCCCGTCCTGTACCTGTACAATGGATGCTTCTACAGTCCATGTCCAGGTAACGATGTTCATGATCCCTGAAGTAGCAGGTCTGAACCTCTATACTTGCCTCAGGCTTGACGCAGGCTTGCAGTATTACGACCCACGCACATACACAAGGAGGCTAATTTATTTAGAGTGTACATAGATAACGACGAGGTTCCCTGCAAAAGATAAATTGGACATCCAACCACTCACAAGCTGATGCAACGCCTCATAAAGATGAAAAGGAAATCTGAAATGGTGCAACCGATTATTATTGTCTTCGCTTGCCTCGGGGCTGAGAGAAAAGTACGAACAATCCGAGCCCATAAATAGCGTACACGCTCTGCGATGAAACTAGATCTGCTGCCTATCCGTGACGTGATGAATTATTGGGTGTGGCCAGGAAAAAGTCACTAATTTCTAGAAATAAGGAAGGTAGAAAATCATCTTGGGTCATAACTCCAAAGAAATTTTAGCTTCCCGCTGGCAGACTTCGTATGAAGCGATATTGCTTGGCTGCCACATACATGGGCTGATTGCTGATGAATAGAAGTGTAGCTTGTACCTTCCTCGAGCTGTCGTCACAAACCCGCTGAAATTGATTTGAGTGATGTGACTGAAGTTCCTTACCTTGCTCACATTTGTGAAGACAGCTACAGGTTGCTCAGCCCTCAGTGTTGCAGAAGATGTCAAATTTCTCAAGATCAGGAAATCCGGGGAAGTCCTACTACTATCAAAATCTCTCAGATAACAAGAGAGACGGATGCTGCTGGAGAAATGGGAGGCAGACAATCAGACAACCTGATTGTCATTGAAAGCCTTGATCACCACAGTAGAGTAATACTAAGAAAAAACACAACTTTAGGTAATTCGACTGTTGATACACTAACCAGGAAGCTCTCTTCTGTACTCCCTCAATATTACAGGCACACTTGACGGAGGCACCTGCAGTCGTTGCATTCCGGAAAGAATTTTGTCAACACATATAACTTAGACAGACCATTCATTTCACGTACTTTCTGAAATCGCTTCCCATGCAGAATTCGTGTCAGCAACTGGACCTTAAAATGTTCTGGTTTGCTGCAGTGTTCTAAATTAACATTGCCGAAATTGAAGAGGAAGCACGATAGTTTCCGGCCTACCATGCCAAGTTCCGTAATGACCATCGCGACGTAATCTGAAGGCGTTGCATCATACCTGCGATGAGTTCTCAATCACATTAAACAAAAGGAAAGCCTGAAAAAGCCTATCAATAAAGCTCAGAATCCAGATGATAACAAAGAGGCACTTAAACAGCACTCAGGGTCCCATCTGTCCATTGAAACGGTAGACTTGTGAAGGGAAAAGAACCTCGGCACATGAGACGATAAATGCGGGGCTGACGGGAGGTGACAACTCACGTCAAGTTTAACAATTGTAGATGCTTATCCTCAGGACTCCATCCTTCAAGCTCTTTCAAATCTCGTCTTCCCCAAACTTTCACAAGAGCATCAGGATTGCCTAAAGCCAAGTAGAGAAAGTAAGAAACACCGCCAGATGAACCAAGAAACATGTGAGAGCAACTCAACGCCTACCTGCTATGTTTCTGAAACTGGTCAGTCGAGTAAAAGAACATGAACTTTGCCGCGATATTGTTAGTAGAAATACAGCTCACCTAGCTCATTTGCAGTGATGGAGTCCAGTTGAACTCTTTCATGGAATTTGTAGGTCTCACAGCATATCATCACCGGGACACTAAACGCATGGGCCACCATTGCAACACTCGCTGTCCCGACTCGCGAGTAAACAGTTCCGTTGGACAAAACAGATGCCGCACCAAGAAACACTCGCGTCACCTCTTGCATGATATATGAAACAGCGTTGATATAAGTGTATGTGCAGTCTAGCCCTTCGGAAAGTAACCTCTTAAGCAGTCGCTTTCCCTCTAGCTTTGGCCTTGAGTCAACAACCACAACTCTGAACTTCCTTCCGAGCTCATGTGCTCTGACTAGGATCATTTCCACCACACACGATGATCCATAAGTAAGACATACATCACCATCCCTGATCTTCTGCACCGCATGCTTCACTATCTCCTTGTCGGCATACAGAATCTTTTCTTGCATAAAGCGATCAATTTCCCCAATCAATGATGCTTTTGCCTCCGGTTCTGATAATTCTTCTGAGAGGTTGGCTAGTTTAGTCTTGAGAAACTTGATAGCATTTCCCATACTGATAGCGAGAGGCCTGCAAGTATTGAGAAACGACACATGACTGTTAATTTTCTGAGTGAGGTCCCGAATAAATATCTTCTCCACCGGGGTGCTGTAGTCCTGAATCATTTCTCGAAAGGCCATCAGCATTGCCACACAGCGTGCGTTTCCACCGACCAAGTCTCCGGTCAGGTACTGAAGACCAACCTGGAGGCAACACGAGCAGAGAACGATATGTCCGTGAAGATGGAACATGAAGCCAAATAGCCAAGGACTCGACACAACCAACATCGCTCAATAGTGCTCAAAATCAACAGTATCAAAAAGAACTGTCATTTATAACCATACATGCGTCCAATCAGTACCTTGTAAATAGCTGGATGTGGGTGCATGGCTTCGTCTTGGAAAAACTTAGATTCAAGAGAAGGAAGTTGTGTCCCATGGACAAATTGAGGAAGATGTCTAAAGAGTTCCACCCTGTTTTTGGTCTCAGTTTGCTCCACCAGGGAACGCTTTCTGGCTTTGGCAACTCGCTCAACGTCATCGAACTGCATCCTGGGAGCAGGTACTTCCTTCTTTTTCTCTTTCTCTTGGCATTTCTCCGACAACTTTCCAGTTGAAGAACTTCTAGCGCCACTACTGTCCTTTTTCTGATGACTGGGCTTCACAACCTTGGCCTCCTTTTGACTCCCTCCTTGAACGGCAGCGTCGACTTTGGTTGGTTTGCTGCCCCCTATGGAGCCATCAATGTTTTTTCATGAGAACTTGAGCGACAATACCACGAAGGGTATGATTCACATGTGAAAGTTTGTCACTAATTTGTTCTACGTCTACGGTGCTGATAAAACAGAGCATGGAAAATTCAGTAGTAGGGATCTAGTATTCCAGCAAGGAAACTCTAATGGAAGACTGATAAGGACTGTCCAAGCTCACTATAAGAACATATAATCTTATTCTATTCTCAGAAGGCACTCAAGCGCAAACGACAAATGATACGAGTCAACTATCTGCCTGCAAAATGTAAATTGCACTTATTACAACAGAAATACTGTGAACAAACAAAGATGCTGGACTGATTCATGGGAAATTCTGAACAAGTTCAAAAGTGAAACCAAAGGGGACAGATTTTCTCAATCACTATACCGGATTCTTTAGCTGCTTGCTTAGCAGCCCGCTGAGCTTCTTGTATAGCTCTTCTCTCTGCTCTGGTTGGTTTTCCCTTCACAACCTTGCCCTTGTCGTCCGGACCGGCTGATATTTGAGGACAATTGGATATTCAGTAAGAGGCAGAAGTAAAGTTTTAAACACGTTTATCTTTAGTGTGATTGCAATTGTTTGAGTTCGCTGAAAGCTTTTATATGGTTTTGTTTAGACAGGGTTATATGAACGACGTACGTGTAGGGGACTTAGATTGCTAACACATACGACTAATTCACACAGCTAGAACGAAGAAGAGACGACTTAGATACTCCTGTGTTTCCATTCTCTTTACTAACCTTTTTGACCTTTCTCCTTATCCATCACGGGTACTATGAGGGATGCAGGAGGCCCCACTCCAGCAGCCGGGACCAAATGTCCTTGCGATGCGGCTGGACTCTTCTCAGTAATGATGAGCGGAGGAACGGTCACACTTTCCAGACTAGGAATTTCAGAGCTTTCACTTTGACGTTCAATGAACGTTGTAGAGGACATCAACTGGAGAGAAATCACATGGACATATTAAATAGAGAAGGACGTGATCAAAACCCTAACATGGACACAAACTTGAGTCCCGATTGAAACGTGGACAGCGCTTACAGAGAGACTTACTCACGAATTGGTCCTGAAGCCAATGACTTACACATACAAACACTGACATAGGTTACTAACTCCCAGTCAAGAACAGACTAATTTTGGTTTCAAAAAGAGCTTTAAATAGTGACAGTCAGTACAGCTGATCAGTAGCAAATCTGGGCAAATAATCAAAATTATCCGAGCAACCGTCCATACTCACACTCTCACCATGGCTTCCAGCCTTGCCGGTCGAGGGAGGAGTAGAGCTCCCGAGCACCGAATCCCCTGGGTTGTAGCTCCCAGGATGCATATTACCAACATCCACTGCAGACGGATGCCTCCTGGAGGAAGGCGACGGGACCGGCATTGGAGCAGCTTTCGGTATATCTGAAACCCGCACCGGGGGTATAAGCACTGGCGATGGAGAATTCGCACCTTCTACAGGGAGTGCTAAGTTCACCAAATCCGTATCCCCTGGTGTCACAAATCCAACCTGCCTAACCTTGGGGTCAATCACTGAGCGGCCTCTTCTCTCCATCCCCTCCCCTCCCAGATCAATTTCAGGTTTCCACAACCTTCCGCAATTTTAACCCCCTTCCCGTCTCCTGACAAGAACTCGCGGGCACTCCCTCCACTCTCCCCTAAACCTCGCTCTCCTTCTACCGCACCCCTGATTCCACCATCCTAGCCCAAACCCTCAGACCTGCAGACGATCCATCCAACTCTTCGTAGCGTCAACCCGCTGATACATCTTCCTCTCAGGTTAGCTAGATGACAGGCAATAAAACTTCGTTCGAGAGACAGCGACGATTACGACGCGCGCAGAGAACGATACCGTTTCCTTCTCGTTCTCTCACCCGCTTATTAATATACCTCATTCCCCTTTCTTCTCCTTTGCTCGATGTGCCGGATTCTCTGCATGCGGGGTTGAATTGCTTCATATTGGCCTGTCCCGGAACCCGCTTATGGTCCAGAGAGCGCCGCGTATTTGCATGAACGCACAGTATACGTCGTGTATAAGTCTTCTCTGTGTGGGTGCCGTGTTCAGGACAGTTGGGTACGGTGTGTGCATAGGGACTATATTATGTGAATAAAGAATGAAGCAAAATTTTCGTTTTTTTACTTCAACAATAATTTTTTCTGTGAATTTGATACAAATGCAAACCCTATACCGTAAATAATGAGAGTTAATGATGAGGAATCTCAAATTTATAGTTGGGTGATTTTTCTGAAAGATCTATAGTTAATGCATTTTCAGAACATTTTTAATATATTAAATCATTAAAGCGAGAGTTTGGATAGAATCATACACGGCTTATTATTATATAGACAGATGGTCCTTTTTTTTTTAAGTATGTGTATAATGCTGCAACTATAAAATGTCTCATTTTATGATTTGGATTTAAAAGTCGGCTTTAATATTGTAAGGATATTGTTGAATTAGCACACCCTTGTAAAATGATGCACCTTTGTTAGAATATACTTTAGAGCCATGACCAACAGTTAACATTTTGGATGTTCTTGTATATTGCGTTGGTTAAAGAAGACAACGAACAATAAAACAATGGGGGATTTTATATTTCAAAATCTCTAAATTTATGGGTAAACGCTAGAGATAACATTTTGGATGTTCTTGTATATTGCGTTGGTTAAAGAAGACAACGAACAATAAAACAATGGGGGATTTTATATTCCAAAATCTCTAAATTTATGGGTAAACGCTAGAGATAACATTTTGGATGTTCTTGTATATTGCGTCGGTTAAAGAAGACAACGAACAATAAAACAATGGGGGTTTTATATTCCAAAATTTCTAAATTAATGGGTAGAACGCTAGAGATAACATTTTGGATGTTCTTGTATATTGCGTCGGTTAAAGAAGACAACGAACAATAGAACAATGGGGGGTGTTATATTCCAAAATTTCTAAATTTACGGGTAGGCACTAGAGATCCGTTAAAAATTTTATAAGTACTTGTAAAATTTAAGTTTTGGACAAATAAATACACCCCCAAAATAGGTTTAAGGTGCTGAAAACTCCTTTTCGGGTAGAAAACCCAAACTGGAGTTAACTAGAGCTTCATAGGAAACTATCCGAAAAGGAGTTTTGAGCACCTTTAAAGCCCCATTAAATTGAATTAAACTCAATTTAATGGGGCTTCATAAGAAACTATTTACCTCTTGTTTGATTAGGTTGGATGTTAGAGTTAAATGCTAACTAAATCTATCTTGTAAATTCTACATTGTAATGAAGTGGCACATGCTATGTGTTTTCAAAAATCTTCATTAGCACACTTTTAGTCACATATCCCCTATGATTTAGTCCAAATGGCTTCTTTCTTTGCATGAATGAACACATGTTGCCTAACCTCTACATGGCTCATTTCTAGTTCCACATCCCCCATTACTTAGTCCAAATGACCTCTTTCTTTGCATGAATGAACACATCCCGCCTAACCTTGATACCGACACTAGTTAGTAATGTGCGCACAAATTGAAATGTCTCACAAAGTGAAATTATAACCATTTATCAATTTCAAGCACCCACTCCATACCTCAATTAAATTTCAACAAGGGTGAAAACAACAAAGCTCAATCCACATTTGCTGCACTATAGGATTTCAAGAGCTCCTTGAGAAAATGGTTACTTATGTTTTTGCAACCACTAGCAAAGGAGCAAAGAGTGCTTATGTGCACACTTTGATGTGCACTAGCAAAGAGTGATGAGAAAATATACAAAATGAGTACTCATCATTTTGCACAAATATTGGATTATTTGGATCATTTTGCACAAATATTGGATTATTTGGATGATCAAAACATTTTAGTCGAATTCATAGTGTGAATAATAAGAAATTGGTGCAAAAGAGCATAGCTCTTAGCTACATGGCCACTTACTTGGTGCAACACGGAAGATGTCATGACATTTGTGGTGCCAAAGCTAGTTTTCTTGAAAGTTAAAGTGGTAGTATTGGTAGTCATCATTATTTTGGTAGTTGCTCATGGACTCTTTGATAGTGGCCAGATTTCATGTTATAGCTATTAAACACATGGTGGGACTCATTATCACTTATATCGTCAAATGGACCGTTAGTGATGCCATTAGGATTGGAGACTTAGGTGTACAAAGAGGTGTACTTTTGAAGTGTAGCTCCAAAGAGCTCACTTTTTTGATGTTGAGTCTTTGAGTTCTTAGCTATGGTGGACAAAGGCCAACGAGTGTCATTTAGAATCTCTTAGCTAGAGTGGGTGTAGCTTGAATATAATCAATAACCAATTGTTGAGTGGAGGATCAAGTTTAAATCTGATTTGAGTGTGATTTGAGTGGAAGAGCAAACTTATTATATCAAAGAAGTGAAAGTCAAGGAAAAATTGGATGCAATAATTGAGGATGTTGGTGGTATCTCCAAGCATAGTAGATTGTTGATACTTTTGATTGAGATCTTGGATTTCCTTAAGAGTGATCATGTATAGAAGCATTGTGTGATTTGCTATAGATTTGACAATGAGGTAGAAAATGTATGGAAGTGCTACCAAAATTTGGTGAAGATTGAGATTGAATTGAGATTGGTGTTCAATTGTGTTACTCAATGAGGCGAATCTAAAAGTGAGAGGTCAAATTGACAATTAAGAGTGGCAATTTGTAAAATTGGAGGCATATTTGAGAACTCATCTCCTTGGTTTAGGCATTTGGAGGTCTCCATCTACTCAATTTGGCCAAATTTGATAATTAATAATGGATTTAAAGGTCAGCCAATTGTAATGGAGGTTTGAGAAATTGGAAATGGTGTCCATATTTGGAGGTCAAGTTGGCAAAGGTTGCCTAAGTTAGGTCAAATTTTTTGGTGGCTTGTCCTAGATATTGCTCAAGTTGGTGGAGGTTCAATTTGGCAAGAAGAAAGGTCTCATTTAATTGAATTTAGCATTTTGAGGCATAAGGTTAGAATAGCTATGAAGGCCTAGAGGTTTGATTGATTGGCAAAGGTGTCCAAATTTGGAGTTTGAGTTGGTAGAGGGTGCCAAGGTAGGTAAAATTTGTTGGTGGCTTGTCCTAGATTCTGCTCAAGTTGGTGGAGGTTAACATGATTTGGAGAAGGTTCAATTTGGCAAGAAGAAAGTACTCATTTGGTATTTTGAGGCATAGGGCAAGAACAACTTGCTTGTTTGCATGAGACTAGCAAGTTTAGATGAGATTTTGGCAATTGTTTGGCAAAATTTGCACACCCTTCTAGATTATACATAATAAGGTTTGAACTCCAAATCTTTAGTTCTTAAACTAATGCCTTAGCCAATTGGTCCACCCTCTCTTGTTATCCTAACAACTAGTAGATTAATACTTATACTCATGTAGTTTTGGCTAAGAAAGGTAATTTGATCCCATCCTTGGTGATCTTGGTAGTTTAGAGGTAGATAAACACTCATATTATGTCAAATACAAAATGGTGGTAGAGCCAATCTGATGTTGATTTATAGATGGATAGTATTTGTTTCAATTTTTTATGATTAAATCTCCGTCATTCTCTACTTCCTATTTTTGCACCATGTTTGTGTGAGGTGCTTTGACTTCAAAGCATTGGCCTTCCAGTGTGTTCTGGTTATTGAAGCTACATTGATGACCAATCAGACTACCTATGTATCTTTTTGGTGAGGCAAGTGATGAGTTGTAAACCATGAGAGTAAATGTTATGAAGGTAGGTTATAATTTTTCCTCTTAGTGCAATTGTCACAATTAGAGCTACATTAATGAGTATTTTTTAGTTGATGTTGGCACTTGGTGGGGTACTTTTGGTGGTTACGGTTATGGTTTGAGTTATATTATCATAATGGAGTTCTTTGGAGATTTTAGAGGAGATATCATTGCAATACATAATGGGTTTACATTGATTAATGCTTGATATTAACATATATCTACCAAGGAGTGCGGACTAACAAGCTAAAGAGCTACCAAGGAGTGCGGATTAACAAGCTGAAGGGCTTGTAGATGTTCTAATAGAAGGTTGGAAAGAGCCTACACAAGGCATACATTGTATAAGATAGCTAATTAGTTTCACTCAAGGAGTCATTGAGGCCCAAGCAATCTAATTTTGGTATGAGATCCTTGATAAGGAGTTGCAATATATAGTACATGATGTTATGTTATTACAGGCTACCTCATGTACATTGGCAATGGTCTTTAGTTTGGCTAAGTGCATTGAGCTCAACATGGTAGAGGAGAGAGTGGTGACATTTAGATTTGGTAGGGAGACCTCATTCATAGTTGTTAAAATTTCTAGAGTGCAATAGAATGCACCACACCATGTTGGCTTTGAAGATAGAGTGGAGATCCCAAATATTATGGAGAAAGTGGAGGGCCTATTGCAGCTAGACCCTTACCTTCATTTCAAGTCAACAATAGCTAGTAAGTGGTAGTGTTGCTTGTAGAGGACCTCACCACAAGAGAGATTGCACTTGTGGCAATGGAAATGATACCTTTGGTGCATCACAACCAGCATAGAGACAATGTGACCATTGCCATAAATGTGATCACACCAATGATTGATGCTTTGACCTTCACATAGAGTTATGGAGTGGTAGGGCTACTATGGCAAGTGGTAAGAGAATTATAGGTCATGGAAGACAAAGTTATAGAGGTGGTGGTAGAGGACCTACACTTGGTAGAGACCCAATACCTACTCTTGCTTTTGATATCACTATGGCTACTTGGATTGAGCAATTGAGGTAGAGATGGGCTAATATAGCCATAGCTTAGAGGAGATCAGATTTAGGTGTTGATACTTCTACCTCTTATGCTTGTGATAGAGATGTCCTAGACTTTCTATGCATAGCATCACAAGCAGATGCATTTGCCATAATAAATAAGAGTGCAGTAAGTGCTCTTAAGCCTAGATGAGCATTACCAGAATTGGATCCATATAGAGGAGAGATTAGTAGACAGGTCAAACTTCTTTGGTCTTTCACACTCTCTAAGGCACTATTGATGATATCCATGGCTCCTAGACATCCATGCCTCCTAGATATCATAATATAGGTGTGGTAGGTGGTGATGGAGCACATGATAGACTAGATACAATTCAACCACCTACTACTACACAAATTGAGTCTAGCACAATATTGGAGGCTACTTAGTTGATCATCTACTTCCCTTTGTTCTTAGCCAATGATATGGTAATATTAGGATTTGACCCAACTCTAATTTTCTGGTTCGCTACCACATTTTGTGATGGTAGGATGATGTGGTTCCTAATTCTTGAGCAAAGGTGGTTAATAGTAGAGCTTACTTGGTTGAAGAACATGGGATCCATTCAAGTAGTAGCAATAGCTAGGTTGGAGGAGCGACCAACTAGAATTGCCTTAGAGCAAGCTCAATTCAAACTTGGAGTCATCTTATTGGACAACCAAAGTGGGATTTTCTATTTGGTGGGACCTTTAAGGAAGGTCTATAAACATAAAGGGTCTTTTTAAACTTTGGTATGTAGACCTTTATGTTGGAGAAGGATGCAATAATTGATCTTGAGCTGAAGAAGACCAATATGGAGAGGTGTCCATTCAAATCCAAACATCTTTAGGGTGGTTCTACATAGTATATCACATTTGGGAAGCTCATTGTCCAAATTCAGCATGGTCATCCAATTGATAGTTCTATGGTGAGAGCTCAAGCCATTGCAATAGTAGTAGAGTCATTTGATGTGCTAGTTGGTGGAGTAGTGTTATACTCCATGGATTTTAGTATTGACTCTTTGGAGGAAATAACTTCCTATAGGCCAGGTGGTAGTCAAGTGAGAGACTAGTATGTTGCCTAGTGACTTGCTTTAATAATGGTAGTATTGGCTCATTATAGTCAAGGACCGTGGTATCAATTTAAGCTTTCAGTGGTTCCATTACTTGGATTGGTGACTTATTAGAGGGGAATGCCCATGTGGAGAATGCCCCAAAACTAGAAGAGATCAACAGATTTGAAGTATGAGTGGGATTGTTTTATCCACCTTGGATGTTCCATTTGGAGTTTTGAGAAGGCATTGCAGCAACATGCAAATCAATTGATGCAATGGGCTTGGAGTGGAGCCTTTGTACTACCAAGAGACCAATATAAGGATGAGCCTTTTGAGTCGATTACCTTGTCACCTTTGGGTACCACACTTATTGCTTGGTAGTATCCAATAAAGGGAGTATCTTTATTAGAGTTTTTTGGTGGGATTAGCATTGGACTAACTATGGTACTACATGCAAGTATATGGGTTCAAAGGTACTTGTATGTGGAGAGAGATGAGACAAATAGGCAAGACCCACCACATCATGTGGTACACTTGGCCTGTTGGTATTCTAAGTTATTACTAATGTCAATAGTCAAAGGTTACCAAAAGACTTTACCAATAGACATTTCCTTGTTGGGGGTGCAAGATCTAGAGAGATATGGTCCCATTCATTTGGTGATTTTTGGGTGGCCATGTCAAGGACATACCCCATGCTGACCAAGGTCAAGGTCTACAAGATCTCCATTCCAATGTTTTTGGAAGATGTTCTATTTCTACAACATCTTCAAGTTCATCAATCCATTTCTATAGCCTACATTTTGGAGAACATCCCTTTGATAGATTATTCTCATACACTAGTGGTTGTGATTACACATCAGGTCTTGGATAGGACCTACAATGTTGTTGGATGCAACCAAAGTTGGATTACTGTGTCATACTTTGCATTTCTCTCTTTAGGAGCACATAGGTTAGTTGTGGAGCTTATGGATCAAAGGTTGTGCATAGACTTGTCACTACTAATTTGAGTGCATGTGGTACCCAACCAGTAGAACTCTCCACTTTGTTTCTAAGATTCTTTCTATCGTGCAGGAGAGAAGCAAAGGGTAACCTAACTTGTCATCATAACACACACTCCTTATCTATTGGTCATCACTTCCAACATTACCAAGGAGAAAAACATATCATACCTAGAAGGAAGGAACCTAAGTGAAATGCCTACATACCGATCCAAGCCAATTGGGCATACAAACAGGCATGCAAGCACCGAGAGGATCCGATCACAAGAATTTGATAATAACTCTCTATACTTTTTGTCGAAAAAGAGCTTTAGAGCCTTCTTACTCTATCATCAAGCTAATTTCAACTATACTCCAAGCCTCCCCCAATCTATTTTTCAGATTTCAACCAACTTTTAATCCAAGTGTGGAACTTTTATGTCTTTTTATAAGGAAAAGTCTATAAAACTCATATGGATATAACCTTTTGTGTGTGACTTGGATTCAATAGAAAGCTTGTGAGATAAGCTTTCCAATTATATGAAATAATCTAAAATATGATCATGAAAACTCCCCTAACAAGCTCTCAAACTTGGCCATTTTTTTGTAATTTTCACCCTCATTTTGAAATCCCTAATTTAGGGTTTGCTCTTGGTTCTTGGCAATGTTTCACTAAAATTCTAAATGAAAGGTAAACTTGATCCTCAAAAACACTCCAAAAGTCTAAAATCCTCAATCACCATTACAAAAATAGGAGAATTGCCAATCATTCATGATTGAAGAGAGAATTGCTCTATCAAACTTACGACAATATTTCAACAACACTTATTGCATCAACTCTCACTTTCCATGGACCCAAAGCTAACAAAATTTCTATAATAGCCCTCGTTTAACCCTCTACAAATTTTTATTGCCTAATTCAACCCCAATCCTTAGATATGGATCAATTCTTGAGCTGGGTTAACTTGTGAGCTCTACAGACCCAAGTATACTTGATCCAAGACCATGAATTCTCCTTTTGAGGAATTAATATGAAACCTTTTCAAAAATGTCAAAAACATAACCACCAACAACACTAGAAATTTTCATAAGGTGACTCAAACCACAACTTAAGGAGTGATCAAAACTCCAAACTGATCATCACTTCTTCTCCAACACCTTACATCCTTAAAGCACCAACTTCAACCAACCAGATCTAGTTTGAAATTGACCCTAAACTAGAATTTCTTACACTCAACACTCTAAGCACTTTGTCTACTCTCTAACCCCATTGACAAATAATAAAAATGTCTCAAGAATCTCTCCAGATTGCCTACTTTGTGCTCTTGGATATGAATTCTACCTCCTTGATTAATCAATGATATCTCTCTGAAAATTTGCTCAAATAATTTGATTTCTATCTCTAGATTGTAGCTTGTCAGCTCTTCTCTATAACATGATCTTTTCTCCTTGAATGCCCTTCCCAAAATCCTTTGAAGGTCAAAAAAATCCCGATTTCTTACCTTGGGACCCAATCTTTTACAAGTTTATTATTTAGTCTCTTCAATTTTTGACAAATGGACCCCACAAGTCCACCTTGAAGCTCATGAGAAACATTGAGTTGTTCTCTATCTATAAGAGCACATAAACATATAAGTCCTACACTTGTTCATAAGTAAGCACTAGAAGGACAATAGGATTTGGGTTTCCCATCATCAATTCCATGAATGCCGCCCCAAAATGTACCACCATCCAATCTAGTAAGTTGTCATGGTGTAGAGTCTAAAGCCTGATGAGTGGCAAATTGGGAGCATAGAACATCTCCTACTCAAATTCCCTCTTTGATGCCTAGTTTCACGCTCTACTACAACTCTCACTCTTAATGTCCTCCTCCCGCTCAAGACTCCTCTAACCAAGAAACACCTTATTTCAAATCTCCACCATGTATATACATCAAAGCCCTTGAAAAGGATAAGATTGTAACCCATGTGGCCAATCACAAACATGTACATAGATTGCTCATATGGCAATAGCTCAACCGTGGGATCCGTCATACAACCTACTCCACTAATATGGAGATAAACCATGCTAATTTACTTTTCCATGGCTTTGCAAACCATAACATGACAACATGCACATTATCTTTGTCTTTAGTGGATGAACCTCTTACCTAAAGAGGTTTCATAATGTGCTTATGATAGGATTCAATAACTAGCCAACTTTTGTGTTCATTATATTTTGGATGTTGGGCATAAGTCTCAAATAGTGGTAGTGGTTGATAGCTCACCTATGGTAGTAGTGAACCTTCTTGGACAACCTAGAGATGCAAACCTACAATCATGAGTTTCCCAAGCTCACATTCTTTTTGAGAGGGAAATCTTGGACTTATTTGGGACTCACTATTACAACAATTTGTCATGCCGTTTGTAGTGTCGCATCTAGATTGCTCTGACACTATAGTTGTTGTGATAGTAGTTAGAGGTATTTCAGGAGTTTTCCATAGACTACTTTCTAACGGTCAGATTTTTTGTTTGGGGTATTGATTTCACAATGGGGCCCATCGTCACTTTTCACCGTTTGCACCGTCAAGTGTGCCATCGGTAGGACCATTAGGGTTTTTGACCTAGCTCAAGTCCAAGGGTATACTTCCAAAGTGCAACTCCAGAAGAGCTTACTTCTTTGATGTTGAGCCTTTGAGTTTTTGGCTATGGTAGACAAAGGCCGGCTAGCGTCACCTAGATTCTTTTAGCTAGAGTGGGTGTGGCTTGATTGTAATCAATGCCCAGTTATTTACAGTTTATAGAGTGACAGATCAAGTACTGATATGAGTTGAGTTGATTTGAGAGTTGTAAACAATCCAATTACATTAGAGAAGTGAAGTCAAGGAGAAATTGGATGTAGAAATTATGATTGTTGGTGGTATCTCCAAGTGCAATGGATTGTTGGTAGCTCGATCAAAGTTCAAGTTTTCCCTGGTGTGCAGAAGCTCGTTGCTTGATGCAAATCTGGCAGTAAGGCAAATGGTGTGCAGAAGTGCTGGCTAATTTTTGAGCAAATAAGGAGCAATTTTTTGAGTAGTAGTTGTGATTTTGAGCTTAGGAGGTGAAGGTATGATCAATTTGTTGCGAGTTGGGCTCCGAAAGTAAAATTGAAGGTGGAGTTAAGAACCTATTCTCATCAATTTTTGATTTGAAAAAACCCATTATTCAATTTGGCTTGAGTGGAGAGTTAGAAAAGGATTTGGCAGTCAGCCAAACTTAGGATTTATGGCAGATTTTGGCCAAATTTAGAGGAGGTTTGCTAGATTTGGAGGAGTTTTGAAGTTGCAAATTTTGGCCAAATTTATGGCCTCATTTGGTTGAATTTTGGCATTTAGAAGCTTCAAGGCATATGGCTGTGGGCTATGAGAGGCTACAATGGTCTAGAAAGGCCTACAAGGTAGCTTGTTGGCATGAGGCTAGCTAGTTTAGAGTAGATCTTGGTCATTGTTTGGCAAAATCTGCCCATCTTGCTAGATTGTACGCAATAGGGTTTGACCTCTAGATCTCTTATTCCTAGATTGGTACCCTAGCCAACTGGTCCACCCTCACTTGTTGTCAAAGTGATTGGGTATAATGTGCAAAGGTACCTAGACTTGGTGGACTAGTGTGTTGCCTTTGCCATGGAAACCTAAAAGATCTCTTCATTCAAAAACTTGTTACCTATGTCTTTGGCCTGATTTGTGGGTTTGAGCATGGACAAGAAATTGGCATTTTTGTGTTCTGATCTTTTCCTCATCTGCATTGGGTAGGCAAATTCTAGCAATAATAATACCCACCTCACAATTTGTCTTGATAAATTTGCCTTCTTCACTGTAGTGCATAATGGTCTACATGGAAGACAAATTCATAACCTTATAGGTAATGATGAAATTTCTTACAAGCATGCACCATGCCCAATGCTTCTTGCTCAATGGTGGTATAATTTTTCTCTGTGGTAGATAGTTGTTGGCTAATCTAGTACACATAATCCTTCTGGTTCTTGTTCTTTTGATTGGGTACCATTCATACTGCAGTTGAGTACACATGGTACATGTTTCCCAATTAGGACTTGCATTACTAATGCTTCTACCAACTTGGTTTTTTGTAAGGCAAAGGTGTCCTCTTGCTCCTTTGCCCAACTAAAGTCTTGGGCCTTCATTGATAGCTTCATGAGGAGTGTTGCCAATACTTCATAGTTGGCAAAAAAAACGTTTAGTACTAGCCCACATGGCCTTAAAAGGCTCTCAACTCCCTAAAGATCTTGGGTGATTCAAGAGATTGCATCACTTTCACCTTCAATTCATCCTAAAACCCAATGTCCAAGAAATCATAATAAAGAACCACTTCTCTAGATGTAAATATAATCTAGATTATCTACATCTCTCAAATGTTTGGTGTTAAAATGAGATGTGATTTGTCCTTTTGCAAAAGAAACAAAAATCCTCATTGAAGATCTCCATGATTTTCCATAGTTAGTCTTAGAGAATGTAGTTATTATCCAATGAAATGTTGTAGGTGCATTACAAAAACCAATAGTAGTCCCATGACATATCCATTAAGGTACCATACAAACGTCATAGGCCTTATCATCATGATTATGGCCACCTTGTGAAACTTTGTAGCTATTGTCATTACAAACCTTGAGAACTTCATAATTATGAGCCAAACTTAACAATCCCTATAACCTTACAAAGATATACAACCACTATTACAAATTTGCACCACCAAGTATCAATCAACTTGGTGCATTCAATTGGCATGATTGCATTGCCAAAGAAAAAAAATTATTGACTATTCCTATTGACTAAAACACCTGAATGGCAAGATGGTAACCTTTCATCAAATAGCACAATAGCCAAATATCTAAACGGTTTGCCTAGACTATAAAATGGAATCTCTTGCCTACAAAATGGGACTTTTGGCATTTTAATATTTCAAATTTTTGTTTCATTGATCATTCTCTATGCTTAAGAAGGAGTTTAATCTATCAAAATTATGATTTGACTTAAGAGTCTATGAGACAGTATTTTAAGCATGGTAGATTTCCAATCTAGTGAATTAGCCAATGATTGTAGTGATGATTATGGAGGTGAGACAAGAAGAACACCCAAAACTATCAACAAAACCCCCAAGATATTTGAGCGGGGCCTATACCCTAGAGAAGAGTATATCCACAATAAAAATCTAGAATTTTTGTTATGATATATTTTTTTGCGCTCCGGCGCCAGAGGCACCCAGAAAACGTAAACCCGTAAATAGTAAAGCCCTTTACGCCCTCCGGGGCTTTGGGCCTCCGGGCCTATAACCTATCGGGGGGATACCTGCGGGGCCATAAACTTAACAGTTTATGCGCTACGCGTGTAGCGCTGGCCAAATATTGTGCGCGGATTGGTTTGTACTATTCATCAATGCTAGAAGAAAATTGTAATAATCTTGATCTTGATCCCTTGGAACTTGAGAGGAAGTCCTACCTTTTGGACCAAAGATCACTAGCAATAGGTTCTTGGGCCTGAAATCTTGCTCTTTGGATAGATGCTCATAGATACCCCATCCCTCATTGTTGTCCTAGCAAGAAACTTAAGGCCAAGATAGATGATTCCTCTCAAAAAGAGAAAAAGACCAATGCACTCACCTAAAGATCCCATCCAAAGAGTTATTACCAAAAAAATTATGAAACTATCCAAATCAAAACAAACTACTTATGCTAACCTCAACCAAGTAATTTTCTTTCCACTTCTCCACAAAGGTAAACTAGTAAGCTAGATGTGAATGTTTCATGAGCATGTTTCCAAGCTAGCATAGGACATGATAGAGCAAGGAGGTGCTATGATCATATTGCCTTTCATCCTACATTTCTATATAGGATTGGACCTCCTTACAAAGAAGGAAAAGAATAAATACCCCAACCACTTCCATCATCCAAAATACTTTAGTGAGCACCTAGATGTAACTAAGGAATAAAGAAATACAAGAAACAAATAATATGCACATACAAAGAAATTTGTGCATGTGATACATTAGCCGTCATTTTTTTGTAGAATTAGAGTCTTACAAGCAAACTATTATACAAAGATGATAGTCATACAACCCAAGGTTCAAGCTTCCAAGAAATGGAAATGATACTCCTAAGTGATTGAAAGATCTTCAAGTGAAAATGGAAACAAGAAGACTACAAAAGCATAACATGGATGAAGTATACCAATCTGGATCACAAATTGTATCAGATCAAGGAAAGATTGCTCTGGTAAATAACAAATGATAAATGAATGATGATTCATTCACATTGATTTTTTCACCTATAATAGATAACAAAATGGACTGGGTATCTTAACAATGATTTCAACAAGCAAACAAAGATAAGGACGGGAGTAGATCTCTTGCCAAGGAGAAAAAAATGATGGAAGATTCTGAGGAAGTCCTTATAGCCAAATTGAAGAAGGTATCCAAAAATCAACCACAATCCTTAACGTTATCCTACATGTCCAAGAAATCTATTCCATCATGAATGAGGCAAGTTGATGAATCTTAGACAAATAGATAAGGCTTTGAAGAGTGATAAAGAGTGTTATCTAAATATTGAGCTAGCCACAAAGAAAGAAGTTCTTAAAATGGAGGAGTCCATAAGAAGAAAACTATAGGATAGAGGATAGAACCATAGAAAGAGGATGCGGATATGGCCATAGCTCATGAAGAGGTGAGAGAAGTTCATAGTGACCAGCTTGCAGATCAACAACCGCCAAATGATGCATGAGCAAAGGATGATAGTGCCACAAAAGACATATTATGCCAACTAAAGCACAAAGGTAACTCACTCTTATGGCTAATGATAGTATACACTGCGATGAACATGGTGGTGCTAATGATGGAAGCCTTAGAAGAACTCATGTCATTTTACTTGGAACTTAATAATAGCATCAAAGACCCAATAGCACTTATAAGACAACTTCACCAGCTTGCACAAACAAGTACTACAGAAAAGGCCCTACTTTGTAGTGAGCTAACCCAAGTCAAGCAAAAGCTTGCAATGGAAGAAGATCATTCTCAAGAGAAAGATAGGTTGCTGGCAAAATATCAAAAGGAAGAGCTCACACATTGTGAGAAAAACAAGAGAGTATAATGATGTCTAAAAGCAAATATCTACACCCTCAACAACAAATCAGACATGACAATCAATTGTTGGTACGAGACAAAGAAGTAGTGACATTACAATAGGAGTTGGACAAGGCGTAGGCCAAGCCTATTATAGCTAAATCTTGTTACAAGAATCTCAAGAGGATTACCAATCTTTGTATGCAAGAGCTCACTATAAGACTAAAGTGTCAATGAGAGAAGGAAGATGAAATGCAGACAAATATACAAAACAAGATGACAATGGAGCTCTAAACAAACAAACCAACCAAAAAGCTTAGAGAACAAACAAATGATGTCACTTGCTACAATTGGACACATTGTGTTACAACTCCTTGAGCAATTAGAATAGATCATAGTAGAACACACTCATCATATAACATTGAAGGACCTCAAGATGCAAATAAACAAATTAGAAACATACACAAACAAACAATTGATGGCATTGTCTATCAAACTTCATGGCCAACCAACTCCAAGACACATAGATGAGTCTTCTTCAAGAAATTGGTGGTTATATGAAGGAGCTCATATGACTCATCTAGCTTTGTAAAAGAGATGGGAGTTCATCACAAGAGCAGCCAAAATGTCTAACAAACTAGTAAGGAACTTCATATAGCATGATTGTCTGCCAAGCATCATGATTATGATCCATCTTGCAGTTAGGATAGAATATAATTTTTAGTTGTGACCCAAGGCTCTTCATATTTGTACATACTTTGTAAAAACTTAAATTAGGCCACCACACAAAGATCTCGTGCTAGACAATCACTCAAAAAATAGTGATAAATGACAAATCAAGAAGATAAGGTGGCCATTCCATGTAGGCTACACCTACTTAAGTTAGACTAGGATAAAATAAGTGATAAAAATAGGATTAGCAAGGAGTGCCATAGATGTAAATAAGAGATTTCTAGCACATTTCAGCCGTTGGATCTCTTTGGCTGTAATGTAGGATATGTATAAAAGGATTTTGCCCAATTTTCAATGGGTTCACTTGGTGCATCCTTCTTTTGCAATAGATGAAGTTTATACCATCAACATGAGGCTGTCTATGCATATTTGTGTATGCCTTGTATGAAGAATTGCATGCTTAATTGAGTAGATGCAAGGAATCTTAAAGTAAGAGTAGAGACACTTGAGTGAGTGGAATCATTTTTGTTTGATTAGAGCATCTATCTATTGGTGTTGTGGAGTGCCAATTGCAATACATTGATAGATTATCAAAAGTCAAGAGTATCATAAAGTACAAAAAGATCAAAAGATTGAAAGATAAGCAACATGATCCATCCATGACATTTGTGAGGTCATGCCTTCTAGGAAAGGTAGAACACTACTTCACAATTGTAGTCATTAGGGTGATTGGACCTTTGGAGTATCCTACCCCGTCTTTGTATACATATTCTAAGACTCGGCTCATAGGGCTTTGTAGTAGTCTTGACCTCATATGACTCCTAACTTTATGGAGAAAATAAGAACTCAATATACACGAAGTCCTCAATGTCTCCAATCTTCAATCCGGTCATACCAAAGGAAGACAAGAAACTTACATGGGAAAGTGGCCTTAACTATGAATGAACTATCACCTTCAAGAGTAATTTGGATTACATTTGTGGTGAAAGTGATTCTAATTATTTTTTTGTAGTATGGTGTAGGGGATGGTACTATCTTCTTTCAAGAGGAGGTCTTGATCAAGAGTTTAAATAGGAAATAATAAATAAACTATGACATTGTAGCACTTTCCTTCCTTCTTAGTCATTTCTAACAAATATCCTTATGTGAACTACCTGTTCTTACTATTTATATTATTAGTACATCAACATTGGGCTGTCACATACACTTATCATTACATGAGCACAACAAAATAGTGCTCAAATATTATAGCACATCAAAGAAAAAATATCTCACAATTCTTTAGATGGATCATTTTATTATCATATATGGTATGGTTAAAATTTTGCAATTCTCACCTCCATCGAGAAAGAAACTTCGTGGAAAATTCCTCATTTGTAAGAATAGACTTTGTTAGTGCAATCTTGTTTCATGGAAATAGAATGTCCATGACTAACAATAATCTCAATTTTGATTCCAAACTTGCAATAATAGATTTTTTTTAAGTATACCAAGATTATTCCCTTGTCTTTAATCTCAAAATGGATAATGCTATAAGAAAAATATAATCTCTTTGCTTATCTTTCCTTATTGCTAAATAAAGGATTTTTTAAAAATTTCATGTATTCTTCTTGGTGGTCAGTCCAAAATTATAAGGACTAAAATTTAGTTTAATTTCAATAAATCTGAATTGGTCTAAACCCTCTTATTACTAACATAGAAGGTTCTACACCCATAACGGTCAATTGAGTAGTTAGAAAACCTAGGATTCCAAAACTTCAAGCTATCTTGATGACACCCCAAACCAATCTGTCATTTTGATGATATTGTTTTAGTCAAATAATTTGTTTCAAACCCAAATATCTTTCTATAAAGGTATGAAGAAAATGATTTTCAATAGATATCTCAAAGGAAAAAATATGTGTCTATCATGTAATTTCATAGCTCATGGATAGGAGCTACATCTTGAGCTCTTAATAACTACCATTTATATCTATTGCAAAGATGAGACATGTCAAAAAAGCTTTGTCTATCAAAGCATAAAGGACATCCATTGATTCTGATCAATCTTATAAAGAAATTAAGAAGTACATGATAACATAAGAATTTCCTATTTTAGCTAAAATTGAGAATGCATGGTGGAATGATAAAGGACATCCATTGATTCTAATCAATCTTATAAAGAAATTGAGAAGTAGATGATAACATAAGAGTTTCCTATTTTAGCTAAAATTGAGAATGCATGGTGGAATGATTGGCTTTCTTTCCAATCCCAAAATAGTTTTTCATTGAAGTTGAGAAGTAATGTCCCACTTAAGAGCCATGGAGCTAGCAAAGACAATTGTAAATTTCTCAATCTCAACCTAAAATTTCATGAAGAAGAAGTTGTGATTGATACATAGAATATAAAAACTTATCTCTTCAATGATTCATATGTATTAACGTGGCAAAGGAAGCCAACTGAAGGTTTTGGCATGTTAAATAGGTACATAGAACTATTCTAGTTACAAAAAACCTTCAGTTTTGGCATGTTATGTAGGCACATGGAACGATAGGTCTAAAACCTCTTATTACGATTATTTAGTAAAATTAGATCGAGATGTACCATTATTTTAGTAAAGTTAGAGTATTTGTCAAGGTCTCAATGCACTAGCCTCATAAAGGAAAGAGAACACAAATTTTCAGCATAGATTCAATGCTTTACTACTTATAGCTTAATACATTTAGTGGAAAATGTACTCGATAGACAAATGATAAAAGGATGCAAGCTATATTGTTCATTGATTAGATTGACGTTATCATATATTAATATCTTTCTATTTGAATTTACCTTGACCAAAGCCCTTATCCGTAGAATTGCAGTCATAACTCAAATTTACAAGCAAGTCTTCTTCTAAAACAGAATTAGAAATCGATGGAGAAGAAAATAGGATTCGGAAGATAAAGTTCCTCTAGTTATAGAAAGAAGCTCCCAAAGAAATAGTCAAATCTAATTTTAAATGTATTTCTATGGAAATTATGGATGCATAATCTTGTGAAAGATTCGTAATAAAAATGACCTACGAAACTTAAACATCATATAGAATTTAAGCATGTACTAAAATTTTTAAAGTTTCTTTGACAAAATGATCTATGGAACTTAAACCTCAACAAGCCATATGCAACCTTTTTTTGGATCTATTTATAAAATATAATTCGTTTTGAAGAATACGATATGAACATAAAAGATTAAAATTTATTTATTATAAATATCTCTATTTTAAATTATCAAAATTATGGAAAAAAATAAATAAAATCTCCTCCTATATGATTATGTTTAAACCGAATGTAAAATTTTAAAACGATGTAGTAGCTCTCTTCGAGTAGTTGCAGCTCCAGAACTGGAACGATTACGCAGTACAGGGACATGACGGCATCCACATGCCACCCGATGTATACCGTATCCGGATTCATGATCCAAAGCAGAAACCGCGTTTGTGGACTTGTTTGTTACTCGCAGAAAGCGGTCAATATGCAGGCGCTCTAGTGTAAATGGATGCACGTGTGTCACTAGCTAGAATCCCAGGGCTGTCAGCTGTAACAGAACCGTCACTGTACCGTATGTTTATGAGAGAAAGCGTGGATGTTTGTGGGGTAGGCGTGGAGGCGCTTGAAGGGACAACACGATGAAGTATGCACATTTTTTAGACATGGAGCTTAAATTCGGTTTAAGTCCCTTCGCTGAGTAGGACGTCTGATGAAGCGCCAGTTTTCCCGGACCTCATTTTGACGGACGTGAAGGAAAGGTTGAATGAGTGCAGTGTTAAGTATCTGAAGGTTGAGTGTGTCAGAGCAGGCGTTGATTTCGTTTTTGAGGTCCCTCAAGAGCTTGAAATTCCGAGCTGGGGAATGCAGCTGCACTTCGAAGTTTGTAGAGAGATGTTTGTCGTGTAAGTTGTCAGTGGAAGTCCTTTGAGATTGTCAGAAGCGTACCCACAAGGTAGATTGTGTGTTGATTATTTAAGGTGTTAGATAGGAAGGATGGCACCTGAGGCATTGGCAAGGACATGGACGTTTCTCACCGCTATGGTGAGTAGTACGTTATGGAGGGAAGGGCAGGCAGGAGATGGACGAGAGCAAGAATTGCTGCAGTACGTGTTGAAAAATGCTGAGAAAAATCCGGAATCGGTTCTGAAAACGATCGATCAGTATGCTAGACGGTCGTGGCTCATGAATATTGGGGAGGACAAGGGGATCTATCTCGACCAGGCACTAACGGCGCGCAAACCCAAAGCAGTTCTGGAAATTGGAGCTTACGTTGGCTACTCAGCTGTCAGGATTAGCAAGCAGTTGGATCAGCCCGGTTCAAAGATTATTAGTTTGGAAATGTCTGCGGAGAATTCTAGCATCACTCGACAGGTTGTCGCCCATGCTGGTACGTTTGCTTCTTAGATCTGCACTTTCAAAGAAACATTCAATGCCTGTGAGTTCAACTGTCTACTGTCTCAGTGTTGCTGTTTCATATTCTGCTACAAATTCATTAGCATGAGTCCCAAACTAGTTGCAGTTTGGCGCTTCTTCTGATTCACAGTTTCGTCGTCATCACCATTGGCTTTGCAGCACCTAGTACATTTTAGACAATCACCAGCAAGGATTATTTTTCATGTTGCGACTTCTCATGTCCGCGGGCGATATTAAATTTGTTATCCTGCAGGCCTATCCGATAAGGTGCAAGTGGTAGAGGGCATTTTGAAGGACAAGATCGATGAGGTGAAGAGGCTGCTACACGGTCTAGAGGCTGAGATTTTTGACTTTGTGTTTCTTGACCATGACAAGAACTACTACCTTTCGGACTTCCTTATTCTGAAAGAGCATGGGCTAGTTGGCAAAGGCACGGTCCTGTTCGCCGACAATATGAAAATCCCTGGATCCCCCTTGTACAGGGAATACGTGATGAAAAGTAATGCTGATGATTTTGACACAGTGGAGCACAATACACGGTTCGAGTACTTGAGATGGCTGCCAGACAGTGTTATCATTTCCACCTGCAAGTAAAGGACCCTCGAATGCACATACATTTCCAGCAGAACTTCAGAACATTTGTTATGACCTCCGAACTAATGAACCTTCGTGGCAGCAATTTCTTCTAGATTGGGACCACTGAACGTGGAGAAATTCAGAGACAAGCAATAGCTTCGTTGGTGTGCACCGTCTACGCCTCGGCGACGGAAGACTCGACATGCGGATTCTTTCAGAACGCGTCATGGCTCTTTCTGGAAGAATCGCAAGATTCTCGCAGCTGCACGTTACGGACTCCGGTGTAGATCATTCTACACTGTAAGCGAATGCCTTTGTACAGCTCTTGTCAATAGTACCCATCCAAAAGCTTGAGCTGTGCATCAGGCCAGTTATGTTACTGAGGGTTTTTAGGGTACTATCGCGGAAAGGATTTCTGGAAGAGTAGTTCCTGTCATTGTGAATCGGAGTCATAGGCCCTGGGCCTTTAAAAGTATGACATCACGAGATTATGCCGATAGGGGTAATCCCGCCGCAGAAGCATTCGTTGAGTCTTTTAACCCAACTGCTCATTATGACCTGTCAATCATGTCTTTGATCTTCTTTGTCCGACTTTATTGAATGAGTGCAGAGAGTAAATACACACTACCTTATGGAATCCTCTCTTCATTTGCCTCATCGTCTTCGATGTGATCAGTGTTTTACGGGGAAAGTCAAGTCGTGGGAATGCTACAACTGTAAGAGCCGTCAGAGTGCATGATGCGCGGGGGATCATAGCTGGTTAAAGTGGGGCCACAAACGAATCATGAATTTCAATTCCAGCTGGATAAGATTCTCATCTGTGAATCCCATTTCCTCTACGATGGGTGTTTTGGACCGCTTCCGTATTTGGGTGGCCCTCTGCACGTCTTCGTCCCAGCAAACAGTAAGAACCCCGACTGACAAAAGAATACTGAATGTCCTCAATCATCAGAAGGAACTGCAGGGGGTATTTAAAAGCACTTCGAGCAGGTGGTTTAGACACCTGAGGTTGAAGCAGGATGCAACAGATTACTGTAGGTTAACCACACACCAACCATGTCATGCAGCGAACTCCCAGGTAGTGCGGAGGTGCTGGAAGCCATCGACCGTATCTCTTGTAGACCCGTTGAAGTTGTAAATGCTTGCATTACACCGAATGAGAGTGTACAGAACTCTCTATGTGCGTATTAGGATGTACAGTAGTACAGGTGCAGAAAACCGATTTCAAACGGAGTTCTCCATTCAATTAGCACGTCTAAGATAATGTCCAGAAGCAAAATACACTGAAAAGAAATCGAAGAATCACTCAATGAAGAGGAAATCGAAGAATCACTAAACTGTTAGTTTGTTCGGACTGGAATGGTAGTCATGGTGCGCAAATGGACAACAGAGGTGTACGAAGTGTTTACTGAAGGATGACTGCGGGTATAGGGTCAACTCCGGAAGAATAAATTATGAGTAGTTGTAAACTTTTGGAGGGAATAATTGACAGAGTTCATAAATTGAAACTTTCAGGAATATTTAACGCAACAAATTAACAAAAAGAGTTCCCGATGTGGGACTATGGACAAACACCTGCAAAACCTTGTGGGTCTCCGAACATAACCTCAACAAGTTGTATGGATCAACCGATACGGATACCCGTAGAACCTCCAATGAAACCTCCTAATGTATCAAATTAAGGCAAAAGTCTTACCTTGATTTTAAAAGGATTTACAGTAAAGGGATGTTTCCTTATCTAGTCCATGGAAGTGAAGCTATTAGTGCTGCATGTTTGGAATTTAAAACCTTGTTCTTGAAATTTTTTTATTCTTCGATACTCCTTATACAAGATTGTCTCTTATAGTATTGTCTTTTGAGTTGTAAGTTTCCTCTCTAGCATAGCAGAATAAAAACTGGGTCCCCAGCAATATACATCGAATTTTAGATTCTTTGCAGTCATCAAAACTAGATACACATATTCCTCTGGATAATTCTATACTTGAGCTTTAAAATTTTTATTAGGGAATCAACGATTTACATCTAAAATTGTAATCCAGGATCTAAAGCATATTAGAAATGAACGAAGTTCTATTTGCAGATCAATGTAAGAAATGATGCCCCTGGTATCATATGGCGAAGGAAGTCAGTAGATGAGCAACATCTAAATAATATATTAGTATAGTAAATAGTATAGATCTAAATAGTATACTATACAAGACGAGGCAACTATGTAGAGTAATTTTACCGCACACATTTCGAGTCTTTCTTCACCAAAAGCTTTAATTTCTCTCGAGAAGTCCACTTCAAACTTGAAATATTGTAAATTGACCCACAGGATAGTACTGTCTAGGTTCATACACTTCGTAGGCTGGCCATAGATGTACGTCGGCTGCTCCGATCGCCATAGTAACGGTACGAATTTTTTCCTTCCAGTTGCATACAAGAAGTAAGCAAATCCGAAGAAGCCTATAATGAATCCCTCGGCGCTAGCAGCCCTCTCAATCAACATGGTATTTGTGATTTCATCACCCGGATATGGTGAAAGAGCGCACGGTGGAAGCGGGGAGCCACACAGTCCTGCATTAGGAGTGAAATAGGCAGCACCGAACTTTCAGACCTTACCGCCTGGTATTGGTCCTGTAAGGTAATTGTTGGAGATGTTGAAGTAGGACAAGAACGTAAGGCCCGAAATCTAAGTAGGTATTGTGCCAGATAGCTCGTTGTTGCACAAATCCCAAAGACTCAATATTTTGGAGATTCCTGAAGGTTCCAGGAATCGTCCCATGGAAGGGTTTCCCGCCTGACAGAGACCAGCCTGACAAAGGTGTGGTGCCCGATAATTTTGTTTTGTGCATAAAGATAGAATTTTTGTCAGCATTGTCCAAAGAAAGAGAACGGAAATTTTCTGCTAAGTTCCTAGTCAAATTCATACTTTAGTCCAACTTGGCAGTTAAGGAGGAAGAGATGAGTACCGGGTGAAGGACCGAGTTGCACTTTGGTCCAACATTGTGGTCTAACCGGCTACTTTCTCAGCAGCGATGAGATTTTACCTAGGTTTGGTCCACCCATATGCATCTTCATTATTCACTTGTGAGTGTGGTTGTACATTAGATATAGCCATGGTCCATGTGACACCATGTTCTTTTGGAAAACATAAGATAGTTATCCATGATGCTAGTAGGGACATAGTGTTTGCTAGGGCACGAGAGAGTATACACTTGGCTTGGAGGGAGTGTTCATATGCTTTGCAAATGACACGTGTCAAGGCAGATTTATACTGTCCAAGATGATTAGGTGACTATAGCAGATGTCGTGGTTACGGACCCTACGCAGGATACAATTTTGGATGGAGTGATTACCCATTTCCCTGGATGAGCAGCAAGTGTAGCAGCAGATCTCAAGGTCTCCAAGTATATGAGCATGCAGCAAGGTCACCTCTTTGTTCCTCTAGCTTTTGAGTTATATGGAACGATAAACACAATGTTCGACACATTGTCAAAGAGTGCACGAGAGCTTATCATGTTAGGCGCTAGGGGTACCACTCTCACTCTCATTCTTTGTAGTGTATTTTAGACAATGTGTGTCCATTGCTCTACAAAGGGTAGTTGTCACGCCATTTGTAACATCGCATCTAGATTGCTCAAACATTGGAGTAGTAGTGATAGTAGTTAGAGGTATTTTGGCAATTACTCATATACTCCTTTCCGAAGATCAGATTTCATATTTGGGGTACTAACTACATAGTGGTGCTCACCGTCACTTGCATTGTTCACATTGTCAAGTGTGCCGTCAGCAAGACCGTTGGGTGAGACCTAGGTCAAAATCAGGAGTATACCCTAGAAGTGCAGCTCTATAGAGCTCACTTTTTTATGTTGAGCCTTCAAGTTCCTAGCTAGAGTGGATAGAAAGCCGACGAGCATCTCTTGGAGTCTTTTAACTAGAGTGGATGTGGCTTGACTGTAATTAATACCCAATTGTTGGCAGATTGTTGAATGATAGATCAAATATTGATCTGATTGAGTGTGATTCAAGTTGTATAAACAAATTGATTACATCAAAGAAGTGAGAGTCAGTGAGAAATCAAGTGTAGGAATTGAGGGTGGTGGTGGTATCTCCAAGCCTGATGGATCATGTACCTTGATCGTAGTTTTTATTTCCTTGGGAGTGATTGTATGTGGGAGTGATGGCCAAATTTTGAGCAAAGAGAAGCAATTTTCAGGCGATAGTTATGATTTTGAGCTCATGAGGTGAAAACAAGACCAATTTGGTGCGAGTTGAGCTCAAAAAGTGAAATTAAAGGTGGAGTTTGGAACCTATTCCCGCAAATTAGAGATTTGAAGATCCTTATCTTTCCAATTTGTCTTGAATGAAAAGTTAGCGGAGCATTTGGCGGTCAACCAAATTTAGTGATTTTTAGGGATACATTAGATTTTATGTCAAATTTTATGAAGGATTTATGTCAGATTTTGGCAAGAAGAAATTTGATCCCATTCTCTGTGATCCTTGTAGCTCAAGAAGTAGATAAGTACTCTGATTATATCAAATGCCAAATGTTGGCAGAGTCAATCCGGTGTTGATTTATGAGATGGAGGGTTTTGTTTAGCCTTCTTGTCATTGGACCTCCTCCATTCTCTACTTCATGTTTGTACACCATGTTTGTATGAGGTACCTTGAATTTAGAGCGTTGGTGCTCTAGTGTGCTCTTGGTAGTGAAGTTGGAGTGATGACCAGTCAGACTACCTGTGTTTCTCTCTGATGAAGTAAGAAGTGATGACTTGCAAAGATCATGAGAGTGCATGTTGTGATAGTAGGTTATAGGTTGTACTTCCGCCTAATGTAGTTGTCGAATTTTAGGGTTGGTGACGTTCAGTTGGTGGTGTTTGCACTTGAAGGTGTTGGCACTTGGTAGTGTTAGTACTTGGTGGTGATTTTTGGTGCGGTATTTGTGGTGGTTCAGTTGCGGATTGAACAATTGCGGATTTGTGGTGATTTAGTTGATTTTTGGTTACTTTGTCATGACAAAGTTCTTTGGGGATTCAAGAGAGGATAGCGCTACAATACACAATGGATTTACTCAAAGTGATGCTCAATATCAACCTATGTCTTAGGTCCCAATGAAGGAGGAGATTGACTCCAAGTTAAAATTTAACATAAGAGTTAATTTAGTTGAGAGTGCACGTGGTGTGTCTGCACTTGTTGTTGGACATGGACAAGATTTATGGGCTTGGGGCAATGGTACTCATTCTACCAGAGTAAGGCCTATGGCCTTTGGAAGCCCTAGGCCTTACTCTCATAGAATGGGTACCATTGAGTTGGATGATTTCATCCAAGAGTTCAAAGTTGGTGTGATCTATAGCAAATGTGCAACCCAACTCTATTCATGCCCTTCATGGCATGGAAGTGGTTAGTTCAACACTTGGAAGGTCCGCCAATGGATAACTACCATGAGTTCAAGGGAGCTCACTTAGAGGAGATTGAGCTATGGAGACAATTTTGGTCTCCAAACTATGTCTGTATCCCTTCAAGCTTGGTTTCTAGGGGTAGATTGGTTGTACGCTCATATGAGTTCTAGCTCTAGTAGCATTGGTGGATCTCTTGGAGATGGTGCTTCTATAAATAGAGGTACTATTATAGGAGGTGGTTTAGTATCAAGATTTAATCTCATGGTGGAGTACTTCCAATGTTTGAGACAGAACTATCATGGAGTGCCAAACTGACAAGTTGAGGAGCTTGCAAGAGTTCTAGCGGAAGGCTTGAGAGAGCCTATGGGAGGCATACACTCGCATGAGATGGCTGATCAATTTTACTCAAGGAGTTATTGAGCCCAAGCAGTCCTATTTTGGTATGGGATACTATAGGGAGTTACAACGTAGAGTCCATATGCTATGTTGTTATAGGCTACTTTGCTTACTTTGGCAGTGGTCTTTGGTTTGGCTGAGCATATAAAGCTCCATCTGGTGAATGAGAGAGTGGTGACATGTGGATTTGGTAGGGAGACCTCATCCACAATTGTTACTTCTTCCAGAGTGAAGTAGAGTACATCATGCCATGTTGGTTTTGAGGACAAGGTGGACAACCCAAATCCTATGGAGTGAGTAGAAGGTCTATTGAGTTAGACCTTTCTCTTCATTTTTGGGTCAACATCAGCCAATGAGTGGTAGTGTTGCTTGTTGGACTTGTGGTGGACCTCACTATAGGAGAGAGTGCACTCAGGACAATGGATTTGGTACCTCTAGTGCATCACAATCAACACAAAGACATTATGAGCATTGCCACAGATTTAGCCACAATAATGACTAATGCTTTGACCAACACCCGGAGTTACGGAGTGGTACGGCTATGGTAGGTGGTAAAGGAGCTCCATGTGGAGGAGGAGGTGGAAGACGTGGTGGTAAAGGATCCACACCTAGTAGAGATGTAGTACTTGCCCTTAATTTTGATACATCCATGACTACTTGGATTGAGCAAAGATTGGCTAGCATGGCCATAGCTGAGAAGAAATCAGATGCGGGTGCTGAGGCTTCCACCTCATATGACAATGATAGAGACATCTTTGACTTCATATGCAGAGCAACACAAGTAGGAGCAGCACAAGCTATGGATGCCATAGTGACTAGGAGTGCAGTACGTGCTCTAGAGCCTAGTGGAGCATCAATGGAGTTAGACCCACAGAGAGGAGAGGTTGGTAGACATGTTAGACTTCCCTAGTCTTTTACACTCTCTAAGGCACTACATACAACATCCATGGCTCCTAGACATCCTAGTGTAGGTGTAGTAGGTGGTGATAAGGTGCATGATAGACTACCTACTTGTAAGCCACCTACTATTACACAGAGTAAGTGTAGCACAATGTTAGGAGCGATTAATTGATTATGCACTTTCCATTATTCTCAACCAATGACATGTGTACATTGGGAGTTGACCCAACCCCAATGTTCTGGTTGGCTGCCAAGCTTTGTGAGAGTAGGGATGATGTGGTCCCTACTACTAGAGCAGAGGTGGTTGATAGTGAAGTTGAATTTGTTGAGGAGCATGGGATCTACTCTATGACCAATGGTTTGTGGCAAGAAACAACGGCTAGATTAGAAGAGTTACCAGCTAGACCGGCCTTTGAGCAAGCACGGTTTACACCTGGAGTTGTCCTATTGGATAACCAAAGGAGGATTTTTTGTTGCGTGGGACCTTCAAGGAAGGTCTATACACCACAAAGGGTCTTACTTGACTTTGGTGCGTAACTCTTTATGTTGGGGAAGGCCACAATTATCGGTTTGGAGTTATGGAAGATCAATGTAGAGAGGTGTCCGTTTCAAATCTAGACATCTCTAGGTGGTGGTTCTACATAGTTCTACATCACATGCGGAGAGCTTGTTGTTCAAATTCAGCCTGATCATCCAATGATAGCTTGGTGGTGAGAGCTCAGGCCATTACAACCTTAGCTGAGTCATATGATTGTTAGTTGGGAGAGCACCGTTATATCCCATGGGTTTCAGTATTGACTATTGGGAGGAGATAGCCTCCTATAGAACAGGTTGGTAGTCAGGTGAGGGATGGGTATGTTTCCTACTAGTATGCTTTAGTACTAGTAGTCTTGGCTCACTACAATCATGGACCATGGCAACATCAATTTCCGCTTTTAATGGTTATGTCACTTGGCCTAATGATTTATTGGAGAGGAATGCCCATATGGAGGATAATCTAATACCAAAGGAGATCACTTAGATTTGGAGTACAAGTAGGATTGTTCTATCTACCTTGGATGTTCCATTGTGGAGCTCAAAGGAGGCATTGCAACACCATGCAACAACATGCAGATCGGTTGGTGCAACATGCTTGGAGTGGAGCCTTTGTACCACGAGGAGACTAGTGTAAGGATGAGCCTCTAGGGTTGATTACCTTGAAACCTCTAGATATCACACTCATTGCTTGGTAGTATCCTATAGAGTGAGTATGTCTATTGGAGTTGTTCAGTAGGATTAACATTGGACTAGTTGCGATATTACATGCGGGTATATGAGTACAGAGGTACTTGTATGTGGAGAGAGATGAGACTACTAGGCAAGTCTCTCTACATCATGTGACACACTTGGCCTATTGGTATCTTGAGTTATTATCAATGTCAACAATCAAGGGTTACCAAAAAACCCCTAATAGTAGACATTTCCTTGTTGAGGGTGCAAGATTTGGAGAGATATGGTCCTAATTCATTTGGTGATTTTTGGATGGCCATGTTAGGAACATACATGTGTTGGCCGAGGTTTAGGTCTTTAGGATCCCCATTCTGGTGTGTTTTGGGAGATGTTACATACACTACAACATCTCCAAGTTCATCAATCCATTTCTCCATCTTACATTTTGGAGAACATCCCTTTGATGGGTGATTCTTGCACCCGAGTTGTGACAAGTACACATCAGGTCCATTCTTGGATGGAACCTGCCATATTGTTAGATGCAATTAGAGTGGGATCATGGGCTCATTGTCTTTGTCTATGGTCAATAAACCTCTTACATAGAGAGGTTCAACAATGTGCTTATGATGGAATTCAACAACTAGACCATATCATTGTTGATGAAATCTTGGATGTTGGGTGTCAATCTCAAATGGTGGTAGTGACTAATAGGTCACCTATGGCAGTGGTGAACCTAGTTTGAAGGCCTAGAGCCGGTTTTCCCACACTTATGAGTTTTCTAGGCTCCCATGCTTTTTAAGGGGGAGGTCCTAGATTGGTTTGGGACTCACAATTACAATAATTGATGGAGCCCAATGCTAATAAGAGAGAGCGGGCAATGGTTTTTTATGCTAGTATAACTGCTTTTCTAGTAGTGTCAAAGGCATCTAGGTACCAAGTATTAGGTCAAGCTATGGACCTAAAATATTTGACCTAGATTGTGAGCCTTGGTATCAAGTGTTAGGTCAGGCTATGAACTTGAATTGTTTGACCTAGACTGTGAGCCTTGGTTTGATAGAACAACGTAGGATGCACTTGATAAGCATCACCACTTGGACACTTGTGAGCTCTATGCCTATTGAGACAATTTATGCATATGCCGGAGGTGATGGACCGAATGGGTAGGATATTCTTGGGACATAGCCAATTGCTACTAGGGAGAGTGGTCTACTTGGAGTCCATCCACGTGAGCATGGTCTACTTGGATTACACCCTTGGTCTACTTGGGATGCAACTAGAGGACATATGGAGCTTGTAGCTAGATCAGGGTGAGTTTTTCACACTAAGGTTGGGACCTCTAGTGGTTGGAAGCATGATACTACTACTCCAAAGGGCCCAATGTAGTAGCTAGTTAGTACATCTTCCACTCCTACTATAGTTATAGAGGATACTTGGGAGCCAAATCTTAGATCCAAGCTTACAAGAGGGGAAAGATGGAGAGTTTGGAGGTTCTTGAGGAGCTACACGAGTTGTTTGCCTTCAATATGAAGGATTTGGGTGTCTGAAGGGACATGGTATACGGATTGAGCAGACTAGCAATACACAAGTTTTTGGACATCCTTATTGATATAGTGACATGGAGAGAACATTGATTCAGAGTTGGAGTTTGAGGTTGGTTTGGTGGAGATTTCACATGGTGAGTATGAATCAGCTATAGTGATGCCAACCAAGAAGGATATGCATGGCAACTACACAAATAGGTAGATGTGTGGAGATTACCGTCCCTTCAACCAACCAACTTGGGCGATCGGTATACCATGCTTACACCAAAGGGTATCTTTGATATAATTGGGTATGCAAAGGTCTTTAGTACTTTGGATCTTAAAGCATGATATCATTAGTTGCTGATCAAGGAGGAAGATAAGTCCAAGATAGAATTTTGGACTATTGATCCTCACGGAAAGGATGTGTTATGTTATTGGAGTTCTTACCATTTGGGTTAAAGAATGCTCTTGCTGAGTTCTAGAGGGTCATGGATAGGATCCTAACTGGATTGGATTTTGCTTAGTGCTATATTGATGACATTTTGGTCTATAGTACTACTATGGAGGAGCATGAGAGATAGTTGTTGGAGGTGTTTGAGAGGTTGAGATGTCATGGACTCAAATTACGTCTTGGGAAGTGTAGGTTCTTCCATGAGCAAGTTGAGTATTTGGGTCGCACTATCTACCCCAAAGGACTTGGTGTTTAGCAGACCAAAGTAGAGGCTACATATTCCTCAACCTATGAATGTGAACAAACTGTGAGTATTCCGTGGGTTGGAGAACTTCTATAGCTGGTATGTTAAAGGATTTAGTGCTATTGCCAAGGCCTTGATGAAGCTAACCAAGCTTACACAGGAGTCTTGTTGGAGAGATGAACAAGAGAGAGCTTTTATAGAGCTCAAGAAGAGGTTGACATCTACTCTTATTTTGAGGAGAACAATCAAAGGACAAATATTCTAGCTTCACATTGATTGGAGTATGTTGGAGCTTGGAGCAATACTCACCCAACATGATGATGAGGGGAAGGAGTTTGTGGTGGCCTACGCTAGTTTCTCCAACTATTCAACAAAAGCAAAGTATAGTTCATATGAGGGAGAGTGCTTGGCAGCAATATAGGTAGTAGCACATTTCTGATGTTACCTATTTGTAACCCCTTTACTCTCAGCACTGATCATCAACCATTGAAGTGGTTGATAGAGTCCAACAAGCTTTTGTGGAAGCTTGCACGATGAGCTCTGATTTTACAAGAGTATGTTTTCATTGTTATTCACAGACCTAGAGTGGTGAACCATGATGCCAATAGGTTGGGTAGAAACCCATGTCCCAGCCAGCAAGATCAGACCAGAGCACTTTTGCATGGTGAGATAGATGAGGAGATGGTGCCAGGTTGGCATGTATTTGCCTTTCTCTATATATTTTTTGAGGCTTTGGTGGTATCTCTCTCAACGCATACAGGAGGAGTTATTGAGGTCACATATCTAGAGAGTGGAGATAGTGGTACAGTTCAGCGAGACATTTATGATGATGTCTTAATAATGGATTATCTTTGCATTGGTGTTGTGGGTGGCATAGTTGGGGCCAAGGAGAAAGATTGTGTTCTCTAGCAAGCCAGATGGCTCAGATTGGAGTGTAGACACTTGCTTCATGTATGGGAGGATGGTAGAGTGAGAGTAGTACCACTTCCATCTCAAAGACCAAACTCGGTCCGTCATGCTCATGAAGAGTTAGGATATTTTGGAGTAAAGCATATATATAGCTTACTCAGAGTCATTATTGGTGGCACGGTATGCAGACCAATGTACAACAATTTGTTGCAAGATGTGTGGTTTGTATCAATTTAGAGCATCATTTAATGCTCATATGCCATAGTTACACCCATTACCTATCATAGGATTGGGTCATTGCTAGAGTTTGGACTTCCTTAGACCTTTACCATTGACTGTGAGACATCATTGGTATGTTTTGGTGATGGTGGAGCACTTCTCCAACTAGATTGAGTTTGTGGCACTTCTTGACAAGTCCAGTGAAGGGACAACTTACTTGTTCTTGGATTGGGTTCTCAGTTATTTTGGTGCACCAGTTGAGGTTTTGACTGATCAAGGTACAAAGTTCTTGGGAAAGTCTCAGGTCTTGTGTGACAAGGCTTTGATTGATCATTGTACTACCTCCCAAGATCACCCTAAGGCAGATGGCTTAGCAGAGAGAGTGGTTCAGATAGTGAAGAGAGGATGGCAAAAGTATGGTTTGTAGAGAGCCCACTTGGAAGATTGGGATCTCTAGTTACCTTGGTTGGCCATGGGCTATTGGTTCAGTTGGCAAGCCTCCTTAGCATCATTCTCTCCTTACTTTCTACTCTATGGACGAGATCCAGATTTACTTGCAGCCATTTGTTGAGATGCTACTATAATGTTGGACTTGGATGATCCAGATGTATAAATGAACACATGTTCTCAACAGGCAGTGATCTTTTAAAGAGTGACGCTAGTCGCCTTTGAGAAATTAGTGATTACTTAGCATGGGATACCTTATGCTATGCTACCATTCAAGGAGGAGGTTATAGATCCTTGATCCATAGATTTCATCTAGGTGATTATGTATATCTACAACATATAGCACCAATGACACTTGATGTTTCTATAGGCCGTACTATCTTGAGAGTGCACAAGGTTTTGTCATCTGGAGGCCTTGTGTTGGAAGGATGTGATGGTGTTGTTTGGAAGGATCATGTGTGCAATTTTTTGCCATGCCACCTCCCAAACATTGATGGTGCTATGGAACCAAGCTTGGCACTTGTACATGTAGGCTTGTGGTGTATGTTTTGCGGCTCTTTTGGTGGAGTTGCTATTATGTTAGTGTGTGATGGCTTTTTGAGAGGATGGCATATAGCATGTATGACTCCTCAAGGACAATGGTTATGTCCTAGACGTACTTGACCTATAGCTAGTTCATCCTTTTTATGGTATAGATTGTAGACAGTTGACTAATGATGAGGATCGATAGCACTTGGCTTCTTGATCTTTTACCCACCATAGGGTTTACCATATATTTGGAATAAATGGCTATCTGGAGTTAAAGAGACCTACCTACCAACTAGGGGGCAATTGTGGCACTTTAGAGTTCATGTATGACTTATGTGTGAGTTGTGCTTCTATAGTGTATGATGTTGACAACGATGTATGTTGTATAGCAATGTGCATATGCACAACAACTATCATGCCATTTGTAGAATCACATCTAGATTGCTTGGACACTAGAGTAGCAATGATAGTAGTTAGAGATATTTTGGTAGTTACTCATAGACTACTTTCCAATGGTCAGATTTCATGTTAAGTGTATTGACTACATGGTGGGATCCATCGTCACTTGCACCATTTGCACCATCGAGTATGCCAATAGTAGGATCATTGGGGTGAGACCTAGGTCAAAATCAAGAGTATACCCTAGAAGTGCAGCTCCAAATAGCTCACTTCTTTGATGTTGAGCCTTTGAGTTCTTAGCTAGAGTTGATAGAAAGCTGGCAAGCATCACTTGGAGTCTCTTAGCTAGAGTGGATGTGACTTGATTGTAATTAGTACCCAATTGTTAGTAGATTGTTGAATGACAAATCAAGTACCAATCTAATTGAGTGTGATTTGAGTTGTGTAAAAAAATTGATTATTATGGCACTTTAGAGTTCATGTATGACTTATATGTGAGTTGTGCTTCTATAGTGTATGAGGTTGACAATGATGTATGTTGTATAGCGATGTGTATATGCACAACATAATGGTTGGTGCAATCCATAGGAGAGCACTCACACTAGGTGATGTTTCTTTGGATGCTCTAGTTGTTTGTAGACCATACAACTTGCATAGCTTGGATCTCTTAGGTGCATTAGGGCACATTTCTCAAATAGACTCTACTAGAGCTTAGCCCCATTTTACCTTTTTTGTCTCTCCCTTGTGAGGCTTGATGGAGTCTTTCCATCTTACATGTTTTCTACATGGTTGTTCAAGAAATGCACTCCTTTTTCACTTACAAGTTCTAATGGGCATCAATATCAGGAGATTATGTTGCAAAAGAAGAACTATGCTATTGTGTCCACATCATCTCTTCTTGTGTCTTCAACTTGAATCATCTTTGTGGTGTAGTGAATGTACATCAAGATATAGATTTTTCAAGTGATATTTGTGGTAGGTTGGATTGGTCCTACAAAGTTGATCACTCATTTCTCAAATGGGCTTGAGGAGCCATTTTGTTGAAGGTATTGGCCTCTTTGTTTGTTAGCATGTGTGATATCTCTTAGTATATTGTACATGTCCTTGTATATGGTAGGCTACCAATACTCAATTCATTAAAATCTCCTTCATGGTATTCTTAAGGATAAAGTGTCCTCCTACAACTTCAACATGGAGGACCAGTATCACACCTCCTACCTCATATGATTACAAACATTACCAAAGTACTTTGTCTTGTCCCATCTTGAATATGATACTCTCTTTCAATTAGTAGAGACCTATCTTGTGAAGGAATACCGCTTATTGCTTTATGTCCATTCCTTTAGAGCTGTACAATGTACAAAAACACTTGTACTCTATGAAATAACATGTTCTCTTAGTGATTGAAATTTGGAAGATCTCTTCATCCAGGAAATCATTGTTAAGATTTTTGGCTTGGTCTTTGGTTTTGAGTTGTGACAAGAGGTCAGCATTTTTGTGATGGGTTTCCTTCCTTACTTGAATTGTAGAAGTAAATTCCTACAAGAGTAAAATCTACCTTGCTACTCTACTAGAAAAATATCCCTTCTTTGCCAAATGTTGAAGCACATAATGGTAAATGTGAAAGACAAATTTGTATCTTGACAAGTAATGATAGAGTTTCTTACAAGCACAAACCATCCTCAATGCTTCTCTCTCCATATGATGTAATTCCACTCACCTAAGATAGTTGCCTACTATCATGGTTTGTTGGGTAGTACTTTTCTTTGTTGTCCATATGGCTAAGCACCATGTTGATTGCTTTTAAGGAGGTGTCTATATACATATGAAAGGTACTATGCCATTAGGTGCTCTCATCATGGGTGCCATGACCAATTTCTCCTTTAGCATTTCAAAGGCTCCCTCTTTGCCCTTCATCTAGATATATTCTTTGGTCTTCTTTAGTAACTTTGTGAGAGGTGCTACCAATATTCCAAAATTGGTGATACACCTCTTGTAATATCCCTACATGGCCAAGGAAGGCTTGTTGTTCTCTCAAATTTTGTGGTGATTCCAAAGCTTGGATCACCTTCACCTTCTCAACATCTATTTCCATCCCTTTGTTGGATACCCAATGTTCAAGCAATATTCCTTCCATCATCACAAAGGAACACTTCTCTAGATGTAAGGATAATCCAATCTCTTGATATCTTTCAAATGTCTTCCTCAAGAAGGAAAGGTTATTTGTCTTTTTGGCAAAAATAAAAAAATTATCAATAAAAATTTCCATGAATTCTAGTAAATCCTTGAAGATAGCAATTATCATCCATTAAAATGTTGCATGAGAATTATATAGACCAAATGGCAGTTGGTTATAAGCATAAGTTCCCACATCAATAGTAAAGTAGTCCTTGTCCCTATCTTCTTCCCAAATCAAGACTTAATTATATCCCAAAAAGCCATCTATGATGCTATAGTATGCATGTCTTGCAACCTGATCCTAAATGGCTTGGATGAAGGGTAGAGGGTGATGACCTCCTTTGTGGTTACATTGAGTTTCCAAAAATCCTAGCACATACAAATTATGCCAATCTTCTTCTTGGGTACTATGTGTAGGTGATCCCCATTCAAAAATAAGCATGAGGAATAATCTAGCACAAAGATAAATATCTATTTTGTACTTCACCAACAAGGAGTACTTTGGGTTGAGCCAATATTATTGTTGTTTGACTGGTATCACTCTTTCCTCCAAATCTATCTTGAATTCACAAAATTTTCAAGGAATACTTGGCATTTGCTCAATCTTCTAGCCAAAGATATGTTGGTACTCCTTGAACAAGGCATCATAAGCTTTGTATTCTTCCTTGCTTACAAACATGGAAATCTTTAGCAATCTTCCTTTTGCTATAGTTACTTCTTGGCAATCATCAAGGTTGATAATGACGTATATGTCTCTTACTTAACTTAACTTACCCTTAGGAGTGCCAAGTTAACTTTGTGACCTTTAGGATGGACTTCCTTTGGTCTCCTCCTCAATCGTGTAGCATTTGAGGTAGTTAACCACATCATCTCCTAAGAGATCTTTGGCATCATCTAAAGTTTCTTGTGTATTCCCATTTTGAAGATAAAGTCTCTTCCAAGTAAGGAATCTTTTTCTTGCATATTTTGATTGACTTTTCGGCTTGAGGATTCAAGGTTGGAAAGCATAAAAGAATTTCATACCACTCTATGGTTGTTGGCGCTCCATATAACCATGGTCTCCCTATGAGTACCGTGTAACCAATTTTTGTTACTAAATGGAAGATGATGTAATGAAGATGAAAAGTCATTGGGTTCAAAAGTAGTGTACTCCAATTTGTGAAATTTCCTTTGTTATGACATTTAATTTGTAAACCCAAACCAATGGAGCTTGATTGGGTCATGAAGCCATTGATCTCTGTTTCTACTTCTAGAGATCTCAAGTCCTCCAATTCTCTCTGGTAAATGGCAAGAAGATTGGATTGCTGCTTCTTCTTCTTCTGCACTTGTTGAAGAGCTAACTAAGGCTAATTGCCTTTTGTATAGCTTGTTGTCCTCCCACAATTTTTTGAGCATGACATCAGCCTTGGAGGATCCCAAGTTTGCAATGACACCATATTGCATTACTCCTAATAATGAACTAGCTCTATATCATTTCTTCTCTAGTGCATCCTTTTTTGCAAAAGACTTCATTGGAGTGGAACTCTATATAATATGCCCTCCTACCATGCCTACATCTTGTGAAGCCTTCTTATGCATTGACATTATCTTCAAGGTAGGAGAAATAGGTTGATAGTTGGTGATGATAAAGATGACTACACAAATGGTGAACCTCAACAATGAATTTTGTCATCCTTCTCCTTTTGTGTGATATTTGGATTAGATCCAAGTATGGCCATCCTCATATGCCTTCCATTGTATTTGTTCCTTCTCCTACTTGTCTATTTTGGATGTCCTCTTTTATGAGGTACTTGTACTTCCCTTTGTATGTCCAGTGGATATTATGGATATTATGGTATATTGGCTTCTGTGGCTTCATTCAGCACAAAGGTATCTTCTTTATGTGCTAATGGTGGTTCCTCTTTGTGCTTCCTACTCTCCTTGCACTTGGGTTTTGCTACAAGCTTCAACTTCCCTTCAAACAATATTTTCTTTGGTTGGCCTCACTTCCTCTTGGGCATAAGCGACTGCTCAACTCCAATGAAGAGGAATTGCTTGTTGTCTTCTTTCTTGAGCGGGTAAGTGACAACCCAACAAATATCACTTTTGTGGTAATCAGTGAGTTAAGTTTGTTCCCACAAAGATACGAGTCAGAGATGGTCATATACAAAGTAAAATGTTACAATGTAGTTCTTCTTGAGTTCTTCTTTAGTCTATCATGTAGAAACCACACCCAAAAGAGAGTAACAAGCACTGACTCGTAGTCTTGTCACAAATTAACATTCCATAATCACAACTCCATCAAATCTTTCCAAACAATCTTGCTTGTGATGACTTAGATTCTCCCAAAACAACTTTACTTCAGAATTGTGTTCCACCCCTCCACCAAAAGCACAAC
Source organism: Lunularia cruciata (assembly GCA_948567375.1). Lineage (NCBI taxonomy): Eukaryota > Viridiplantae > Streptophyta > Marchantiopsida > Lunulariales > Lunulariaceae > Lunularia > Lunularia cruciata. Next base: position 11,645,630 of record OX419760.1, read on the forward strand.
TTCCTCAATCAAAATTGCTTCATATCAAACTCACACTGCACTCACAAATGCAAAATATTACCAACACTACAATTCCTCTCAGATTTGTCAAGGCATTGCTTTGGTTACACTTCACTCAAGATCAAACACACAGAATGAAGATTAGTGCTATGGAATCCAACATCCAACAAGCTCATTGACTTGCACTTTGAAATTCTTCAAACACTCACAAACACAAACACAAACTTGATACTTGGAATTAAGCTTAAAAAATGAGCATTGAGACACAACACTTTGCTTTATCTATCTTAAAAAATATGAATATTGAACAACAACACACTGCAAATGCTTCCTTTAAATAGGCAGAGCACTTTGACAATTAGCTAACTAAAATACCATTCTATAACAACTTTACCAACCTATAGATCCAAATGACAATGCACCTCTTCATATCTACCTCTTCAAATCTCAAAACTATTTCTCTTTAATCCAATGTCAACCTTGATGTTGGCTTCCAAACCCAATTCTTCTTCACAAATTTCCCTTTCTTTGGGTCTATCTAAATCTTCTATTGTTTCTTCTACTTCTTCACTATGAATTATAATTGAGATCATGGGTAATCTATCTACATCTTTATCCTTTGACACACCCTTCTTTAATGTCTTAGGTAACTCACTAAAAGACACCTCCACTCCTACCTTTGCTACTTTGGATCCAATATTCTTCTTCTTCTTACTCCAAAGTTCATCTAACTCCTTCCTTGCTAAATCTAATTTGAGACAAACATTCTCTCTTGCTTCTAACATCTTCTTATCTACTCTCTCCCTTAAACTAATCAATAACTTATTCAAATTTACATCCTTTGCTTTCTTCTTCCTTGCCTCCTGCACTAACAATTTCAATTCATGCAGTCTTGCTTCCTCCAACTAAACTTCAAATACAATATTGAGCATCGCTTTCACTCTCACTACTACTTCTTCAACTATCTCCAGCCTAGGGGTCTTCAATTTTTCTCTTTCCACCTACAACTCCTCCCTATACATCTTCACCTCATCTTCCAAATTGACTTTCAATGCTTCCTTATCTTTTGGATTTTGTCTGAGCTGCACTTCTATTCCTCTAATCAAACCTTGCAATCTTTCCTCCTCTTGACTTTGTGCAGTCAATTCTCTTTCCCATGCTTGACTTTTCTCTGCCATACTTGTTTTCAAGCTATCCAACTCTTGTCCCACCACTGTTGCTATAGCCTCCAAATGAATAACTTCTACTTGAGCGTCATGTACTTCAGCCCTTAATGTCTAAGTCTTTGCCATCTGCTCCCTTTGATCTTTTTCTTGCTTTGCCATTGCTTTGCCTCTCTTCACAAAGTCTTATGTCAGGCTCTCAAATTCCTTCCTCTTAAGTTCTGCCTCAGCCTAAAGTTCTTTGACTTCCTTTTCTCCCTGGATTAACTTCCTTCTCAACTCTGAACTTTCTTTGCTCATATATTTTACTACTCCCAATTCATCTTTCAACTCTGAATGACTTCTTTTTCAACTCTTCTTTCTTCTTCTTCAATTGCAATAACAATGGACATACAATCTTTGACAAGTATTCCATCTGTCACGCCATTTGTAGTGTCGCATCTAGATTGCTCGGACACTAGAGTTCCAGTGATAGTAGTTAGAGTTATTTCAGCAGTTTCTCAAAGACTACTTTCCGACGGTCACATTTGGTGTTCATGGTACTGACTTCACGATGGGGCCCACCGTCACTTTGCATCATTCATACCGTCAAGTGTGATGTCTACGTGACCATTAGGGTTTTAGACCTAGCTCAAGTCAAGGGGGTATACTTTCAAAGTGCAGCTCTAGAGAGCTCACTTCTTTGACGTTGAGCCTTCAAGTTCTTGGCTATGGTGGACAGAGGCCGGCAAGCGTCACCTCTATGCTGGAGTGGGTGTGGCTTGACTGTAATCAGTGCCCAGTTGTTGGTAGTTTATAGAATGACAGATCAAGTACTGATCTGAGTTGAGTTGAGTTGAGAGTGGTAAACAATGTGATTACATCAGAGAAGTGAAGTCAATGGGAAATTGGATGCATGAACTTTGAGTGTTAGTGGTATCTCCAAGCTCGGTGGATCATTGGAAGCTAGATTCAAGTTCAATTTTTCCCTAGTGTATAGAAGCTTGTTCAATTGATGCAAATTTGGCAGTAAGGTAGACGGTATGCGGAAGCGCTGGCTAATTTTTGAGCAAAGAAGGAGCAAATCTCAAGCAATGGTTGTGATTTTGAGCTCAGGAGGTGAAGGTAGGACCAATTTGTTACAAGTTGGGCTCAGAAAGTAAAATTGAAGGTGGAGTTGGGAAGCTATTCTTGTGAATTTGTGATTTGCAGAAACCCATGTTTTCAATTTGGCTCGAGTGAAAAGTTAATGGGGAATTTGGTGGTCAGCCAAGTTTAGGGTTTATGTCAGATTTGGAGGAGTTTTGCTAGTTGGCCAGATTTGGACAACTTTTGCCAAGTTGGAGGAGTTTTGCAAGTTTGGAGGAGTTTTGCCAGATTTTGGAGGAGGTTTTTAGTGGCAAGAAGAAAGACCTCATTTGGGCGTTTGTAGGCTTCAAGGCATAGGGCTGTAGGAGCAAATCTCAAGCAATGGTTGTGATTTTGAGCTCAGGAGGTGAAGGCAAGACCAATTTGCTGCAAGTTGGGTTCAAAAAGTAAAATTGAAGGTGGAGTTGGGAAGCTATTCTTGTGAATTTGTGATTTGGAGAAACCCATGTTTTCAATTTGGCTCAAGTGAAGAGTTAGTGGGTGATTTGGTGGTCAGCCAAATTTAGGGTTTATGTCAGATTTGGAGGAGTTTCGCTAGTTGGCCAGATTTGGACAACTTTTGCCAAGTTGGAGGAGTTTTGCAAGTTTGGAGGAGTTTTGCCAGATTTTGGAAGAGGTTTGAAATGGCAAGAAGAAAGACCTCCTTTGGGCGTTTTGAGGCTTTGAGGCATAGGGCTGTGGGCTATGAGAGGCTATGAAGGCCTAGAAGGGCCAGCAAGCTAGCTTGCTAGCGTGAGGCTAGCTAGTTTAGAGTAGATCTTGGTCATTGGTTGGCAAAATCTGCCCATCTTGCTAGATGGTGCGCAACAAGGCTTGACCCCTAGACCTCTTGTTCCTAGATTGATGCCCTAGCCAACTAGTCCACCTTCACTTGTTGTCCTAGTGACTATACCATTGTTATCTATACACTTGTAGCTTTGGCTAGGAGAGGCTGTTTGATCCCATTCTTGGTGATCCTGGTAGCTTAGGACTTAGACACGAACTTCTCTTATGTCAATGCCAAATGGCGGCAGAGTCAGTCTCATATTGTTTTATGAGATGAAGTGTTTTCATTTAGACTTTTTGTGATTGGATGCCTTCTATTCTCTACTTCTTGTTTGTGCACCACGTTTGTGTGAGGTGCCTTGACTTTTGAGCATTGGTGCTCTAGTGTGCTCTCGGTAGTGAGGCTGGAGTGATGACCAATCAAACTACCTTTGTTTCTCTCCGGTGAGGTAGGAAATGATGACTTGCAGACCGTGAGAATGCGTGTTGTGATGGCAGGTTACAGGTTGCCCTTTCCTCTAGTATAGTTATCTCAATTAGAGTTACATTAGTGGGTGGTGTTCCACGGGTGTTGGCACTTGAAGGGGTACTTGCGGTTGCGACTTGTGGTTCCGGTTTGCGGTTGCAATTTTGGTTACTTTGTCACGACGGAGTTTGTTGGAGATTCTAGAGGAGTTAGCCCTGCAGTACGTAGTGGGTTTACTTGGAGTGGTGCTTGGTATTAGCCTGTATCTTAGGTCCCAATGAGGGAGGAGATTGACTCTGAGTTGGAGTTTGACACAGGAGCTGATTCAGTTGAGAATGCACTTGGTGTGTCTGCACCGTTGTTGTGGGATATGGATGAGATTTATGGGGCCTCCAAAGGCCCTAGGCGTTACTCTTGTACAATGGGTACCATTGAGTTGGATGACTTCATCCAAGAGTTTGATAGTTGGTGTGATTTGCAGCAGATGTGGAACTTGACTTTGTTCACACCCTTCATGGCATGAAAGGAGTTGTTTCAACATTTGGAAGGTCCGCCGATGGATGACTACCATGAGTTAAAGAGAGCTCATTTGGAGGCGATTGAGTTATGGAGACAGTATTGGTCTTCAAAGTATATCTCTATCACTTCAAGTTTGGTGGCCAAGAGTAGATCGGCTGTACCTACGAGTTCTAGCTCGAGTAGTGTTGGTGGAGCTAGTGGAGGTGCTTTAGCTGGAGATAGTGCTACTACGAGTGGAGGTACCGCTGTAGGAGGTGGTGTGGTACCGGGGTTTAACCCCATGGTGGAGTTCTTCCAATGTTTGAGGTATAACTACCAGGGAATGCGGATTGACAAGCTGAGGAGCTTGCAAGAGTTCCATTGGAAGGCTAGAGAGAGCCTATGCAAGGCATACACTCGCATGAGGCAGTTGATCAGTTTCACTCAAGGAGTTACTGAAGCCCAGGCAGTCCAGTTTTGGTATGGGATACTTGACAAGGGGTTGCGATGTAGAGTTAGTGATGCTATGTTGATACATGCTACTTCACCTACTTTGGCAGTGGTCTTTGGTTTGGCTGAGCGTATTGAGCTCAACATGGTAGAGGAGAGGGTGGTGACATTTGGATTTGGTAGGGAAACCTCATCCACGGCTGTGACTTCTTCTAGAGTGCAGCAAAGTGCACCACGCCCGGTTGGTTTTCAAGGACAAGATGGATATCCTAGATCCTATGGAGCAAGTGGAGGGCCTATTGTGGTTAGATCTTTACCTTCATTTTTGGGTTAGCATCAGCCAGTGAGTGGTGGTGTTGCTTGTTGGACTTGTGGTGGACCTCACCATAGGAGAGAGTGTACTCAAGGCAGCGGACCTGATACCTCTGGTGTATCACAACCAGCACAAAGGCAGTGTGAGCATTGCCATAGATTTGGTTACACTAGTGACCGGTGTTTTGACCTACACCCGGAGTTATGGAGTGGTAGGGTTGCTATGGCAGGTAGTAGAGGAGCTCCAATTCATGGAGGATGAGGTGGTAGAGGTGGTTGTAGAGGATCTACACCTAGTAGGGGTGCAATTACTGCCCTTATTCTGATACAACTATGGCTACTTAGATTGAGCAGTTGGAGCATAGATTGGCTAGTATGGCTATTGCTTAGAGGAGATCAAATTGGGGTGCTGAGGCTTCCACCTCATATGCGGGTGATAGAGATGCTTTGGATTTCATGTGCGGAGCAGCATAGGTGGATGCATCTGTAGCAGTGACCAGGAGTGCAGTACGTGCTCTAGAGCCTAGAGGAGCATTAGTGGAGTTGGACCCATAGAGAGGAGAGGTTGGGAGACAGGTCAGACTTCCCCAGTCTTTCATGGTATTTGAGGCATTGCAGACGACATCCATGGTTCCTAGACGTCCTAGTGCAGGTGAAGTAGGTGGTGATGGAGTACATGATGGACTACCTACTAGTCAGCCACATGCTACTACACAGAGTCTAGCATGATGTTGGGGGCGGCTCAGCTAATTATGCGGCGTCCTTTGTTTTTGGCCAATGACATGTTTACATTGGGAGTTGACCCAACCCCAATGTTCCGGTTGGCTGCCACGCTTTGTGAGAGTAGGGATGATGCAATTCCTACTACTAGAGTAGAGGTGGTTGGTAGTGGAGCTGACTTAGTCGAGGAGCATGGAATCCATTCAGTGACCAATGGTTTATGGCAGGCAATAGCGGCTAGACTGGAGGAGTTGCCAACTAGACCGGCCTTTGAGAGAGCACGGTTCACACATGGTGTTGTTCTATTGGATAACCAAGGGGGATCTTCTGTTTGGTGGGACCTTCAAGGAAGGTCTATACACCACAGAGAGTCTTGTTAGACTCTGGTGCGCAACCCCTTATGTTGGAGAAGGCTGTAGTGGTCGGTCTGGAGTTCGGAAGATTGATGTGGAGAGGTGTCTATTTCAGATCAAGACATCTTTAGGTGATGGTTCAACACAATATATCACACGTGGGAAGCTTGTTGTCCAGGTTCAGCCTGGTCATCTGACTGATAGCTCGGTGGTGAGAGCTCAGGCTATTGCGATGATAGCTGAGTTATATGATGTGCTAGTTGGGGGAGCAATGTTATACCCCATGGATTTCAGCATTGACTATTGGGAGAAGACAACCTCCTATAGACCTGGTTGGCAGTCTGGTGAGGGATGGGTATGTTGCCTACCAGTATGCTTCAGTAGTGGTAGTCTTGGCTCACTATAGTCTAGGACCATGGCTGCATCAGTTTTAGCTTTCAGTGGTGCAATTATTGGCCTGGTGATTTGTTGGAGGGGAACGCCCATGCAGAGGATACTCTAGTACCAAAGGAGATCACTCAGATTTGGAGTACAAGTAGGATTATTCCATCCACCTTGGATGTGCCATTGTGGAGTTCAAAGGAAGCATTGCAATAGCATGCAGATCGGTTGGTGCAACAGGCTTGGAGTAGAGCCTTCATACCATCAGGAGATGAATGTGAAGATGAGCCTCCAGAGTCAATTTCTTTGACACCTCTAGATACCACACTCATTGCTTGGCAGTACCTAGTAGAGGAGGTATGTCTATTGGAGTTGTTCAGTGCGATTAGCACTGGACTAACTGCGGTATTACAGGCGGGTATACAAGTATAGAGGTACTTATATGTAGAGAGAGATGAGACTTCTAGGTGAGTTTCTCTACATCATGTGGCACACTTGGCCTATTGGTATTGGGAGTTATTACCGATGTTAGCAGTCAGAGGTTACCAAAAGGCCCTACCTGCAAACATTTCCTTATTGGGAGTGCATGACCTAGAGAGACATGAGCCTATTCACTTGGTGATTTCTGGATGGCCATGTCAAGGACATACATGTGCGGGGCTGCGGTTTGGGTCTTTAGGATCCTTGTTTTGGTGTGTATGGGAGATGTTATGGATACTACAACATCTCAATGTTCATCGGTCCATTTCTCCAACTTACCTTTTGGAGAATGTACCTTTGATGGGTGATTCTCACACCAGAGTGGTGGCGAGTACACATCAGTTCCATTCTTGTATGAGACCGGCTATATTGTTAGATGCAGCTAGAGTGGGATCACAGGCTCATTGCCTTTGTCTTTGGTGGACAAACCTCTTACCCAGAGAGGTTTTACAACATGCTTATGATGGGATTCAACGACTTGACCACATCCTTATTGATGACATCTTGGATGTTAGGTGTCAGTCTCAGATAGTGGTAGTGGCTGATAGGTCACCTATGGCAGTAGTGAACCTAGTGGGACAACCTAGAGCTACATTTCCCACACTCATGAGTTTCCTAGGCTCTTATGCTTTTCAAGAAGCAAGACTTGGACTTCTTTTGGAACCATAGTTATAGTAGTTGGTGGAGCCCAATGCCAATGAGAGAGAGCGGGTGATGGATTTTTGCACCGGTATTACCGCTATTCAAGCAGTGTTAGAGGCATCCATGCATCAACTGTCAGGTCAGGCTATGGACTGTGAGCTGGCCTGTCTCTCACTCAGGATGAACCTCTGATGGCTATTATGGTAGCGCACCATGGACTAAGAAAGCAAGGAACCCCAACTCCATCATACTCCTCCAAGGCTAACACTCCAAGACTGAAGACATTGCTCACTAGAGAACTCAATGAGAGAGAGATAGTTGCAAATGAAAGGATGATGAGTACCTCCTCACCCCTTGTTTATATACTTGTGAAATAGTTACGTACCAAAGTTACTAATTACCGTAGTAACTCAAGTTACTAGACTAAAAGTCAAGTAAAGTCAAAAAGTAGAAAGGAATATCCATTCACATGGGCATATTCCCCTAAGCATGTGGTCTTATCTTGAACCAACCGCTAAGTCAAGGATTCCTTCACATGGGCTATCCTTGGACTAAAGAAGAATCCAAAACAAAAAGGCTTTCGGGCCCAAGAGTTCTCAACTCTTTCCTCAAAGCCAAACACCTAGGAATAATACCAAGTCAACACACTAAAATCTAAAATAGTGGTGCTTATCTTTTCTACTTCCTCTAAAGTAAGGTCCCCTCTATCTTAGCTATGACTAACTTTAGCTAACCATGACTAATATGGAACCATCCTTTATCTCTATATAAATAATATCTGTTAAGTACTTGTGATACCAAGCTAAATATCACAATACCACACACATGCACAAATGGGTGTTACATTTACTCCCGGACTAAGTTTTCACTTTGTCCTCAAAGTAAAGGTCTCTCTACCTTCTATGGTACATCTTCAACTTATCATGGTTAATCCTATCAAAGTGTCTTCCTCCCAACTCCTTGAGATCATAGGTGTAATTGCCCCACACCTTCTCCACTATGAAAGGTCCAAAGTACTTAGGCAAAAACTTCTTTTGCACTCTCTTGAATCGAATGGAATCAAACAACATTACCCAATCACCTTTTTTGAAAGTTTCCACCTTCTTCTTGCCTTGCCTCTTGTCATAGCTCTCCTTTTGTTTCCTTTGGGCTTGCTCCACTCGAACCATAGCAACTGCTCTTGCCTATTCCAACTCCATGAGTTGATCCTTCCTTGACTTCTCTGCATCACCTCCTTGTGCTTTCTTCAATCTCCTATGAATGCTTTGGAAGGTAGGAAGATCAAAGTGAATAGGTAAGGTAGACTCAATACCATACACCAATTGAAATGGAGAATATCCGGTGGAAGTCTTCATGGTTGTCCTATACTCCCACAAAACTGCATGATGTTTAGCCCTCTCCATTTCTGCATCTTTGGCCAACATCATGCACAAGGTCTGATTGGTTCTCTCTGCCAAGCCATTGGAATTTGGCTTATAGGATGTAGTTACTCTATGTATGATAGAGAAATGTCGTAGCATGGCTGTAGTAATGCTTCATGTAAACTCTCCTCCTCTATCAGAAACCAACTCCAAAGGGCATCCAAACCAAGTGATAATGTGTTCATAAAGAAATCTACCAAAGTCATCTTCATTCTTGTCCCTCAATGGTCTAGCCTCAACCCAATTGGTAAGGTAATCAGTAACTACCACAATGTACCGATTGTTCCTTGGGGTTCTATTGAGAAGACCTACAAAATCAATTCCCCACTTCTCAAAAGGTCCTAGCTATGGAATTGATCTAAGTGGTGGAGTGGATGTAGACTTTCTAGCAAAAGCTTGACAAACATGACAAGTTTTGCAATAATCAAGACAATCCTTGAAAATCCCTCTCCAATAGTAACCTGCATCTAGAATCTTGAAAGCAGTCACCTTTCCTGCAAAGTGTCCTCCACATACTAAACCTTCATGAAACTCCTTTATGAGTAGGATAGACTCTTCCTTACCCACTGCTCTTTGAAGTAGACCATCTACTCCTTGGTGAAAAAGAATATCCTCCACCATTGTGTAAGGTCTAGATCTTACTGCAAGGGCCTTCTTCTCCCTAGCATGCATCCCTTTTGGATAGTTACCTCTTGTCACAAAATCCACAATCTCCTTGTACTCCATTGGAACCTCTTGAGTGACTGAGATTGTCATGAGCTCCTCATCCAGGAAGGAATCATCCACTGGCTCATCTCCATCATGATCATAGGCTCTAGATAACAAATCAGCATTTGTATGTTTCTTTCCTGGCCTATCCTCCATGGTGAAGTCATACTCAGACAAGAGTATCATCCACCTTGCTAGTCTCCCTTCAACATTAGGCTTGTTGAAGATGTACTTCAAAGCCTTGTGATCTATGACAATGGTGGCTTTCCTTCCAATCAAGTAGTGTCTAAACTTCTTGAGACCAAAGATCACTGCCAACCCTTCTCTCTCCGTGACAGAGTAATTCTTCTCTGCTGAAACCATCTGCCTACTAGCATAAGCTATTGGATGATCATGCCCATCTTGGTCTAATTGACTAAGAGTGCTTCCTATAGCTACATTAGAAGCATCAGTGTAGAGGATGAAAGTCTTACTCCAATCAGGTATAGCAAGAATTGGAGCTACAACAAGGGATTGCTTGAGCTCCTCACAAGCTTTGAGAGCCTCCTTGTCCTCCAAAATCACCATGTAATCTACACCCTTCTTCATGTAGATGGTCAATGCATACGCCTTGTTAGAAAATAAGAAGATGAACCTCCTATAGTATCCAACCATCCCCAAGAATTGGCGTAACTTTGTCAAGCTTGAAGGGAATGGAAGGTCTAAGATTTTCCTCACCTTCTAAGGATCAATTGCTATTCCATCCTTGGAGATGATGTGCCCCAAAAGTAGACCTTCTTCACATCCAAAAATGCACTTCTCTGGGTTGTGTGATGCATTTTCCTCATCCAAGCGTTGCAAGATTTTGATTAGGTGCTCAAAGTGCTCCTCCTTGCTTCCATAGACACAAAATTCATCAATGAAGTCTCTCATAAATTTCCCAATGAAAGGTTCAAATACCTTGTTCATGAACCGTTGGAATGTGGCTGGAGCATTGCAAAGCCCAAAAGGCATGACCTTGAAAGCGTAAGTTCCCCAAGGTGTGGTGAGTTGTTGATGCTCTGGTGCAATCTTGATTTGGTTATATCCACTATAACCATCTCCAAAACTGTACCTCTCATGACCTACAACCTCCTCCAAGATCTCATCAATGAATGGCAATGGGTAGTAGTCCTTCTTGGTAACATCATTGAGCTTCTTGTAATCCACACATACCTGAAGCTTGCCATTCTTTTTCTTCACAATGACAATTGGAGACACCCATTCTGAATTCTCTATCTCAAAGATAAATCCAGCCTCCTTGAGCTTATCAATCTCCTCCTTCACAACCAAAGATATTGGTGGGCTAATGCGACGTTTCTTTGGCGGATTGGTCTTGCATGTGACTCCACCTCTATCTTGTGCTCCTCCAAGGTGACTTCCTTCAAATCCTTGTAACTAAAAGCAAACACATGGATGAACTTGCGGAAAATCTCCTCAAATCTCACCTTCTCCTCCTTGGTAACATTTGGGCCATACTTGAGGGTAGCTAACCTTCTCTCTACCTCCTTAAGTGTCAATGGTGATTTGTCTGGGTCCTTCAAAACCTCTGGCTTAGGTGCATAATCCATAGCACACAAAGGATACACATCTGAATCAGATTCAGATTCATCCTCCTCCGTGGAAGTCTCCTCTTCCATGCTTGTGTCCACACCTGAAGCTCCTTCTTCAAAATCTGATTCCCAATAATTAGAAGATGGTGTATCTGAATGTGAAGTGTTGGTGGTGTTAGTCACAGGAACTGTGACTCTATGGTTTGATGGCCCAATCCTCAAGTACCCTTTGTGCCATCGATCAGTTGTGCGTGTTGCTCTCAACCATGGCCTCCCAAGAAGTAAGTCATAGCTTGAATCCTTCAAGACTTGGAAAGTCATGAGATTTTGAACTCCCATAACTGAAACTACCACTTTATCCATCACCCCTATTGGTCGAACTTGTTGCTTGTTTGCCATGCTCACCACAAATGTTGAAGGTCTTGAGGGTATCATACCCAACTTCTTCATCAACCTTTCTGACATGACATTTACTGCTGATCCTCCATCAACCAATGTATCCTTGATGTTGTGACCATTCATTCTCACATCAATCTTGGAGGCATATTCACAAGCCTCCCATGGTGTTGGCTTGGCATCCACCACCCCCATTGATACTGGAAATTTTGCCTTCTTCTTCCTCTTGCTCCTTGTAGAACTCAAACCACCTCTAAGCTCCTTTCTCAAGGTAGGGTTCAAAGCAATTAATTGGCCCATTGTGATGTTAGCCTTGTGACTACCAACATCCTCCAACACATTGTAGTTCCATTGTTGCTTTGAGATCAAGAAGTCCTCCATCCCCAACTTCTTCCTTGGAGTCTTTGTTGTTGATGGTGTTGAGGTGCGAGTGCTCCTAGTAGATATAGGAGTATCCTTGCTTGGAGTGAATCCTTGAGAAGAGTGAACATCCTCTGCAAAACGAGCTCTCTTCTTCTCTTGTGCCAAAAGCTCCAAATTAAGACCCTTGGAGTTTGAGCACTCTCCCTTCTCATACTTGCTCTCATCCACATCTATGGATGCTATCCCCTTACCTTTGTTGGGATTAGGAGCCACTTGGGTTTCACTACCTCCCTCTTTCCCTCTATTGGCTCCCTCATAACCCCTTCCTCCATGGTAAGTGGGATTTAGGCAATTCCTTTGGATATGGCCTCTTCCTCCACAACCAAAACAATTTCTATCATTGAAATTGTTGGCTGGTTGAACTCCTCTATATGGATAGTTTCCATAACTCCTAGGCCCTCTCCCTACATTCTAATCCACCTCTCTCTTCTCCCATAGTTGCACCACATTGATCTTGAGATCCGCAAGTTGTTATGTGATGGTTTGAAGTGGATCTTTTGGTGGAGGTGCAAGAACTAGAGCAACAACTACTTGTGGTGCAACCCTTGCCACCAAAGTATCAGAAGTTCCACCATACTTGTAGCCTTGAGGAGGATGCACAACCTCCTTCACCACCAAATCACTCTCATCCCCTTCCAAACTCTCCTCCATACGAATTGTGATCTTGATAGCTTCAACCTTGGAAGAAGGTTTCTCATATCTCACTTTGCTTCTAATTTGTGGTCTCAACCCTCCCACAAAATTCTTGGTGAGCATGCTCCTATGCCAATCATTGTAGTCTCCACATCATCCCCACCCTTCCTCAACACTATGCAAAATCTGGACTCTTAATTTTCCACTCTTTCCACATAGACTCTCACTTTCTCTCCTTCTCCTTGCTTGAGAAATATAACCTCACTCATCAATCTCTCATAACTCTCATCAGGAAGAAAGTTCTCAATGAGTGCTGAAGTCAAAGTCTCCCAAGACTCCTCTTCCCCATCTCTCCTCTCTCTCCTCTTACATGGTATTCTGACTCATACCATGTAAGTGCTGCATCCTCAAAGAAATCTGGTAATAATGAGGCCCACTCATTCTTCCTCCTCTCATTGTTTCCTATGCAAGCTCTCTTGAAGTCTCCCACAAAGGCCTCCACATCTTCTCCATCCTTGCCAAAGAAAACCGGAAGTTTCCTCATCTTAACCTCTCACTATCTTTCTTTCTCTCAATTTTTTTCTCTTTTCTTTTCTCTCACTCTATTACTAATAGATTATATACATGACTAACACCATCTAAGAATAATCAACTCTAGGGAACACAAAAGGTTTAGGTTACTCCAAGATTTCTATAGCAACATCAAATCCTAGAGTGCATATTAATCTAACTCTCATGGATAGTTTATCCATAAGGTGAAAGATTATCTCCATCACTAATCTTGAGAACTAGCTGATGAAGGTGGTAGTATTTCTGTAGCTGTACTAAGACTCTCTCCAAGATCCTTCACCAAAGTCTCCAAAAGTGCTTTTACTCCACTACACTCATGTCCTTTTGGAAGTCCTTCCACTCCACAAACCTCACACAACTCCTTGGTCTTAGATCTTCTCCCTCCTAATCTTGGTGAAGAAGGTCCAACATGCAAACCCAAGTCAAGTAAGCCTCTCCTTTCCCTCAATCTCTTGCTCTCAAAGGTCAATGGACATGAACTTGCCTTATGTCTCTTCTCTCCACATAGAAAGCACTTAGACTCACTCTTTCCTCCAAGTGGTGTAGGTTTTTGGATCCTCTCAACACTCTCTTCAAATTCTATTGTAAACTCTCTTTTCCTTAAATCCACCCCTAAAATCACCTCAAACTCTTAGGGAACCTTGCATAATCTCAATTTTTACTCTTGATGACCCTCCATGTTCCCAAGATGAATCTAAACACTCAAACATGCTTTTTGTTGATCTCAAACTCCTCATGCATGAGATCTCCACTCTGTAGAATTGACCCTTCCTCACAATGTCACTCAAATATCCCGACCAATATGTCACAGTCCTCTTAAATTTTGCACACTTGATCAAAACTCTAGGGCATCCCTCCTTGCAAAATTTCAGATCTTTTCATTGAGCCATTTGGCCTAGACACCTTTCTATTGAGCACACATATTTCAGATTTGGTCTGAAAACCACCCCCCCCACTTCAAAAACTCATAACTCCGTGCGCAAGAACGATCTCTCTCTAATTTTTGTGGCAGCAGGTAGGATACAATGCACTTAATTTTCTAGGAAGTTTTCAGGAGAATTCACTGAAAATTTAAGAAATGGCAGACTCTGTACAATTTTCCAGAGAGCATGCAGTTGCGGGAGCACTTTACCCTATCAACTTTCAAAAATTCTAGCCGAGTGTGCATAGTAACTCTCACAATAATTTTAAGTGTGCTAATTGAAAGATAACCCAAGCTATCATGTGTAGAAATTTCAAGTCCAGATCTCAAACTTGAGATTTTGCCCAAAATTACCTTAATCCCCAAAATCTTCAATCCACCTCACACAATCTCTCCAATTCCTCTCATGTGTACAAGATGTACAAAATCACTTCAAAGACATCATAATGAACTATAGGGTATACAAATGGATCTTGGTTCTCTAACATAAGTTCAACTCTCTCCTCTCCTAATGTTCTCTCCAAGTGAGCTCTCATAGCCTCCTTCTGCCTAATGTAGAATTGAACACGGAACATTATCTTGCCTTCTAGAGAGGTCCTGGCAACAGAACCAAAAATGTGAGCCGGCATGTCTCTCACTCAGGATGAACCTCTAATGGCTATTATGGTAGCGCACCATGGACTAAGAAAGCAAGGAACCCCAACTCCATCATACTCCTCCAAGGCTAACACTCCAAGACTGAAGACATTGCTCACTAGAGAACTCAATGAGAGAGAGATAGTTGCAAATGAAAGGATGATGAGTACCTCCTCACCCCTTGTTTATATACTTGTGAAATAGTTACGTACCAAAGTTACTAATTACCGTAGTAACTCAAGTTACTAGACTAAAAGTCAAGTACAGTCAAAAAGTAGAAAGGAATATCCATTCACATGGGCATATTCCCCTAAGCATGTGGTCTTATCTTGACCCAACCGCTAAGTCAAGGATTCCTTCACATGGGCTATCCTTGGACTAAAGAAGAATCCAAAACAAAAAGGCTTTCGGGCCCAAGAGTTCTCAACTCTTTCCTCAAAGCCAAACACCTAGGAATAATACCAAGTCAACACACTAAAATCTAAAATAGTGGTGCTTATCTTTTCTACTTCCTCTAAAGTAAGGTCCCCTCTATCTTAGCTATGACTAAATTTAGCTAACCATGACTAATATGGAACCATCCTTTATCTCTATATAAATAATATCTGTTAAGTACTTGTGATACCAAGCTAAATATCACAATACCACACACATGCACAAATGGGTGTTACAGGACCTAAACTATTTGACCTGGATTGTGAGCCTTGGCTTGGCAAAGCAACGTAGGATGTGCTTGATAGGAATCACCACTCAGACACTTGTGAGCCTTGTGCCTATCGAGACAATTCAAGCACATGGTCGGAGCAATGGACCGAGTGGACATGGTATTCTTGGGATACAGCTAGTAGCTACTAGGGAGATTGGTCTACTTGGAGTCCATCCAGGTGAGCGTGGGCTACTTGGATTACACCCTTGGTCCACTTGGGATGCAATTAGAGGATGTGTGGAGCTTGCAGCTAGAGTGGAGGGAGTTTTTCACATAGAGGTTGGGACCTCTAGTAGTCGGGGGCATGACACTATTGCTCCCAAGGGCCCAATGTAGCAGCCAATCAGCACGTCTTCCACTCCTACGACAGTTACAGAGGATACTAGGGAGCCAGATCTTGGACCCAAGCTTGTTATAGAGGAAGGACGGAGGGTTTGGAGGTTCTTGAGGAGTCGCACGAGTTGTTTTACCTTCAGTTTGAAGGATTTAGGTGCTCTAAAGGGACGTGGTATACGGATTGAGCTGATTAGCAATACACTAGTTTTCCGATGTCCTTATTGCTATAGTGACATGGAGAGGACATTGATTTAGAGTTGGAGTAGTGACATTTTTGAGGTTGGTTTGGTAGAGATTTCACATGGGAAGTATGCATCAGTGACAATGATGCCAACCAAGAAGGATATGCATAGAAACTACATAGATAGGTGGATGTGTGGCAATTACCGTCCTATCAACCAACAGACCAGGGCTGATTGGTATGCCATGCCTACATTGAAAGAGATTTTTGATACGATTGGGCATGCAAAGATCTTTAGTACTTTGGATCTTTGAGCGGGATATCATCAGTTGCCGATTAGGGAGGAGGATAAGTCCAAGATAGCATTCTGGGCTATTGATCCTCATGGCAAGGATGTGTTATATTAGTGGAGGTTCTTATTGTTTGGGTTGAAGATTGCTCATGCTAAATTCCAGAGGGTCATGGATAGGATCCTAGCTGGATTGGATTTTTCTCAATGTCATATTGATGACATTGTGGTCTATAGCACTATTGTGGAGGAGCATGAGAGGCAATTGTTGGAGGTGTTTGAGAGGTTGAGATCTCATGGACTCAAATTACATCTTGGGAAGTGTAGGTTCTTCCACGAGCAAGTTGAGTATTTGGGTCACACTATCTATCCCAGAGGACTTGGTGTTCAACAGACCAAGGTGGAGGCTATTGCATGTATTCCTCGGCCTACGGATGTGAGCAGAGTGTGAGCATTCCTTGGGTTGGCAAACTTTTATTGCCGCTATGTTAGAGGATTTAGTGCCATTGCCAAGGCCTTGACAAAGCTGACCAAGCTTACACAAGAGTGGTGTTAGGAAGATGAGCAGGAGAGAGCTTTTGTAGAGCTCAAGGAGAGGTTGACGTCTGCTCCTATTTTGAGAAGACCGATCAAAGGATGACCATTTCAGGTTCATATTGATTGAAGTATGTTGGGGCTTGGAGCGGTGCTCACCCAACATGATGATGAGGGGAAGGAGTTTGTGGTGGCCTATGCTAGTCGCTCAACAATTCAGCGGAAGCAAAGTATAGTTCATATGAGGGAGAGTGCTTGGCAGCAGTTTGGGCAATAGCACATTTCCAATGTTACCTATTTGGTAACCCCTTCACTCTCATCACTGATCATCAACCGCTGAAGTGGTTGATAGAGTCTGAAAAGCTTTCCGGGAAGCTTGCACGATGGGCTTTGATTTTACAGGAGTATGATTTCACAATTGTTCATAGACCTGGAGTGATGAACCGTGATGTAGATGGGTTGAGTAGAAACCCATGTCCCAGCCAGCAAGATCAGACCGGAGCACATTGGCATGGTGAGACAAATGAGGAGATGGTGCTAAGTTGGCATGTATCTGCCTTTCTATGTATATTTTATGAGGCTTTGGTGGTATCTCTCTCAGTGCATATAGGAGGAGTTATGGAGGTCATAGATCCAAATAGTGAAGATATTGGTATAGTTCAGCAATACATTCATGATGATGTCTTAGTGATGGACTATCTTTGCACTAGTGTTGTGGGTGGCACAGTTGGGGCCAAGGAGAGAGACCGTGTCCTTCAGTGAGCCAGACGATTCAGATTGGAGAGTAGGCACCTTTTGTGTGTATGAGAGGATGGTGGAGTGCGAGTAGTACCACTTCCATCTCAGAGACCACATTTGGTTCATCATGCTCATGAGGAGCTAGGACATTTTGGAGTAAAACGTACATATAATTTACTCTAGAGTCACTATTGGTGGCGTGGTATGCAGACCAAGGTACAATAGTTTGTTGCCAGATGTGTGGTTTGTGACCAAGTTAGAGTATCATTTAATGCTCCTACGCCATAGTTACACCCATTACCTATCATGGGATTGGGTTACCGTTGGAGTTTGAACTTTGCTGGACCTTTACCGCTGACTGTGAGACATCATTGATATGCTTTGGTGATAGTGGAGCACTTCTCCAAATGGATTGAGTTGGTGGCACTTCATGAAAAGTCCAATGAAAGGACAACTTACTCGTTCTTGGATTGAGTTCTTAGTCATTTTGGTGCACCAACTGAGGTTTTGAATGATTAGGGTATAGAGTTCTTGGGAGAGTTTTAGGTCTTGTGTGACAAGGCTTTGATTGATCATCATACTACATCCCGAGATCACCCTGAGGCAAATGGCTTAGCAGAGAGAGTGGTTCAAAGAGTGAAGAGAGGATTGCAAAAGCATGGTTTGCAGAGAGGCCACTTGGGAGATTGGGATCTCCAATTACCTTGGTTGGCCATGGGCTATTAGTTCAGCCGGCAAGCTTCCTTAGCATCCTTCTCTCCTTACTTCCTACTCTATGGACGAGATCCAGATTTACCTACCGCCATTTGTTGAGATGTTATTGCAGTTTTGGACTTGGATGATCCAGATGTATGGATGAGCGCATGTTCTCAATGGGCAGAGATCTTTCGGAGAGTGATGCCGATGGCCTTTGAGAACTTGGCGATTCCTCAACATAGAGATACTTTATGCTATGCTACCATTTGAGGAAGAGGTTATAGACCCTTGATCTATCAATTTCATCTAGGAGACTATGTATATCTATAGCAGATAGTACCAATGACACTTGATGTTTCTATAGGACGCACTATCTTGAGAGTGCATGAGGTTTTGCCATCTGGAGTCCTTGTGTTGGAAGGACATGATGGTGTTGTTTAGAAGGATCATGTGCACAATTATGCACCATGCCACCTCCCAAATATTGATGGTACTATGGACCCAAGCTTGGCACTAGTACATGCATGCTTAAGGTGTATGTTATGTGGCTCTTCTAGTGGAGCTGCTACTATGTTAGTGTGTGATAGTTGTTTAAGAGGATGGCATATGGCATGTATGAATCCTCCCCTCACGGTGGTTCCTCAAGGATAGTGGTTATGTCCTAGATATACTTGACCTATAGCTAGTTCATTCTTTATATGGTATAGATTGAAGATAGGTGACTAATGATCGGGCTCCATAACACCTGGCCTCTTGATCTTTGCCCATCATAGGGTATACCATATACTTAGAGTAGATGGCTATCTAGAGTTAGAGGGACCTAACCGCCAGCTAGGGGGGCAATTGTGGCACTTTAGAGTCTATGTATGACTTATGTGTGAGTTGTGCTTCTATAGTGTATGATGTTGACATCGATGTATGTTGTGTAGTGATGTATATACGCATGACAATTGTCATGCCATTTGTAGTTTTGCATCTAGATTGCTTGGACACTAGAGTTCCAGTGATAGTAGTTAGAGTTATTTCAACAGTTTCTCAGAGACTACTTTCCGACGGTCAGATTTGGTGTTAAGGGTGCAAAGTGATGGTAGGGCCCACCGTCACTTTGCACTGTTTGCTCCGTTGAGTGTACCGTCAGCAGGACCATTAGGGTTTTAGACCTAGCTTGAGTCCAGGGGGTATACTTTTGAAGTACAGCTCCAGAGAGCTCACTTCTTTGATGTTGAGCCTTCGAGTTCTTGGCTATGGTGGATAGAGGCCGACAAGCGTCACCTAGATTCTCTATGCTGGAGTGGGTGTGGCTTGACTATAATCAGTGCCCAGTTGTTGGCAGTTTATAGAATGACAGATCAAGTACTGATTTGAGTTGAGTTGAGTTGAGAGTGGTAAACAATCTGATTATTGTGGCACTTTAGAGTTTATGTATGACTTATGTGTGAGTTGTGCTTCTATAGTGTATGATGTTGACAGCGATGTATGTTGTGTAGCGATGTGTATATGTACGACACATCTCATCAAAGTCTCTTATAGTTTCTTGATCTTTGGGCTCTACCTCCTTCACTTCTTCTACTTGAGCTTTACTCCAAAGTCTTGATCTTCTTACCCTCAAAGGAATTTCATCTGAGCTTTCTCCTTCTTCATCTACTTTACTTGCTTTACTTGGTTCTACAATTGCGGTCTACGCACTTCTATTTGATCTCATCCCTTTTTGAAACCCTAACTTTGGTTTAGCTTCTTGGGTTTCTTCAATCTCCATATGCGGCAATTTTAGACAAGGAATATCTCCTCCTCCCATCTGGTCAATTGTGGCATGGAACTCCCAATCTTCTTCCTCAACATCGTTCTCTCCTCATTGTTGAACTTCAAGTTCATCCTCACTTCCACTGCTTGACTCTTCACTTTGTAATGTGAGCTCTAGTTTTTCCTCTCCGCTTGAGTCTTTTGATTTATACTTGGCTTCTTCTTCTGATTCTTCTACTCTCGACAACTCATTGATCACTACAATGTTGTGCTTTGGGTTCATCTTCCTTGTCTTTTTGGGTTGAATTGGTGACACCATCTCCTTGGGATGACACCACTTCTTCATCTTCAGAATGGTCACCGCTACCTTAGTGTTTTGGCCTATTCTTGCATAATGCTCATCACTACTTTGGATATGTTGGATGTTTTGCTGCTCCTCCTCATTCGCTTCTTTTTGTAAATCTGGATGAAAGTGAGACACCATCTTCTTCCGCTCCGCCTCCTTCATCAGATTCAACCCAAAGTAGAAGTGTGTTGCAAATGGCACCAAATAGTGTCACTACTTGATCTCTCCAACTCCATACCATCTACCGCGTTCTTTGGTGAAAACACTTTGCTCAATTCACCAATGCTCTTGCAAAAATTTGGTAGAAGAACATTGCTTGGTGCTTCATCACATACATGGTTCAATCTGGCTTGAAGAGCGCCATCAAGTTTCCAACAATACTTTGCCTTATCGGGTCTTGATAAGTATCAACTTTATACCCGTTCTTCATATGCAGAGCATTGAAAGAATTGCAGAATTCTACAATCTCCTGTGTAGACTCTCCATTCCTAAGGACTAAAGCCCCGGTTTCCTCACCAGCCTCTCTCCCCAGAACCAATCTCCAATCTGACTTTGTCCATTGAGCCAGATTGCCTCTCTTCCCTTCTTCCTTGGGCCCCTCCTCACAATCGCTCATAGCTACTTCTGCCATTAAAAACCCGGAAAACTCAAGTTCCAATTCCAGGCCAGAAAAGTGATCCAAAGTTTACTCAAGACTTTGATCCTTGCTATCATATCTAACCTCCGAATCATGGGATTTCTCACTATGAGTGAGGGACCCTTCTTCTTGCCCTTTATTGGCATTGTGCAATCTCTTACTTGGGGTAGCTAGAAAAGGATCCTCCCATCTCCCAAACGTGAAATCCTCACTCCCTCTAGATGTTTGAAAATTGAACTCTCACTTGGCTTCATAATCTGCATTCCTTTGGGATGACTACTCAAAGGTATAGGATACTTGCTTGACATCTTGAAGATTCCTTGACCAAGTATTCACCTTATAGTTTTGCAATGTGTGGTCATTCTTCCATCACTCTTCACTTACAACTCGTGTTGTCCGCATGAATTACTCTTGTCATTCTCAACTCTTCTCTTGCTCAAGATTCAGCGGTTTTCTTGATCATAGGTTCTTGATAGGCATACCCAAAGGAAAGTTGTTACAAGGTCCTTGCATCATGTTGATCACACCCCTACTTTGAGGTTTAACCTATGCCCAGTCTGATTTGGGTTCTGCTCGCTTGACCCAAAGTATATTTTTTTGGGTCTGACCTGAAGACATGATTCTTCTCAATTCTTCCGCCATTTGGCTTCAATTTGACTTTGACTATATAGTCCTTCTTCAAAATATACAAAATCCAAAAAATGTGGGTACCACAAGGTATCTACTTCATTCACTTCCAAATCTGACCACACAATGTCTTTAGAGAGAAGTGCATCTTCTTCATCTTCCAACTCTTCCCAAGTGATGCAATGAACATTTGTATCCAACTTGGTGGAAGGCAAGATAGGTATGAATCTTACTAGTGGTCTTGGTATAGGAGGTTGGGGACAATTTGCCCTCACATGCCTTGGGGTTTTGCAGTTAGCACACAATAGGGTACAAATTGTTTTTGAGGCTCCTAACAATTTAACAACCAATGTCCTAGGGATCCACAATTATAATTGTTGTAGAGGTAGAATTCTTTGTTGTTGCTCATGTGGCGCATACTCCCTTGGTATGTAGCAAGAAGTAATTACCGGCAAGATGGGAGTGGTACTTGGAGGAACTTTGTGAATTGCAAATACCTATTCATTGTACTCCACTTGGTACTCCTATTCTTCCCATGCAAGAGCACTTTCCACTTGATGTACTTATGAGGAAGGTTGGGTAGCATGCATTCTATGTTAGCAAGTCCAAATATGTGGTTCCACATATGACATACAATGCATACATATTTTACAATGTGAGGTAGGTGGAGAGGCTACTAAAGTTCATGATGTCATACATGACATGGTGGCTCAGCTCCTCCAAGCTACATAGTCCTATGTACAAATCAAGCGGTGGTTAGACCTACCAAGACCACCTCCACATTGGGTGAGAGTAGACATTGTCACATTCATAGATGATTGGCATACTTTGTTTGATGTGGGTTCACAAACGCCTTACAAGCAAAGACACTAACACAAGCTAGCATTCAAGTAGGAGCAACTGTGATCATCATAGCTCAGTGAAAGGAGGATCATTATAAGACCTTTAGGCACTCCTTGGTGCTTAGTACTTCTTTGTTTTTTTTCTTCAGGGTTTATTTATATAAAATAGCTTGCTATCAAGCTAGTTATCATCATTGCTTAAGAAGCAACTAGTTTTACTGCTAGTTTGTCAAGCTTTTAATACGTTGACTATCTATTAGACACTCTCGATAACATGTCATTTTTGTGTCAAATTCGCTAACAAACTGATTTGGCTTGTTAGATCACCATACTTGCAAGGCGGAATCGGTATCATTGAATGTGGATCCGTAAACAATACGACACTCTAACAGAGAAATGCACACACATGTATACAAAGGCCCCCTCATCATGTTAGTGATAATAAAGGCCCCCACATCTAATTGAGAAATGAATGTTAGTGAAGATAACTAAGACAAAAGTGACCCATCAGTCAAAACCCTTCGCAGCATCAAAGAAGATACGCCCAAAATACGTGAGACATCAATTTAATCGGAAACACAACTCTTACATATGGTCTCGAGACGTAATTAACGTCAATCAACTAAGTAAGATCAGCTTGATGAAACATGACGAGTGACAAAAAGAAAATGTAGATGTATCAATTTGTTTAACTAAGGCCAAGATGAATTGACGATGGTGACTTAAGGAACAATGGTTCCCTATGAAATGACTTCAAATAAATGTACTTAGAGAAATTTAAAAATACATTTGGGAAACAAATACGTTCATCCACCATGCAATATTGCTTCTACTTTGGTTAAACCATGAGAAAACTAAATCATGGAAAAGAGAAATCTTACTCTCCTTCGACTATTCGGATTACTGATTGGAATATCGAGATTGGGGTATTGCAATATTCGCAGAGTTTCTCCTGTATATAGGTAATGTGTTTTTCTCACCCATATTTCAAATGGGTGAAACTAGCTTACGCCACATTGACATCCACTGAAGTCCACATGGGCCTTAAGATACTCTACAAAGGGATTATTTTTATCTGCGATAAAGAAAATGACTTCCCACCTCTTACCGTCTACACTTACTTCATGCTAGCCTTTCGATTGGTTGCAGCGATTACAATACTCCGAGTTTATTGTGCCTTTCAACACATTCCCTTTCAACAAATTCCCTGAGGTTTTAAAAGTTGTGGTTCCGCGATCGCCAAGACTGCACAATGCCAGGACAGTCCTCTCCGCAACGTCGAATATTTTCCGACGTGGCAGGCGAAACGAGCTACAGCTGAGCATGCGCAAGTGGAGATAGAGCGTGCAAGGACTTTCTTCTTAAGTTCTGTAGTGGCCTTGAGGTAAAAATTGAGGGCTGATCATTTGGCAGTCCTTAGCCTGGTAATAATCTAGAAAATCAATTGTGTTCCAGCTGCAGGTTCTGGGGAGAGAATCCGAGGATTTGCTTTCACCATCATCAATGTACAGAGTGTTGTGATAGACACGCTAAGAGCAGTTGTCAAACAACGTCACAAGCCTTCTTTCGTGTCCAGGATATGGCTTGCTAAGTCCTGCAAAACAGTATGGGACTTGTCTGTGGCAACTCCTATGCTAGAAACAGTTGTTTCAATGGATTAGCTCGCCGGACAGGTATCATGAAGTACATTGCGATTGATTATGCCTGAAGTTGGATTATGCTTAAGTGACCATGCGGTAACTCCACCAAGAGATTGACTTTACTCCTCTAAGAGAGCCACCACCTAAGTAGCAAAGCAGACAGGAAGAGTTTCTACTCGTAGCCTGCGTTCTTCCTGCTTGTGGAAGGCAAGAATGCCCAAAGTTGGAGGATGACACAAATGCGCAAGACTTCCACTAGAGGTATGGTCACAAGGACTAGTCCAATATCACTAGTCAGTGCTTTTGACTATTGGCAAATTCTCGACAAATGCACCACCATTTCAGTCAAAATTAGCTGCGTCTATTTTTCTCAGCATATCCATGACGGCTTCTGCGGGCCAATATCCTTCCGCCTGCGTCATGTTAAGAAAACTCATAAGCTATTTAAAGTAAACATTGACAATCTTGTACGTGCTTATAGAAACGATGGGGCATACGGAGCATGAAATGCCACTATAACTACACCCTTCACACTTTCCGAACGATAAACCTCAAAGCTTTGGAAACTCATCACGTAGAGACCTTTCTTCTTCTTCGCCAGAGTTAGATAGTTACGTCCGGTTTATTTCCCAGACCTGAATTGTGACCCCTGGGACAGGAAGACCGGACGACAAAATGTCCTTGAATTCTTGATTGCATCTTAAAATTTTAGCAATACAGCTATGTGGAACTCACCTGTCTCTTTGTCGCACCTCCTGACAAAATAAAGCGAATTTCATAGGCTTGTCTGTGTTGTTGTGCGTCGACGTAGTTACTACCTCCAGGCTTTACAATACAAGGAACTTCTGTCAGTGAGCAGGTTACTCAGTCTACCAGACAAAAGCTCGACCTCTTAGGATTTCGATAACTTGGCAAACTATCCCAACCACTTGTGACTAGAAGGAGCATTGATCCAAGTCGAAGTGAATGAGTACAAATTGCAATCAAAGTTCATAACCGCATTGACACTAGTAAGAGACCCTTTGGCACATATTGTAGGTACCTTCCAAAGAAGTTGAAGTACTTCCAGTCTCTTCTTGGGAAGGGTACCTTCCATCCATATGCTCCCTCGCTCAACCTGGAAGGGACATGAAACGCTAGGCTATCATCTGCGTGATGATATTATTTGAGCAAAAGCCATGATGGGAGAAGTTTCACCCTAAAAGGTTGGATATTTCGAGATCTAATTTTAGAATATTTCAGTAATGTGCATAGGTTACCTTTGTCATTTCAACAGAAACTGCAGAAATGAAAGATGCTGCAAGGAGTATTTCCTTATCTAAGTGACAGACCTTCTATGACTGGAAAATAGACTTTAGAGGAAACTGCTCTAGAATGCATTGGGAAGAAGTTTCAAAGTTCTCAATCTGAAATTTCAGCAGAAACAACTCAAACACACCTGCATTACGACATCCTCCCTTCCTGCGACGTCTTCCTCATCCATGGTGATTATACCTTTCCTAAGAGTCTGCAAATGCATGGTGATCATTATTTCAGTTTTCAGCCGTATATCAGACTCAAGAAGCAGTTCTGCGCTCAGGGAATCATCCTTTCAGCAGAATATTGACTTGGTAGGGCAACTTGTACAGTATTGACAAGAGTAAGATTGTTATTCTACCTATCGAACAACAACTACTAAGTTTGAGACACAAGATTCCTGATTTCCAAAATCTTCGCCGAGTGCTGGTTAGCGCCGATGATATTTTCAAACCTGAATGAGAGTACAGAAGTCATTGAACTCTCCTCCTGTCAGTGCTATACTCCATTGTCCAGCCCCTACCTGATAATTCCCGTGTACATCATGTCAGCCATCAAGTTATCAAAACGCCTGTCTCTTCAACTTATATATAAACACAGCGTACATGGGAGCACGTAGCGAGGCGACAAGACATGGGATCAACTTTGTCTGTGCAACAATAACAACCAATAATGAATTCATGATTTAACTTCTCCAGGACCAATTCAAGCTTACAATCGCACAGAAGCTGTCTTCTGAAACTGGAGCAGTCTCGTATCCTAGCCGCCAACCTTCACCCTCGATGACTTCAAACTTTCTTGTAGCAGGAGCTTCGGGGGTAAAATAACAACCTGCAAAGAATGTCTGCAATTGTCAACTTACTTGCTTCCCAGATATACTCCTTATGTTTAGAGGATAGACTCTCCTATCTGCATGCGCTGTTTCCAATTCGGCCCTGGCGAAGAGAAATTTCCAATTCTATTCACCTATTTTCAAATTAAGTTGGGGTAATTCATTGGAAATTCCAACTGTCATTTGAAGGAAAACCGTAACATTTGGCCTTGGCCCAACAATCGCAGATGTGTCCACGACCAAACCTCAGATGGATCCTTTCCACGAACGCTCGTTAATCGAAAGTAAGAGCCTGGATAAACAGACAGTTACCGAAAGGCGAAACTAAAAACATGCTACTAGAATGCAACAATTTAGACTTCTCGAGGATTCAATTTCCCTTAAATTCACGAAATTATTTCACAACTTAAGACTCTGGGTCAGAAAAAAGAGAGTGCTGCAAGAACCTGTCAAATCACAGCGCAGATAGCCTGAACCAGTAGCTTGTTCAGCCAGGGTTCGAGAATCAGGCATGGTAATAACGCAGCCGTTGGCGTCGCATTCAAGCTGAATGTCGTCGATATCATCTTCTTCTTCCATGTGATTCGGAACCAGCATTCTCTCTCCATATTCACCTACTGGAATACCTTCAATTTCGTCGCTCACCACAGCTCTGGACTGCGACCAGTCACTCACTGAACTGACTCGCAAAATAGTCCGTCCCGAAGTATAGGATCTCTTACCAATCTTCTGGCATTGTACCAGAAAATTCGGCCGTGCTACAGAATGCGACAATGACCTCGAATTACACAGAAATGAAGAAACAAATCCATTTCCGGCCACCGCGGCCACGGCGTGCATGTTTCTTCTCTCCAGTTATTAAACTATCTTCCACAACTCCAACTCCACCACCACCAAACACGAGCTCACACCACAAGACCTGAAACTCCGGGCTATTCAAATGCTCCTGCGCCTCCAAAACTCGCCTGTTTTCTCACATCTAAGAACGGAACAACGTCCCTCACAATTATCGACAACAAGATATTCCCTAAACTTTTAATGCCACATACAACAACACCACACTCCAGGGGAAAAACAGCGCGGAGGCTAAATCTGATACTACTTTACAACAGAGGATTCCGCAATCTGCACAACGACAATTTCCAGCAAAGCTAAAAAAGCAGATCTGTGTCGTCGACGCTCCTTCTGCTCCATTCTCCTCGGGATAGGTTGTTCGAGAACCCCACGTCAGAGGCACCACGTCATGTCAGCCAAGAGTTTCGTTGCCAAACACGCAGGAGCCCCAATTGCGGTCAGCCATTTGGACAGCGGTTCTTTCATTTTCTCTTCCGCCGAGTGTACTTTGTTGGGAAATATGAGGCAAGAGTGCCTCGCATGTTGCGAAGGGGCGGAGACTCCACTATTTGCTTATTTATTCTCATGTGTGTCCATTTGATTTTGTACTATTGTTTTTCATGGCCCTTGGATGTTGCTAGGTCTTGATCTCTTTTGCATGGTCAATCTGACTTTCGTATGATTACATTAGAAAATAAAGTGCTAGAATAAGAAATTCCGGAATATTTTCGTTCTTTGTGTGGTGTTGATTTCTCTTTCCATGCTTTTTAAGCCTTGACAACCTCCTCAAGGTAATTGTTTGTGATATGTAAAGAGGTTTCAGGTTAATTTTTTAAGCATTGCAAGGTATGGGTAATAGGATCATCACATATCCTACTTGTATGAACATCACATCGGATTTTGTCATTTTGCTCCATAAGTGTAATACAGCTATTAGTTCTTGTCAGATTCATCTTCAAATTCTTATATTATCTGACATCCAATCTCAGTAGAAATATTACATTCTGGATTTCAGATTTATAACAAAAATGTGCAAGCTTTCAGATTCAAGTGCAAGTGAGATGATATTGGATGCTTTCAGAAATTTCACATGCCATGCAATAGTTGCAGACTTGATTTCATATAGGGGGTTCATTTTTGCCTCTATGATTTCCGTATGATTCCAGACAGAATTAATGTGTGGACCGTTGAGTACGGCGCAATATTTATGGGGTTTATGACGTCATAACTGCATTGATAAACTTTTGCAGTCATTTTCATAACTCGTGTTCACCCAGATTGGGGGAACACGAGTTAAACTGCAAAATAAATACAATAAACAAAAAATTTCATGACCCTCTTTGTGTTAATTTTCAAGAAGGACGCTGTCATTACCATAAGTATTTCATATATGTGGGAATTGGGACCACCTACTATGCATCGCTTGCAATATCTGCCTTGCGTAAAAGTATCATTGTGAATGTATGAATACCAAAACTTTAAATGTAGATACTCCCGAGTCATGAGCAAAGAAAATAAGCTTCATATGTTTAAAACAGAAAATTTACAGTAACCTTATTCTTTCTTTGATAATTTCCTTTTCAAATGTATAAATATCTTATGCATACAAAATATTAAAGTATTACGTATGGGTGAGATTCAGCAAACGAATATGAAATATGTGGATCTGATGATTTTGTATAATTACTTAAGCATATTTCCAATGGAACATCAAGCAATGTCCTCTATACGTGCAGCATCCCCTTTTTAGTGTTAAAAAACTGAATAAGTCACAAATTTTCCAATAAAAACATTCTAAAAGTTCAATTAGCAAAAGGCCAATTTGTACTAAAATTGTAAATTTTTTTTCACAATACACTAATTCATATTTTCCGTTTAGAAAATACAATTTTCCCTCTAGAAAGATTGATATTCACTAGCAACTATGTACATCACTCGAATTCAAATTAGTGATAAATAATGAGATGAAAATGCCTTCTCTTTCCATTCCTAGTTTAGTTCTAGTTAATACATGCTGTCAAATTTTGGTTTACATACACTCTTCCTAAAAGGATAATTTTTTAAATCTTTGCATTCTATGAGTTCTCCTAGAAGATGATAGCGTAGCATTAGATTTTGATTCCTTGAAAGTATCCAAAATATTTGTTACATTGTATCAACATATTTTGAATTAATGTTCTGAATAGTGCTTGTTTTTAATAGCGCCTCTCAGACATCCATCTTTAGGGAGCTTAGGGAGGCCCGTGGATCCTTGGCAAGTCTCATTTTTTTTGTGCGGTCATTTTAAGGCTCTCATGTTTCCCTTTACTACCAATATGGGTGGTCACAAGAGGGAATCACCGTCTTGGAGTCAATTGTCAATACATGACAAAAGATTCTTTAAGGGGGTTTTTGTTTGCCATGGCTCACTTTGGAGCTCTCTTATCTACTACTTTGGCCATACTATGTTGTGTATTTCCCTCCTTAGTAAACAATACACACATTGTGTGCCCCATAGATCAGTTTAGGCAAGCCTTTGATCACTTGACTATCGAGCTTCATCTTGTAGGCTTGAGAGCCAAGTTCTCAAATTGCAAAGCATGGTCCCCTTCAGGTATCCTCCCCACCTTGAGCTTCTAAAGAAGTGTGTCATATCTACAAATGGACTATGTATTCTTGGAATGCCAGTAGGATCAGAGGATATTGTCACATGCTTCTTGGATACTATTCTTTGCAAAGGATATTCTTTATGTGGATGATCTTCCTCTACTAGGAGATCCATAGGTGGCATTTGGAATACTCTCTATATGGGAGTCTTTGGTGATATCACCGGACCAACAACGTTTGAGTGTGTGATGGGAGATTTGGCACGTAGTTAGACATTTCCACCAATCTCATGTGGAGAGGTAGACCTATTATCTTTGGAGAAGATGGCACCTATAACATTTTTGGGTAGTTGTGCTCTCTTGGCACTCCTACTTTCCTCCCATTTTGTGGTTGTTGATAGGCCAATTTTGAAGACTTATGTGACCAAGGTGGAAGAAGGATCCTTTTCTCTCCAATTGTTATTGTGGTAGACAAAAGATGGTCTATTCTCACAAGCATGGGCACGATGTCATACTTTTCCTTTCTCTCTATGGGAATACATTGGGTGTCTAACTATGGAGGTTAAGGATCAGAGGTCATGTGTAGATGCATCACTACTTATCTAAGCACACATTTTGTTCAATCATTGGAACCTTTTACTCTTGTTTCTAATATTCTTTCTATTGGGTAGGGGAGTAACAAGCAACGTGACTTGTCATCATAACACACACTCTTAGTCTATTGGTCATCCCTTTTAGCATTACCAAGGAGAAATACATATCACTCCTAGAAGGAAAGAACCTAAGCGCAATGCCTGCACCCCAATCCAAGCTAATGGAGCGCACAAACAAACATGCAAGCACAGAGAGGATCCAACCACAAGAAATGAACAACTCTCCATGCTTTTGGTGGAAATCAACTTTATAGCTTCTTGCTCTCTCCTCAAGCTTATTTTAATATGTACTCCAATTTTCTTCCAATTTTTACTCCAACTTTCAAACCAGTTTGTCCTCCAAGTGGAGAAATTCTATGTGTTTTTTGATAGGGAAAACTCTATGTAACTCACATGGACATAACTCTCTCTATATAACTTGGATTCAAGTGTTCTACAATTCAATGGAAAGCTTGTGAGATAAGCTTTCCAATAATATGAAATAAGCCACAATCTGATCATTACAGCTCCCACACAAGCTCCTAAACTTGACCAAATTTCTATAATTTCCACCCTAATTTCAAAATCCCTAATTTAGAGTTTGCTCTTGGTTCTTGGAAAATTTCCCTTGGTTTTGGATCGGAGGTACAATTAATCCTCAAAATCACTCCAAAAATCTAAAATCCTTAATCATTATCACAAAAATAGGAAAATTGACATTCAATCATGATTGAAGATAGAAATGCTCTACAAAGCTTACGATAGTATTTTAGTAGAACTTGTTACATCAACTCTCACTCTCCATGGACCCAAAGCCAACCAAACTTTCCATAATAGCTTATTGTGCCTTGTCTAAATACTTGTATAGTTTGATAGCCTAATCTAACCCCAATCTCTAAATATGGATCAATTCTTGAGTTGGGCTAATTTGTGAGCCCTGTGGACCCTAAATTCTCTATTGGAGGAATTTCACATGACAATTTTGTACAAAAGTGAAAGACCTAACCACCAACAATACTAGAGATGTTCATTTAGTGAGTCAAATTGCAACTTTAAAGTGACCAAAATTCCAAATCTGATCAGCATCTCATCTCCAACACCTTACTTCCCAAAGCTCCAACTTCAATTGACCAAATCTGATTCAAGATTGGTCAAAACCTAGAATTTCTTACTCTTAGCACTACAAGCACTTTGTCTACTCTTCAATTTCACTAACAAATTATAAATTTATCTCATGAAGCTTTCCAAATTGTCCATTTTGTGCTCTTGGGTATGAATTCTACCTCCTTTGATTCAATCATATTTCACATAGAATCTACTCAAATCATTTCCTTTCTATCTCCAAATTGTAGCCTATCAGCTCTGCTCTCTCCTATTGTGCTCCTCTCTCCTTCAATGCTTTCCCTTAACTCCTTCAATCCTCAAAGAAGTCTAGGCTTCTCTTATTGGGACCCAAACTCTTGCAAATTGTCATTCAGACTCTTCACTCTTTGACCCCACAACTGCACCTTGAAGCTCTTGAGCAGAATTAAGTCATTCTCCATCTATAAGAGCAAATAGATTGTGAAATCCTAGACTTGCTGTAAGCAAGTCTAGGATTTGACAATCTATAAGTAAGCATTGGAAGCATGATAGGATTTGGGTTTTTCATCTCTGACTCCATAAATGCCGCCCTAAACTATGCCACCATCCAGTCCCGTAAGCTGTCATAGTGTAGAATCTGAAGCCTGATGAGAAAATGATTTGGGAATGGGAGATTAGGAGCATGAGATATCTCTTTCTCAAATTTTTTCCCTAATGCTCTAACACTCATGCTTTGTTACAACTCTCACTCCCAACATCCTCCTCCCACTTGAGACACCTCAAACTAAAACACACCTTTCTCTCAACTCTCTACCACCTATATGCATCATAGCCCTTGAAAAAGATCAGATTATACTGCACATGGCCAATCACTTAAATGCACATAGATTGCTCACATGGCAATAACTCAACCACGTGATCTGTCATATAACCTACTCCATCTTTATGGAGATAAACCACACTAGTTTACTTTTTCATGGGCTACGCAAACCATGACACAAAAATGGGAGGACTTTCTATCCTTTGCTTCACTATTTTCAAATTGGACTAAAGGTTTGTAGTCTTCCTTAATGGGGGGCAATGTCAACATATACTACATTCTTTCTTAGTTGACTGATCCATTCCTTGGGCCACTAGAACACATCTTTGCTCTTGCTTTGGCAAGGGGCAAGATCAAGACTAGCTTGACCTTACATAAAGGCATTTTGACTCACACCAACTACTTTCTCTATAGTGATGAGGTTCAGCTTAGGTTTGGTCTGTGAGCTGGCCTGTCTCTCACTCAGGATGAACCTCTGATGGCTATTATGGTAGCGCACCATGGACTAAGAAGGCAAGGAACCCGAACTCCATCATACTCCTCCAAGGCTAACACTCCAAGACTCAAGACATTGCTCACTAGAGAACTCAATGAGAGAGATAGTTGCAAATGAAAGGATGATGAGTACCTCCTCACCCCTTGTTTATATACTTGTGAAATAGTTACGTACCAAAGTTACTAATTACCGTAGTAACTCAAGTTACTAGACTAAAAGTCAAGTAAAGTCAAAAAGTAGAAAGGAATATCCATTCACATGGGCATATTCCCCTAAGCATGTGGTCTTATCTTGACCCAACCACTAAGTCAAGGATTCCTTCACATGGGCTATCCTTGGAATAAAGAAGAATCCAAAAGAAAAAGGTTTGCGGGCCCAAGAGTTCTCAACTCTTTCCTCAAAGCCAAACACCTAGGAATAATGCCAAGTCAACACACTAAAATCCAAAATAGTGGTGCTCATCTTTTCTACTTCCTCTAAAGTAAGGTCCCCTCTATCTTAGCTATGACTAACTTTAGCTAACCATGACTAATATAGAACCATCCTTTATCTCTATGAATAATATCTTAAGTACTTGTAATACCAAGCTAAATATCACAATACCACACACATGCACAAATGGGTGTTACATTTACCCCCGGACTAAGTTTTCACTTTGTCCTCAAAGTGAAGGTCTCTCTACCTTCTATGGTACATCTTCAACTTATCATGGTTAATCCTATCAAAGTGTCTTCCTCCCAACTCCTTGAGATCATAGGTGTAATTGCCCCACACCTTCTCTACTATGAAAGGTCCAAAGTACTTAGGCAAAAACTTCTTTTGCACTCTCTTGAATCGAATGGAATCAAACAACATTACCCAATCACCTTCTTTGAAAGGCTCCACCTTCTTCTTGCCTTGCCTCTTGTCATAGCTCTCCTTTTGTTTCCTTTGGGCTTGCTCCACTCGAACCATAGCAACTGCTCTTGCCTCTTCCAACTCCATGAGTTGATCCTTCCTTGACTTCTCTGCATCACTTCCTTGTGCTTTCTTCAATCTCCTATGAATGCTTTGGAAGGTAGGAAGATCAAAGTGAATAGGTAAGGTAGACTCAATACCATACACCAATTGGAATGGAGAATATCCGGTGGAAGTCTTCATGGTTGTCCTATACTCCCACAAAACTGCATGAATCCTCTTGTCCCAATGATGTTTAGCCCCCTCCATTTCTGCATCTTTGGCCAACATCATGCACAAGGTCTGATTGGTTCTCTCTGCCAAGCCATTGGAATTTGGCTTATAGGATGTAGTTACTCTATGTGTGATAGAGAAATGTTGTAGCATGGCTGTAGTAATGCTTCCTGTAAACTCTCCTCCTCTATCAGAAACCAACTCCAAAGGGCATCCAAACCTAGTGATAATGCGTTCATAAAGAAATCTACCCACTTCATCTTCATTCTTGTCCCTCAATGGTCTAGCCTCAACCCACTTGGTAAGGTAATCAGTAACTACCACAATGTACCGATTGTTCCTTGGGGTTCTATTGAGAGGTCCTACAAAATCAATTCCCCACTTCTCAAAAGGTCCTAGCAATGGAATTGATCTAAGTGGTGGAGTGGATGTAGACTTTCTAGCAAAAGCTTGACAAACATGACAAGTTTTGCAATAATCAAGACAATCCTTGAAAATCCCTCTCCAATGGTAACCTGCATCTAGAATCTTGAAAGCAGTCACCTTTCCTGCAAAGTGTCCTCCACATACTAAACCTTCATGAAACTCCTTTATGAGTAGGATAGCCTCTTCCTTACCCATTGCTCTTCGAAGTAGACCATCTGCTCCTTGGTGAAAAAGAATATCCTCCACCCTTGTGTAAGGTCTAGATCTTGCTGCAAGGGCCTTCCTCTCCCTAACATGCATCCCTTCTGGATAGTTACCTCTTGTCACAAAATCCACAATCTCCTTGTACTCCATTGGAATCTCTTGAGTGAATGAGATTGTCATGAGCTCCTCATCCAGGAAGGAATCATCTACTGGCTCATCTCCATCATGATCATAGGCTCTAGGTAACAAATCAGCATTTGCATGTTTCTTTCCTGGCCTATCCTCAATTGTGTAGTCATACTCAGACAAGAGTATCATCCACCTTGCTAGTCTCCCTTCAACATTAGGCTTGTTGAAGATGTACTTCAAAGCCTTGTGATCCGTGACAATTGTGGCTTTTCCTCCAATCAAGTAGTGTCTAAACTTCTTGAGACCAAAGATCACTGCCAACTCTTCTCTCTCCGTGACAGAGTAGTTCTTCTCTGCTGAAACCATCTGCCTACTAGCATAAGCTATTGGATGATCATGCCCATCTTGGTCTAATTGACTAAGAGTGCATCCTATAGCTACATTAGAAGCATCAGTGTAGAGGATGAAAGGCTTACTCCAATTAGGTTTAGCAAGAATTGGAGCTACAACAAGGGATTGCTTGAGCTCCTCAAAAGCTTTGAGAGCCTCCTTGTCTTCCAAAATCACCATGTAATCTACACCCTTCTTCATGTAGATGGTCAATGCATAAGCCTTGTTGGAAAATGAGAAGATGAACCTCCTATAGTACCCAACCATTCCCAAGAATTGGCGTAACTTTGTCAAGCTTGAAGGGAATGGAAGGTCTGAGATTTTCCTCACCTTCTCAGGATCAACTGCTATTCCATCCTTGGAGATGATGTGCCCCAAAATTAGACCTTCTTCACATCCAAAAATGCACTTCTCTGGGTTGAGTGATGCATTTGCCTCATCCAAGCGTTGCAAGACTTTGATTAGGTGCTCAAAGTGCTCCTCCTTGCTCCCATAGACACAAAAGTCATCAATGAAATCTCTCACAAATTTCCCAATGAAAGGTTCAAATACCTTGTTCATGAACCGTTGGAATGTGGCTGGAGCATTGCAAAGCCCAAAAGGCATGACCTTGAAAGCATAAGTTCCCCAAGGTGTGGTGAATGTGGTGAGTTGTTGATGCTCTGGTGCAATCTTGATTTGGTTATATCCACTATAACCATCTCCAAAACTATACCTCTCATGACCTGCAACCTCCTCCAAGATCTCATCAATGAATGGCAATGGGTAGTAGTCCTTCTTGGTAACAGCATTGAGCTTCTTGTAATCCACACATACCTGAAGCTTGCCATTCTTTTTCTTCACAATGACAATTGGAGACACCCATTCTGAATTCTCCACCTCAAAGATAAATCCAGCCTCCTTGAGCTTATCAATCTCCTCCTTCACAACCAAAGATATTGGTGGGCTAATGCGATGTTGCTTTTGGCGGATTGGTCTTGCATGTGACTCCACCTCTATCTTGTGCTCCTCCAAGGTGACTTCCTTCAAATCCTTGTAACTAAAAGCAAACACATGGATGAACTTGCGGAAAATCTCCTCAAATCTCACCTTCTCCTCCTTGGTAACATTTGGGCCATACTTGAGGGTAGATAACCTTCTCTCTACCTCCTCAAGTGTCAATGGTGATTTATCTGGGTCCTTCAAAACCTCTGGCTTAGGTGCAAAATCCATAGCACACAAAGGATACACATCTGAATCAGATTCAGATTCATCCTCCTCCGTGGAAGTCTCCTCTTCCATGCTTGTGTCCACACCTGAAGCTCCTTCTTCAGAATCTGATTCCCAATAATCAGAAGATGGTGTATCTGAATGTGAAGTGTTGGTGGTGTTAGTCACAGGAACAGTGACTCTATGGTTTGATGGCCCAATCCTCAAGTACCCTTTGTGCCATCGATCAGTTGTGCGTGCTGCTCTCAACCATGGCCTCCCAAGAAGTAAGTCATAGCTTGAATCCTTCAAGACTTGGAAAGTCATGAGATTATGAACTCCCATAACTGAAACTACCACCTTATCCATCACCCCTACTGGTCGAACTTGTTGCTTGTTTGCCATGCTCACCACAAATGTTGAAGGTCTTGAGGGTATCATACCCAACTTCTTCATCAACCTTTCTGACATGGCATTCATTGCTGATCCTCCATCAACCAATGCATCCTTGATGTTGTGACCATTCACTCTCACATCAATCTTGGAGGCATATTCACAAGCTTCCCATGGTGCTGGCTTGGCATCCACCACCCCCATTGATACATGAACTTTTGCCTTCTTCTTCTTCTTGCTCCTTGTAGAACTCAAACCACCTCTAAGCTCCTTTCTCAAGGTAGGGTTCAAAGCAATTAATTGGCCCACTGTGATGTTAGCCTTGTGACTACCAACATCCTCCAACACATTGTAGTTCCATTGTTGCTTTGAGATCAAGAAGTCCTCCATCCCCAACTTCTTCCTTGGAGTCTTTGTTGTTGATGGTGTTGAGGTGCGAGTGCTCCTAGTAGACATAGGAGTATCCTTGCTTGAAGTAAATCCTTGAGAAGAGTGAACATCCTCTGCAAAACGAACTCTCTTCTTCTCTTGTGCCAAAAGCTCCAAATTAAGACCCTTGGAGTTTGAGCACTCTCCCTTCTCATACTTGCTCTCAACCACATCTATGGATGCTATCCCCTTACCTTTGTTGGGATTAGGAGCCACTTGGGTTTCACTACCTCCCTCTTTCCCTCTATTGGCTCCCTCATAACCCCTTCCTCCATGGTAAGTGGAATTTGGGCAATTCCTTTGGATATGGCCTCTTCCTCCACAACCAAAACAATTTCTATCATTGAAATTGTTGGCTGGTTGGCCTCCTCTATATGGATAGTTTCCATAACTCCTAGGCCCTCTCCCTACATTCTGATCCACCTCTCTCTTCTCCCATAGTTGCACCACATTGATCTTGAGATCCGCAAGTTGTTCTGTGATGGTTTGGAGTGGATCTTTTGGTGGAGGTGCAAGAACTGGAGCAACTACTACTTGTGGTGCAACCCTTGTCACCAAAGTATCAGAAGTTCCACCATAGTTGTAGCCTTGAGGAGGATGCACAACCTCCTTCACCACCAAATCACTTTCATCCCCTTCCAAACTCTCCTCCATACAAATTGCGATCTTGATAGCTTCAACCTTGGAAGAAGGTTTCTCATATCTCACCTTGCTTCTAATTTGTGGTCTCAATCCTCCCACAAAATTCTTGGTGAGCATGGCCCCTATGCCAATCATTGTAGTCTCCACATCATCCCCACCCTTCCTCAACACTATGCGAAATCTGGACTCCAACTTTTCCACTCTTTCCACATAGACCCTCACTTTCTCTCCATCTCCTTGCTTGAGAAATGTAACCTCACTCATCAATCTCTCATAACTCTCATCAGGAAGAAAGTTCTCAATGAGTGCTGAAGTCAAAGTCTCCCAAGACTCCTCTTCCCCCTCTCTCCTCTCTCTCTTTTGGTATTCTGACTCATACCATGTAAGTGCTGCATCCTCAAAGAAATCTGGTAATAATGAGGCCCACTCATTCTTCCTCCTCTCATTGTTTCTTATGCAAGCTCTCTTGAAGTCTCCCACAAAGGCCTCCACATCTTCTCCATCCTTGCCAAAGAAAACCGGAAGTTTCTCCATCTTAACCCCTCAATATCTTTCTTTTCTCTCAATTTTTTTTTTCTCTTTTCTTTTCTCTCACTCTATTACTAATAGAGTATATACATGACTAACACCATCTGAGAATAATCCACTCTAGGGAACACAAAAGGTTCAGGTTGCTCCAAGATTTCTATAGCAACATGCAAGAAGGTCCAACATGCAAACCCAAGTCAAGTAAGCCTCTCTTTTCCCTCAATCTCTTGCTCTCAAAGGTCAATGGACATGAACTTGCCTTATGTCCCTTCTCTCCACATAGAAAGCACTTAGACTCACTCTTTCCTCCAAGTGGTGTAGGTTTTTGGATCCTCTCAACACTCTATTCAAATTCTATTGTAAACTCTCTTTTCCTCAAATCCACCCCTACAATCACCTCAAACCCTTAGGGAACCTTGCATAATCTCAATTTCCACTCTTGATGACCCTCCATGTTCGCCAAGATGAATCTAAACACTCAAACATGCTTTTTGTTGATCTCAAACTTCTCATGCATGAGATCTCCACTCTGCAGAATTGACCCTTCCTCACAATGTCACTCAAATCTCCCAACCAATATGTCATAGTCCTCTGAAATTTTGCACACTTGATCACAACTCCAGGGCGTCCCTCCCTGAAAAATTTCAGATCTTTTCATCAAGCCATTTGGCCTAGACACCTTTCTATTCAGCACCCATATTTCAGATTTGGTCTCAAAACCACCCCCCTCACTTCAAAAACTCATAACGCCCTGCGCAAAAACGATCTCTCTCTAATTTTTGTGGCAGCAGGTAGGATACAATGCACTGAATTTTCTTGGAAAGTTTCAAGACAATCCACTTAAATTTGAAGAAATGGCAGACTCTGTACAATTTTCCAGAGAGCATGCAGTTGCGAGAGCACTTTACCCTATCAACTTTCAAAAATTCTAGCCCAGTGCGCATAGAAGCTCTCTCAATAATTTCAAGTGTGCTAACTGAAAGATAACCCAAACTATCATGTGTAGAAATTTCAAGTCCAGATCTCAAACTTGAGATTTTGCCCAAAATCACCTTAATCCCCAAAATCTGCAATCCACCTCACACAATCTCTCCAATTCCTCTCATGTGTACAAGATGTACAAAATCACCTCAAAGACATCATAATGAACTACATGGTATACAAATAGATCTTGGTTCTCTAACATAAGTTCAGCACTCTCCTCTCCTAATGTTCTCTCCAAGTGAGCTCTCATAGCCTCCTTCTGCCTAATGTAGAATTGGACGCGAAACATTATCTTGCCTTCTAGAGAGGTCCCGGCAACGGAACCAAAAATGTGAGCCGGCCTGTCTCCCACTCAAGATGAACCTCTGATGGCTATTATGGTAGCGCACCATGGACTAAGAAGGCAAGGAACCCGAACTCCATCATACTCCTCCAAGGCTAACACTCCAAGACTCAAGACATTGCTCACTAGAGAACTCAATGAGAGAGATAGTTGCAAATGAAAGGATGATGAGTACCTCCTCACCCCTTGTTTATATACTTGTGAAATAGTTACGTACCAAAGTTACTAATTACCGTAGTAACTCAAGTTACTAGACTAAAAGTCAAGTAAAGTCAAAAAGTAGAAAGGAATATCCATTCACATGGGCATATTCCCCTAAGCATGTGGTCTTATCTTGACCCAACCACTAAGTCAAGGATTCCTTCACATGGGCTATCCTTGGAATAAAGAAGAATCCAAAAGAAAAAGGTTTGCGGGCCCAAGAGTTCTCAACTCTTTCCTCAAAGCCAAACACCTAGGAATAATGCCAAGTCAACACACTAAAATCCAAAATAGTGGTGCTCATCTTTTCTACTTCCTCTAAAGTAAGGTCCACTCTATCTTAGCTATGACTAACTTTAGCTAACCATGACTAATATAGAACCATCCTTTATCTCTATGAATAATATCTCTTAAGTACTTGTAATACCAAGCTAAATATCACAATACCACACACATGCACAAATGAGTGTTACAGGTCCACCCATGTGCATCTTCATAACTCACTTGTGAGTGTGGTTCTACAACAAATGCAATAGTAGTCCATATGACATGGTGTCCTTATGGAGAATAGAGGATAGCTACCTATGATGCCATCAGGGATATAGTGTTTGCTATGGCACAAGAGAGTGGATACCTTGCTTGGAAGGAGAGTTCATATTCTTTGTAGATGCCATGTGTTAGAGCACACTTATTTTGAGATGATTAGGTGATAGTGATGGATGTTGTGGTTACAAATCCCATGCCTGATGCAATTTTGGAGGGAGTAATTGATTACTCATCCTCCTAGATAGGCAGAAAGCGCAGTAGCAACACTCAAGGTCTTGAAGTATAAGGGTATGCATCAAGGTCACCTCTTTTTTCCTTTAGCTTTGGAGTTATATGGAGCTATGGACACAATGTTTGACATGTTTGTCAAGGAGTGCACAAGAGCTTATCATATTAGATGCCAAGGGGTACTTCTCTCATTCTCATACTTTTTTGTATACTTTAGACAATGTGTGTTCATTTCTCTTTAGAGAGCATTGATTGGTGCAATCTATAGGAGAACAATTGCCCTAGGTGATGCTTCTTAAGATGCTCCAATAGTTAGACCTTACAACTTGCATAGCTTGGATATCATAGGTGCAATAGAATAGATTTATCATATTAATACTATTGGGGCCTAGCCCTTTTCACCCTCATTTGTCTCTCCCTTGTATGACTTGATGGGGTATTCCCATCGTTCATGTGTGTTCTATGTGGTCACCTTTTTACTTCCTTGGCACATTGTGTGAACATTGATTCACTTACTTCTTTTAGTTACTTAATACAATATATAGAATTGATGATGTTCATATGAACTATTGGATATCTTGAGTTTTTGCTTAGAAATGCTATCTACTTGTCTTTTCAAGATATGATTGATTTGAATACTTGGTTCTTATTTCTGATCAAGATCCTCACTTTATTGGTAAATTTGCAAGTGTTTTTTAAACTCCTTGGTACCAAGCTTGCTTTGTTTATAGCTTATCATCCTCAAATTGATGGACAAATTGCACTTTGGAGGAGATGCTACAACATTCAACACACTAATTGGGATACTTGTCTTGTGGTTGTTGAGTTTGCATACAATAATTCCAAGCATACAAGTATGTACTTTTCTCTCTTCTTCCTTAATTATGAGCAAGATCCACTTGTTCTAGATTCTCTGTTTGCTCCTCCACCATCTCAAATCACACATACCTCCACCTTCTTGTCCATGTTATCTAAATCCTTACACCAAGCAAAATCTAATTTTTTTGTTGCTCAAGATCAGCAAAAGCAATATGTTGATAAATATTGTTGCAATCTCACTTTTCAACTAGGTGATAAGGTGATTATTTCTTCTAGTAAAATTCCTCTCTCACTTGATACCCAAGTCCATAAAATTGCTCCCAATTGGAGAGGTCCATTTGAGATTATTTAGATCATTTCTCCCATTGCCTACCAATTGTAATACTAGTAGTTAGATATATTATCTAAAGATGGAAATTAACTTAGTAGCATCTTGAAAGATGTTATATATGATAGACTAAGTAGATTAGATAGAGGTGTCACCAAAAGAATATTTCCACTAATAGAGCAAGAGTTGAAAACACCCTAAAATTCATAGCCAATTTTGAAGACCTAAATGGATAGATTAGACCTTGAAAATAAAAATATTCCTTTTTCCTAGGGAAGGAATGCTTGTCCTCTCCCCCAAACTATTTTTCTTGTCAAAAGCTCTCCAACGGTACTTCAATCATGCAATTTTGAGCTTCTTATAGGAAGATTCTCTAAAGATTCCCTTTGGTCAAACTTGTTTGACCAACCAGATAAGACAAGGACCAACATGTCACCCATACATGCAACTTATCTAAGGGTGAATCTCAGTGACATATCATTAATCCATGTATCTGATCCAAGGATGGAGCTTCTTTTGAATGGATCCTTGTTACTATATAATAAAGACAAGGTGTTCCTTTAGGGCATTGAAATATTGAGTGTTGAAGCTCTATGCTTCTTCTCTTGTGTTTCTCTTGGAGATTCTCATGTTGTTGGAATATTACAATGGTATTAGCATAGGTGTTTTAATCCAAGAGGGTGGATTACCACTCTTGGAAATACACTGGCTATTGAGACTGAGTAATTTTTAGGGGAGAAAATATAGTGCAATTGATAGACAAGGGGTGTTTTAGAGAGAGGATGGGATGGAGGCACATGGGGGAAATTTCCTACATCTTGCTTTTTGTTCTTGAATCCATTTCATATCAAGTTTATATACATCTAATGTGAGCAAGTGAGAGTATATTTCATTTATCATTTTGGAGCTCAATTCATGGACATAGTGATGAATTCACCAAACCCGGTGATTTTACATTTGGTAATATATGATAAAGAGTGGGATTTGATAATCTTTTTTTTTTGATACAATGGATCTGAATATACCAAATCCTTTCCTTTTCAACATGCAAGTAGAAATCCATCATTATGTAGTTAGACCAAAAGTAATGTTTAGGGATTTTTGTGGTCAGGAATTTTGGTGAGGAATATTATCAATGAGAGTGATAGACTTTGAGGTCCCAATGGTAGTCCCAATAGTCCATAACCCCTCCCAAGTGATCATATTAACCCTCTATTGAAGTAGGAACTATTGATTGAGTGTTTGTCATGTATACAAATCATGGAGCCATAGTTACAAGATCTAATGCAAGGTATGCAGGGAATGTTGAACAAGTTTCAAGAGATCAAAATGACAATAGAGGCAATGAAAAGTCAAGTACATACCTTCAAGAAAAATCAGGTAATGCAAGAAGTGGAACCATCCCAAAACCCAACACCAACAGCCAAAGTCCTTGGAGAATCATTCATGCTGATGACACTAACCCCGGTCAACAATGAAGCCACATTGTTACTACGGATGAAGAAGACATGCAATATTGAACCTTAAAAGGGACAATGTTCCATGGGAGTAGTAGAAAATTGGATTTTTGGGATAATTCTATACTTTTGATTATTCACAACTAAGATCATTGATAATTCTATGGGCATGTTTGCATATGAGTACTTGATTGATAAAGCACTCACATGGTATGATGCTTGGGAATGATCTTTGTTGGTAGAAGGAAGAGAGATTACTTGGATGGAAATGCAAGAAGGGCTGCTAAAAAATTTCCAATCTATGGATTGTGTGCAGATTGCCCAAACCCAAGTTTGGGAGTTGAAGTAGAAGAACATCATACAAGAGTACGTGAAGGTATTTCTCGATCTACATGTCACAATAATTGATATGAGTCTTGTAGAAGCTCTTGAAAATTTCAAATGGGAGTTAAAAGAGCAAATTCACCAAGAAGTAATGGTATAAAGTCCTTGCATTAGTTTTGAAGCCATTGCCTACACTCAAAGAATAGCAAGGGTGCTTGGAGGAGGTGAAGTGGTACTCCTAATGCAACACTATCGGGTTGAGACACCCCATTTTGGTAGACTAGTTCTTATGCAATTGTGCAACATTTGGTTCCAAGACCAAGGAGCATAACCACTCCAAGGAGAATAGGGATGTGTCAAAGAAAGGAGAGATGGAATCCCACAAGGAAAAGAGGCTCAAGCAAAACAATGATGTTGTTACAATTATGGTTGAGTTGAGCACATAGCCATCAATTGTTGTGCTCATTTTCTTAGAGGTCCTTGGCCTCTATATAGATGACCTTTGAACAACATGGAAAAAAAATGGAAGAGGAGGATGCTAAAATCACAAAGATTGCCAATAAATGTACCTTATGGCCTTATTGGCTCAATAGAAGAGAGTCAAAGTAGAAGGAGGAAGAGGAAGAGTGCACAAGGTTGAGGAAGACAAACGCCCAACTGATTGTTGTAAATGGAGTCCTAGAAAGCAATCAAGTGAGAGTATTCATAGACCTTGGAGCAATAGAATTATTTTTTTTCTTGCTCTATTGCAATAAGGTTGGAGTTGGAACTAAAGAAGGATAAGAATGAAGAAGTAGAG
The DNA here is from genome assembly GCA_948567375.1 of Lunularia cruciata. Lineage (NCBI taxonomy): Eukaryota > Viridiplantae > Streptophyta > Marchantiopsida > Lunulariales > Lunulariaceae > Lunularia > Lunularia cruciata. Next base: position 11,689,686 of record OX419760.1, read on the forward strand.
TTACCTAATGGTCAAATAGAGAGGATTGAGTCATTACCTAGAAAGGTAACACTCTTTGTAGGAAAGTATCAAGAAGAAATTGAATGGTGAGTGATACGGTTAGCTTGTTATGATATGATCTTAGGCATGCCATGGATGGAGCACTACAACCCCACAATTGATTAGAGAAAGAAAGTAGAGAGAACTAGCCAATGGAAGATCATTGCGGTTAAGAAAGATCACAAAGGCAAGAATTGCCTCTTTATGTCATAAGGACAACAACTACCAATAAGACAAATAGATGTTTAAGAGAAGTCCAGAGTACACAATTTGAAAGATGTGGTCAATGAGTTTCAGGAGGTCTTTCTAGATGATTTACCATCAAGATTACTACCAAAAAGGAGAGTAGATCATAAATTTAAGATACTTTTGGTGAAGAGACCTCCTTGTAAGACCCATATCAACTATCACCTCATGAGTTGGAAGAATGTAAAGCTCAAATTGAGTAGATGTTGCAGAAAGAGTTATACAACCCAACATATCACTATACGGAGCTCTTGTCTTGTTTGTGAAGAAGAAGGATGGTATAATGCGCATGTGCATTGACTATCAAGGCCTAAATCAACAAATAGTGAAGAATAAATACCCATTATCCCACATAGATGACCTATTTGATCAACTCAAGGGGGCAAAACACTTCACCAAACTTGATCTACTAAGCAGTTATGACTAAATCAGGATTGCAGAGGAAGATGTATACCAAATTACCTTTCAAACAAGTTATGATCACTTTGAGAACTTGGTGATATTGTTTGGCCTCACTAGCATACCAACTACTTTCATGATTTTGATGAATGACATATTTAATCCATACTTGGATAAATCTGTTATCATTTTCTTGGATGACATCCTAGTCTACAATAGGATGATGATAGAGCACAAGCAACATCTACAAGAAGTCCCTCCAATTTTGAGATAGAATTAGTTGTATGCCAAATCTCAATGTGTGAGTTTGGCAAGTCTGAAGTAGACTACTTGGGGCATAGACTAAGTGCAAAAGGTATCCAAATATTAAAAAATAAAGTAGAAGTCATTAAAAAATGGGATGCTCTAGAAGATCAGACTCAACTCAAGAGTTTCTTAGGATTGATGAGGTTCTATTGTCAATTTGTCAAGGACTTCTCTAAGTTCACACAACCTCTAATGACACTACTTGGCAAGGAGAAGAAGTAGATATGTGGAATTGCACAAAAATTGGCATTTCAATAATTGAAAAACCCATTACTACATGCACCAATCTTGAAATGGTATGACCCAAAAAGTCCAATCAAGCTGGCAATAGTTGCATCAAGCATTGCAATAGGAGCAATCCTACAACAAGATTGGAATGATGGATGACACCTAGTTGCATATTTCTCTAGGAAGCTATTACTAGCAGAATGCAACTATCACACCACCAAACAAGAAGAGTTGGCCATTGTCCTTGTAACCAAGCATTGGAAGCATTATCTTGGTCAAAATGAATTTGTAGTGGGATGGATCACAAACCTTTAGTCTACCTCAAGACACAAAAAGATCTATCTTGTCAATAAATTTCTTGAGCTATAACACCTATTTGTGCATGTGTGTGATATTGTGATATTTAGCTTGGTATTACAAGTACTTGAGAGATGTTATTTATAAATATAAAGTATGATTCTACATTAGTCATGATTAGCTAAAGTAAGTCATAGCTAAGATAGAGGGGACCTTACTTTAGAAGAAGTGGAAAAGATGAGCACCACTATTTTGGATTCTAGTGTGTTGACTTGGTATTATTCCTAGGTGTTTGACTTTGAGGAAAGACTGAGAACTCTTGAGCCCGCAAGCCTTTTTGTTTTGGATTCTTCTATAGTTTAAGGATAGCCCATGTGAAGGAATCCTTGACTTAGTGGTTGGGTCAAGATAAGATCACATGCTTAGTGGAATATGCCCATGTGTATTAATATTCATTTATACTTTTTGACTTTACTTGAATTATAGCCTAGTAACTTGAGTTACTCTAGTAAATAGTAACTTTGGTGTCTAACTATTTCACAAGTATATAAACAAGGGGTGAGGAAGTACTCATCATCCTTTCATTTGCAACTATCTCTCTCTCATTGAGTTTTCTAGTGAGCAATGTCTTGAGTATTGGAGTGTTAGCCTTGGAGGAGTATGATGGAGTTGGGGTTCTTTGCCTTCTCAGTCCATGGTGAGCTACCACTATAGCCATCAGAGGTTCATCTTGAGTGAGAGACAGGCTGGTTCACATTTCTAGTTCTGTTGCCGGGACCTCTCTAAAAGGCAAGATAATGTTCTGTGTACAATTTTATATTAGATAGAAGGAGGCTATGAGATCACTTGGAGAGAAATTTAAGGGAGGAGAGGGCTGAATTTATGTTAGAGAATTTGGACACATTTGTATACCATGTAGTTCATTATGATGTCTTTGAGGTGATTTTGTACATCTTGTATATTTGAGAAGATTTGGAGAGATCGTGTGAGGTGGATTGCAGATTTTGGAGATCAAGGTGATTTTGGGCAAAATCTCAAGTTTGGGATCTGGACTTGAAATTTCTACACATGATAGCTTGGGTTTATCCTTCAGTTCGCACACTTGAAATTATTGTGAGAGTTGCTATGTGACCTGGGCTAGAATTTTTGAAAGTTCACAGGGTAAATTGCTCCCGCAACTACATGCTCTCTGGAAAATTGTACAAAGTCTGACATTTCTTCAATTTTCAGTGGATTGTGAAAATTTCCAAGAAAATTCAATGCATTGTATCCTACCTGTTGACATAAAAATTAGAGAGAGATCATTCTTGAGAAGAGAGTTATAAGTTTTTAAATTGAGGGGGTTGGTTTTCATACCAAATCTGAAATATGTGTGCTGAATAGAAAGGTGCCTAGGCCAAATGGCTTTATAAAAAGATCTGAAATTTTGTAGGGATAGACGTTCTAAAGTTGTGATCAATTGTGCAAAATTTCAGAGGACTTTGAAACACAAGTTGTGAGATTTGAATGACATTGTAAGGAAGCATCAATTCTAGAGAGTGTAGATTTCATGCATGAGGAGTTTGAGAGCAACAAAAAGCATGTTTCAGTGTTTAGACTCATCTTGGGAATATGGAAGGTCACCAAGAGTGGAAATTGAGGCTATGAAAAGTTTCCCAAGGGTTTGAGGTGATTGTAGGGGTGGATTTGAGGAGAAGAGAGTTTAGAATAGAATTTGAAGAGAGTGTTGAGAGGATCCAAAAACCTACACCACTTGGAGGAAAGAGTGAGTCTAAGTGCTTTTAATGTGGAGAGAAGGGACACAAGGCAAGTTCATGTCCATTGACTTTTGTGAGCAAGAGATTGCAAGAAAGGAGAGGCTTACTTGACTTGGGTTTGCATGTTGGACCTTCTTCACCAAGATTGGGAGAGAGAAGATCTAAGACCAAGGAGTTGTGTGAGCTTTGTGGAGTGGAAAGACTTCCAAAAGGACATGAGTGTAGTGGAGTTAAAAACACTTTTGGAGACTTTGGTGAAGGTTCTTGTAGAGAGTCTTAGTATAGCTACAAAAATACTATCACCTTCATGAGCTAGTTCTCAAGATTAGTGATGGAGATAATCTTTCAACTCATGGATAAACTATCCATGAGAGTTTAATTAATATGCATTCTAGGATTTGATGTTGTTATAGAAATCTTGGAGTAACCTGAACCTTTTGTGTTACCTAGAGTGGATTATTATCAGATGGTATTAGTCATGTATATACTCTATTAGTTATAGAGTGAGAGAGAAAAGAAAAAAAGAAAAACGTTGAGAGAAAAGAAAGATAGTGAGGGGTTAAGATGGGGAAACTTCCGGTTTTCTTTGGCAAGGATGGAGAAGATGTGGAGGCCTTTGTGAGAGACTTCAAGAGAGCTTGCATAGGTATCAATGAGAGGATGAAGAATGAGTGGGCCTCATTATTACCAGATTTCTTTGAGGATGCAACACTTACATGGTATGAGTCAGAATACCAAAAGAGAGAGAGGTGAGATAGGGAAGAAGAGTCTTGGGTGAGTTTGACTTCAAAACTCATTGAGAACTTTCTTCTAGATGAGAGTTATGAGAGATTGATGAGTGAGGTTACCTTTCTCAAACAAGGAGATGGAGAGAAAGTGAGAGTCTATGTGGAAAGAGTGGACAAGTTAGAGTCCAGATTTTGTATAGTGTTGAGGAAAGGTGAGGATGATGTGGAGACTACTATGATTGGCATAGGGCCATGCTCACCTAGATTTTGTGGGAGGGTTGAGACCACAAATTAGAAGCAAGGTGAGATATGAGAAACCTTCTTCCAAGGTTGAAGCTATCAAGATTGCAATTCGTATGGAGGAGAGTTTAGAAGGGGATGAGAATGATTTGGTGGTGAAGGAGGTTGTGCATCCTCCTCAAGGTTACAAGTATGGTGGAACTTCTGATATTTTGGTGGAAAGGGTTGCAACACAAGTAGTAGTTGCTTCAGTTGCACCTCCACCAAAGGATCCACTTCAAACAATCATAGAATAACTTGCAGATCTCAAGATCAATGTGGTGCAACTATGCGAGAAGAGAGAGGTGGATCAGAATGTGGGGAGAGGGCCTAGGAGTTACAGAAGTTATCCATATAGAGGAGGCCAACCAACCAACACTTTCAATGAGAGAAATTGTTTTGGTTGTGGAGGAAGAGGCCATATCCAAAGGAATTGCCCAAATTCCACTTACCATGGAGGAAGGGGTTATGAGGGAGCCAATAGAGGAAAAGAGGGAGGTAGTGAAACCCAAGTGGCTCCTAATCCAAAGATGTGGTTGAGAGCAAGTATGAGAAGGGAGAGTGCTCAAACTCTAAGAGTCTTAATTTGGAGCTTTTGGCACAAGAGAAGAAGAGAGTTTGTTTTGCAGAGGATGTGCACTCTTCTCAAAGATTTACTCCTAGCCAAGATACTCCTTTGCCTACTAGGAGCACTTTCACAAGCACTTCAACACCATCAACAACAAAGACTCCAAGGAAGAAGTTGGGGATAGAGGACTTCTTGATCTCAAAGCAACAATGGATCTACAATGTATTGGAGGATGTTGGTAGTCACAAGGCTAACATCATAGTGGGCCAATTGATTGCTTTGAATCCTACTTTGAGAAAGAAGCTTAGATGTGGTTTGAGTTCTACAAGGAGCAAGAGGAAGAAGAAGGCAAAAACTCCCATATCAGTGGGGGTGGTGGATGCCAAACAAGCACCATGGGAAGCTGGTGAATATGCCTCCAACATTGATGTGAGAGTAAATGGTCACAATATCAAGGATGCATTGGTTGATGGAGGATCAGTAGTGAATGCCATGTCAAAAAGGTTGATGAAGAAGTTGGGTATGATACCCTCAAGACCTTCAAAATTTGTGATAAGCATGGCAAGCAAGCAACAAGTTTGACTAGTAAGGGTGATGGATAAAGTGGTAGTTTCAGTTATGGGAATTCAAAATCTCATGACTTTCCAAGTCTTGAAGGATTCAAGCTATGACTTACTTCTTGGGAGGCCATGGTTGAGAGAAGCATGCACAATTGATCAATGGCACAAAGGGTACTTGAGGATTAGACCATCAAACCATAGATCCATTGTTCCTATGACTAACACCACCAACACTTCATATTCAGATACACCAACTTCTGATTATTGGAATCAGATTGTGAAGAAGAAGCTTTAGGTGTGGACACAAGCATGGAGGAGGAGACTTCCACAAAGGAGGCTGAATTTGAATTGGATTCAGATGTGTATCCCTTGTGTGCTATGGATTTTGCCCCTAAGCCAAAGGTTTTGAAGGACCCAAAAAAATCACCATTGACACTTGAGGAGGTAGAGAGAAGGTTAGCTATCCTCAAGTATGGCCCAAATGTTACCAAGGAGGAGAAAGTGAGATTTGAGAAGATTTTTTGCAAGTTCATCCATGTGTTTGCTTTCAGTTACAAGGACTTGAAGGAAGTCACCTTGGAGGAGCACAAGATAGATGTGGAGTCACATGCAAGACCAATCCGCCAAAAGCAATGTCGCATCAGCCCACCAATATCTTTGGTTGTGAAGGAGGAGATTGATAAGCTCAAGGAGGCTGGATTTATCTTTGAGGTGGGGAATTTAGAATAGGTGTCTCCAATTGTGATTTGAAGAAAAAGAATGGCAAACTTTGAGTATGTGTGGATTACAAGAAGCTTTATTACCAAGAAGGACTACTATTTATTACCATTTATTGATGAGATCGTGGAGGAGGTTGCAAGTCATGAGAAGTATAGTTTTGGAGATGGTTATAATGGATATAACCAAATCAAGATTGCACTAGAGTATCAACAACTCACCACATTCACCACACCTTGGAGAACTTATGCTTTCAAGGTCATGCCTTTTGGGCTTTGCAATGCCCCATTTCTGTGGCTTTGTGAGAGATTTCATTGGTGACTTTTGTGTCTATGGGAGCAAGGAGGAGCACTTTGAGCACCTAATCAAGGTCTTGCAATCCTTGGATGAGGCAAATGCATCACTCAACCCAAAGAAGTGCATTTTTGGATATGAAGAAGGTCTAATTTTGGGGCACATCATCTCCAAGGATGGAATAGCAGTTGATCCTAAAAAGGTGAGGAAAATCTCAGACCTTCCATTCCCTTCAAGCTTGACAAAGTTATGCCAATTCTTGTGGATGGTTGGGTACTATAGGAGGTTCATCTTCTCATTTTCTAACAAAGCTTATGCATTGACCATCTACATGAAGAAGGGTGTAGATTACATGGTGATTTTGGTGGACAAGGAGGTTCTCAAAGCTTTTGAGAAGCTCAAGCAATCCCTTGTTGTAGCTCCAATTCTTGCTAAACCTGATTGGAGTAAGCCTTTCATCCTCTACATTGATGATTTGAATGTAGCTATAAGATGCACTCTTAGTCAATTAGACCAAGATGGGCATGATCATCCAATAGCTTATGCTAGTAGGCAAATGGTTTCAACTGAAAAGAACTACTTTGTCACAAAGAGAGAAGGGTTTGCAATGATCTTTGGTCTCAAGAAGTTTAAACACTACTTGATTGGAGGGAAAGCCACAATTGTCACGGATCACAAGGCTTTGAAGTACATCTTCAACAAGCCTAATGTGGAAGGGATGCTAGCAAGGTGGATGATACTCTTGCCTGAGTATGACTACACCATTGAGGATAAGCCAGGAAAGAAACATGCAAATGTTGATTTGTTATCTAGGGCTTATGATCATGATGGAGATGAGCTAGTGGATGATTCGTTCTAGGATGAGGAGCTCATGACAATCTCAATCACTCAAGAGGTTCCAATGAAGTACAAGGAGATTGTGGACTTTGTTACAAGGGGTAACTATCCAAAAAGGATGCATGCTAGGGAGAGGAAGGCCCTTGCAACAAGATCTAGACCTTACACAATGGTGGAGGATATTCTTTTTCACCAAGGAGCAGATGGTCTACTTTGAAGAGCAGTGGGTAAGGAAGAGTCTATCCTACTCATAAAGGAGTTTCATGAAGGTTTAGTATGTGGAGGACACTTTGCAGGAAAGGTGACTACTTTAAAGATTCTAGATACAGGTTACCATTGGAGAGGGATTTTCAAGGATTGTCTTGATTATTGCAAAACTTGTCATGTTTGTCAAGCTTTTGCTAGAAAGTCTACATCCATACCACCACTTAGATCAATTCCATTGCTAGGACCTTTTGAGAAGTGGGGAATTGATTTTGTAGGTCCTCTCAATAGAACCCCAAGGAAAAATCGGTACATTGTGGTAGTTACTGATTACCTTACCAAGTGGGTTGAGGCTAGACCATTGAGGGACAAGAATGAAGATGACTTTGGTAGATTTCTTTATGAACGCATTATCACTAAGTTTGGATGCCCTTTGGAGTTGGTATTGATAGAGGAGGAGAGTTTATAGGAAGTATCACTATAGCCATGCTACGACATTTCTCTATCACACATAGAGTATTTACATCCTATAAGCCAAATTCCAATGGCTTGGCAGAGAGAACCAATCAGACCTTGTGCATGATGTTGGCCAAAGATGTAGAAACGGATGGGGCTAAACATCATTGGACAAGAGGATTCATGTGGTTTTGTGGGAGTATAGGACAACCATGAAGACTTCCATTAGATATTACTCATTTCAATTGGTATATTGTATTGAGTCTACCCTACCTATTCACTTTGATCTTCCTACCTTCCAAAGCATTCATAGGAGATTGAAGAAAGCACAAGGAGGTGATGTAGAGAAGTCAAGGAAGGAACAACTCATGGAGTTAGAAGAGGCAAGAGCAATTGCTATGGTTTGAGTGGAGCAAGCCCAAAGGAAATAAAAGGAGAGCTATGACAAGAGGCAAGGCAAGAAGAAGGTAGAGCCTTTCAAAGGAGGTGATTGGGTAATACTGTTTGATTCTGTTTGATTCAAGAGAGTACAAAAGAAGTTTTTACCTAAGTACTTTGGACCTTTCATAGTGGAGAAGGTATGAGGCAATTACACCTATGATCTCAAGGAGTTGGGAAGAAGACACTTTGATAGGATTAACCATGATAAGTTGAAGATGTATCATAGAAGGTAGAGAGACCTTCATTTTGAGGACAAAGTGAAAACTTAGTCCAGGGGTAAATGTAACACCCATTTGTGCATGTGTGTGGTATTGTGATATTTAGCTTGGTATTACAAGTACTTGATATATATTACTTATATAAAGATAAAGGATGATTCTACATTAGTCATGATTAACTAAAGTTAGTCATAGCTAAGATAAAGGAGACCTTACTTTAGAGGAAGTGGAAAAGATGAGCACCACTATTTTGGATTCTAGTGTGTTGACTTGGTATTATTCCTAGATGTTTGGCATTAAGGAAAGAGTTGAGAACTCTTGGGCCTGCAAGCCTTTTTTTTTGGGATTCTTCTATAGTCCAAGGATAGCCTATGTGAAGGAATCCTTGACTTAGTGGTTAGGTCAAGATAAGATCACATGTGTAGTGGAATATGCCCATGTGGATGGATATTCCCTTATACTTTTTGACTTTACTTGACTTTTAGCCTAGTAACTTAAGTTACTCTAGTAATTAGTAACTTTGGTGCCTAACTATTTCACAAGTATATAAACAAAGGGTGAGGAGTACTCATATCCTTTCATTTGCAATTATCTCTCTCTCATTGAGTTTTCTAGTGAGCAATGTCTTAGTATTGGAGTGTTAGCCTTGGAGGAGTATGATGGAGTTGGGGTTCTTTGCCTTCTCAGTCCATGGTGGGCTACCATAATAGCCATCAGAGGTTCATCCTGAGTGAGAGACAAGCCAACTCACATGGTAGAGTTAAGATAATGGTTCAACATGATGATCACATATGTGGAAAGCAAGAAGCAACTTGCAGATGCATTCACTTGGATACCTATGGCAAACAATTTGGTGGTAGTGGTCAATATTAACCTTAAATTGTGGCCAAGGATTCTTGTTTCTATGAAAATTGACCCATAGATTGTAGGAGTTCAATCATCTAAAGGCATAACCAATAGCCAAGGACTCACCTTTTATGATGAAAGTTATGGATCCTAGATGCCACAAACATAAGAACCACCATCCTAGTGAAATGTCATGATTCTACCATTGCAGGTCACATTGGAGTGGACAAGACCCTAGATGCAATCAAACACCATTACTATTGGTCCAAGATGAGCGATGATGTGATAGAGTATGTTCAAAGCTGTCTACTTTCTCAACAAAATAAAGCTTCTAATCAAGCTCTTGTAAGACTCCGTCAACCCCTCCCTACTCCTACATAATGTTGGGAACAAGTAAGCATGGATTTGGTTTGGGAATTACCAAAGACCATGTGACAACCCGACAAATATCACTTTTGGGGTAATAAGGTAAGTAAAGTTTGCTCTCAAAAAGACACTTGTCAAAATTGGTCAAATACAAAGTCAAATGTCACAATGTAGTCCTTCTTGATTTTTTCTTTAATCTCTTAGGTAGCAATTACACCCAAAAGAGAGTAACAAGCAATTCTTGCAGTCTCATTACAATAATTTGTCACACTTAATCACAACTCCATCAAATCTTTCCAAACAATCTTGATTGTGATGATTCAAGCCTTCTCAAAAATAGCACTTCATTGCAAAACGACTTTGCCTCAGAATTGTGTTCCACCCCTCCACTAAAGGCACAACTTCCTTGATCAAAATTGCTTCACATCAACTATACGCTGCATTCACAAATGTAGAATACTACCAACACTACAATTCCTCTTAGATCTGTCAAGGCATTGCTCCAATTGCACTTCACTCAGATCAAACACATAGAATAAAGATCAAGGCTGCGGAATCCAGCATCCAACAAACACAATGATTTGCACTTTGAAATTCTCCCAACACTCACAAACATAGACACAAAATTGATACATGAAATTAAGCTAGAATGATCAGCAATGCTTCACAACACTTCACTTTATTTATTCTTAGAAATTATGAGCATTGAACAACATATAACTGCAAATGCCACCTTTAAATAGTAAAGCAATTGACAATTACTAACAACTATACAATTTCCTAACAACTCTTCCTACTTGCAGATCCAACATGAGAATGAACCTTTGCATATTGACCTCTTCAAATCTCAAAATTGTTATTATTGCGATCCGATGTCTACTTCTTCCTTGGCTTCTAATCCCGGTCCCAAAGTAATCTCACATACTACTCTATCCTTGGGTTTCTCAACTACTAAATCCTCTACCAATTTTACTAACTCTTCACCATGATCTACAATTACACCAGCATGTAATCTATCTAACTCTTTATCTCCCGACCCACTCTTCTCTAACACCTCCAATGGTAACTCCAAAGATATTTGTACTCCTATGTCATCTACTTTGGGTTTTGCTCTTACATCCTTCCAAATTTTATCTATCTCCAATTTCACCAAGTCCAATCTAATTGTGATATTATCTTCCACTTCTAATATCTTCATATCTACATGAGTTTTGAGATTAATCAACAAGGCATTCAAGTCTTTATTCTTTGTGTTTCTCCTCCTCATCTCTTGCAACAACAACTTCAACTCGTGCAATCTTGTTTCTTTGATATGGACGTTGGCTTATGTACTCAACATTGTGTTCATCTTCATTACAATCTCCTTCAATGGCTCAAGTCTCATTCTTCTCTCTTGTTCTTGATCTGCAAGCCAATCTTCCCTATACATTGCCAGTTCCGCCTCGAACTTGGCTTTCACTGTCTCCTTCTCCTTCTCCTTTTGTACAATCTTCTCCTCCAGATTATGAAGTAACTCCCTCAGTCTTTCTTCTTCTCTATACCTCACTATCAACTCCCTTTGCCAGAGCTACTTCTTTTCTTCTACACTCTCCATCACTCTATCAAGCTCTTGCTTCTTCTCTACTACTCTTGCCATAGCATGAATAATCTCTAATTAAGAATCAACAAACTGTTGTTTCAAGATTTCAAACTCCGCTATCTGCCTTTCCCTAGCTATGACATTTTGCTCTATAATTCTTTCTCTACTTTCCACTTCTATCTTCAAGTTTTCAATTACTTGATTGTGTACAACTGCATCTACTCATAGTACCTCCCTCTCTTCCTCTAATCGTGCTAACACCTGCAACAAAATCTTCACCTCTGGACACTTTGACTACATTTCCTTCTTCTTGTGCTCCAACTTTACTAACAATGGGCACACAACCTTCCGCAGATACTCTACTCCTCCTCCTCCTCCTTATCTCAACTTGCAGAATTTTCTCCTTCTTTGCCTCTTCTTCCCTTGAGGCTCTCCTTCTCAGCCGCAATTGCCTTATGGGAATGGATTCTTTGCTCCCCAAACTTCCACTCTCCACTTCTCTTACCTTACTTGGTCCCGCTTCATACTTCACCTTCCTTATGGAGTGAACTCCTCATTGAATGGTCACCCTCTTCTCCTCTTGCTCTAGAACTTCTTCTTCTATATGCAAGTTACATTCTTCTTCTATTTGCATCTTTCCTTCATCCTCCTTGGGTACGGATTGCACTTCCCCTCCATCTTCACTCTCACTGATTGTTTCCCCACTCTACAATGTGAATTTGGGTTCTTCCTCCTTGTTTGAGTCTTCTTCCTTGCACTTGGCTTCTCCTTTTGACTCCTCGTCCAATGATATGATTACCACCATGCCTCTCCTCGGGTATACTTCCTCATCTTCCGAGGTCTCATCACCACTTCTTCTTCTTTGCCTTGTTGAATTCTCTTCTTCTTCTTTGGAGTGTTCACCTTCAACTGCACACTCTGCCCCATTTGCACATAGTATTTGTCACTACTCCTTATCTGCAAAATGTATTGCTGCTCCTCCATATCAGCCTCTCTTCTCAAATCAAGGTGGAAGTGCGACACCATCTTGTGTCTTTCCGCCGCATTTAGCAAGTTCAGTCCCAAATAGAAGTGGGCTGCAAACGGCACAATGTAGTGTTGAGGCAACTTGTCTTGCAAGTCCCACACCATCTGTCTTGCACGCTGATGAAAACACTTTGCCCAATTGATCGGCTCTCCTACAAACATCTTGTGGAAGAATATCGCTTGATGTTTCATCACATAAGTGGTTTGCTCCCGCTTCAAGATAGCTATCATTGCTACTTTGGTTCCTCTCTCCATTGGGTCTTTGTAGCTCTTGACCTAGTAGCCATTCTTTGTGCATTTTGAACAGAAGGTATCTCTCACCTCTTGGGCTTCTTCAGCTATTTCTTCCTTCCCCAAGAATGTGGATCCCTACTCATCACCCACCTCTCTTCCGAGTACTAACCTCCAATCCAACTCCGTCCATCGAGTTGGATTTCCTCTCTTCCCTTCTCCCTTGGGCCCATCGAGACACTTACTCTTGATGATCTCAATCATGAAACCTGGAAAGCTTATGTTCCAATTCCATGCCAAGAATGTGATCCAAAGCCTGCTCAAGACTTCAATTCTCATGATCACATCTTACCTCCAAATTGCATGATTTCTCACTATGAATTTAGAGTTCTTCTTCCCACCTCCCATCTTTCTCTCTTCCACTCTAGGTTGGGGGTTACTCTTCCTACTAATTCCTGGACTGACTCTCTTGACTTCCTCTCTACACACCAGCGCATCTTTGACTAAACTTCCCTTCCCATGATCTCCCGCATGACAACATCTTAATGGTGATGGAAAATTACTTATCATCACTTTGTCTTTAGCCCAAATTTTATAGTAGCGCGCTTCTTTTGTCTCTCTTCACTTTGAATTTCTACCAAGAAATCACACCTTCTTCATGCTCCTATCATTGTCAATTTCCTCCCATTCATAGGCCAGTCTTTTTTGTACAAGGTACCTTCTTGAATGTCCAACCCCGAAGGAAAGTTGTTACATTGTCCTTGCCTCAAGTTGAGCTCCCCCAAAATGAAGTCTCCTTACTTTGGGTTGCAGGCTGACAAGGAAAATCCGAGTACTTTGTCTTCTGACACAAAGTCACTTTATCTTGGGTTTCAACCCAAAGACTCCATTCTTTTCCTTCTTGTGCCATATAGGCATAATAAAACTTCTTATGTACACTTTTTCTCCATAAATAAGAAAAAAAATGTGTGTACCACATACCGACTCCCTCAAATGTGAATGTCCCTGCAAACATAGACCTCGGGTGTCTTGGAGACCTCCAAGTCAATGGTCCAATATCTCCAAACTCTCTACTCTTACTCGAGTGGCAAATGGTTGCCCTTCCAAGTCAACAAGTTGAATGGACCCATTTTTGTAAAGATGAAGGACTCAATAGGGCCCCATCCATCTCAAATGCAATTTGCCTAGAAAAAGTATTTGGCAATTGTCATATAACAAAACCAAATCTCCTTTGCAAACAATCACAGGCTTAATGTGCTTATTGTGCTTGAATTTCCTCTATTCTTTTACTTTGTTTGTGGTTTGCATTGCATTGTCTCTTTTCTCTTCTAACCACATCAGTTGATGGATCCAAAGATCCTGACTTTCTTCTTCCGACAATTGTTCCTCACAAAGAATCCGATATGTCGGTACTTCAAATTCAATTGGTAGTATGGGATGCAAGCTGTTTGTCAAGCAGTATGGAGTTTGCTTGGTTGTGATCTTTTCTGTCATTTGATATGCCCACAACACGGCTGGTAACTTCATATCCTAGTCATAAGCATAATTGATAGTCACCTTATTCAGAATTTTGCAAAGTTACCCATTTGCCTTTTCCGTTAAGCCATTTGCTTTTGGATTATAGGGAGTCATCTTCTGATGTTTAATCTAGAAGTATTTGGTTAATGCCTCCATCACAGAGTTCATGAAATGTGTCCCTTTATCACTGACCAATTTCAGAGGACTTCTATATTGGGAGATGATATTTTGAAAGAAAAATTCTGCCACTATTTCTGCATCTCTACAAGTTGCTTCCGCTTCAACCATCTTGGTAGCATAGTCAGTGCAAACCATAGTCAGATCCATTGTGCAATTTGCCCGGACAAATCTGCCTTCTTGACCAAATGTTGCAATGTGTAATGATCAACATAGAAGACAAACTTGTATCCTAGTAGGTAGTGGCAAAATCTCTTGCATGCAAATACCATTTTGAGTGCTTCTCTTTCAGAGGTCGAATAATTTTTTCTGAAACTGAAAGTTGTCAGCAAGCGTAATAGATGGGGTAATCCTTCTTCTTGTTGTCCTTTTAACTAAGACTACTCCAATTGCCATGGACAAAGTATCCACATATACATGAAAAGGGGTGTCCCAATTTGGGGCCCTCATAACAGGTGCTTCAACCAGTTTCTTCTTCAATACCTAGAAAGCTTCTTCTTGATTTGCTTCCCACAGGTAGTCTTTGGATTTCTTCAAAAGCTTTGTAAGGGGTGCAGCAAGCACCGCATAGTTTGAAACAAAATGTCTGTAGTATCCGACATGTCCTAAGAAGGCTCTCAGCTCCCGAATGTTCTTCAAAGATTCCAAAGTTGAGATTACTTTAACCTTCTCAACATTAACTTCAATACCCTGACTTGACACCCGATGCCCCAAAAGAATTCCCTCCTTCATTGTGAAGAAGCATGTCTCTGGGTGTAATGATAGACTGGCAAAATGACACCTTTCAAAATTTTGGCAAAGGTAATCCAAATGTACATCTCTTTGCCCAAACACACAAAAATCATCAATGAAGACTTCCACAAATTTGCACAAGAAATCCTTGAAGATTGAATTCATCATCCGCTGGAAAGTAGTGGGAGCATTACACAACCCAAAGGGCATTTGATTGTAAGCAAAAGTGCCCCAATTGGTAGTGAATGTGGTTTTTTCCTTGTCCTCTTCTTGGATGAATACTTGATTGTACCCTAAAAATCCATTGAGAAAATTGTAACAAGGGTGACAAGCTACTTGGTCCAAAATTATATCGGTAAAAGGCAAGGGATGATGATCCTTCCTTGTGACTGCATTTAACTTGCAAAAATCTCAGCACCCTCGGATCTTCCACATTTTCTTCTTAGGGATAATGACAATGGGTGAAACCCATTCATTGATTAAGAGAAGAAAGATTATTCTGACCCCCAAGTACTTGTCTATTTCATCTTTCATCAAAAGCAAGTACTTCAGGTTCAAGTGGTACTGTCTCTGCCAAACCTAAACTGCACCTTTAACCAGATCAATCCAGTGTTCTCTAAATTCTAGTGGAATACCCAACATTTGATCAATAGACCAGGTGAATACATCCTAAAATTCTATAAACATGGCAGCGTATCCTGCCAACTCCTCCGAAGTGACTGTCTTTGAAATTTTCAAAATTTTTCCTTTGGTCAAGACCACATCTTGACAGTCATTGGGGTTGATGACTCCTTTGACATGACTCACTCGGCTTAGTCCAAGTTGAGCTGCCATCAAGCCTCCTTCCTTCAAGTCATGTTCACCTAAGGCGAGGTCATATGGGTCTTTGTCTTCTACATCCACCTCATAACATTCCATGTAATTGACTTGGACTTCATCTTTGGAGTCTTGTGAAGAAAAAAAATGATGTGTCTTCAGATTTGTCCTTATCTTTTGATGAACTTGTTTCCCCAAGATGGGGAACCTTTGCCTAACTCACAGTCACCAGCTTCTGATCTTTGGACAAAATTGCCTTGAACTGTAGCTTTTGCTGGTGCCAATCCACCACAACTTGGGCACTGTACAACCAAGGTCTTCTGATCAACAGCGGGTAACCATTTTTTGTCAATGGTCGCAACACATTGTAATTCAACTTGAAGGGTACTCCTCCAATGATTGTGGTAATGTGTGATAGCATGCCCAATGGTAGTCTTTCGGTTTGGTCTACAAATTCCAAGACATGGGATGTTGGCTCAAACAGATGATACCCCAGCCAATTTGTAGTATCTTCAGTCATGACATTCACACCAAAACCCAAATCAATGGGTATCAATGTGATCATGCACCCTACAATCTCCGCATCAACCTCAGGAGATCCCAAATCCGCTTGTTCAATACAATAAATGGCGGGCAGGTCTTTCTTATACATTGCTCTTACTTTCTTGAGAGCGGAATTAAGTTGCCTCTTGTACAACTTATTGTCTTCCCACAATTGCTTAAATGTGATGTTTGCAGTTGTGACTACCAAATCTGCTACAATATCATATTGAGGTACCCCCCTAATTTCACCGTCTTGGCCTTTGGCTTTGGGTTTGAAGTCTTTCTATGTTCAAATTTGACTTTGGGATGCTTCGTGATGGTGATGGGAGTACTAGTGGTCTTGATCCGGGGTTCCTTGGGTTGGCACACCTTGGCTTGGATCAGATCTTTTACTTTAGATTGGATGGCCGCCAGAAAAACTGGAGACTTCATCTTTGTCTCCTCCTCCAAACTCAATTCACGAGTTCTGAGTACCACTTCCTTGAGCTCTTTCTACAAGGCTTCAGCTTTGGCTTTTGCGAGGATCTTTTCCTCCTTGGCAGAAAGGATTGACTTTGGGCATAGCTTCTTTGCCTTTTGTGAGGATGAAGATGTCGTATTCAGTTCTTTGGGATCACACTTCTTCTTACTTGCGCGTATCTCAACCTTCAAAAGTTCAAGGTCCGGCTATTCTCCTTCCAAGGCCGGGCTTCCTTCTTGAGGTCTCTCCTCCTCAAGTATTATACAATTTACATTGGTGTCATCCTTTGCTTGAAGTGCAACACGCTCAGCTGGGGTCTGTACATATTTTATAGGCGGCTTCGGGTTTGGTGGATGAGGGCATTGGTTGCCCGTATGACCCGATCCTTTGCAACTTCCACACAAGGGAACATACCCAATTTGCCGTCTTGGCTCCGGACAGTTTGGAGACCAATGTCCATGCTCCGGGTGAAACATTCTGAGGTCAATTTTGGTTGCTCATTGGTGGTCTTTGTGGGGGAGCATTGGGGCTATACTTCCTTGGTCTATACCTCAGACCTTGATACGATATGCTTGCCTGAGGCGGTACCTTGGTACACCGCCTCCTCTTCCTAGTTCCATCTTGGAACCCAATCAATATATTGCACCGGAAATGCATTACAAGTATTGCATTCCGTATTTGCATGGCCTGACTTGCCACACGCGGAGCACCATACATTGGATCTGCCAAATGATGGAGGCTTCCTTTGGTCCTTTGCACAAATTATCTAGATCTTAAAATCCAAAAAATCCTTTATAAGGGCATTCAACTTTAGCTTGGTATCTACCTTATGTACACTCTTTGTTGGGGTATCAATGGTTTCTTGTCTCCACGTCTTCATATTCTTCTTGGCTTTGATTCTTCTTTGGATTCAGAAGAAGAACTCAAAGATATGGAGGATTCCTCCAAAGAAGAGGATGTACTGTGAGAAGCTCTCCTTTTGGGGTTCTTGCTTTTCTTCTCCCAATTTTTTTGATTGCCGATAGAGTGAGAGTGAGCCGTCTCATAGCAAGTGACGTGTTTGAGTACCTTGTCCAAGGAAGTTACAATCCTCTCCTTGGCAAAGATCCGAATCTCTAGTAAAAGTCCTCCTAAGAACCAAGTAATGGCATGGGCATTGGAGTAACCCACCACACCCAATTTCTTTAGGAATCAGTTCAAAAGCACCATGGACCGCTTAGAGTAGTCTCTCAACTTCTCCTTCTTGCCTCTATCCAAACCGTTGAGCATCGTGAAGACGCTCGTGTCATAGTCAACTTCCCAAAAGCATTTTAGGAAACTTTTTCTTAGGTCTGCCTAGTCTACCGTTACAAACCCTGTTGTGCATATATCCATCGCTACACAACATACATCGCTGTCAACATCATACACTATAGAAACACAAACTCACACATAAGTCATACATAGACTCCAAAGTGCCACAATAATCAGATTGCTTACCACTCTCAACTCAACTCAACTCAGATCAGTACTTGATCTGTCACTCTATAAACTGCCAACAACTGGGCATTGATTACAGTCAAGCCACACCCACTCAAGCATAGAGAATCCAGGTGACGCTTGCCGGCCTCTGTCCACCATAGCCAGGAACTCGAAGGCTCAACATCAAAGAAGTGAGCTCTCTGGAGCTCACTTTGAAACTACCCCCCTTGGACTTGAGCTAGCACTGAACCCTAATGGTCCCACTGACGACACACTTGACGGTGCGAACGGTGCAAAGTGATGGTGGGCCCCACCGTGAAGTCAGTACCCCAAACACCAAATCTGACCGTCGGAAAGTAGTCTTGAGATATTGCTGAAATAACTCTAACTACTACCACTGGAACTCCAGTGTCCGAGCATCTAGATGCGGCACTACAAATGGCGTGATAGTTGTCGTGCGTATATCCATCACTACACAACATACATTGCTGTCAACATCATACACTATAGAAACACAACTCACACATAAGTCATACATAGACTCCAAAGTGCCACAATCGCCCCCCTAGCTGGCAGTTAGGCCCCTCTAACTCCAGAAAGCCATCTACTCTAAGTATATGGTATACCCTCTAATGGGCAAAGATCAGGAGGCCGGGTGCTATGGAGCCCCATCGTTAGTCGCCTGTCTACAATCTATACCATATAAAGAATGAACTAGCTATAGGTCAAGTACATCTAGGACATAACCACTGTCCCTAAGGAACAACCATGAGGGGAGGAGTCATACATGCCATATGCCATCCTCTCGAACAGCTATCACACACTAATATAGTAGCACCTCCACCAGAAGAGCCACATAACATACACCTCAAGCCTGCACGTACAAGTGCCAAGCTTGGGTCCATAGTACCATCAATGTTTGGAAGGTGGCATGACACACAATTACACACATGATCCTTCTAAACAACACCATCACGTCCTTCTAACACAAGGACTCCAGATGGCAAAACCTCGTGCACTCTCGAGATAATGCGGCCTGTAGAAACATCAAGTGTTGTTGGTGTTGTCTGCTGTAGATATACATAGTCGCCTGGATGAAATTGACGGATCGAGGGTCTATAACCTCGTCCTCAAATGGTAGCATAGCGTAAAGTATCTCTATGCTGAGTAATCGCCAAGTTCTCAAAGGCCATCGGCATCACTCTCCAAAAGATCTCTGCCCGCTGAGAACATGCGCTCATCCATACATTGAGGTCATCCAAGTCCAAAACTACAGTAGCATCTCGATGAATGGCTATAGGTAAATTAGGATCTTGTCCATAGAGTAGAAAATATGGAGAGAAGGATGCTAAGGAGGCTTGCCGGCTGAACCGATAGCCCATGGCCAACCAAGGTAACTGGAGATCCCAATCTCCCAAGTGGCCTCTCTGCAAACCATACTTTTGCAATCCTCTCTTCACTGTCTGAACCACTCTCTCTGCTAAGCCATCTGCCTTAGGGTGATCTCGGGATGTAGTATGATGATCAATCAAAGCCTTGTCACACAAGACCTGAAACTCCCCCAAGAACTCTGTACCCTGATCAGTCAAAACCTCAGCTGGTGCACCAAAATGACTAAGAACTCGATCCAGGAATGAGTAAGCTATCCCTTCACTAGACTTGTCAGGAAGTGCCACTAACTCAATCCACTTGGAGATGTGCTCCACCATCACCAAAACATACCGATGATGTCTCACAGTCAGCGGTAAAGGTCCGGCAAAGTCCAAACTCCAACGGTAACCCAATCCCATGATAGGTAATGGGTATAACTGTGGCGTAGGTGCATTGAATGATGCTCTAACTCGGTCACAAACCATACATCTGGCAACAAACTGCTGTACCTCGGTCTGCATACCGTGCCACCAATAATGACTCTGGAGTAAGCTATACATATGCTTTACTCCAAAATGTCCTAGCTCCTCAAGAGCATGACGGACCTACTGTGGTCTCTGTGATGGAAGTGGTACTACTCGCACTCTACCATCCTCCCATACACACAAAAGGTGTCTACCCTCCAATCTGAACCGTCTGGCTCGCTGAAGAACACGGTCTCTCTCCTTGGCCCCAACTGTGCCACCCACAACACCAGTGCAAATATAGTCCATCACTAAGACATCATCATGAATGTCTCGCTGAATTGTACCAACATCTTCATTCTCTGGATCTGTGACCTCAATAACTCCTCCTGTATGTGCTGAGAGAGATACCACCAAAGCCTCTATAACTATACACAAAAAGGCCGATGCATGCCAACCTGGCACCATCTCCTCATCTGTCTCACCATGCCAATGTGCTCCGGTCTGATCCTGCTGGCTGGGACATGGGTTTCTACTCAACCCATCTGCATCACGGTTCACTACTCCAGGTCTGTGAACAACCATGAAATCATACTCCTATAAAATCAGAGCCCATCGTGCAAGCTTCCCTAAAAGCTTGTTGGACTCCATCAACCACTTCAGTGGCTGATGATCAGTGATGAGAGTGAAGGGGTTACCAAATAGGTAACATCGGAAATGTGTTATTGCCCAAACTGCTGCCAAGCACTCTCCCTCATATGAACTATACTTTGCCTCCATTGAATTGTTGGAGCGACTAGCATAGGCCACCACAAACTCCTTCTCCTCATCATCATGTTGGGTGAGCACCGCTCCAAGCCCCAACATACTCCAATCAGTGTGAACCTGAAATGGTCATCCCTTGATCGGTCTCCTCAAAATAGGAGCAGATGCCAACCTCTCCTTGAGCTGTACAAAAGCTCTCTCCTGCTCATCTCCCCAACACCACTCCTGTGTAAGCTTGGTCAGCTTTGTCAAGGCCTTGGCAATGGCACTAAATCCTCTAACATAGCGGCGATAGAAGTTCGCCAACCAAAGGAATGCTCGCACTCTACTCACATCCGTAGGCCGAGGAATACATGCAATAGCCTCCACCTTGGTCTGCTAAACACCAAGTCCTCCGGGGTAGATAGTGTGACCCAAATACTAAACCTGCTCGTAGAAGAACCTACACTTCCTAGGATGTAGTTTGAGTCCATGAGATCTCAACCTCTCAAACACCTCCAACAACTGTCTCTCATGCTCCTCCATAGTAGTGCTATAAACCAAAATGTCATCAATATAGCACCGAGAAAAATCCAATCTAGCTAGGATCCTATCCATGACCCTCTGGAACTCAGCAGGAGCGTTTCTTAACCCAAATGGTAAGAACCTCCACTGATATAACACATCCTTGCCGTGAGGATCAATAGCCCAAAATGCTGTCTTGGACTTATCCTCCTCCCTGATCGGCAACTGATGATATCCCGCTTGAAGATCCAAAGTACTGAAGACCTTTGCATGCCCAATCGCATCAAAAATCTCCTCCGGTGTAGGCATGGCATACCGATCAGCCCTGGTCTGTCGGTTGATAGGACGGTAATCTCCACACATCCGCCTATCTGTATAGTTGCCATGCATATCCTTCTTGGCTGGCATCACTATCGCTGATGCATACTCTCCATGTGAAATCTCCACCAAACCAGCCTCAAAAAGGTCACTACTCCGACTCTGAATCAATGTCCTCTCCATCTCACTATATTGATAAGGACATTGGAAAACTGGTGTGTCGCTAGTTAGCTCAATCCGTATACCAGGTTCCTTAAGAGCACCCAAATCCTTCATACTGAAGCCAAAACAACTTGTGTGACTCCTCAAGAACCTCCAAACCCTCCTTCTTTCCTCTCCAGTAAGCTTGGGTCCAAGATTTGGCTCCCAAGTATCCTCTGTAACTGTAGTAGGAGTGGAAGACGTACTGATTGACTGCTACATTGGACCCTTGGGAGCAATAGTGTCATGCTCTCGACCACTAGAGGTCCCAACCTCTGTGTGAAAAACTCCCTCCACTCTGGCTGCAAGCTCCACACGTCCTCTAGCTGCATCCCATGTGGACCAAGAGTGTATCCAAGTAGCCCATGCTCACCTGGATGGACTCCAAGTAGACCACTCTCCCTAGGCTGTCCAACTAGGTTCACCACTACCATAGGTGACCTATCAACCACTACCACTGTCTGAGACTGACGCCCAACATCCAAGATATCATCAACAAGAATGTGGTCCAGTTGCTGAATCCCATCATAAGCACGGTGTAGAACCTCTTTGGGTAAGAGGTTCGTCCACCAAAGACAAAGACAATGAGCCCATGATCCCACTCTGGCTGCATCTAACAATACAGCAGGTCCCATCCAAGAATGGACCTGATGTGTACTCGCCACCACTCTAGTGCGAGAATCACCCATCAAAGGATCTGCATGTTGCTGCAATGCACCAACAGCAACTGAACTCCACAATGGAACATCCAAAGTGGATGGAACAATCCCACTCGTACTCCAAAGCCGAGTGATCTCCTCTGGTATTGGATTATCCTCTGCATGGGCATTCCCCTCCAACAAGTCACCAGGCCAAGTAACTACACCACTGAAAGCTAAAACTGATGCTGCCATGGTCTCGGACTGTAGTGAGCCAAGACTACCACTACTAAAGCATACTGGTAGGCGACATACCCGTCCCTCACCAGACTGCCAACCAGGTCTATAAGAGGCAGTCTCCTGCCAATAGTCAATGCTGAAACCCATGGGATATAACACTGCTCCCCCAACTAACACATCATATGACTCAGCTATCGTCGCAATAGCCTGAGCTCTCACCACCAAGCTATCAGTCGTATGACTAGGCTGAACCTGGACAACAAGCTCTCCACGTGTGATGTACTATGTCAAACCACCACCTAGAGATGTCTGGATTTGAAATGGACACCTCTCCGCATCGGTCTTCCATAACTCCAGACCGACAACTGCAGCTTTCCCTAACATAAGGGGCTGCGCACTAGAGTCTAACAAGACTCTCTATGGTGTATAGACCTTCCTTGAAGGTCCCACCAAACAAAAAATCCCCCTTTGGTTATCCAATAAGACAACACCAGGTGTAAACCGCGCTCTCTCAAAGGCCGGTCTGGTTGGCAACTCCTCCAGTCTAGCCGTTGCTACCTACCATAAACCATTGATCGCTGAACGGATCCCATGCTCCTCAACCAAGTCAGCTCCACTACCAACCATCTCTACTCTAGTAGTAGGAACTGCACCATCCCTACTCTCACACAACGTGGCAGCCAACCGGAATACTAGGGCTGGGTCAACTCCCAATGTAAACATATCACTGGCCAAAAACAAAGGACGCCGCATAATCAGCTGAGCCGCCCCCAACATCATGCTAGACTCAATCTCTGTAGTAGCAAGTGGCTGACTAGCAGGTAGTCCATCATGTACTCTATCACCACCCACCATACCTACATTGGGACGTCTAGGAACCATAGATGTCATCTGCAATACCTTAGATAGTGTGAAATATTGGGGAAGTCTGACCTGTCTCCCAACCTCTCCTCTCTGTGAGTCCAACTCCACTGATGCTTCTCTAGGCTCTAGAGCACATACTGCACTCCTAGTCACTACTGTATCCACTTGCAAGATGCATCCACTTGGGCTACTCTGCAATGAAGTCCAAAGCATCTCTATCACCAGCATATGAGGTGGAAGCCTCAGCATCCGAATCTGATCTCCTCTGAGCAATAGCCATACTAGCCAATCTCTGCTCCAACTGCTCAATCCGAGTAGCCATAGTTGTGTCAGAAGTAAGGGCAGGTACTGCACCCCTACTAGGTGTAGATCCTCTACCACCACCTCTACCACCTCGTCCTCCATGAACTAGAGCTCCTCTACTACCTGCCATAGTAGTCCTACCACTCCGTAACTCCGAGTGTAGGTCAAAACACCGGTCACTAGTGTGACCAAATCTGTGGCAATGCTCACATTGCCTCTGTGCTGGCTGTGATGCACCAGAGGTATCAGGTCCGCTGCCCTGAGTACACTCTCTCCTATGGTGAGGTCCACCACAAGTCCAACAAGCAACACCACCACTCCCTAGCTGCTGCTGACCCAAAAATGAGGGTAAGGGTCTAACTACACTAGGCCCTCCACTCGCTCCATAGGATCTGGGTTGTCCACCCTGTCCTCAAAAACCAACTAGGCATGGTGCACTCTACTGCACTATAGAAGAAGTCACAGCTGGGGATGAGGTCTCCCTACCAAATCCAGATGTCACCACTCTCTCCTCCACCATATTGAGCTCAATACACTCAGCCAAACCAAAGACTACTGCCAAAGTGGGCGAAGTAGCCTGCAACAACGTGGCATCATGAACTCTACGTCGTAACTCCTTGTCCAGTATCCCATACCAAAACTGGACTGCTTGGGCCTCATTAACTCCCTGAGTGAAACTGATCAGCCGCCTCATGCGAGTATATGCCTCGCATAAGCTCTCTCCAGCCTTCCGCTGGAACTCTTGCAAGCTCCTCAACTTGTC
Source organism: Lunularia cruciata (assembly GCA_948567375.1). Lineage (NCBI taxonomy): Eukaryota > Viridiplantae > Streptophyta > Marchantiopsida > Lunulariales > Lunulariaceae > Lunularia > Lunularia cruciata. Next base: position 11,714,446 of record OX419760.1, read on the forward strand.
AGTCCGCACTCCTTGGTAGTTCTGCCTCAAACATAGAAAGAACTCCACCATGGGGTTAAACCCCGGTACCACACCACCTCTTGTAGCAGTACCTCCACTTGTAGTAGCACTATCTCCAAGAAGTGCACCTCCACTAGCTCCACCAACACTACTCGAGCTAGAACTCGTAGGTACAACCGATCTACTCTTGACCACCGAGCCTGAAGTGATGGAGACATAGTGTGGAGACCAATACTGTCTCCATAACTCAATCTCCTCCAAATGAGCTCTCTTGAACTCATGGTAGTCATCCATCGGTGGACCCTCTAAGTGTTAAAACAACCTCTTCCATGCCATGAAGGGTGTGAACAAAGTCGGGTTCCGCATCTACTGCAGATCACACCAACTATCAAACTCTTGGATGAAGTCATCTAACTCAATGGTACCCACTGTACCAGAGTAATGCCTAGGGCCTTTGGAGGCCCCATAAATCTCATCCATGTCCCACAACAACGGTGCGGACACACCAAGTGCACTCTCAACTGAATCAGCTCCTGTGTCAAACTCCAACTCAGAGTCAATCTCCTCCCTCACTGGGACCTGAGATACAGGCTGATACCAAGCACCACTCCAAGTAAACGCACTACGTATTGCAGGGCTAACTCCTTTGGAATCTCCAAACAACTCCGTCGTGACAAAGTAACCACAACAGCAAACCCGAACCACCAATGCAACCGCAAGTACCCCACCAAGTGCCAACACCACCACGTGCCAACACCAACTAAACACCACCCAATAATGTAACTCTACCAAGATAACTACACAAGGGGAAAGGGCAACTTGTAACCTGCCATCATAACATGCACTCTCACGGTCTGCAGGTCATCACTTCCTGCCTCACCGGAGAGAAACAAAGGTACTCTGATTGGTCATCACTCCAGCCTCACCACCGAGAGCACACCAGAGCACCAACGCTCAAAAGTTAGGGCACCTCACACAAACATGGTGCACAAATAGAAAGCAGAGAATGGAGGGGGTCCAATCACAAGAAATCTAAACGAAAACCCTCCATCTCATAACACAACATGAGACTAACTCTACCACCATTTGGCATTTGACATAAGAGGAGTTCGTATCTAAGTCCTAAGCTACCAGGATCACCAAGAATGGGATCAAACTGCCTCTCCTAGCCAAAGCTACATGTGTATAGATAACAGTGGCACAGTCACTATGATAGCAAGTGAGGGTGGACCAGTTGGCTAGGGCACTAGTCTAGGAACAAGAGATCTAGGGGTCAAACCCTGTTGCGCACAATCTAGCAAGAAAGGCAGATTTTGCAATCAATGACCAAGATCTACTCTAAACTAGCTAGCCTCACGCCAGCAAGCTGGCTTGCTGGCCCTTCTAAGCCTTCGTAGCCTCTCATAGCCCACAGCCCTATGCCTCAAAGCCTCAAAATGCCAAAATTCACCAAATCTACGAAAGTCCTCCAAATCTAGCCAAACAGCAAAAACTCTTCCAATTTTGGCCAAAATCTGACATAAAATTTGACGTAAACCCTAAAGATGGCTATCCGCCAAATCCCTTGCTAACTTTCCACTCGAGCCAAATTGACAAAACAGGTTTTTCCAAATCATAATTTCATGAGAAGAGCTTCCCAACTGCATCTTCAATTTGACTTTCTGAGCTCAACTCGCAGCAAATTGGTCCTACGTTCACCTCTTGAGCTCAAAATCACAACACTGCTAAAAAATTGCTCCTTCTTTGCTCAAAATTTGGCCAGCGCTTCCGCACACCGTCTGCCTAATTGCCAAATCTGCATCAATCAATTGAGCTTCTATACACTAGGGAAACACAGAACTTGAATCGAGCCACCAATGATCCACCGAGCTTGGAGATACCACCAACACTCACAGTTCATGCACTTGATTTCCCCTTGACTTCACTTCTCTGATGTAATCAGATTACTTACCACTCTCAACTCAACTCAACTGACATCAGTACTTGATTTGTCACTATATAAACTGCCAACAACTGGGCACTGATTACAGTCAAGCCACACCCGCTCAAACATAGAGAATCCAGGTGACGCTTGCCGGCCTCTGTCCACCATAGCCAAGAACTCGAAGGCTCAACATCAAAGAAGTGAGCTCTCTGGAGCTCACTTCAAAACTATACCCCCTGGACTCGAGCTAGCACTGAACCCTAACGCTCCCGTTGACGGCACACTCGACGGTGCGAATGGTGCAAAGTGACAGTGGGCCCCACCGTGAAGTCAGTACCCCAAACACCAAATCTGACCGTTGGAAAGTAGTCTCTGAGATACTGCTGAAATAACTCTAACTACTATCACTGGAACTCTAGTATCCGAGCATCTAGATGCGGCACTACAAATGGCGTGACAACCCCTTTTGGGTTACATGGGTGTACCAACTCCGAGCTTTCTTTTAGAGCAGACTTGGGAAAATTTGCAGGCCATCCGCCAAGTCATGTTCCTTGTTGGCATAGGGAATGACTTCAAATCTTTGATGAATTCATCGGGGTCTTTGTCTTGTTTTGTCTCCTTGTACTTTTGATAGGCATGTCGGGTGAGACAGGTAATGAAGTCATCATTGAACATGGTGGAATCGGCTATGGTAAGTTTGAACTTGACGGAATCAAGGAGCTAGTTGGTATTGATGCCGTGTTGATAGCTCAAGGGTTCCAATTAGTCAAGTTCACAATAGGGTCTTCCTCAACAATTTCTTCTCTGAGTATGTCAACTTCAACCTAAGTGGAAGAATTAGGCTCAACACCTTCGGAGTGTTCTTCAAAATTCCTTCGAGACAATCAAGGAATTGTGCATAAAAAGTGTTGACACTCTTCTTCCATAAGTGTTTGTGTTATCTTTTCTTGAACAAAGTTCTTTAGAAATGTGACTTCCGTTAAAGCTTTAGGGGAAGTCGGTGTATTGGGTTGTAACAAGTATATCTGCCTGCTTGAGTCTTTGCTCTTCTTGGAAGATGGCGATGTGAAGTAGCCTTACCAACCGCCTTCATGTTTCTTTTGGTCAAGTTCTCACAAGGCTTCTTGCACTTTGTGAAAAAGTTGAAAGTCCAATGCCTCTTGTTTGGGTTCGTCAAAAGTAGTTGGATCTTTAGGCGTTCTTCTTCTTCACAATGCAACATTTGTCTTTGAACTCTCTCTTCTTGTTGTTCTCTCAATGCAGACATTCATATTGCTTTAACACCCAGATTTGGAAATTGGCCTTGTATTCTTCTACTTCCAAGATTTTTATCCCCGACAGCGATGCCAAAAATTGTGTGACAACCCAGCAAATATTACTTTTGCGGTAATCACGTAAGTAAAGTTTGTTCCCATAAAGATACTAGTCAAAATTGGTCAAATACAAAGACAAATGTCACAATGTAGTCCTTCTTGATTTTGTCTTTAATCTCTCAAGTAGCAACTACACCTAGAAGAGAGTAACAAGCACTGACTCGCAGTCTCGTCACAACAATTAATCATACTTAATCACAACTCCATCAAATCTTTCCAAAAAATCTTGATTGTGATGATTCAGGCCCTCCCAAAAACAACACTTTATTGCAAACAACTTTGCCTCAAAATTGTGTTCCACCCCTCTACTGAAGGCACAACTTCCTTGATCAAAATTGCTTCACATCAACTTTGCACTGCACTCACAAATGCAAAATACTACCAACACTACAATTCCTCTCAAATCTATCAAGGCATTGCTCCGATTGCACTTCACTTAGGATCAAACACACAAAATGAAGATCAAGGTTACGGAATCCAACATCCAACAAACACAATGATTTGCACTTTGAAATTCTCCCAACACTCACAAACATAGACACAAAATTGATACTTGGAATTAAGCTAAAACAATGAGCACTACTTCATAACACGTCGCTTTATCTATTCTCAGAAATTATGAGCACTGAACAACATATGATTGCAAATACCACCTTTGAATAGTGAAGCAATCAATAGTTACTAACTATACCATTTCCTAACAACTCTTCCTACCTACAGATCCGACATGACAATGCACCTCTTCACATCTGCCTCTTCAAATCTCAAAACTATTACTACTCCAATCTGATGTCTTCTTCTTCCTTGGCTTCCAATCTCAATCCCAAAGTAATCTCACATACTACTTTGTCCTTGGGTTTCTCAACTACTAAATCCTCTACCAATTCTACTAATTCTTCACTCTGATCTACAATTACACTAGCAAGTAATCTATCTAACTCTTTATCTCCTGACCCACTCTTCTCTAACACCTCCAATGGTAACTCCAAAGATATTTGTACTCCTATGTCATCTACTTTAGGTTTTGCTCTTACATCCTTCCGAAGTTTATCTATCTCCAATTTCACCAAGTCTAATCTAATCATGACATTATCTTCCACTTCTAATATCTTCATATCTACACGAGTTTTGAGACTAATCAACAAGGCATTCAATTCTTTATCCTTTGCGTTTCTCCTCCTCGTCTCTTGCACTAACAACTTCAACTTGTGCATCTTGTTTCTTCGATCCAAATGTTGGCTTATGTACTCAGCATCAAGTTCACCTTTGTTACAATCTCCTTCAATGACTCAAGTCTCATTCTTCTCTCCCATTGTCGGGGAATTTGTTTGGCCTCGAGAGTGCTCCGGGCACCTGGCTGCTTGTGCTTAGTTTGTCCTCGGCTTTCCCAGAACTGGCTAGCTCAGGCGGTGTCAGCTATGGTTTTGGGACCTGACGGTTCCTAGGAGAGGTTGGAATTTTATTTTTACAAACAACAACTAGTATTCTATTCAGCTCAACCAGGCCAGACTACTAAGTCGAACCTTTCATATAGATGGACTGAGAGCTCCTAAAATGGAGCTTCCACGACGCTAGTCACATGCCAAACACACCATCATCTCAGCTCTACTAGACCTGCAAAATTTTCTTTCCTGTCCTATGAGCCGGCCTGCCTCTCACTTAGGATGAATCTCTGATGGCTATTATGGTAGTGCACCATGGACTAAGAAGGCAAGGAACCCAAACTCCATCATACTCCTCCAAGGCTAACACTCCAAGACTCAAGACATTGCTCACTAGAGAACTCAATGAGAGAGAGATAGTTGCAAATGAAAGGATGATGAGTACCTCCTCACCCCTTGTTTATATACTTGTGAAATAGTTACATACCAAAGTTACTAATTACCGTAGTAACTCAAGTTACTAGACTAAAAGTCAAGTAAAGTCAAAAAAGTAGAAAGGAATATCCATTCACATAGGCACATTCCCCTAAGCATGTGGTCTTATCTTGACCCAACCACTAAGTCAAGGATTCCTTCACATGGGCTATCCTTGGACTAAAGAAGAATCCAAAACAAAAGGCTTGCGGGCCCAAGAGTTCTCAACTCTTTCCTCAAAGCTAAACACCTAGGAATAATACCAAGTCAACACACTAAAATCCAAAATAGTGGTGCTCATCTTTTCTACTTCCTCTAAAGTAAGGTCCCCTCTATCTTAGCTATGACTAACATTAGCTAACCATGACTAATATGGAACCATCCTTTATCTCTATATAAATAATATCTCTTAAGTACTTGTAATACCAAGCTAAATATCACAATACCACACACATGCATAAATGGGTGTTACAGTCCAGCCTTCTCTCTCTTGTAAGGTCATTCATTCTCTTGCAAAGAAACCTATTTTCTGCCCTGCACTCTTAAGGCCTTGTTAACCTGCAAAAATTTCTCTCCTCTACCCTGCACTCCTTCAAAGCATACTCCCTGCCATTTGTTCATCTGGCCACTATCATGCTCAATTTCACTTTCAAAAGTTTCTCTCTCCTTCTGTCACAGACCAAGTGTAATACTCCGAGGACAAGAGAAGAGAGAAAACACAGATTGCATACTCAAACATTCAATGCCCCAAGGGAGCACCTTCTCTTTATTATATAGACAAAGAGGATCTCCTCCAAGGAAGCTCCACCATAGGATTATGGACACAAATAGGTGACATGTCAGCAAGCTCCACCCTTGGATTACTTACTTGGATGGGTGACATGTCTGGTCTAGGTCCTATCTGGTTGGTCAAACAAGCTTTGACCGGAAGGAATCTTTTAGAGAATCTTCCTGTAGGAATCTCAGAATCACATGAGTAAGGTACCGTTGGAAAGCTCTTGACGAGACAAAGTAAGGGGGAGGGAAGGCCAGCCTTTCCTCTATTGGGGGGGGGCATCTGCACATTTTCAAGGCCTAGTTCATCCGTTTAGGCCTCCGAAAATTGCCTTCAAAGATTTCAGGCATATTTCGGTTCCTACTCTATTAGTAGAAGTCCCCTTTAGGTGATACCTCTTTCTGATCTGTTTAGTCCATCATGTGTAACATCCTTCCAGATGTTACCAAACCTATTCTCACATTTAAATCATATGTTTAGCTATTGGTTCTAAGTTTCTCAAGTCTATTTCGGTTTCTGCCCTATTAGTAGAAGTACTAATTCGGTTTGGTAACATCTAGAATGATGTTATACATGATGGTCAAAATAGATCAGATGGCTAGCTCTTGGTATTACACCAAGGCAAGAAAACCTTCAAAATCTCTCTTCAATAGTTCACTCCTGTCCAGACCAAGCCCTGGAGACTCTCGCTCCTTCACTCTAAATAGTCTCTCATTCACTTTGTTCAATCTCTCATTTGCTTTGTCCAGTCTCTCATTCACTCTGCCTAGTCTCCCCTTCATAAGAATTCTTCACTATTACATTTTCAATAGCACATCCTCTACATTCAAAATTCATTCCACGTCCACCTCTTCACAACAAACATTCTTCATTCAAGATTTTCTCTCCTATAAACATTCTCACAATAAACATCCTTCCACATTCAAAATCATTCCCTGTCCAGCCAGAGGAACCCTAACACAAATCTACCATTTCATTGGCTACTACTCAGGGAATCCAACCTTCAAAATCTCTCCTATCTTGTGCAAGGCAAAGTCAGACTCTCGATTTTCTTCTCCTGCTCCCGCCTTAGTTCAGTCCTTCTTGCAGATTTCAACTCCTTCTCTTCTCCACTGTTCCAAATCAATGACCAAGCAAAACTCAAAAATATCCTGCTCCTTTGAATTTCTTTCTGCTCTTGTCACAACACTAAGGCATTTCAAAAATCCTTCAGCCTTCAAGACTCTCACTCAGATTTCAAAAATTCATCTCCTGGTCCAAGCACAGCCCTAAGGCATCTCAAAATCCTTCCCCTGGTCCTGTCTCAAAATTCAGGCATCTCAAAAATCCTTCAGACTTCAAGACTCCCACTCAAATCTCAAAATTTCATCTCCTGGTCCAAGCACAGCCCTAAGGCATCTCGAAAATCCTTCAGCCCTGCAAGAGTCCCTCTCGACTCAAATCTCAAAAATTCCTTCCCTGATCCAAGCACAACCCTAAGGCATCTCAAAAATCCTTCAGCCTTCAAGACTCTCACTCAGATTCCAAAATTTCATCTCTTGGTCCAAGCACAGCCCTAAGGCATCTCAAAAATCCTTCAGCCCTGCAAGAGTCCCTCTCAACTTTCAGAAATTCTTTCCCATGGTCCTGTTTTAGACCTCAAGCATCTCAAAAAATCCTTCAGCCCTGCAAGAGTCCCTCTCAACTTTCGAAAATTCCTTCCCTGATCCAAGCACAGCCCTACGGCATCTCGAAAATCCTTCAGCCTTCAAGACTCCCACTCAAATCTCAAAATTTCATCTCCTGGTCCAAGCACAGCCCTAAGGCATCTCGAAAATCCTTCAGCCCTGCAAGAGTCCCTTTCAACTTTTGAAAATTCCTTCCTTGATCCAAGCACAGCCCTAAGGCATCTCAAAAATCCTTCAGCCTTCAAGACTCTCACTCAAATTTCAAAAATTCCTTCCCCTGTCCTGTTTCAGACCTCATGCATCTCAAAAATCCTTCAGCCTTGCAAGAGTCCCTCTCAACTTTCAAAAATTCCTTCCCTGATCCAAGCACAGCCCTAAGGCATCTCAAAAATCCTTCAGCCTTCAAGACTCTCACTCAAATTTTGAAAATTCCTTCCCTTGGTCCTGTTTCAGACCTCAAGCATCTCAAAAAATCCTTCAGCCCTGCAAGAGTCCCTCTCAACTTTTGAAAATTCCTTCCCTGATCCAAGCACAGCCCTAAGGCAGCTCGAAAATCGTTCAGCCTTCAAGACTCCCACTCAAATCTCAAAATTTCATCTCCTGGTCCAAGCACAACCCTAAGGCATCTCAAAAATCCTTCAGCCCTCCAAGAGTCCCTCTCCCTTTTGAAAATTCCTTCCCCTGGTACTGTCTCCCACAGAAGCCCTTTTCTTGAGAATTCTCTCCTATCCCTCCCTCTGTCCAGAACCCCTTTTTTTTCTCCTTGAAAATTTCTCTCCTTCCGAGCTGAGTTCCTTCACTGTCCTCTCTTTTTTCCTGCTGTTTCCCCCCCCCCCCCAAACCTTTCATTGTCACAACTCCTCTAAAGCCTCCCAAGTATTTCCAACTCAAAAGACTCCTTTTTGCTCCTCCTCTAAGGCAAATACTCTTTCATTCCAATAACGTAAAACAGAACATGAGCTAGTGTAACCCAACATTATTTCTTGGCTCAAGCCACATTAAAAGACTCCTTGAGCTAATAACACCATAACTTTTTCCGGCTTCACAATAATATAGGAAATATCTCCCGCAGCAAGGTAACATAAAACTACAGTTGAGACATATTGACATAAATCCATGTTCCTTACAACAACTAGAAGAGAAAAAGAAAATTTATCACACCAAAAGCCTCAAGGGTACACGTGGGCTATTTTGTTGACGACACCGTTGTCAATCTACAAGCCAATCTTCCCTATACATTGCCAGTTTTGCCTTGAATTCAGCTTTCACTATCTCTTTCTCCTTCTCCTTCTATAGAATCTTCTCCTCAAGATTACGGAGTAACTCCCTCAGTCTTTCTTCTTCTCCATACCTCATTGTCAACTCCCTTTGCCAGAGCTGCTTCTTTTCTTCTACATTCTCCATCACTCTATCAAGCTCTTGCTCCTTCTCTGCTACTCTTGCCATAGCATGAATAATCTCTAATCAAGAATCAACAAATTGTTGTTTCAAGATTTCATATTCCGCTATTTGCCTTTCCCTTGCTATGACATTCTGCTCTATAATTCTTTCTCTACTCCCCACTTCTCTCTTCAAGTTTTCAATTACTTGATTTTTTATTATTGCATCTACTCGTAGTACCTCCCTCTCTTCCTCACCTTGGTTTATACTCTTCTTTAACTCCAAGTTCTCTTCCTCTAATCGTGCTAACACCTGCAACACAATCTTCACCTCTAGACACTTTGACTGCATTTCCTTCTTCTTGTGCTCCAAATTTACTAGCAATGGGCACACAACCTCCCCCATATACTCTACTCCTCCACTTGAGTTTATCTCAACTTGCGGACTTTTCTCCTTCTTTGCTTCTTCTTCACTCGAGACTCTCCTTCTCAGCCGCAATCGCCTTATGAGAATGGATTTATTGCTCTCCAAACTTCCACTCTTCACTTCTCTTACCTTTCTTGGTCCCGCCTCATACTTCACCTTCCTTCTGGAGTGAACTCCTTGTTGAATGGTCACCCTCTTCTCCTCTTGCTCTGGAACTTCTTTTCTATGTGCAGGTTACATTCTTCTTCTATTTCCATCTTTCCTTTGTCCTTCTCAGGTACTGATTGCATCTCCCCTCCATCTTCACTCTCGCTACTTGTTTCCCTACTCTACAATGTGAAGTTGGGTTCTTCCCCATTGTCTGAGTCTTCTTCCATGCACTCGGCCTCTTCTTTTGAATCCTCATCCGACAATGCAATAACCACCATGTCTCTCCTCGAGTTTACTTTCCTTGTCTTTTGAGGTCTCATCACCGCTTCTTCTTCTTTGCCTTGTTGACACTTCTTCTTCTTCTTTGGAGTGTTCACCTTTAACTGCACACTCTGCCCCATCTGCATGTAATACTCATCATTGGTCCCTATATGCAAGATGTACTACTGCTCCTCCACATTAGCCTCTCTTCTCAAATCAGGGTGGAAGTTCAACACCATCTTGTGTCTCTCCACCGCATTCAGCAAGTTCAATCCCAAATAGAAGTGGGCTACAAATGGCACAATGTAGTGTGGAGGCAACTTGTCTTGCAAGTTCCACACCATCTATCTTGCATGCTAATGAAAACACTTTGCCCAATTGATTGGCTCCCCTGCAAACATCTTGTGGAAGAATACCGCTTGATGTTTCATCACATAAGTGGTGTGCTCCGGCTTCAAGATAGCCATCATTGCTGCTACAATGCCTCTCTTCATTGGGTCCTTATAGCTATCAACCTTGTAGCTATTCTTTGTCTTTTTTGAAGAGAAGGCATCTCTCACCTCTTGGGTTTCTTCAGCTACTTCTCCCTTCCCCAAGAATGTGGATCCCTACTTATTACACGTCTCTCTTCCAAGTTCTAACCTCCAATCCAACTCAGTCCATCAAGCCGGATTTCTTCTCTTCCCCTCTCTCTCGGGGCCATCAAGACACTTATTCTTAATGGTCGTAGTCATGAAACCTGGAAAACTAATGTTCTAGTTCCATGCCAAGAATGTGATCCAAAGCTTGCTCAAGACTTTGATTCTCGCGATCACATCTAACCTCCAAATTGCATGATTTCTCACTGCAAATTCAGAGTTCTTCTTTTACCTCCCATCTTTCTCTCTTCCACTCTGGGTTGGGGGCTACTCTTTCTACTGATTCACGGACTAACTCTCTTGACTTCCTCTCTATACAATAGCATGTCTTCAACTACACTTCCCTTCCCATGATCTCCTATAGGACGACTTCTTAACGGCAATGGAAAATTACTTGTCATTGCTTCATCTTTAGCCCAAATTTTATAGTGGCACACTTCCTCCGTGTCTCTTCACTTTGAATTTCTACCAAGAAATTACACCTTCTTCATGCTCCTGTCACTGTCAATTTCCTCCAGTTCATAGGCCAGCCGTTTTTGTACACAGTACCTTCTTGAAGTCCAACCCCAAAGGAAAGTTGTTACATTGTCCTCGCCTCGGGTTGAGCACCCCCAAAACAAAGTCTCCTTACTTTGAGTTGCAGGCTGATAGGGCAAATCTGAGTACTTCATCTTCTAACACAAAGTCACTTTACCTTGGGTTTCAACCAAAAGATCCCATTCTTTGCCTTCTTGTGCTATATAGGTGCAATACAACTTCTTCTATACTTCTTCTCCATAAATAAGAAAAAACAAAAAAATTTGGGTACCACATACCACCTCAAGGTTTGACTCCATCATAATCTTTGTTAATTGACTCAACAAATGATTCATGTGCATCCTACCACCAAGGATGTGATTGCTTCAATTTAGCTCAATTGTACTTAGTTGCAGTCTTTTCTTACCATGGTCTATCTTGAGTGCTCATCTTCAATAGAGACATTCAATTCACCAGTTTATTTTGGAAAACACTGTTAGGTGTTTCCAAACCCAAATTGGCCATGTCCATGGCTTTCTATCCACAAACTGGTAGACAAACAAAGTGGGCTAATTGCAATATTGAGTACATGCTATAGGGCTTCACCTTAGATGAGCAAGAGAGGTGAGACACCTTACTTACATTGGTGGAATTTTCCTACAACAATTCAATAAATGCATCCAAACAATTCACATCATTCTTCCTCATGTATGGGGAGCATCCCTTACCACCTTTGAGCTTGATGAAGATCCACCCGATGGTAACAAGGTTGACAATGTCAATACTTTTGTTTCTAAAATCCAACACAAGTGTGGAAAATGCCAAGCATAGGTTGCAGATTGCCCAAAGTTGATAAAAAATAATATGCAGATGCACATTGCCAATACATAGAGTTCAATGTTGGGGATAAAGTCAAGCTATCCACAACCAACTTCACACTAGTTGGCTCTCATGACCTCAAACCTCATTTTATTGGGCCTTTTCCCATCCTTTGTCAAATTGGCATATTGGCCTATCACCTAGAACTACCGCCATACATGAAGATCCATCCAGTGTTCCATGTTTCCTTACTATGCAAATGTGCATCCTAATTGCCCAACTTTCCTTCCATGCAAGAAGATAGACCTTGTCCAACAGATGATGGCACAAAGAAATATGGAGTCAAACGCATTCTCCAAAAATGCATCCATGGTACCTACAATCTCTATGTAGAATATCTTGTACATTGGAAAGGATTGTATGAGGCAACATGGGAGCCAACCGCCAATAGCCAACTTGACCCATGCACTGGTGTTAGTGCAATCTTCTGAGCAACAAGTTCACAACAAGGATGTTGCATCTTAAAAGGAGGAAGTTTGTGTAATCCTCCGAGGACAAGAGAAGAGAGAAAACACAGATTGCATACTCAAACATTCAATGCCCCAAGGGAGCACCTTCTCTTTATTATATAGACAAAGAGGATCTCCTCCAAGGAAGCTCCACCATAGGATTAGGGACACAGATAGGTGACATGTCAGCAAGCTCCACCCTTGGATTACTTACTTGGATGGGTGACCTGTCTGGTCTAGGTCCTATCTGGTTGGTCAAACAAGCTTTGACCAGAGGGAATCTTTTAGGGAATCTTCCTGTAGGAATCTCAAAATCACGTGAGTAAGGTACAGTTGGAAAGCTCTTGATGAGACAAAGCAGGGGGGAGGGAAGGCCAGCCTCTCCCCTATTGGGGAGGCGTCTACACATTTTCAAGGCCTAGTTCATCCGTTTAGGCCTCCAAAATTGCCTTCAAAGATTTCAGGCATATTTCGGTTCCTACTCTATTAGTAGAAGTCCCCTTTAGGTGATACCTCTTTCTGATCTGTTTAGTCCATCATGTGTAACATCCTTCTAGATGTTACCAAACCAATTCTCACCTTTAAATCATATGTCTAGCTATTGGTTCTAAGGTTCTCAAGTCTATTTTGGTTTCTGCCCTATTAGTAGAAGTACTCTTTTGGTGATACTTCTATCTGATCTATTTTGACCATCATGTATAAGATCATTCTAGATGTTACCAAACCAAATTTCACATCTAGATCATATGGCTAACCCTTGGTATTATAGACCTCCCTCCTTTTAAGACGCAACGTCCTTGTTGTGCAATTGTTGCTCAAATGCTTGCACCAACACCGGTGCATGTACCAAATTGGCAGCGGGTTCCCATGTTGCTTCATAGAGAGGGTAATCTTTCCATTGTACTAGATAGTCCACCCGCGGATGGCGAGTACCACGCATGCGCTTTTGGAGAATCCGCTCCACTTCATATTCCTCTATGCCATCAATGAGTGTTGGACAAGGTCGAATGTCCTGTGTGGAAGGACCTTGGCCTGATCGGGGAGCATATCTGCATAGTAGGGAGACAGGGAACACTGGATGGATCTTCATGTGTAGTGGTAGCTCAAGGTGATAGGCCACATTGCCGATGCGACAAAGAATCGAGAAGGCCCAATAAAACAAGGTCTGTGCTTACGAGATCCACCTAATGTGAGGTTGGTTGTTGGTAGCCACATTTGATCCCCAAAATTGAACTCCATGTGCATATGGTGTGCATCAGCATATTGCTTTTGTCAATTTTGTGCAATCTGTAACCTATGCTTGGTGCTCTCCACACCTTCTTGGATTCTAGAAACAAATGTGTTGACTGCATCAACCTTGGTAGTCATTGGACGGATCTTCATCAAGCTAGAAGGTGTGAAGGGATGCTCACCATACATGAGGAAGAACAAAGTGACCTGGGTGGAGGCATTCACTGAATTGTTGTAAGCAAATTCCACCAACGGTAGTAGGGTGTCCCACCTCTCTTGCTCTTCTAAGGTGAAGCCACATAACATGTCTTCAATCGTGCGATTAGCCCGCTTTGTTTGGCCATCTGTTTGTAGGTGGTAAGCTATAGACATGGCCAACTTGGTTTTGAAGAAACCAAAGAGTGTTTACCAAAACAAACTGGTGAATTAGGTGCCTCTATCGGTGATGAGTACTCTACACAAGCCATGGTGAGCAAAGACTGCATCTAAGAATAGTTGAGCTAGTTGTGGAGCGGTCACTTCCTTGGTGGTAGGGCATACATGAATCATTTTGCTGAGCCGGTCCACAAAGACCACAATGGAGTCAAACCTTGAGGTGGTCTTGGGTAATTCACAGACAAGATCCATACTCACTTGTTCCTAACGTTGGGTAGGAGTGGGGAGAGGTTGAAGGAGCCCTATAGGAGCTTGATTAGAAGCTTTGTTCTATTGACAAAGTAGGCAGCTACGCACATAGTCCATCACGTCGTTCTCATCTTGGGCCAATAGTAATGGCGCTTGACTGCATCCAAGGTCTTGTCCACTCCGACATGAGCTGCAATGGCCAAATCATGACATTCTGCTAGAATGGTGGTGCATACTTTTGGGACATTTGGGATCCATAACGGCCATCCCAAAAGGTGAGTCCTTGGGTGCTGGTGACACCTTTGGACGATTGCACTTCTACAATCTTTGGATCAGTTTTTGTAGCAGCTAGAATCTCTTGCCAGAATTCAGGGTTAATCTTAACCTCTGCCACCAAGTTGTTGGCCATTGGCATGCGGGTGAATGCATATGCAAGTTGCTTCTTACCTTCCACGTAGGTGATTTTCATGTTGAAGCGTTGTCGCCACTTTGCCCACCAAATTTGGCGACAAGATAGATCCTTTTGCGTCTCGAGGTAGACTAGAGGTTTGTGGTCTGTCTCTACTACAAATGCCTTCTCGCCCAGGTAGTGCTTCCAATGCTTGGTTGCTAGAACAATGGCCAGCTCTTCTTGTTCTGTGGTGTGGTAGTTGCGCTCTACTGGTAACAACTTTCGAGAGAAATATGCAATTGGATGCCATCCATCATGCCACTCTTGTTGTAGGACTGCTCCTATTGCTACGCCTGATGCATATGTAGCCAACTTGATTGGACGTTTTGGGTCATACCACTTCAAGATTGGTGCATGTAGCAAGGCGGCCTTCAATTCTTGAAAGGCCAACTCTTGTGCAATTCCCTATGTCCACTTCTTCCCCTTGCCAAGTAGTGCCGTTAAAGGTTGTGTAACCTTTGAGAAGTCCTTGACAAATCTACGATAGAATCCCGTCAACCCCAAGAAGCTCTTAAGTTGAGTCTGATCTTCTGGAGCACTCCATTTTTGAATGACCTCTATTTTATCTATCAATACTTGAATGCCCTCTGCACTTACTCTATGCCCTAAGAAGTCTACTTTAGACTTGCCAAACTCACACTTTGAGATTTTGGCGTACAACTAATTCTGTCTTAGAATCCAGAGGACCTCTTGTAGATGTTGTTTGTGTTCTGTCATTGTGCTACTATATACTAAGCTATCATCCAAGAAGACGATAACAGACTCATCCAAGTATGGACGAAATATGTCATTCATTAGGCTCATGAAAGTGGCAGGCGCATTGGTGAGGCCAAAAGGCATCACAAGATACTCAAAGTGGCCATACTTGGTTCAAAAGGCGGTTTTGTACACATCCTCCTCTGCAATTTGGATTTGATTGTAACCGCTCCGCAAGTCCAGTTTGGTGAAGTATCTCGCTCCATGGAGTTGATCAAACAGGTCATCCATGCGAGGTAAGGGGTATTTGTTCTTCACTGTTTGCTAATTGAGACCCCGATAGTCAATGCACATGCGCATTGTACCATCCTTCTTCTTCACAAACAAGACAAGGGCCCCATATGGTGATACGCTTGGTTGGATGAACCCTTTCTGTAGCATCTCCTCAATTTGAGTCTTACACTCCTCCAACTCATGAGGTGATAGGCGATATGGGGCCTTACAAGGAGGTGTCTTCCCCGGGAGTGTCTCTATTTTGTGATCTACTTGCCTTTTAGGTGGTAATCCTGAGGGTAGATCATTGAGAAAGACATCTTGAAACTCATCCACCACATCCTTCAATTTCTTAGGAATTTGTCCAGCGAGTTGTGCACTCTAGACTTCTCTTATTAGACCCATAAAACATCTGTTGGTCTTATAGACAGTTGTCGTCCCTACAACATATAGAGGCAGTTTCTGCCTATGTGATTTTTCTTTAACCCCAATGATTGACCATTGGTAGGTTCTCACTACTTTCTTCCTCCAATCCACCATTGGGTTGTATTGCTCCATCCATGGCATGCCTAAAATTGCATCATAACGGGCTAATTATATCACTCGCCACTCAATTGCTTCTTGATATTTTCCTACAGAGAGGGTTACCCATCTAGGTACTGATTCAATCCTCTCTGTTTGCCCATTTGGTAACTCTACTTCTTCACTTCCATCTTTCTCTAGCTCCATTCCCAATCTTATTGCAACAGAGCAAGACAAGAAATTCTCTGTTGCTCCCAGATCTATTAATACTCTCACTTGATTACCTTCTAGGATTCCATTCACGACAATCAATTGTGAGGTTGCCTTTTGGGATCTTTGTGCATTATTCTTCTTCCTTCCCTTGCTTCTATGTTTCCTTATTGAGCCAGTAAGGCCACGAGGTACATTTACTAGTGATCTTTGTTTTCTGAAGTGGTTTCCACCTCCTCCTCTTCAATGTGCCTCTCCATGTTGTTCAAAGATTGCCTGTACGAAGGCCAAGGGCCTCTAGGGAAACGAGTGCAACAATTGGTAGATATGTGCCCAATACGGCCACAATTGTAACAATGGCGTTGTTCTCCTCGAGTCCCTTCTCCTCGTGGGACTCCATCTGTTCGTTCTTCTACCCGTCCCCGCTCCTCTTGAAGCGGCTGTGCTCCTCGATCCCGGAATCGAAGGTTGCCCAATTCCATTGGTACTGGTCCACCCATGTGTGGCATTTCTGCTTGATAATGTTGAGGTAGAACTACTCCTTCACCTCCACCTAATGCTCGTGCTATTCTCTACGCACAAGCAATGGCTTCAAATACCGTGCAAGGGTTTTGCACCATGACTTCTTGGCGAATCCGCTCTTTCAACCCTCATTTGAAATTGGCGAGAGCCTCTGCTGGACTCATGTCGGTAATTGCGACTTGTAGATCCAGAAATGCCTCCACATACTTTTGTATGCTACTCTTCTGTCTCAATCCCCATAGTCGGGTTCAAGCCATCTACATAGAATCCATTGATTGGAAATTCTTTAGTAGTCCTTCTTGCATTGCTGTCCATGTGACCTCCCTTCTCTCTGCCAGCATGGATCGTTCCCAAGCATCATACCATGTGAGGGCTTTATTGGTCAAGTACCCACATGCAAACACGCCTGCAACATGCTCTGTGTTCTCCGTTGAGAACAATCGGAAATATCGATTCATTCTCGAGATCCAATTTTCCACTACTCCCATCGTATGCAGCCCCTTGTAAGGCTCAATGTTGTAGGTCTTCTTCATCTGGAGTAGCAATGTGGCTTCATCATTGATAGAGTTCGTAGGCACGGGTACCTCTCCAAGTACTTCAGTCGCGGCTCTTCTTCTTGCATGGCTTGATAGTTCTTGAGGATATGCACTTGACTTTGTAATGTCTCCATGGTCATCTTAATCTCTCAAAATTCATTCAGCATCCCTTGCATTCCTTGCACCAGCTCTTGCAACTACAGATCCATGGTTCCTGCAACACCAAATTGCTAACGTCTACTTCAATACAGAGTTAATATAATCACTCTGGAAGGTGCACGAACTATCGGAACTACCATTGGACCTCCGAAGCTATCACTTGTTGATAATACTCCTCACCAAAATTCCTAACCACAAAATCTCTAAACATCACTTTTGGCCTCACTACATAACGGATTTCTACTTGAGTGTTGAAAGGGAGAGGATTTGGGACATTCATATCCATATTATCATAATAGAATGTAGATCGTCAAATCCCACTCTCTGTCATATATCACCACAAGTAGAATCACCGGGTTTGGTGAGTTCATCACTCTGTCCATGAATTTCGCACCAAAGTGATAAACTAGCGATACCCTCATCTGCTCACGCTAGATGTACATAACCTTGATATGGAATGGGTTTGAGAATGGAAAGCTAGGTGCGGGAAATTGTCCCCCCGGCGCATCCATCCCATCCGCTCTCTAAAGTCCTTGCTAAGTCTAGCGATTACTCTATGTTCTCCACCTCAAATTACTCAGTTTCAGTAGTTCGTGCTATTCCAAGAGGGGTGATCCACTCTCTTGGACTAGAAAACTCGCTCTGATACCATTGTAATCCTACGAGGACAAGAGAAGAGAGAAAACACAGATTGCATACTCAAACATTCGATGCCCCAAGGGAGCACCTTCTCTTTATTATATAGACAAAGAGGATCTCCTCCAAGGAAGCTCCACCACAGGATTAGGGACACAGATAGGTGACATGTCAGCAAGCTCCCCCTTGGATTAATTACTTGGATGGGTGACCTGTCTGGTCTAGGTCCTATCTGGTTGGTCAAACAAGCTTTGACCGGAAGGAATCTTTTAGGGAATCTTCTTGTAAGAATCTCAGAATCACGTAAGGTACCGTTGGAAAGCTCTCAACAAGACAAAGCAGGGGGGAGGGAAGGCCAGCCTATCCTTTGTTGGGGGGAATCTGCACATTTTCAAGGCCTAATTCATCCGTTTTAGGCCTCCGAAATTGCCTTCAAAGATTTCAAGCATATTTTGGTTCCTACTCTATTAGTAGAAGTCTCCTTTTGGTGATACCTCTTTCTGATCTGTTTATTCTATCATGTGTAACATCCTTCCAGATGTTACCAAACCAATTCTCACCTTTAAATCATATATCTAGCTATTGGTTCTAAGGTTCTCAAGTCTATTTCGGTTTTTGCCCTATTAGTAGAAGTACTCTTTTGGTGATACTTCTATCTGATCTATTTTGACCATCATGTATAACATTATTCTAGATGTTACTAAACCGAATTTCACATCTAGATCATATGGCTAACCCTTGGTATTACAGTTTGTAATACCAATAGCTAGACATATTATCTAGAGATTGAAATTTGCTTGGTAACATTTGGAAGAATGTTATATATGGTAGAATAATTAGATCAGATAGAGGTGTCACCAAAAGAGTACTTCCAATAATAAGATAGGAGCCAAAAACATACTAAAAATTTTAGAGTCAATTTCAAAGGCCTAAATGGATGAATTAGGCCTCAAAATGGAAAGATTCCTCTCCTTTTAGAAAAACTGCTTGCCTTCTCCCCTGCATTGTTTATTTTATCAAGAGCTTTCCAATGGTACTTCACCCATGTGATTTTGAGCTTCTTATAGGATTCCTTAAAGATTCCTTTTGATCGAACTTGTTTGACCAACCAGATAGGACAAGAACTGACATGTCATCCATCCATGCAATTAATCTAAGGATAGAGCTTGCTGACATGTCACCAATCCATGTATCTGATTCAAGGATAGAGCTTCCTTTGAGGGGATCCTTGTTGCTATATAATAAAGATAAGGTGTTCTTTTGTGGCATCAGAGTATTGAGTATTGAACTTTGTGTTTCTTCTCTTGTGTTTCTAATGTCCTTAAAATATTACACCAACTTGCTCTCCCTAGTCATTTGCGGAGCCATCCTTTCTTCCATGTTTCAAAGTTAAAACCTTTGTTTCTAGCCCTTCTTACTTTTCTACTTACATCCAACTCCCTTTTCTTCCCTTCCCTATACCCTAAATCCTTGGATGTCATGACATCCAAAGTGGTTGCCAATGACATACTAAATATAAGGTCTTTTGGAAAAGATATCTCCTTCACAATGTCACATTGGATGCTTTATCTCATCTCCACAATGCACAAGAAGCCCTACAAGAGTTCAAAGATTCTATGGCAACAAGGACATACCAACTAGCAGCGATGGAATATGTAATAGTATAGAGTCAGAAAATGAGTTAGTAGTCTAAGCTAAATATAGCAAAAAGAAATAGAACTAGCTTAAGAATGTGCTAGAAGCATCAAAAAAGCTTGTGGGTAGAATATTCTAGAAGCACCCAAGAAGCTTCTTGGTGAGAAGCTTCTTAGTGATAAGCTTCTAGGAACTTCCAAGGATAGAGTAAGTTGTATGCCAAGTAAATGGCTAGCTTAGCTTGCAATCCAAGCAAGGCCACTCCTAGAAGGAAATTTCTTTAGAAACTTCTTGGAAGTCTTGTACCCAGGCTACCTATAAATACCATATCCAAGCTCAAGCTAGGTATTTAGAATTTCCCTCATGTGAGAGTCCCAATGTGATATTCCACTTTGGATTTCTATCCTCCTAATTCTCTCCTTGTCTTTTACAACCATTTAAAGTTGTAATGTTCTTAAGTTACAATGAATCTAAAGTTGAAGGGGTAATCTTAGTGAAACTAATATTTGTGGGTTCCTTTTGTATAAAGTCCACCATTTTCTCAATAGTTTACCATATGCATTAGAACTTAATAAAGCATATTTTGGCAAACTAGGCTCCTTTGATTCAATAAAACCTAAAAATAGATCAAGTTTGAGCAATAAGGAACAAAATTCAAATTGACAGTGATATTTATGCCAAAATAGAGTTTGGATCAACAGAGAATTTTGATAATTTCTCTAGGTTGGTTTGAAAAAATAAGATAAAATTTTATGAGCTTGCCGTCTAACATTTCATAAATTTATTCTCAAAATTTTAGTGTAAAACATGAAAGGGCATTTTAGTTTCCTTCATATGTTAGAAAGATCATGATTGCAAGGAGTGACAAAAATGAATGTGGAGTGGGATTTGAATTTGTACAAAGTCTTCCCATGACTAGAAATTATCATCCACTCAATAATCAAAAGAGAAAGTTCAAAGTAGAGTTTTAAGAGACTTAAGATATAACTGAAAATTTCTCCACCTTATCAAAATTTTGCACTCAACTATTACAAGTATGATAAGAAGTGCAACAAAGCTGAAGCTTATATATCCAAAGGCAAGAAGGCCCAAGAGAAGAAGGATTTAGAGTTAGACCTTGGGTTGCATGTTTGGACTATGAACTAGCATGTCTCTCACTCAGGATGAACCGCTGATGGTTGTTATGGTAGCGCACCATGGACTAAAAAGGCAAGGCCAATCATAGACCAATCATACTCCTCCAAGGCTAACACTCCAAGACTCAAGACATTGCTCACTAGAAAACTCAATGAGAGAGAGATAGTTGCAAATGAAAGGATGATGAGTACCTCCTCACTCCTTGTTTATATACTTGTGAAATAGTTACGCACTAAAGTTATTATTTACCATAGTAACTCAAGTTACTAGGCTAAAAGTCAAGTAAAGTCAAAAAGTATAAAGGAATATCTATCCACATTGGTATATTCCACTAAGCATGTGATCTTATCTTGACCCATTCACTAAGTCAAGGATTCCTTCACATGGGCTATCCTTGGACTATAGAAGAATCCAAAACAAAAAGACTTGCAAGCCCAAGAGTTCTCAACTCTTTCCTCAAAGCCAAACACCTAGGAATAATACCAAGTCAATACACTAGAATCCAAAATATTGGTGCTCAGCTTTTCCACTTCCTTTAAATTAAAGTCCCCACTATCTTAGCTATGACTAACTTTAGCTAATCATAACTAATGTAGAACCATTCTTTATCTCTATATAAATAATATCTCTCAAGTATTTGTAATACCAAGCTAAATATCACAATACTACACACATGCACAAATGGGTGTTACATGACCTTCTAGACACATGGAGGCTATCAAGAAGGAGTTGATCTCGTGTTGAATTGTGAAGTGGAGTGATCTCAAAGGAGACATGAGTGCAATTGAGTGGTAAAAATTCTTGAATCTTTAATGCAAAACTTTGGAGAAAGACCAAAAAAGGTGTAAAAATCTATTGGAAACTCTACTACTAAATCATGAAATTATCTTTAGAATGATTGAGAAGGAAATATGAAGATTGTATTAGTAACTATTAGGTGAGATACAAGTATGTTAGATTTATGTGTTTCACTCTTCCTCTTTTTTTGCCTTTGATAGATTATTCTAAATTAGAACTAGATCCTAAATTAGAACTAGATTACCATAAAATTTGAGAAAATTTACATACTATTATTCACTTGGAAGAGCTTGGATTTTAGTCAAAATAGATCTTAGACCATGATTTTACATCCAGAAGTAGATAATTAAAAATTTTCCATGGTTTAGCCTTTAATTACAAGGATTTGAAGGAGGTCACCATGGGATGGAGCCCCACATTAAGTTGGACTAGAAAGCTAAACCTATTCACCCACCAATAGTAACAATTCTCAAGGAGGAGACTAAGGAGCTTAAAATGGCAAGCTGCATCTATGAGGGAAGAATTTGAATAGGTTTCATTCTGATAGTAAAAAAGAAGAGTGGGAATTTAAGGAAATATGTTAACTATGTAAGAATAAATGAATTGATAAGAAAGGATTACTATCCTCTACTCTTCATTGAAAAGATTCCTGGAGAAGGTTGCAAGCTATGAATGATAGCTTTGGAGATTGTTAAAGTGACTATAACCAAATCAGCACTAGAACAAACACTAACACTTGATAACCTTCACTTTGCCTTGGGATATGTTTTGCCTTTCAAGAAATGTACTTTGGTATTTGTAATACTCTAAAACCTTTTCAAAGATTCATGAATAAGATTTTCAAACCATTTACTATAATTTTTATAAGAGATTTCATTTATGATTTTTGTGTTTATGGAAACAAAGAAGAGCATTTGATCACCTTATCAAAGTATTGTAAAGATTAGATGGAGCTAATGCTTAATTAAAACCAAAAATTGCATAGAAAAAAGGTTAGGAAAAATAGTGTATAAGGAGGATATAGTTGTTGATAAAGAGACGGTGCAGAAAGAATTAGAGTTACTATTTCCTACCAAACTTGTCAAAGTTGAAAACCTTTTAAGGATTAGTAAGATATTTTTGGAGATTTATATTTTATTTCTTGCAGAAACCTCATTTTCAACCTTGTATATGACAAATAGATTATGTGCTAATCTTTGGAGATAAGGTAATTGTTTTAGCCTTTGAAGGATTGAAGAAGACTCTAACTACCATACCTATTTTAACCAAGTTTGACTAGAAAGAACCTTTTGTTATCTATCTATTTGCAAAAAAGTTAGAAATTGGCTATACAATTTTTCATAATAATGATGAAGATATGATTATCCCATTGCTTATGCTTATCAAATAATATTTCATACAAAGAAGAACTAAGTTTTTAGGGAGAAAAAGTGTTTAATAATGATAATTTCACTTAAGTTTAGTCATTATTTGGTGCAAGGCAAGTTAAATGTCACTAATCATGTGGATTTGAATTATGTTTTCAATAAGCCAAATGCAAAAGGGACGATGCTCAATGGAGGATGCTCATGTTAGAGTACTTATCTAAAAGACATGTGATATTTCTTAAGTATTTGCAAAAAGTCAAGAATGTACTTGTACCATTACTTAGTGATTAGACCTTTTTAGCAGTAAGGTATACTTTGAAGGACCATTGAACAAGACTACATGAAATAATGTTTATATGTTGTGCAATAATGTTGTGTGATGAACTTGGTGTAAGGACTCAAACTCCTCTCTTTTTTGCTTATAGAGATCAGTTATTGCCTCTTGAAGCTGATCTTTGTTCTTAGCTCTTACGTATGTGTCTAGGATGAGGTCATGGAGCATGAGAGACTCCTTTACCATGCTATATAATATATTGGTTGGTATATAGATTTGGTTACTTGGGCTACAAGTTGGAATATTTTTGAACAACATTGGAGGTTGGAACCTATTGTGCTACGTGAGGTGATCAAGGAGCAGTTCCTACTTTGACTATGGTGTGAACTTGGGACCAAGATGTTGTTCTATAAATGGTTGGTGAATTCTATGTTGGTTTATTGTGAGCAAGATTATCTTTTGGCTAACATATTTACTTCATTTAGACATATCATTACTGCTTATAGGACTAGCTCTCATAAACTTACTATAGAAGAAGGTTGTTGGAAGCATATAGATCACTTCATGCAGCTTTGCACATTATGCTCCTTAACTAAAGTAGAAGATGAGAACCATGTATTTCTTGAGTGCCCTTGTTATGAGAGAATCCAAGTTAGACATAAGATTAATAGTAGAGACTTCTCCAATCTCTAGCAAATAAGAGAGAAGGTGACCACATAGAACACAAGAAGGATAGGAAGACCCCATCAAGCTGAACAAGGGAGAACAAGAGATTGATTGAACACTAGATTGATGCTTTAGTTTTAGGAAAGTACATTATAGAGATTGGTTTACATTGGATCAGTATTTTATAGAGTGCACTTTCCTCACATTATATGTAATTTGTATTAATTTTTCAGCCTTTTGACTCTTTAGGTCTTTTGGGAGTTATATTTCATTGTTTCATATTGTGGTGGTTATAGTATATTTGATCAAAGTATGTGGACCATCAACAAATATCAAATATGGATAATTTTATATGAGAAGATCATCACACTTTTTGGTTTCCAATTGGGGATTATATCAGATTGTGGAGGTCAATCTTCTAGGAATATGACCCCAACAGTGTGAGACTAATGAAGTATAGAAGTACAACATCATACAAGCCAAGAAAGAACAAGTTTACAAAGAGTACCAAGTACACCTTAAGTAAGATATTAACAAAGGATGTCAATATGAACAGAGAAAAACACATTTTGGATAAAAAGCTACATGTAATGTTGTCAAAGTATCATACTCTCATCAAGACTTCAACATGATATTCTACTTTTAATGATAACCTATGGAGTGGAATCCAAAGTACTAATCTAATTTGATCTCCAAAATTTTTAAACTCTTTAGGTTGGTTTAAAGGTGGAGGAAAGAGAAGAGGCTAAAATCATACTAATATTAACTCATGGAGTTAAAAGAAGCCAGAGCTTTAACCTTCATATGAATTCAAAAGGCTCAAGCTAAATAGAAGAAGAGTTAATAACCAATTAGGAAGGAGAAAAGACCACAACTTGAGGAACTAGATGTGGTAATGATCTTTGGTTTATTTTTTACAGGATAGCATGGAAAAATTTCTTACCTTATTATTTTTCTACTTATATCATGGAAAAAATCTATATCAATAATGCTTATGATAATAAGGAGATTGTGAGTAGATACTTTAATAGAGTTAATAATAATAAGTTAAAATATTTTTATCAAAGGAAGTGATACTTTATTATGAGGACAAGGTGAGAACATAATCCAAGAGTAAATATAACACCTTAAGATGTGTTAGTTTTTAGTAGTATTTTTATGATATTGAGTTGATTCTAACTAGCTATATTTAGTAATAGATCAATTAGAGGTACTTTTAGCTAAATTAGTATAGCTAAATTAATGAAAATGATCCAATATTTAATTTTTAGATTCAATAGGACACTCAAATGAATTTCGAGTTAAATTAAATTAGAGTGAAAACTCTCAAGAGAACTTTATATTAGAGTGGGACCTCATAGTGAATATTTTCATTAGAGTGGAGCCTTTATCTTGGACTTTGCATGGTAAAATTGACTTAGGATAAATCTTATGTCATATTCTAGTAGCTTGACCAAGTTATATGACCTCGGTAAAAAAAGGTTGATCAAGTTAAGTTGACTTGATTTGACTTGAATATATTTTAATTTTTAATTTAGAGAAGGTCCAAGATTCCTACAAATATACTTTGAAGCTTCTAAAAGGAGGCCTATGAAGCTAAAAACTCATATAATGGCTATTGACCTAACATTTCTTATGTAGTGTATTTTAAGTAAAGTACATATTTGACCAAGTTTACAAGGTATTTATTGTAATAACTTTGGTGAGTAATAAGAAGAGTCTTAAGAGAAGAAAGACACCCATATGTTAGTGAGCTTGAACTATGGAGTGAGTGAATTAAATGAGAGTTTTATAACTACATACCTAAATTATTACTTAAATTCAATACATGAAGTGAGATTTTCTGCTTATGAGTGCAATTATTATGGTTATTGATCTTGGAAGAAATCTTACTTTAGACTACTTGTTACTATGAGTGAATAATATTTTATGTTGAGATTGGTGAAGTTTTATAAGCCATTTTGGAGAAGTTGGCATAAGAGAGTGAGTGAGATAATTGTGGAGTGAATGAGATATCCCTTTTAAGTTATTATACTTGATGGGGCTTAGTATTAGCTTTTCTTTCCTCTAAGTATATGGTGCTTACAAACTATCACTAGAGGTATCCCTTGGATGAGAGATGGGTTTAGCTTGATTTCTATTTTTAGGATAGAGTGAAAACTTGACCAGGTAAATATAACATCCTAGGATGCACAATAGTCTCTAGTAATATTTTGTTGATATTTGGTTAATTACAACTAGCTAAGTTTACAAATAGATAAGTTATATGCATATCTCTAATTAATGTAGAATGGAAAAATAAAGGAGAATGTGAAGTTGTATTTGGAGAGAATGTGAATGTAAGAAGCTTTTGGGAGAGAATGGAAGACTTGTTATGCCTTTCGAGAGTATAGGGTGCTTTTTGGGAGAGAATATGAAGGGTTTAGGAGAGAATTCAAGAATGAGTGAGAAGTGCTAAAGAAAGGTAAGGGAGGCTTTTAATAGAAAATCCTGGCTATGCAAGAGTTTTGAGTTTGGACAGAAGGAAGAAGTCATGAATGAAAAACCAATCAATCAGAGAAAAGACCTGGAGAAGATCTCAGATGGAGTCACAATAGAACGGAGGTCTAAGAATTGACTGTGGCTTGTTAGAGGAAATACGTCACCGCCCACTAAACACAAATTTAATATGAACAGAACTTTAATATTAGCAATGAAGCTTGGAGGTTAAGATTTCCTTAACAAAGCCCAACTGTGGTACCCACATTTTTTGTTTTTTTCAAAATTTGAAATAAGAAGTGTATAGAGAAGTCGAATTGTGCCTATATATGGCCAAAGAAGGCAAAGAAAAGTTTCCTCGGGATGAAACCTAAGTTAATGTGGCTTTGGGTCATAAGGCAAAGTACCCAGAATTTCCCTGACAGCATACAACCCAAAGTAAGGAGTTTTTGTATCGGGGGTGCTCAACCCGAGGTGAGGACAATGTAACAACTTTCCTTTGGGGTGAGACATTCAAGAAAGGACCGTTCAAAAAGTGGCGGTCATACGCGTGAAGGACACTTGATAGTGACAAGAGCATGCAGGAGGTGTGATTTCTTGGTAGAAATTCAAATTGAAGAAAGACAAAGAAGGCGCAACTCAATAAAAATTGGGCTAAAGACGAAGCGATGACAAGCAATTTTCCCTTGCTATTAAAAAGTTGTCCTGCAAGAGATTGTGGGAAGGGAAGTAGAGTCAAAGACGCATTGGTGTGTAGAAAAGAATTTGAGAGAGCTAATCCGAGAATCAGTAGGAAGAATAGTCCCCAGCCTAGAGTGGAAGAGAGAAAGATGGGAGGAGGGAAGAAGAACTCCAAATTTGTAGTGAGAAATCATGCGATTCGGAGGTTAGATGTGATTGCAAGAATTGAAGTCTTGAGCAAGCTTTGGATCACATTCTTGGCATGGAACCAGAATGTTAGCTTTCCAGGGTTCATGACTAAGATCATCGAGAGTAGATGTCTTGATGGCCCCGAGGAAGAAGGGAAGAGAGGTAATCCGGCTTGCTGGATAGAGTCGGATTGGAGGTTAGTATTCGGAAGAGAAGTAGGCACGGAGCATGGTGCCATGTTCTTGGGGAAGGGTAAAGTAGCAGAAGAAACCCAGGAGGTGAGAGATGCTTTCTCTTCAAAGCGCACGAAAAATGGTTACAAAGTAGAGAGCTACAAGGATCCTATCAAAAGAGGGATCGTGAGTGCTCTAATGGCAATCTTGAAGCCAGAGAGAACAACTTATGTGATGAAGCACCAAGCAGTGTTCTTCCATAAGATGTTTGCTAAAAATTTGATTAATTGGGCCAAGTGTTTTCATGAGAGAATGAGATAGATGGTATGGAATTTGCGGGATAAGTTGCCTCCACATTACATTGTGCCGTTTGTAGCTCATTTCTATTTGGGGCTGAACTTACTCAATGCGGTGGAGTGCAATAGGATGGTGTCACATTTCCATCCCAACTTAAGAAGAGATGTTGACGTGGAGGAGTAGCAATACATTCTTTAGATCAGGAGCAGCGATGAGTACTACATGTAGATGGAGAAGAATGTGCAGTTGGATGTGAGTACTCCGAAGTCAAAGAAGAGGAGTCGACAAGGAGAAGGAGAAGACGTCAAGAAAGTAAGACCTTAGAAGGCTAGAAGAGTAAACCCAAGGAAAGGAATGGTGGTAATTGCATCATCAGAGGAAGAATAGGAAGGCAAAGCCAAGTGCAAGTCTAAAGACTAGGAAAGAGATGAAGAACCCGAGTTCACACTGCACTGTGGAGACACGAGTAGTGATAGCAATGATGGAGGGGAGATGACATTGGTACCCGAGGAAGAGAAAGCCAAGATGAAGATGGAGGAGAAAGGTAACTCAAAATTGGAAGACGAAGTGCTAGAGTAGGAGGAGAAGAAAGTTACCATTCAAAGAGAAGTTTGTTCCAAGTGAAAGGCAGAGTGTGGAGCGGGGCCGAGTAAGGTAAGAGAAGAGGAAGATGAAAGTTAGGGGAGCGAAGCATCCATTCCTATAAGGCAATTGTGGCTTAGAAGGCGAGTGTCAAGTGAAGAAGAGGTGAAGAAGGAGATCATTCTGCAAGTCAAGGTAACTCTGAGTGAAGGAGTGGAGTACCTACGGGAGGTTGTGTGCCCATTATTAGTAAAGTTAGAGCACAAGAAGAAGGAGATGAAATCAAAGTGTCCAGCGGTGAAAATAGTGTTGCAAGTGTTAGCAAGATTAGAAGAAGAAAACTCGGAGTTGAAGAAGAGTATAATCCAAGGTGAGGAGGAAAAAGAAGTACTACAAGTAGATGCAGTAGTACAAAATCAAGTGATTGAGAACTTGAGGAGAGAAGCAAGGAATTGGGAGGAACTAATAGAGCAGAATGTCATAGCAAGGGAAAGACAAATAGCTGAGTATGAAATCTTGAAGCAACAATTTGCTGATTTGAGACTAGAAATTATCCATGCTATGGCAAGAGTAGTAGAGAAAGAGCAAGAGCTCGATAGAGTGATGGAGAGTGTAGAGGAGAAGAAGCAGCTATGGCAATGAGAGTTGACAGTGAGGTATAGAGAGGAAGAAAGGTTGAGAGAGTTACTTCGCAATCAAGAGGAAAAGATTGTGCAAAAAGAGAAGGAGAAGGAAGTTGTGAAAGCCAAGTTTGAAGTAGAATTGGCAATGTACAAATAAGATTGGCTTGCAGATCGAGAACAAGAGAGGAAAATGAGATTGGAGCCATTAAAGGAGATCGTGATCAAGATGAAGTCGATGATCAAGATGCTAAGTACAGAGGCTTGCGTGTGCATTGAAGAGATGAGACTGCACGAGTTGAAGTTGTTGGTGCAATAGACGAGGAGGAGAGATAAGAAGGACAAAGACTTGAATTCCTTACTGATTAGTCTCAAAACTAGTGTAGATAGAAAGATATTGGAGGTAGAAGACAATATCACAATCAAATTAGACTTAGTCGAATTAGAGATAGATAAACTTTGGAAGGATGTCAGAGCAAAACCTGAAGTAGATGAAGTAGGAGTGCATATGTCTTTGGAGTTACCATTGGAGATATTAGAGAAGAGTGGGTTGGGAGATAAGGACTTAGAAAGATTACCCACTAGTGGAATTTCAGATCAGGAAAGAGAATTGTTAGATTTGGTGGAGGAATTAGGAGTTGTGAAACCCAAGGATAGAGTAGTAGTAGTGAGTGAAGTTACTTTGGGATTGGGTTTGAAAGCCAAGGAAGAAGTAGACATTGGATCAAATTAGTAACAGATTTGAGATCTAAAGAGGCAGATATGAAGAGGTGCATTGTCATTTCGGATCTGCAGGTTAGAAGAGTTGTTGTAGAATGGTATTTTTGTTAGAATTGTCATTTGCTTCACTATTTAAGAGTGGCATTCGCTGTCTTATGTTGTTCAGTGCTCATTATTTTTGAGAATAGATAAAGCAAAGTGTTGTAAAGTAGTGCTCGTTGCTTGAGCTTAATTCCAAGTATCAACGTTGTGATTGTGCTTGTGAGTGTGTGGAGAAATTTGAAGTGCAAGTTAGTGTGCTTGTTGGATGTTGGATTCTGCAGCCTTGATCTTCATTCTATATGTGTGATCTTGAGTGAAGTGCAATCAAAACAATGCCTTGACAGATATGAGAGGAATTGTAGTGTTGGCAGTATTTTGCATTTGTGAGTGTAGCACAAAGTTGATGTGAAGCAATTTCGATCGAGGAAGTTGTGCCTTTAGTGGAGGGGTAGAACACAATTCTGAGGTGAAGTCGTTTTGCAATGAAGTGCCATTTTTGGGAGAGCCTGAATCATCACAATCAAGATTGTTTGGAAAGAATTGAAGGAGTTGGGATTAAGAATTGTTAATCTATGACAAGATTGCAAATCAATGTTTGTTTCTCTCTTCTGGGTGTGGTTTCTACCGGAGAGACTAAAGATTAACTCAAGAAGAACTACATTGTTACTATTTGACCAATTGATGTATTTGACCAATTCTGACTCGTATCTCTGCGGGAACAAACTTTACTTACTCGATTACCGCAAAAGTGATATTTGCCGGGTTGTCATACCAACCCAAGAAGCCATTAAAGATTAGCCTATATTTAGAAGCATTTGTAGCAAGCTGCTTCAAAAAGAAGGACTGCCATCTAGGCAAAAGTAGAGACAAGGTCTGATTACAAAAGGCCTTGAACCATTGACAAGTCAAGCAGTTTGAGTGCAAGCAGTTAGGTTCTCGGTGCACTCCTAAGACCAACCAATCCCTATGACAGCAAAATGTCGTAATTCTACCATTGCAAGTCACGTTGGAATGGACAAGACCTTGGATGCAATCAAACACCATTACTATTGGCCCAAGATGAGCAATGATGTGATGGAAAATGTTTGGAGCTGCCTACTTTGTCAACAAAATAAGGCTTCTAATCAAGCTCCCACAAGATTCTTCCAACCTCTCCCCATTCCTATACAATGTTGGGAATAGGTAAGCATGGATCTAATTTGTGAATTGCCCAAGACCGCCTCTTGGTTTGATTTCATCATAGTCTTTATCAATTGACTCAACAAAATGATTCATGTATGTCCTACCACCAAGGATGTGACTGCACTGCAACTAGCTCAATTGTCCTTAAATGCAATCTTTTCACATCATGGCTTGTCTTGAGTGCTCATCACAGATAGAGGCACTCAATTCACTAGTTTGTTTTGTAGAACACTCTTTGGGCTCTTCAAAGCCAAATTGGCTATCTCCATAGCTTACCATCCATAGACGGTGTTGTTGGGAAAATGATTCACAAAGAGTTGGTGCCATTTGGTGAGCCCTAGAGTTTCCTTTTGTGATACCTGAGCTCAAGAGTTTCTTTGTATTACACAACGCTTGGAGCTCAACTTTGTGATACACCAATACATGACTTGTTTATGGAATTGGAATCTCAAGAATATTTATTTGGTGTCATTTGAGCAAGTGAATCTTGAGAAAATATTTCATCTGGTCCCATTTGAGCAAATAAGTCTTATGTGAGTATTTCATTTAGTTTTTTTGGGCAAAAGGATCTCAAGAGTTTATTTGGGGCACTTTGAGCAAAAGAACTTTTTTGGGAATTTCCCAAAATGTTGGTTGGGGAGTGCTTGATCTGTGAAGGGAATTCTCAAAGAAGGCTAGGACAGACAGTGGACAAGGGGGGGAATTTTTTCCCACAAGAGGTGTGACAAGTAAGTGATAGAGGAGTGACAGATTTTGGGCAGAAGGGGAAGGTTTGGGAGGAGAAAGTAGGAAGGTGACAAGGATTGGAAGAGGAATAAGGCAAAAAAAATTTTAGAGATCTTTTTGGCCTTGGTCTGTGATAGTGGAGAGGAGAAGGGGTGTTTCTCATGAGGGTATCGTAGGGTTTTGACAGTACAGGGGCAGGGATATTTTCTTGAGTGTAAAGCCTTATGAGAATGGGCTGAAGGAGTGGAATTTTGCAAGAAATGGGCTGTGACAGGAGAGGAAGGAAGGGGAAATTTTGAGGGTTAGCTTTGGCTGTGCAAGAGCAAGGAGAGAACTGTCAAGAGGGTTTAGCTTGATCTGAACTGGAGGAAGAGAGTGAAGGAAAAGTTTTGAAGGGCTTGTCATGGCCTATGAAAAGAGAGGAAGGAAGGGGAAATTTTGAGGGCTGGCTTTGGTTGTGCAGGAGCAAGGAGAGAAATGTCGGGAGGGTTTGGCTTGATCTGAATTGTAGGAAGAGAGTGAAGGGAAAATTTTTGAAGGGCTTGTCAAAGCTTGTGACAAGACAAGAGAAAAAGAGAAGGTTTCTTGAGGGTTTTGTTGGCCTGGTCTGTGACAAGACAGAGGAAGGTGGAGAGAAATGCTTCAAAAGGCCTTTTGGTAGTGATAGGACCAGAAGAAGGTGGAGAGAAATGCTTTGAGAGGCCTTTAGGCAGTGATAGGACTAGGGAAAGAGTTGAAAATGCTTCTGGAGGCCTTGGCTAAGAGGGAGAAACAATAAGGGTTTCGAGTGGACATGGGCTTATGGAGAAATCCTCGAGGGATTTGGCTCAGCTTGCTGAGTGACAGGAAGAGAGAAGAATTTTGAGTTGGGTTTTGCTCTGGTTGGACAGGAGTGCAAGAGAGAAGGAGAAATTCTAGAGGGTTTGTTTCAGCTTGCTGAGTGACAAGAGGAGAGAAAAAAAATTTGAGTTAGGGTTGCTCTGGTTGGACAGGAACTAGAGTGAAGTTTTGGAGAGTTGGTCTGCTGAGGAGAGAGGAGGATCTTTGAGGGCTTTTGCCCTGAGCAGTGAGAGGTAAAAGGAGATTTTCAAAGGATTTTTGCCTTGAGTAGTGAGAGGTAAAAGGAGATTTTTGAAGGATTTTTGCCCTAGGTAGTGAGAGACAAAGGGAAATTTTCAAAGGGTTTTGCTTTTCCTTGAGCAATAACAAGTGACATGAGGGTTTTTGAACTACGTTTGCTTGGCACTGGACAGGAGTAGGAAGGAGAGAGGTCTCGAGTTTTGGTGTGACAAGTAAGTGATAGGAGGACAGGAGAAGAAAAGAAGGGTTTCAAGAGAGCTGAGAATTGTGACAGGACCAGAAGAATTAGGAAAATTTTCAAGAGAGCTTTGGCTGGAGAGCAAGAGAAGGATTTTGAAATAGGAGTGTGCAAGCAGTGAGAGTGGAAGGAAGGAGAACTTTGAGAGAGCAGGCTTTAGGCAGAAGAACAGGTTAACCAAAAGGGGTTTGGAGAAAGACTATAGTTAAGAGTCTTTGAGAGAGAAAAAGTTGAACTGGATTGAGTTGGGGAAAGTTATGCTTCATGAGAGAAAAGGCTGAACTGGTCTAAACTAAGAGAGTCATGCTTCAAGAGGATTGAGAGAGCAGGGCAGTGAAGGCAGAGAGTTCTCTCAAAGGACAGTGCAAAATTTTGAAGAGTGAAGGTTTGAACATAAAGAGAGGAATAGTGGAGGAACATTTGAGAGAGAAAGGACTTTCAAAGGTTGGCTTTTGCTCTGGTTTGTGATAGGGACCAATGAAAGGTAGACAGATTTTCAAAGGATTATGTTGGAAAGTCAGAAAGGAGAAAAGCTTGGGAGCAAAAGAAGAATTTTTGCAGGAGGATGTAGGGTTTGCTAAAGAGTTGACATGGAAGAAATCTTGCAAAGGAACACAAGGGAGTGTGATGGATTTTGAATGTGCCAAAGTGCTACTAAGGAGGAAAATATTGAGGGACTTGGACTGCAACAAGAGGACAGGAAGAAGGAGAAATTTGAGCATGAATTTTGATTGGAGACTGTGACAAGATCAAGAGAGACATTAGGATTCATGAGATGTTTGGAGAGAATGCTCTACTGAGGAGGTGACAAGAGAGGAAGAAAGTTTCAAGAGAAATCTGCTAGCTGAGCATGTCAAGAGAGTGAGGAGAGAAATGCCGGAGGTGATGACAATACAAATTCATAATGACAAGAGGGGAGAATCACCAAAGGGGATCTGCCGAGCAGCAATCTTGCGTCATGCAGAGACTTGCATATTGGAAGCTAAATGTTGTAAGGGATAGGATTTAGGACCTGGATGTTTCCTATTTTGTATATGCTTGATTAGACAATGTGCTTGATGCAAAACTATTCAGTCTGAGTTTTGATCATCTTGAAGAATTTATGAATTTTTTGAGAACTTGGTGCAGTGATGGAAGTGACATTCCTTGTGAATGAATGTGTATGTAAAAAGATAAGCAAATAGTGATAAGAAAAGAATAAAACTTTGGCACTCAGTCCGGTCCACGGAGGTGAGTCTGGTCTTTGAACAAAATCTTGAGGTTGAATTGGTTGCATGACCTATGGACTAGTCCACGAATCCCACTAAGTCTGTGCTTTGGGCCAGGCCTGACTGTCACAGCAGAAACCTCACCCACCTAAGAATGACAGACTAAGAAAAGAGTTTTGAATGACAGATCAGGAATAATAGCCAGAGAACAAGCAGGAAAATTTAACCTTAAGCCTATGCAAGTATTCATTGATGAGGATCAGCACCCAGAATAGCAATAGACAATCTCCCAAGAGAAGTTGCTGTCATAAATCCAGAGAATAGAAGCAGTGCCAAACTACAAAAGAATTGCCGAGTCTATGACAAACAAGACAGCCTAAGCACATGCAGCCAGGTGCTTGGTGCAATCTTGAGACATAACAATCCTTGCAACAATGGATGGACAAATAGAGAGGGAAAATTGCACTATTGAGGACATGCTTTGGGGCTTTACTTTGGATGAGCAAGAGAGTTGGGACACCTTACTCCCATTGGTGGAATTTGCTTACAACAATTCAGTGAATGCCTCCACCCAAGTCAAACCATTCTTCCTCATGTATGGAGAGTATCCTTTCAAACCTTCAAGCTTGATGAAGGTCAGTCCAATGGCTACCAAGGTTGACATTGTCAACACTTTTGTTTCTAGAATCCAATAGGGGGTGGAGCATGCCGAGCACAGGTTGCAGATCGTCCAAAATTGGCAAAATTGGCAGTATGTAGATGCACACCGCCAACATATGGAGTTCAATGTGGGAGATCAAGGTTGGTTGTCAGCTACCAACCTCAATTTTGTTGGTCCTTATAAGCTCAGACCTTGTTTTATTGGACCTTTCTCCATCCTTCGTTGCATCAGTGCCGTGGCCTATCACCTTGAACTACCACCACATATGAAGATCTATCTAGTGTTTCATGTTTCTTTATTATGCCAATATGCTCCCCGATTGCACCACTTCTCTTCCATCCAAGAAAGTTGACCTTGTCCAACCTTGGTTGATGAGGCGGAGGAGTATAAGGTCAAATGCATTCTCCAAAAACACATCCATGGTACTCGCCATTTGCATGTGGAATATCTGGTCCATTGGGAAGGGTACCCAATGTACAAGGCAACATGGGAGCCAACAACCAACTTGACCAACACACCAATGTTAGTTCAATCTTTTGAGCAACAACTTTGTAAAGAGGACATTATGTCTCAAAAGGGAAGAGGTCTATAATACAAGCAGTTATACATATTATCTAGAGTTGAAAATTTGCTTGGTAACATCTAGAATGATGTTTTGTGCAATGGGCTAGGTAGATAAGACAGAGGTGTCACCAAAAGAGTACTTCTACTAATAGGGCAAAAGCCAAAAATAGCTTGAAAAATTTAGAGCCAATTTTGAAGGCCTAAACGGATGAATTAGGCCTCAAAAATAGAAAAATTGTTCCCTCAAGAATAAAGGCTTCCTTTCCCCTCCCCCCAATTGATTCTTCTAGTCAAGAGCTTCCAATGGTACCTCACCCATGCAATTCTAAGCTCCCTCTAGGAAGATTCCCTAAAGATTCTTTTTGGTCAAACTCGTTTTACCAACTAGATAGGACAAGGACTAACAAGTCACCCATCCAAATAACTAATTCAAGGATGGAGCTCACTAACAAGTCACCAATCCATGTATTTGATCCAAGGGTGTAGCTTCCTTTGAGGGATCCTCTTTGCTATATAATGAAGAGAAGGTGCTTCTTTAGGGCATTAGAGGATTGAGTGTAAAACCTATGTTTTCTCTCTTGTATCTCTCTTGGAGAGTTCTCTTGTCCTCAAAGTATTACATTGGGTCAAGATAAGACCACATGCTTAGGAGACTATTCCCATGAGTATGGATATTCCTTTAGCTTTTTTACTTTATTTGACTTTTAGCCTAGTAACTTCAGTTACTCCAATAATAAGTAACTTTGGTGCATAACTATTTCATAAGTATATAAACTAGGGATGAGGAGGTATTCAACATCCTTTCATTTACAACTATCTCTCTCTCATTGAGTTCTCTAGTAAGCAATGTCTTGATTCTTGGAGTGTTAGCCTTGGAGGAGTATGATGGAGTTGGGATTCCTTGCCTTCTTAGTCCATGTTGCGTTACCATGATAGCCATCAGTGGTTCATCTTAAGTGAGAGACAAGCCGGCTCATAATACCCTAATGAATCAAAATCTTAGTTAGTGCATCAACATGACTAAGAACCCGATCTAGGAACAAGTAAGCCGTCCCTTTATTGGACTTTTCAAGAAATGCCACCAACTCAATCCACTTGGAGAAGTGCTCCACCATAACCAAAAATGTATCAATGATGTCTCACAATCAATGGTAAAGGTCCAACAAAGTCCAAATTCCAAACTCCAATAGTAACCCAATCCAATGATCAACAATTGATGATATCTTCCTCAAAGATTTAAAGTATTGAAGACCTTTGCATACCCAATCACATCAAAGATCTCCTTTGGTGTAGGCATGGCATACAAATCAGCCCTAGGCTGTTGGTTGATAGGACAATAATCTCCACACATCTGCCTATTTGTGTAGTTGCCATGCATATCCTTCTTGGTTGGCATCATTGTAGATGATACATACTCTCCATGAGAAATCCCCACCAAACTAGCCTCAAAAAAGTCACTACTCCAACTTTGAATCAATGCTCTCTCCATGTCACTATATCAATAGGGATATTGGAAAATGGGTGTATTGCTAGTCAGCTCAATCCAAATACCATGTCCTTTTAGATTACCCAAATCCTTCATATTGAAGGTAAACCAATTTGTGTAGCTCTTCAAGAACCTCCAAACTCTCCTTCTTTCCTCTCTTGTAAGCTTGGGTCCCAAGTATCCTCTGTAACTATCATAGGAGTGGAAGATGTACTAATTGGTTGCTACGTTGGGCCCTTGGGAGCAATAGTGTCATGCTTCCAAGCACTAGAGATCCCAACCTTAGTGTAAAAAACTTTCTTTGATCTACTGCAAGCTCCATACGTCCTCTAGCTGCATCCCAAGTAGACCAAGGGTGTAATCCAAGTAGACCACGCTCACTTGGATGGACTCCAAGTAGACCACTCTCCCTAGTAGCCATTGGCTATGTCCCAAGAATATCCAATCCACTCGATCCATTGTCCACAGCATGTGCCTAAATTGTCTCGATAGGCACAAAGCTCACAAGTGTCCAAGTGGCGATGCCTATCAAGCACATCCTATGTTGCTCTACTAAGCCAATGCTCACAATTTAGGTCAAATAGTTCAAGTCCATAGCCTAATCAAACACTTGATGTTTGGATACCTCTAACACTATTGGAACAACAATAATATTGGTGCACAAACCCATCGCTTGCTCTCTCTCATCGGCATTGAGCCCCACCAACTATTGTAACTGTGAGTCCCTAACCAGTCTAGGACCTCCCTCTTGAAAAGCATGGGAGCCTAGAAAACTCATAAGTGTGGGAAAAGTGGCTCTAGGCTATCCAACTAGGTTCACCATTACCATAGGTGACCTATCAATCACTCCCACTATTTAAGACTGATGCCCAACATCCAACATATCATCAACAATGATGTAGTCTAGTCGTTGAATCCCATCATAGGCACACTGTAGAACCTCTTTGGGTAAGAAGTTCATCCACCAAAGATGGAGATGAGCTTGTGATACCACTTTGGCTGCATCTAACAACATAGTAGGTCCCATCCAAGAATGGACCTAATGCGTTCTCACCACTACTTGGGTGAAAGAATCACCTATCAAAGGGACACTCTCCAAAATGTAAGCTGGAGATATAGTCTAATGAACCTAGAGATGTTGTAGTATATGTAACATCTCCCAAAACACACTAGAATGGAGATCCTAAAGACCTAAACCTTGGCCAGCGTGTGTATGTCTCTAACATGGCCAAATCATCAAATGAATGGGACCATGCCTCTCCACATCCTATGCCCCCAACAAGGAAATGTTTACTAAAAGGGTCTTTTGGTAGCCCTTGACTACTAACATTGGTAATAACTCAAGATACCTATAGGCCAAGTATGCCATATGATGTAAAGAGACTTGCCTAGCAATCTTATCTCTCTCCACATACAAGTACCTTTGTACACTATATACCCGTCTATAGTGCAATAGCTAGTCTAGTGCTAATCTGACCAAACAACTCCAATAGACATACTCCCTCTACTAGATATTGCCAAGCAATGAGTGTGGTTTCTAGAGATGTCAAGGTAATTGACTTTGGAAGCTCATCCTCACACTAGTCGACTAATGGTACAAAGGCTCCACTCCAAGTCTATTGCACCAACTGATCTGCATGTTGTTGTAATGCCTCCTTTGAATTCCACAAAGGAACATCCAAGGTGGATAGAATAATCCCACTTGTACTCCAAATTTGAGTTATCTCCTCTGGTACTAGAGTATCCTCTATATGGGCATTCCCCTCCAATAAATCACCAGGCCAAGTAACAAAACCATTGAAAGCTAAAATTGATGTTGCCATGGTCCCAGACTTTAGTGACCCAAGATTGCCACTACTAAAGCAAATTGGTAGGTGATACTCATCTTTCAGTTGACTGCCAACCTGGTCTATAGGAGGTTGTCTCCTCCCAATAGTCAATATTAAAACCCATGGAGTATAACACTACTCCCTCAACTAACACATCATATGACTCAACTATTGTCATAATGGCTTGAGCTCTCACTTCAGTGCTATCAATTGGATGATTGGGCTGAATCGAGACAACAAGCTCTCCATATGTGATTTACTATGTAGAACTACCTCATAGAGATGCTTGGATCTAAAATGGACACCTCTCTACATTGATCTTTTGGAACTCCAGACCAACAACTACAGCCTTCCCCAACATAAAGGGCTACAAACCAAAGTCTAGTAAGACCCTCTATGGTGTATAGACCTTCTTTGAAGGTTCTACCAAACAAAAAATCCCCTTTGTTTATCCAATAGGACAACTCAAGGTGTAAACTGCTCTCACTCAAAGGCTGGTCTAGCTAGTAACTCCTCAAATCTAACTGTTACTACCTATTATAAACCACTAGTTGCTGAGCAGATCCCAGGCTCCTCAACCAAGTGAACTCCACTATCAACCACCTTTGCTCTAGTAGTAGGTACCACATCATCCTTACCTCCACAAATCAAAATGTTAGCTATGTGGAAGCTAATTGAAACATTGGGGGTTGGATTAACTCCCAATATAAAAATATCATTGGTTGAGAATAATAGAAAGTGCATAATCAATTGAGGACCTCCCCCCCCCCCCACCCAACTCCCACATCATGCTAGACTTAGTCTATGTAGTAGCAAGTGGTTGACTTGTGGGTAGTCCATCATTAACCCCATCACTACCTACCACACCTACATTAGGACATCTAGGAGCCATAGATGTTGTCTAGAGTACCTTAGAGAGTGTAAAAGACTAGGGAAGTTTGACCTATCTACCAACCTCTCCTCTTTGTGGGTCCAGCTCTACTGATGCTCCTCTAGGCTCTAGAGCATATAATACACTCCTAATCACTATGGTAAATACATCCACATGTGCTACTTTGCACATGAAGTCTATGTCCATGCTAGCCGATCTTTGCTCCAACTGCTCAATCCGAGTAGCCATGGTTGTATTAGAAGTAAGTGCGGGTACTCCACTTCTACTAGGTGTGGATCCTCTATCACCACCACTACCACCTTGTCTTCTATGATCTAGAGTGTGGTACCTATATTTTTCATTTTGGACGAGTTTCAAAGAATAAGTGCCTTGTTGAAACCGAATTGAAACCAAATGGAGAAGAAATGAAGGGAAATCTGTGTTTTATCAAGCTCAAGGAAGTCTACTTTTTGTTAGAGGAAGAAGGACTTGGATTGGATCAGACCCAAAGAAGCTTACTCTGTGTCAGAGGAGGAAAAAACTCGGATCAGACGCCGAAGGAGTGCAGACCCGAAGGAGGAAGGGAAGTTGCAGGTCAGGATTCTTGCGGGAGCTGTATCTCAATGACGACAAGTCCAAATCATGTGTGCTATATCTCGTTGGAAACGTCTCATTTAGGGCTTTCCATTGCCACCAAAAACGTAGAGTTTGGAGGTCTGTAGAAGAATTTATAATCATTTGAAGTTTTGGAAGTAGATGTATAGAGTAGTTTAATGTCTTTGGGTTGGTGTCTTTGGGTCAATGTGACGTCCGACTTTGGACTT
Organism: Lunularia cruciata; assembly: GCA_948567375.1. NCBI lineage: Eukaryota > Viridiplantae > Streptophyta > Marchantiopsida > Lunulariales > Lunulariaceae > Lunularia > Lunularia cruciata. Next base: position 11,754,927 of record OX419760.1, read on the forward strand.
TGGACTTCGGGTTTACTTGACTTCGGGTCTAGAGACTTTGCCTCAAGATAAATATTATTCAACCCAAGGTAGTCGGACCTCGGAGTGTAGTGAAAGTGACTTCTGGAATCTTGCCAGAGGTATTAGAGAGAGTTAGGATAGAGAAAAAATAGATAGTTAGGATACCCATAACTTCAATTTCAGTTGTGATTGAAGATAGGATAGAATTAGAGGAGAAATAGCAGTAGTGAATAAACCCGAAGTGCAAGATCAAACAGTAAGTGTCTTCGGGTCAGTAACATGAGTGATTAGGAGAAAGTGGGTTACAAATTGAAGGCATAAATAGTGTACCTATGATTTCAATTACAACTCTTGATGAGGATATAGTAGAATTAGCAAAGGAGTTGATAGTAGCTAGACCCAAAGTAGATGAAGTAGGAGTGCAAATGTCTTTGGAGTTACCATTGGAGGTATTAGAGAAGAATGGGTTGGGAGATAAGGAGTTAGATAGATTACCTACTAGTGGAATTGCAGATTAGGAAAGAGAATTGTTAGAATTAGTAGAGGAATTAGGAGTTGTGAAACCCAAGGACATAGTAGTAGGAAGTGAAATTACTTCAGGATCGGGTTTGGAAGCCGAGGAAGAAGTAGACATCGGATTGGAGTAGTAACAGAATTGAGATTTGAAGAGGCAGATATGAAGAGGTGTATTGTCAGTTCAGATCTGCAGGTTAGAAGAGTTGTTGTAGAACGGTATAGTTGTTAGAACTATCGTTTGCTTCACTATTTAAGATTGGCATTTGTAGGAAATTGTTGTTTAGTGCTCATAATTTCTGAGAATAGATAAAGCAAAGTGCTGTGAAGTAGTGCTCGTTGCTTGAGCTTGATTCCGAGTATCAACTTTGTGTTTGTGAGTGTGTGGAGAATTTCAAAGTGCAAATCAGTGTGTTTGTTGGATGTTGGATTTTGCAGCCTTGATCTTTACTCTGTGTGTTTGATCTTGAGTGAAGTGCAATCGGGGCAATGCCTTGACAAATCTGAGAGGAATTGTAGTGTTGGTAGCATTCTGCATTTGTGAGTGCAGCACAAAGTTGATGTGAAGCAATTTTGATCAAGGAAGTTGTGCCTTTAGTGGAGGAGTAGAACACAATTCTGAAGCAAAGTCATTTTGTAGTGAAGTGTTGTTTTTGGGAGAGCTTGAATCATCACAATCAAGATTGTTTGGAAAGAATTGAAGATGTTGTGATTAAGGAGTGTTACTTCATGACAAGACTACAAATCAGTGCTTGTTACTCTCTTTTGGGTGTGGTTTCTACCTGAGAGATTAAAGATGCAACCAAGAAGAACTACATTGTTATTGTTTGACTTTGTATTTGGACATTTCTGACTCGTATCTCTACCGTGACAAACTTTACTTACTTGATTACCGCAAAAGTGATATTTTCTGGGTTGTCACATAGAGCTCCTCTACCACCTGCCATAGTAGCTCTACCATTCCGTAACTCCAAGTGTAGGTCAAAGCATCAGTCATTGGTGTGACCAAATTTGTGGCAATGCTCACAGTCTCTTTGTTGGTTGTGATGCACCAAAGGTACTAGGTCCACTCCCTTGAGTGCACTCTCTCCTATGGTGAGGTACACCATAAGTCCAACAAGCAACACCACCACTCTTTGGTTGTTATTGACTCAAAAATGAAAGTAAGGGTCTAGCTACAGTAGGTCTTCCACTCACTCCATAGGATCTAGGTTGTCCATAGTGTCCTCATCAAACAACATGGCATGGTGCACTCTATTGTACTTTGGAAGAAGTAACGACTATAGATGAGGTCTCCCTACCAAATCCAGATGTCACCACGTTCTCGTCCACCATGTTGAGCTCAATACTCTCAAACAAACCAAAGACCATTGCCAAAGTAAGCAAAGTAGCTAGTAACAACGTAGAATCATGGACTCTACATCATAACTCCTTGTCAAATATCCCATACCAAAACTGGACTGCCTGGGCCTAATAACTCCTTGAGTAAAACTGATTAGTCATCTCATGCTAGTGTATGCCTCACGTAGGCTCTCTCTAGCCTTCCATTAGAACTCTTGCAAGCTCTTCAACTTGTCAGTCCGCACTCCTTGGTAGTTCTGCCTCAAACACTAAAAGAACTCCATCATGGGGTTAAACTCCATGATTAAACCACATCATGTAGTAGAACCTCCACTTGTAGTAGCACCATCTCCAAGAGATCCACCAATGCTACTAGAGCTAGAAATCATGTGTACTGCCAATCTATCCCTAGAAACCAAGCTTGAAGTGATGGAGACATAGTTTGGAGACCAATACTATCTCCATAGCTCAATCTCCTCCAAGTAAGCTCTCATGAACTCATTGTAGTCGTCCATTGGTGGACCCTCCAAGTGTTGAAATAACCCCTTCCATGCCATGAAGAGTGTGAACAAAGTTAGGTTTTGCATCTATTGCAGATCACACCAACTATCAAAGTCTTGGATGAAGTCATCGAACTCAATGGTACCCATCATACTAGAGTAACACTTGGGACCTTTGGACACCCTATAAATCTCATCCATGTCTCACAATAACAATACAAACACACCAAGTGCACTCTCAATTGAATTAGCTCCTATGCCAAACTCCAACTCAAAGTCAATCTCCTCCCTCATTAGGACCTGAGATGCAGGCCAATATCAAGCATCAGTCCAAGTAAACCCACTATGTATTGTAGTGCTATCTCCTCCAAAATCCCCAAAGAACTCCATCATGACAAAGTAACCAAGAATTGCACCCTGCAACCAAAACCACCACAAGTACCCCACCAAAAATCACCACCAAGTGCCAATACCACCAACTCAACATCACCAACTAATGTAGCTCTAACTACAAAAATTAAATTAGGGGAAAGGGCAACTTGTAATCTTCTCTCACAACGCACACTCCCATGATCTACTAGTCATCACTCTAGCCTCACTATTGAGAGCACACCAGAGCACAAACACTCTAAAGTTCAAGCACCTCACATAAATATGGTGCATAAACAAGAGGCAGATAATGAAGGGGGTCCAATCACAATAAATCTAAAAAAAACCCTCCCTCTCATTATGAGATAAATCAACAATAGACTGACTCTGCCACTATTTGGCATTTCATATTACAAGAATTCTCCACTTCTTAAGTTACCAAGGTCATCAAGAATGGGATCAAATTGTCTCTCCTAGCCAAAGCTATAGGTGTATATATAATAGTGGAACAACAGCTAGGACAACAAGTGAGGGTGGACGAATTGGCTAGGGCACCAATCTAGAAACCAAAGATCTATGGGTCAAACCCTAATAACTTTGTGGGCAAATTTTGCCAAACAATGACCAAAATCTACTCTAAACTAGCTAGCCTCATGCCAACAAGCTAGCTTGGTGCCCTTCTAGGCCTTTGTAGCCTCTCATACCCCACAACTCTATGCCTCAAAGTCTCTAAATACCCAAATGAGGCCTTTTCTTCTTGCCACTTTCACCCCTCTCCAAATTTGGGCAAAACTTTGATGTAAAATTTGAGATGAATCCTTAAAGTTGTCTGATTGCTAAATCCTCCACTAATTCTTCACTTGAGCCTAATTGAAATGACAGGTTTCTCCAAATCCCAAATTCATGGGAATGAGTTCCCAACTCCACTTTCTAAGCTCAACTCACACCAAATTGGTCATGCTTTCACCTCTTGAGCTCAAAATCACAACTATCACTTGAAAATTGCTTCTCTTTGCTTGAAATTTGGCCAATGCTTCTACACACTGTCTTCCTCATTGTTAAATTTGCATCAATTTGAAGATCTTTTGCACACAATCACTCTCAAGGAAACTTTGGACCATGATTGAGCTACCAACAATCAGCAAGGCTTGGAGAAACCACCAACACTTTCAGTCCTTGCACTTGATTTCTCCTTGACCTCACTTCTATGATATTATCAGTTTGTTAACACAACTTGAATCACACTAAATCATATTAGTTCTTGATATGTCACTCCATAATCTGCCTACAATTGGGCACTAATTACAATTAAGCCATACCCACTCTAGCTAAGAGAATCCAAATGACGCTCATTGGCCTCTATCTACCATAGCCAAGAACTCAAAGGCTCAACATTAGAGAAGTGAGGTCTCTAAAGCTACACTTCAAAAGTATACCCCCTATCTCCAACCCTAATGGTCCCGTTGACGACACATCTGATGGTACGAACGGTGCTAAGTGACGGTGGGCCCTCTCATGTAGTCAATACCTCAAATACAAAATCTGACCATCAACAAGTAGTTTGTGAGTAACTACCAACACTACTACTCCAAAGTCCAAGCAATCCAGATGTGATGCTACAAATGGCATGACATGGTCATTGAGTCCATTTAGGATTCACCATGATTATGCCAACATAGACTTGAGGATGCAATAGCAACACATAGATTCCATGTTGCATTTCCCTCTTCTTCTTTACCTCTTTCTCCTCTAGCATAGTGACTAAATTTAGTGACTACAAATTTATACAAATCATATATATCATATTTATTATTATACTTTTATTTCCATTCTCAATTTCTCTTTGTCAAACTCTCATATCTCATATCATGTGATATGTATCATATTTTTGATTCTACATTTATTTACACTTTGCTCTGCTCACATTCTCATATCACTAGAATTTTATTGCCTTGAAAATTTGCTCCTCTCTCATTCCTCATATCACTTGAAGTTTATTGCCTTGAATGTTTATGTTTGGGCGTCACCTAGTGCTTGGTGCCCCTGTTAACAATGGATGTCATGTGTGCTTCCCATATTCAACCAAGACCTATCACACTTCATTAGCATGTGTCACCTTGTAGCACTAGGTAGGATGGGGTTGCATTGTGCACTTATGAATTGGTGTAACTTGGTGCATATGCGCACTACCCACTCACAATGAGTGCCATTGAGTGCCTCTCATTCCCAACCACCATCACCTGGCTTTGGTGTACACTTTGGCATACGGCACCTTGTGACATTGGGAGGCAATGGGTGGGATGAGGTGCCATTGGACTGTGAGCCGGCCTATCTCTCACTCAGGATGAACCTCTGATGGCTATTATGGTAGCGCACCATGGACTAAGAAGGCAAGGAACCCCAACTCCATCATACTCCTCCAAGGCTAACACTCCAAGACTCGAGACATTGCTCACTAGAGAACTCAATGAGAGAGAGATAGTTGCAAATGAAAGGATGATGAGTACATCCTCACCCCTTGTTTATATACTTGTGAAATAGTTACGTACCAAAGTTACTAATTACCGTAGTAACTCAAGTTACTAGACTAAAAGTCAAGTAAAGTCAAAAAGTAGAAAGGAATATCCATTCACATGGGCATATTCCCCTAAGCATGTGGTCTTATCTTGACCCAACCACTAAGTCAAGGATTCCTTCACATGGGCTATCCTTGGAATAAAGAAGAATCCAAAAGAAAAAGGTTTCCGGGCCCAAGAGTTCTCAACTCTTTCCTCAAAGCCAAACACCTAGGAATAATGCCAAGTCAACACACTAAAATCCAAAATAGTGGTGCTCATCTTTTCTACTTCCTCTAAAGTAAGGTCCACTCTATCTTAGCTATGACTAACTTTAGCTAATTATGACTAATATAGAACCATCCTTTATCTCTATAAATAATATCTCTTAAGTACTTGTAATACCAAGCTAAATATCACAATACCACACACATGCACAAATGGGTGTTACAGGACCAAGGCCAATGAGTGGCAACACGTGCCATAGTCATAATACACATATACTTAATCATAATACAAGTCAACATAGTTAAAGATCATCATTATTATAAACATACTTGGGTTACATGGAAGTGCCTTTAGTTGTGGTATCATATGCAATGTCATTGGAGTATGAATTTGGAGCAAGATGTTTTGGCTTGGGACTATAACTTGTAGCAAAAGGCTTGATTTTGTACCAAACTTGAGTTAGCACTTTCAAATATTGACTTATTTCCTCATGAGATTTTCCTCCCCACAAGAGACTCATTTTGATTTCATGAGTGTGCTTTGACTCTAAACTCATCTCCTTGAACTTGTGTTTTATTTCCTCTAGCTTTCCTTGTATCAACACTTAATTTCTTCTCAATCTCAACTTTCATCTTCTCTATTTCTAATCAATTTGCTCAACTTCCATTTTCATCAATGTTTTCTCTCTTTTCCTCATGTTGGTGGCTTTTGGTTCAGCTAGTCATAACCTCTCCCTAGATTCTATAGTATTGGCCTTCAACATGGTGATCTTTGCTAAATCTTGAGATAATGACATATTAGGTGACATTTTGGATACCTTACTTAATGATATTCCATCTTTCCTCCTCTTTGGGTTACATTATTCTTCTTGGTCAAGGAAAGCACCCTCTGACCCATCTGCAACAAATTTTGACTCCTCCTTGGGTGATCAGATTCCATTCTCCAAGCCTTCCATGTAAACTTTAGGTATAAAGTTTCCACCCGTTAGGTGTTTGGGACAAATTCGGGGCACGAGTTGGAGAGCATCACCTTTGGGAAAGATGGGAATTGAGAGCCAATCAAGATGGTTTCTTTGCATTCATGGACCTCTATGATACCAACCTTGCTTGAATTGGGATTTAAATCTCCCAAACTTACCATAGTAGGAGGAGTAATGTTTGCTTTATTCCCAAACATTGCTTCTATTTCTAGCAAAATATGGGTACATTCTATTCAATTTATGGTCTATAGTTCTCCATCCTTTGCCATATTCCTTTTCTATGAGACCTTCTCTAGTAGACTTTTTTTTCAATTCCCAAGTTTCTTCGTACAATTTCATGTACCTCAGCCATTTCTTGTAATGCTTGTCACCTATGATAGAAGTAGGAAATCCTTGCCTCTTCTTGAACCAAAAATGTGGCCATGAAACTAAAAGCAGTGGATTTCTAAATGTGTTTTTTTCAATTCCTACCATGAATGTGTGCAAATTGCTCGAAGTGTTCCAAATAATCCAGTATTTGGCCATAATGGTGCGTTGCCATGTGGAACCATTCGTCCTCTTTTGTTCTGGTAAGCACGGAAGAAACCATCCTCAACATTTCTCTAAATTTCTTGAATGATTGTTCAGGTTGCAAATCCAAATGTGAGTCTAAAGGTCTTGGTTCAGCATCCAAATGAGAACCCGCACTGCAATCAGGTGGTTGATCTGCCATTGCTAAATTTTTGTTACCCTTTTGGAGTTTCCTCGACCCTTAATCAATTTCTTGGTTGCCGCAAGGCGGTGCAGATCATTTTCCATAACTTGCACTATCTCCCTTGCCGCACTAATATATGGAAATAAACCACCACATCAATGCAAAACTACTAAACTCACCGCTTAGTTTATTGACAAGAGCATTAGCACACCGATGGGGAATTTGACTTTGAATTGTTGAGAGCATTAGTTGACCATTGGCGGATATTGGCGGATCCAAATCTGCCAAATTTTTTCATAAATTGCCCACCAAAAAACATGGCAACCCTCTCAAGAAGCCACATCACCTCTTCTGACAATCATTTATTTTGATAAATGATTATCTAGAATGGACCATATATAATATCAAATGTCAACAAAGTTAATGTAGTTGCTTCACATATGGATCACAAATGGTCCACTCATAATCTTTGCACACTTTCACACTTGGACCTTTATCTCTTATTACTCTTTACCCTTTATGAAGTAAGGAATCTATTACACCGCAATGATGTATCTTGAGTCACTCTAGGTACCCTTCCATGAGAGGTGAAACCATAGGTAACCTTCTTGGAGTAGGTGAAACCATGGCTAATATAGAATAAAATAATAACATGAGTAAATACTATCGGTCTAAACACTCAACAAACTATAAATACTCAAAAAATTTATTTCCCATTCTTTTAGTTTTAAATTAAAATTCCAAGACAATAAGAATAAAGGTACGAAAACAACAAATTAAGAACAAAAATTCCAACCCATTGCTCTCGTACTAAACTAATCACTTAAAACATTTAAATTCTATATATACTCACCTTTCCAATAGAACTCTCAATTAAATTCTAAATATACTCATATCTTCCTATACAATTCTCACTTAAATACTCGGATATCATTTGGACCGAAATTGAAAAACAAATAATTTACTTGTAACCTATGTATATTCCCGAATCAAAACATTCCTCTCACTATCTCTCTGGCGCTTTCCTCGCGGATCGCATAGCATCGCATTCCTCTCGCATTTGTTTAATGGAGTAATTGGTAATTTATTTTCACAAGTTGAAAATACAAAAATACCCTTCACACACGTCTTAGTATAAAACAAAACCAGCTGCTAATATTAAGGTGCAGTTTAAGGAAATCAAAGTGGATGGATGTTGCGTGCCGGCAAACGAAGAAAAGAGGACGATGGGAACGTAGCTTGAGAGTTGTATATGCTATTCGTGGACTACACTCGTGCGACGTTGGACAACCTGTGTCTGACATGGCACCTGAAGGAAAGGGAGCTCGATTCACAAAATAGAAAACCTCGCGGTAGTTATTGGCTCAGCAAGAAGGGTTTATCCTCCGTGCCTACAACTTCGGTACCATAGGTGAATACGGCGCACCGAGCTATAGAAAAGGTAGTGGAGTCTGACAGAGCTAAAGTCAAGTGTCAAGTTGGCCTACGGATGCTCTTTAAACTGCTAAGCTACTAATGTTCCAGATACGTGGACTTTGGATCGACCCAGCCTCCATACATTCCGCGATTAACAGAATACTGATTCCGGAATAGGCCAGAGAGAATTGGTCGACCATCCCACCCGGTCGGTGCTGCATCACGGGGTTGCCCGTTAAAATGAGGTGATGTTGCTACTCTCTGTGCCGCTATGCACGCCGTCCTTGATTGTTGTGAGATGATCTTCAAGACCTTGAACCAGTCCCTCGCACCTTCGCTTTCCCGGAACGAAGGGAAGAAAACGCGTGGGAATGTTCAGGAGCAGCACTGAAGAAGGAGTCTGCTTTTGCTGATGAGGAATCCATTGAGTAGCTCCATCGATCAGTGGCTCAGTTATCACTCTTTTCCAGCGTTCCTTTTCCAATAGACTGCATTAATCGATTTATCAGTTCTCCTGACAGGAATACCGTACTTGCAAATTCTCACTTGGACCTACTCCGTTCTCACGTCCCACCAATTCGTTCTACTTGCAGTAATGCGCGCTAGGTTTGGTCGATGGTTTAGCCGGCTGTCGTTCCCTTCTTTGCATTGGAAATGGCTGGACATATATCGCTTTGATACCTGTACATGTTCAGCGAGTCAGGCCCTTGGTCTCCATTAAACGTGTTCTTCACAGATTTGCACTACTATTATCCGAGATCCATACTAGGGAGAGCCAGGGTACTCGACGGAGCTTTTGGACCTTTATTCTTGAGGAGGAACCTATAATACACGCAGTGTCTTCGGACGAGATGACCGGGGACACTGAGGCGCAATATGCGAGAGCGTCAAAATCCGACTTAGATGTAAGAATATCGAGGCCTGGGGATGAGATGCACTCAGGATTCATAAAAGCATCGACGGTTTTGCCGATAGCGAAAAATCTTGAAGGAGCCGATGGGGAACCGAAGCACCCTAAAGTACCGACGATTGATGTCCTGGATACTAGAAACGTTTCCGCGACGGTTTCTGGCGCCCCAAGCTCTCCTGGGACGCCTGAGATGAGAGAGAGGAGATCAAGTTCCAGACAGAATGATGAAGCGAGGAGGTCGTCTGCAAAATCTGGGCATGTTGTGCCTAGTAGAAGGTCTTCAGCCAATGCGCAAGAAATATGCAAGGAAGCGAGCAGGTCAACAGTGATGTCTCTTGTCACTGAGATTCACACTGGTGGACCAGACGGAACGAAGAGAGGAGCGATTGAGCTGAGATTACTTGCTAAATGGAGCATGGCCAATAGGATTTTGATCGGTGACTGTGGATGTATATCTCTGTTGCTATCATTGCTTTCTTACCCGGATTTCAATGTCCAAGAAAATGCCATCACGTGTCTACTTAATCTGTCTATTTACCAACCAAACCGAGTCAGAATCATCGAAGCAAGCAACTCTCTTGACTGCATATCCGAGGTCTTGAAATCGGGGGCCACTCTTGATGCTAAAGGGAACGCGGCAGCTCTCATTACCAGTCTCATGGTGGTTGAAGAATATAGAGATGTTGTGGGAAAGAATTCTGTTGTTATCG